>CM057452.1:98785000-99447500 GCA_016271365.2 Neoceratodus forsteri | reverse complement strand
ATTGGGCTACCTCATCGGCAAATTAACTGGGGAGGGGGCATGCTTACAGAGGGATTGGGCACCCCAGTCAGCTTTAACAGGGACTGTGAGAGGTAACGGCTGTCCATCGGCTTCATGGGGACTGTGTGAGGCCGATGGAGAAGCCATCACCATGTCCATTGAAAGGGGACACCAGACAATGCAGCTGTAATTGGCTGCTGTAGTCCGGGACCGGCCCACAAAAACAGCTGATTGCTGATGATGGGGCACTCCCTGATTACAGCAGCCAGTTTGTTTCAAGTTGGTGGCAAGTTACACTACTGCTGTCATGGACAGCGTGATTCTCTATTGGTGCCACACAAACCAGCCCCAAAATGGGATGCTGGTACCGGCAACAACACTGCTGTGCGTCCACAACTTACTACTGCAGCAAGCTGCCCCAATACGTTTCTTGCACATGCATGCAAGCAAACATAAAAATTAACAATAATTAGAATGTGAAAAACATAACCTTTGATACACACTATGCTTAGACAAATGCATAAAAATGCAGATAGTCTTTTATTTAAAATTGAGCATACCCTCACAGGCAAAACCACACAGCCAGAAAACACTCAACATTTCACACAGCCGCATCTGCGCTTTGTCAAGCGAATGAAGTACTATTCTTCATACCTTCCTTAAATAGTGCTCCCCTTAGGTGCTACTCATTTAACAATCAATTATAAACCCCATTCATTTGTGATAACACCCCATCGCATTTCACCAACTCATCATAAATATATAACAAAACAGAGCTCCTTTAAAAATCTTTGCATTTAAATAGTAACAATTTACTATATAAAAATGGACTTTCTTTTCGTTAATGACTGCAACATAAAAAAAATCACATCAGTGTAATGACATGAAACTGTAATATCAAATGACAAATTTACAGACCTTAAAATCAGTTTTATTCCCCACATTTCATATAATAACATTCATACTGAATTAGATTTATAAATGGTGCTGCAGCTCAATTTTGTCATTCAATCCTGGGTTGTGGCAAGAATAGGTTCAGCAACAGAACCATCGAGCAAATATGTAGATGCCCACATTAAACAATTTGTACCACAGCGGAGGTCCTATATTAAGGATACTAAACATGTGCTGGGTATTTTTGAGGACCTCCATGTCGAACAGTTGGACCTATTGGTCACGCTCGGTGTGGAGGCACTCTACACTAACATCCACATCAGGATGGACTGTTGGCCTTACGGCATTATTTGAATAAAGGGGCACTTGATTCTGCACATAAACAGTTTGTCATTGATATGGCTAAGTGTGTTTTGGAAAAAAATGCATTTATGTTTGAGGGTAATTTTTACCTACAGATTAGTGGTACAGCCATGGGGAATCATTTGCCCTCAACTATGCTAATTTGTATATGGGAATGTGGGAGGAGAAATATATTTATGACTCAGATGTAAATCCTTACTGCTAACACATTTCCATTTATAAACATTACATTGATGCCTGTATTATTATCTGGCAAGGAACAAAAAGTGACTTAGCTGCTTTTGTGGATTATTTGGAATCTACGAATAGAAACTTGAAATTCACTGTAAATTCTAGTTTTGATAGTATACCCTTTTTAGATGTAATGGTTATAAAGGACTCTAAAGATGGGCTTGAGACTACACTTTTTTGGAAACAGACTGACAAGAATACAATGCTTTCAGCTAGCTCATGTCACCTGAGAGACATTGCGAAATCTATACCACGTGGACAGTTCATTCGTGCTTGAAGGAACTGTTCTGTTATGGTGGGACTGGAACATTGGGCGCATGATATGGAGAAAAGATTGCTGCAACTGGGTTATGGTGTCAGTGATATATCGCAGGCTAAGGAGCATGCTATGATTCTTCCAAGGCAGCAACTTTTAGCAGAACAAAATTTAGGTACATCTTCTGATAATACCAGTTCAAATGATGAAAGGCTTAATTTTGTGACAATGTATTCTATTCAGGCCAAAAAAATTGAAATGGTATTAAGGCATAATTGGCATATTTTACAAAATGAGCCCAAAATAGCACCCTTTGTGAAAGATTTCCCTCAGATGGTATACAAAAAACCTCAGAATTTGGGGAATAAATTAATGAGCAGCTATCAGCCTAGGTGAGCATTGGGTTCTTCTTCATCTTCTTTCTTCCACCCCCTTCCCTCTCGACACTCTTTACCAAATGATAACGTGGAATCTAGACAAGTCAGGAACTGGTTACCATCGTTGCCATTAGATTGTTTTAAATGCCAAAGGTGTCAATTTTGGAAGAATATGAATATGGGAAAAAGTTTTAAAAATCCAGTAGATGGAAATGAGATTTCTATTTGGGAATTTATTAATTGTGATTCCTGTTCAGTTATTTACTTAGCGCAGTGTCAATGCAGGGCATATTATGTGGGTCATACAAAAAGAAAGTGTAAGGAAAGAGTGGGTGAGCACATTCAGGCCATTTTAAATAAGAATTTGGAATATGCAACAGCCCAGCACATTCACTCTAGCCTGGATCCGTATTCACATAATTGGATGTTTACAGGAATAGACAGAGCCAAATTGGGGCCCCGAGGGGGAGATTTAAATAAAATTTTGGCATGTAAAGATAATTATTGGATTTTTACACTATAGGCACTTCGATATCCAGGATTGAATGATAAAATTGAGCTGCAGCACCATTTATAAATCTTATTCAGTATGAATGTTATTAGATGAAATGTGGGGAATACAATTGATTTTAAGGTCTGTAGATTTGTCATTTGATATTACAGTTTAATGTCATTACACTGATGTGATCTATTTATGTTGCAGTTATTAATGAAAAGAAAGTCCATTTTTACGTTCGCTTGCGTGAATGCGCAAGGAACATTTTGGGAGAGTAGCACACTTTGGAGGTGTGCCTCTCCCATCCAATGCACTGCTCCCTTGAGCAGGCGTGGTGGTCCTGCACCAATAGGTGCAGGAGCTCTGTATGACAGCGGTGTTCCTCTGCTTCAAAGCAAAACACCGCTGCCATACTAACTACCGCCCTCCCCTGGCGTCCGCACTCCCCCAGCGTGCATCATGCCACCCCCCCCAAAGCTTTGGTGCCACGCTGGGAGCCTATCCCAGCGTGGCAAATGTTGTTTGCTGACAGGGGTGCCCAATCCCCTGTCAGCTCCACGGCCCCCCCAAAGCCATCCTGCTGCCACGTTGGGAGCCCACCCCAGCATGGCAAACCTTCGCGTTTTGTTGCCGATGGGGGTGCCCAATCCCCTGACGGCTCCTCGCCCCCCCCAGCCATCTTCTGCCATGCTGGGAGGCCACCCCAGCGTGGCAAATGTCCCAAGTCGTCATTTTTTTTTTAACCTGTAAAATAAAAACGGTCCCGTGGCGTGTCTCCCAGCCCCCTCCCACAACCCGCACCCACCCTTTGTCACCCAGCCTCCCCAAACCCCCACCCCATACTTACCTCCGCGTAACATCTTCAGTGGATCGGGAACACGCCTGCACTCTTTCAAAGGCGACCGCAAACTGAGGAAATGCCGTAAGCTGTATATTGGGCTAGATAGGGGTTTCAACTTTATTTCATATTTCAAAGGGGTGTGGTGGCATTGAGGGAGTCTCTGCTAAAACTAAAAGTTATGGTTGCCAGCTTTTAGACTAACAGTGGTCTCAGCTGGTGACCTCCCTGGGGTTGACGGTTACAGATGTAGGGATCACAGATGGAAGTTTTAGTCTGAGATTCCCTAAGATTATCGATAGCTATCAGGTGTGCAGTAAATACCCCCCACACACACACACAACCACCACCAACAACAAACTTGGAGGGACCGTGTACTGTTACAAGAGCGAACTGTGCCCCCAACCCCCTACTGATCTGGAGTAACTTTGTGATTGCTGGCAAGAGTCAAAATGTGTGCCTCCCAAACCAAACCTGGAGAAACTTCACAAGGGTCTCTGTCCTGGGTCGCTAGCAGTAAGGTGTACAGCAAGTAGATTTATAAATCACCCAAGCTTACAGCTCGACACTTTGCAGCACTTCAAACAGTCACTTTCATTTACTCTTGCTACAACGGGAAGTGAGGCATTTCGGTGACAGGCAACGAACAAACCTAAAACATACAAGGTAAAAAACAAGATGCTGGTAGCCAGTTGGGGAGGGACGTAATGCACACAAGAAAGTATGCGGAGAAGACAACTTGCCTGATTTAAAATGAGTTGGCTGACTGCAGAGTCGCTGGCAACAATCGGATCCCAGGCTGTGACTTCTTCTTTTCCTCAAAAAAGTGTCCACAAACTGTCCCGAAATCTGCGATCGGAGACCATGAAGTCACTCAGAGATCAGCATTCACTGCATGGGTCCATTGCTTTGGCTGGCGCTTGGCGCCGAGCAAGCCTGCCATAACTAAAGTCCACTGCTTCTTAGATTTGGAACCCCAGAAAGCTACTGACAAAAATCCTAGATGCAAGTCTATGTTTAGTTTTCTACCCGCTTCTTTGCCTCCTTATCGGTGGAGTTGAGTTGATGCCGGGAATCGCTGAATCTTGGCACTTCCACACTCCATCATTCCAATCTAGGACACAGCACAAACAAAATGTTTTGCGCTGAAACTAGCAACTGGAAGCCCACATCTGCTTCTCGGCGGCATATAGGCTGAAAGTGTAGGAAGGGAAAATGTGCGGGACACCCAGAATAAACTTCCGGGAGTGGTGCCCCAGGTTTGATCACCCATGCAGCTGAGAAAGCCTCTGACTAGCTGGCTGCTACTGCTGCTCCTCAGTCTCTGGTTGCAGCCTCCTTGCTCTGCTCCCCTGCTGAGTTCTACCATTTGCTGCTCCAGATGGGCTGGGCTTCCTCAAACCCAACAGTAGAACAGCAACAAGAGGAAAGAAGTTCACTGAATTGGATATTGAACCCCCCCCCTTTTTTTTCCTTATGTAGGTGTTACTTTAATGCCGGTGTAATAGAGAGTTGGAGAGGGGCGTGGCTTTAAAAAAAAACACTTGGTACCAAACTTCACACTTTGGGTTAAAGATTCTCGCCCGGTTGCTCCCTGGGCTATAATTTCTTATTGGCAGCCAAAAGAGGCTTATGCTTTGAGCAAATTGGCTGCCACAAGTTCTGTCTCTTTATACACATTATGTGCCCTATTTATGATTCTGTTTCCACATAGATTTTTCTCAGTTTTTTTTTATTTCCTTTGGCATCAATCAATTCGTCTGAATCACTGTGGTCTAGTGGGTAGAGCACCTTAGCACCTTGGGGAACCGATAAGATCACTGGTTCCGTCCCGACCAGAGCCGAATACTGTATGACCTTGGGCAAGCCACTGTAATCTCCCAGTGCCGCAGTCCACTCAGCTGCTGCGGAATAAAGGAAGCAGCAGCCCCCCCCACCAAAACCAGATGTTGCGTCTCGACTGCAAATTATAAAATAAAACACATAATCTGCGAGTAATGTTTCTCTGGAGTAGTCGGGTGCAAGGTGCCCTAACCTGAGGCTTACTAAATGCTATTTCTTAATTCCCTCTAACTTCTAAAGCTTTATTTTACAGTGCCGTAAGTAGGTCACTCCTGAAAGACAAGCATGGCAATACTTATGGTTTGCCTGCGCATGTTTTACATTTGAAGCAGCCAGCTTCTGTAGCTAAATGTGCTGGGAAAAAAACTCAGTTATAAAACTCAGATGTTCCAACTTCCAGGTCTGCTTGGTCCCCTGGCAGCCATGTCTGTTTTTTTGTTTTGAGTGTATAGTCACTGGACATGACTGAAAAGCAGATGTGAGCACCACTGTCCATGCAGGGTGCTGGCTGACTGGAGAATAGTTCAGGAGCTTTGCCAAGAGTCCCAGCCATACAGTTCAATAGTGTCAATGAAATGTGGGCCACTTACATTCAAAATGTGGGGCACTGGCCCTCAGAATGTGGGACACATCATCAAACATGGAAAGGCAATCTGTAAACAAGGTGGAAAGTAATACCCTTACATGTGTAGGTTTAATTTTGCATTAGTATGATAGAGCCATATAAATTTCTGCTGTAATGTTTGAGTTTAATGTCTGAGTTTACAGCACCTTCTCCACCAGGGATGAATGAGGGGCACAACAGTTCTGAGGGGTAACATGAGGGATGTTACTCCTGATGAGGGACATTTGACAGGTATGGTCCCTGCAATGTGACTCATGGATCAGCAGAGGGGAAAGAGGAAATTGTCCAACCAGGAAAGGCACACTAAGCCAAAGCTTGTTTCCAGGTGTGATCAGGGAGCACAGGGAAGTTAAGTGACTTGTTCAAGGTCACACAATATGCAGATGGGGCTGTGGGATTCAAACCCAGTCTGCAGGTTTGCAGCTCAGTGCCCTGCCTATGCCACAGCCCTATACTGCCTTCAGGGGAAAGGGAAAGGGAAAGGGGAGCTTCCCCGACAATGCAGTCTTCTCCCTGTAACTCCCAGGTGAGTTATCCAGTGTTGGAAATGGATAAAAAAATATTGGGGACACCCCTTGGCTTTGATATAGAACTGAAGGGGTTTGAAGGGGTTGGGGACATGTTTCTGCATTGTATGTTGCACTTTTGCACTTACTTTAGTCTGGTTTATGCCTTTATTGGGGTACATTGGAAATGAGCAATGCTCAATGGAGTTACTCCCTTTCATTTAATATGAATAAAGTATACTACTACTACTACTACTACTACTACTACATTTTGCACACAGGCATTCCTTCCCCATTTGGCTTCTGGAACTCAGTCAGACTTTAAATTTTTTCCTGGAACTGAGTTCCCACAGCATCCCCACCCTCACATTTCAATCACTGGATTTATCCGTTCCTTTCTGTAAATCATATTTACTTACTTCCCTAGGTCACCTGGTATTCTTCATTTCCTGTACAAGTACACATAGTACAAGTCTTTACATAGCAATTTTCTTCCCCATGGACTACTCAATTTCCATGAAAAATACAGCACTCTCTGCTGGTATGGGAGCAAATGGGGGGTCATGGTTGAGAATGTTTACAGTAGCTCAAATAAAATATTGGATAATGTCTGTCAAGTAGTATATTGCAAGTTTCTTTTAAACATCTTACACGTGATATGTCCATGGTTTATGCAGACATTGCAACACGTGATATGTCCATGGTTTATGCAGACATTGCACACCAAGGGTATGTAAATAAACTTATAGCATGTTGAGAATAATTTACAAGAATCTAAACAATCTGATTTACTAAAACATCACAAGAAAGAAAACTAAACAAACGAACAAAAAGCCGTGTGAATTATTAGCCCAGAATTATACTCCTGTACTAGTTTTCACAGTGCTGACCTCATCACGGGCACTGTTTTAAAGAATTATGCCTCCACCTGCAAACTATACTTCAAACATTATAAACCCCACAAGTGATGAGTTAACAAACTCTTCCCTTCTACTCAGTCTGAATTTTAGTTAGTTGTTGCCTGGATAAGTACACTGGTCTGAGGGAAGTTAATTTATAGTGAAATGATGAATAAAATTAGCATGTATAAAAATGATTTTGATTTTCCTTTATATGCATTCTCATCAGGGGCTAAGTTCTCTTGTTTGAAACATCAGAACATGTGTTCTGATCAGTTTTTCAGCATGGAATATTTCTCAGTTTGATATAAGTGCATTAGGTCACCTCAGGAATGTGTGTTTATGGGGAATAATTGCACTTCACTTTCAGTAACAGAGTAAACATCTCCTGCCTAACAAGTTCCACTGGAGCCGTGCACTCATGCCCCCATAATGACTCACCTTCTGCGCCTTATTATACTTTATGTAACAAATGGGCCCTCTTTAAAACTGGGTGCTTCACCCAAAGGAGGCTAGTTTCTAAATAAATACATACATAAATAATTAAAAAAAGAGGATTTCACACATTTTTTTTTCTAAATTGCTTGCTTTGTCATAAGGAGTCCTGTAGTCAAGCCCTCCACCCCCATTAATAATATGCACTTCATTTTTAGTTTAGTCAGCCTCACCCAGCCATCCTCTTGTTTCGAAACATATTTTATTTATATCAAAAAACCTGTATTTGATCCTGCCAGTCGTCTCTCCATCTTTCAGAGTAGAACAACACAGTGCAGCTGGAAACTGAGCACAGTGTGAATCGACAAGGTTTTTTGTTGCCACATGGTCTATGTATAGTGTGCGAGAGAGGGACTCCATAATACAAGAGTCCTTTCCTAATAATGCACACATGTGTGTTAAGGAGTTCACTAGAACTTGTATGTAATATATGGATTTTCAAAATAATTCCGCTAAAAAGCATACAAAAAATCCCTTGTAATACAACAGTGCAAACTCAAAAATAGTATCGATGGAATCCCGTAATACTATCGTTGAGATCCCGTAATACTATCGATGGAAGACCTCAACAATAGCATTATTGCAAACTGACTAGAGCGCAAGCACCACCGGACAGCTCACACTGACCGCTAGCTGGCTTTTACTGTAATGGTCACAAACAGTAAAAGCAGACAAAACATTCGTGTCGTGCCTGCAGTCTGATATTCGGATCCCACTGCAACTTCTTTTGGGATTTAGCAATCAATATTGAAAAATCCCCTCAATCAGCAAAAAAAAGACGGTACATCATGTACTCCAACTCGAAGTCTGACTAAGTCTCCATAGCAACAGTTGCTCGTTCAAGAAAAAAAAAGTTGTTACTGCCATTTAGTTTTGCAGTTTCTTTAACACTGCACAGTTTTGCTATTTAAATTTTGGAAACACTTTTGACGATGCTGCAATCATTGGCTCCTACTCACACGAAAATCACCTCAGCACCCCAACCGAAGATTCCTCATTCTATGGCAAAGTTACACACTTGCAATTTCCTCGCATAAATATATTACAAAAATAACAAATACGTTCTTGTGTTACAAGCAGTTCTTCATTCAGGATCTGGGGCACTAGAAACCCTCGAGCTTCGCCTCAGTTTATCTGTGCCTCCAGATCCTCTTGATGAATTACTGCCTTGTAATACACCAGAATGTATCTATTATTCTATTTGTTATTGATAGTGACCAGACATTTCTCCGGGTTTTATAGTCACCCTGAGCTGCTAGAGTATAACCTGATTACCATATTTAAAGAACAACTCACAGAAAACTAATATTTTCATTCAACTCAGGATATATTTCAGATATAACCCTCTCTTTGATGCGGCAACCATCCTTACTCTGAATTTACTTTGTATAGTACTAGTACCAGATCCCTGCACTTTTTTGTACATGTTCTGTTTGATTTTTTTGGCTCTGTTATTTCTTGGATACTTTGGCATATGTTTTTGTAGATTGCTGCATATCAACTTCTGTTTAATTGCTGATTATTTTTACTTCCTTTTTACGTTCGCTTGCGCGCATGCGAAAGGAACGTCTTGGGAGAATAGGACACTTTGGAGGTGTGACTGTCCTGTGCAATCCATTGCTCCATTGAGCAGGCGTGGCGGTCCTGCACCAATGGATGTGGGTGCTGTGTATGACAGCAGTGGTCTTCACTTCAAAGAAAACCACCACTGCGATCAGTGCTGGCAGCGCCTCTGTATGAGCTGCCAAAACTGTTATAGCCAATGGGGTGCCCAATCCCTGTCTGCTTCAAGTCTGTATGCCCCAAAGCTTTGGTGCCGCTGAGGCCCACCCAGCGTGGCAAATCTTGTTCGCCGACGGGTGCCTAATCCCCATTGGCTCCACGCCCCCAGCCATCCTTCTGCCATGCTGGGAGCCCACCCTAGCATGGAAAACGTCCCCGTCATCTTTTTTTTTTAAACCTGTAAATTAAAAACTGTCCCATGGCTTCTCCTGCCCCCTCCCACAACCCACACCCACCCACTGCGCACCCTGCCTCCCACACCCCCCTCACCCCATACTTACCTCCAGAGTCTGGTGTGATGGTCTTCAGTGAACCAGGAACACGTCTGCACTCTTCAAAGCTGACCACGAACTGAGGAAATGCCGGTAAGCTGTATAATGGGCTAGATAGGGTTTTTTCAACTTTGTTGCATATCTCAGGCATTTTTTGGAATTTTTGCACCAAATTTTCAACATGGGGTTTTTGGGACCCCTTCTCATGAATGCTGTCACTGTCATGGCATTATTCGGGCCCGAAGGGTGATTTCACAGTCACTGTGTGAAATCACCTTCCGAATGATTAATGAAACAACACTGCCAGTGTTCATAAGGTGGGCTCTCAAAAGCCTACTTTGAAAATTTGGTGGCATCCTAAAATATTTCGTTTATGAGCGTCGTTGCGCAGTTCCTAGCTTGCTAAGTTCACAATTTTCAATATTTTCACTCCAGATTTTCAACATTGCCATTTTACCATACCTCCTTATGAGCAGTACAGCTGTCATTTTTAACATCCTGCCCAAAATGTGGTTCCACCCATGTAGTGCACAATGGCGCAGTCAATGTGTGAAATCAATGTATGGGACACATTAAGAAAATCACAGTGACACTGTTCATTAGCAGAGGTCTTAAAATGGTTATGTTGAAAATTTGGTGAAAAAATTCCTAAAAATGACTGTTTTACGAGCGTGCGTTGCGCAGTTCCTATGCACGCTCATAAGTTTGTGAATTTTCAATATTTTCACTCCAGATTTTCAACATTGCCATTTTACCACACCTCCTCATGAGCAGTACAGTTGTCATTTTTAACATCCTGCCCAAAACGTGTTTCCGCCCATGTAGCACACAATGGCGCAGTCAGTGTGCGAACTCAATGTATGGGACACATTAAGAAAATCACAGTGACACTGCTCATGAGAAGAAGTCTTAAAATGGCTGCGTTGAAAATTTGGTGAAAAAATTCCTAAAAATGACTGTTTTACGAGTGTGCGTTGCGCAATTCCTATGCACGCTTGTAAGTTTGCGAATTTTCAATATTTTCACTCCAGATTTTCAAAATTGCCATTTTACCACACCTCCTTATGAGCAGTGCAGCTGTCATTTTTCACATCTTGCCCAAAATGTGTTTCGATCCATGTAGCGCATAATGGCTCAGTTGGTGTGCGAAATCAATGTATGGGACACATTAAGAAAATCACAGTGACACTGTTCATTAGCAGAGGTCTTAAAATGGCTATGTTGAAAATTTGGTGAAAAAATTCCTAAAAATAACTGTTTTATGAGCGTGCATTGTGCAGTTCCTATGCATGCTCGTAAGTTTGCCAATTTTCAATATTTTCACTCCACATTTTCAACATTGCCATTTTACCACACCTCCTTATGAGCAGTATAGCTGTCATTTTTCACATCCTGCCCAAAATGTGTTTCTTCCCATGTAGCGCGCAATGGCGCAGTCGGTGTGCGAAATCATTGTATGGGACACATTAAGAAAATCACAGTGACACTGTTCATTAACAGAGGTCTTAAAATGGCTATGTTGAAAATTTGGTGAAAAAATTCCTAAAAATGACTGTTTTATGAGCGTGTGTTGCGCAGTTCCTACGCACACTCGTAAGTTCGCGAATTTTCAATATTTGCACTCCAATGTCTTCCAAATACCTAAACAGCACATAGAAGCAAGCAACATTCGGCACTGACAAATGCTTGTTTTTACTTATATTTTTAATACTCCTCTCTGGTGCAGCCAATATCCTCCACGTCTTGCCCACCCCCAAACGCCTAATACACTTGCCCCTCTGCCTTTCAACTCTGAGCTTTCCTGTGACAGAGTACGGCCAAGCCTGAAAAGCATCTGTAGAAGAGGGGGTTTGGGGGGTGGGAGGGAGAGAGGGGGAGAGGGGGGGAGATATATATATATATGTATATTCAGGGATGTCCAAGACTTTGCCTTAGCATGTTTCTGTCCCTCCTACAATTTGTTTCTGTGACTGAACAGTGGGTAACAGAGTTACAGACTTGCTCTTCTGTAGACAAAGTATTTTACACCAATACTGTTATGCTGCCTGCTTCAGGTAATAGAAACACTTGTGAAACTGTCTCCCTCATTTTACTTCTTTGTCACTGATTTTTTTAAGCCATGTCCAAGTGCCAAATACCACTGCAAATACCTGCAGGCGAACGTTCGGCGTTGACAAATGCTTGTTATATGGTAAATTGTTACTATTTAAATGCAAAGATTTTTAAAGGAGCTCCATTTTGTTATTTATTTATGATGAGTTGGTGAAATACAATGGGGTGTTATCACAAATGAATAGGTTCTGTAATTGATTGTTAAATGAGCAGAACCTAAAGGGGACATTATTTAAGGAAGATTTGATGAATAGTACTTCATTCTCTTGACAAAGCACAGGTTCGGCTGCATGAAACATTGAATGTTTTCTGGTTATGTGGTTTTGGCTGTGAGGGTATACTGAATTTTGAATAAAAGACCATCTGCATTTTTATGCATTTATCTAAGCGTAGTGTGTGCCAAAGTTTAGTACCTCATATCGAGTAGCGGCTCTATTTTCTTTTCTTTTATTAATTACAATGTGTCACTCCCCTGATTACCTGCCCAGAGCAGTCACCCTCATGCATGGACCAAATGTACCCCTCATATACCCACGACTTCCACCTGTCAATGTCTTATATCTTTTGCTCCTGTCTTCCAAATTTTGCCTCCTCAGTGGCAGCCCCAGTCCTGAATGAGTGGAGCTCCCACCTAGCATTCTGAACACAGACTAGTAGCCATCATAATATCAAATTTTCCATGGAAAAATACCTTTTCTACAGATGGCTACAAATAAAGCTAACTGAAGGGGAAGCAGATTTTGAATCTTACAACAAAATGGTGAAGTCAGAAAGTATAAGGGAACACAGAGGGATGAAAATAGGGAGGCATACCAAACAAAATAGGGAGGCATACCAATCGGTTTAAATGCTTCATTGGCAAGCCTTTAAACTAGTCAAGGGGGGAGGCACTGATAAGCAGAAGGAAAATCCCAGCCTCCCCCTACAAAACAGGGTACTAAATGAGAAAAATACCAAGGTAGAAAGGTCAGTGGGGGTTGCCGCTACAGAAGGTAAAGCCATCAAAAAATGGAGAGCAATGAGTACCAATGCCTGTAGTCTGGGTAACATGCTTCCTGAATTAGTGGCCTTGATGGAGGAGGAAGATCTGGATATTGTGGCAGTCACAGAAACATGGTACACACAGAACCATGACTGGGACGTAAACATACCAGGATACACTATCTACAGGAGGGATAGGGAGGGTAAAGAGGAGGAGGAGTAGCTCTCACATAAGAGAAGAAATCAAAGCAACAGAACAAAAAGGGTAAACAGGGAGGAGAAGAAGCACTGTGGGTCAATTTGGAGGCAGGCAATGGCACCACAATCCGCACAGGGGTTGTATACGAGACCCCTCTCAGGGGAGGAAATGGACAAGGAAATGATAGAGTATACTTAGAATGGCAGATAAGGGAGATATTGCTGATGGTTGATCTGAATATGCCAGATGTTAATTGGAGTGCAGTTGCAGCAGCCACTTCTAAGAGTGGGGTTATTCTAGATGCCCTACAGGGGGCATGCCTTAGACAACTAGTATTGGAGCCCACTCGAGAGGGAGAAATCTTAGACCAGGTTCTCTCAAACGGAGATGAAGAGAGGATCACAGATGTAGAAGTGGGTAGCCATCTGGGAACTAGCGACCATCGAACAGTATGGTTCACAATAAACACAGCAATAGAGTCAAGCCATACAAAGACAAGGTACTGGATTTTAGGAGGCTGACTTTGCCAAAATGGGTGAGTGCCTAAGGAATGCACTAGCAAATGGGCAGGAAGGAGGGTGGAAGAACAATGGGAATAATAAAACTGCCATCACAGAGGTAACAAGCCTTTGTGTAAAGCAAATAAACAAAACGAAACGAGGTAAGAAACCACTATGATTCTCAAAGGAAGTGGCAGTGAAGGTTCAAGAGAAAAAGAAAGCATTCAGGAAGTACAAGGAATCACAGAAGGAACAGGACAGAGAACTGTATCAGTTAAAACAAAAGGAAGCTGGAAAGGCAGTCAGAAGAGCTAAGGCCCAAACCGAGGAAAAGATAGCCAACTCAGTCAAGAAGGGGGATAAAACCTTTTATAGGTACATCAGGGAGCAAAGGAAGACCAAGGGAGGGATAGTGAGGCTTAATAAAGGGAGGGAGGGTGGGCAGAGGGTGACTGTGAAAGGCAGAGATACTAAACAAATATTTTTGTTCAGTATTTACAAAGGAAAAGGGAGGTACCTAAAACAAACAGTAGAAACACTCTGGATACAGAAGTTGATACCAGCCATTTACAGAAGAAAGAGTTCTGAAAGAGCTCTTAAAACTGAAGGTGGACAAAGCAATGGGGCCTGATGAGATTCATCCCAGAATTCTAAAAGAACTAAGGATAGAACTAGTGACACCACTGACTACCCTGTTTAACAAATCATGGGAGGATGGGGTGGTACCTGAGGACTGGAGGAGGGCAGATGTGATTCCCTTCACAAAAGTGGGAGCAAGGCAGAAGCAGAAAACTACAGACCTGTTAGTTTAACCTCAGTGGTAGGGAAAATGATGGAATCACTTCTGAAGGAAAGAATTGTTCGAGTACCTAGAGGCCAGAGGGCACAGGACCCAAGGCAGCATGGATTCACAGCGGAAGGTCATGCCAGACAAATCTGATAGATTTCTTTGACTGGGTGACCAAAGTAGTAGATCAGGGAGGGGCTGTGGACATGGCCTACCTAGACTTTAGCAAGGCATTTGACACAGTCCCACACAAAAGATTAATATACAAGTTAGCCAGCCTGGGAGTGGGTCCCAAGATGACAGCCTGGGTAAAGAATTGGCTAGAGAATAGGACACAGAGAGTAATAGTAAATGGAGTCCACTCTGAAAAAAGGGGGCTTAGCAGTGGGGTACCACAGGGTTCAGTATTAGGACCGGTCCTCTTCAATGTCTTTATAAGCGACATTGCAGAGGGACTGGAAGGAAAAGTATGTCTCTTTGCAGATGACACAAAGATCTGCAACAGAGTTGATGCACAAGGTGGGGTGGAAAGGATGAGAAGGACTTGGCAAGGTTAGAGGAATGGTCAATTGTATGGCAGCTTAGATTCAATGCTAAGAAGTGCAAGGTAATGCACCTGGGAAACAAAACCCAGGGAAGTGTACACAATGGGGGGTGAGATACTAACAACAACAAAAATGGAAAGGGACCTGGGGGTAGTCATATCAGATGACCTAAAGGTGGGCAAGCAATGTGAGAGGGCAGCAAGGAGGGCTGGGGGGATACTGGGATGCATAGGAGAGGCATCACCAGCAGGAAACAAGAAGTTATTATCCTCTGTACAGACAGTTGGTGAGACCACATCTGAGTACTCGTGCAGTTCTGGAGACCCAATCTCCACAAAGACATAGACAGGATGGAAGCTGTCCAGAGGAGGGCAACTAAAATGGTGCAAGTCTGCACCGGAAGACATATGAAGAGAGACTAAGGAGCTTAATATGTATAGCCTCGAGGAAAGGAGGAGAGGGGACATGATAGAAACTTTCAAGTACCTCAAGGGAATCAACAAAGTCCAGGAGGTAGCATCTTTCAAAAAGAGGTGTGCAAGAACAAGGGGGCACAATTTGAAGATAGAAGGGGCGGCTCAGAGGTAATTTAAGGAAGTATTTTTTCACAGAGAGGGTTGTGGATGTATGGAACAGCCTTCCAGAGGAGGTTGTGGAGTCAAAAACAGTGGTGGAATTCAAGCATGCATGGGACAGTCATAAGGCAATTCTAGGGGGTGGGGATAGGAAGAAGTAGGCTGCTGGTTAACTAGGATCTGCAGCTTATCCATCAGGTAGGGAAATGGGCACACTGGGTGGGCCAAGCGGTCCTTATCTGCCGTCAAATTCTATGTTTCTATGTATGTAAACTTCCCTAAGGGAAGCAGGGAAGGCAGCAAGGCAGGAAATGGTCAAAACCAAGGCCCCTAGAATTTTGTGGCCGCAGAATTTTACGCAGAACTTGCAATCTACCGCAGAACTTCTGCAATGCCGCAGAATTCACTCTTCTTGGTGATTTTTTATTAATATTTCTGTTTATACATAGAATCTGGTTCCCTTCCCCTCTTTTTATATCCGCCCTTCCCAATATGTTCAGAATGTGACGTTATCATTGCTATAACATCATACATTAGCTAATGAAATGGCTGCATTCTGCAACAGAAATGAACAGTCACTTATCTACCACAGCTCCCACTGCCAGAGACAGTGGCACAGCACATCATGCATGGTGATATTTGCTCAACCTGCACTACAGCCTAATACAATTTTCAATCTTACATTATTGCACTAGGGCCAACTTAAACAAAACCTTGTCAATAGCACAGACCTGTTAAGTTCGTACCTTACTTTGTACAAACCTATTTGTGCCTTTAAGGTATAGAGACGCTATCTGAAATGAATAACTGGTAAAATGAATTTAACTGTCTCAATTTTTAAGAAAAATAAAGTAATTATGCCCAGAAAAGTGAAATATAATAATGTGTAGACCTGTTGAAAGAATAGACCTGTTAAATAAATAATTGCACTCTACGCATTTTTGCCAGGGTTATTGATTACATATTGTCATTGGTTGATAGAATCACCTAAAAGCTATTGAGAAATGTTGTGTTCAGGGACAGCTGTTGGGCCAGAGGGTAGCATGCTGTGTTTCCGTGCCGGCAACTTAGGTTCAGAGATTAGCTCTGGGAGCTGGCTGGGCAGCACAAGGATTGGAGGAACACATCACTACTCAGAGCCTGGAAAGGTATGGTGCAGTGTTCTGTCACATGGTGGACACATTGTGAAGGGCCAGAGAGCACTATCTCACAATTGGTTCACATGCATGTCATGGTCTGATGGTGTTACGCAGTGCGTCAGGGAAAGCAGGTTGACATGAAAACTGAGTTTTGCAATAACTCCTCTATTCCATATCCAATGGTACCTGTATGAATGAGGATGCAAGTTCATGGAAATTAAAAAAAATTAAAATATATACACACACACACACACACACATACAGTATCTCTGTCTCTCTCACAACACACACACATGCATATTTGAATGTATGTTACAGATTGCATATAAATATATAAGTGATGCACAGTGGGAACCTCATGAGTGGTATAGAAAGCACATACAAATGTATAAGTGATAGACAGTGGAAACCTCATTAGTGGGATAGATAGCATGCATATAGAAATACCTTATTTATCACATAAGATCCCCTCTGCATATGTCATTTATGCAACAGGCTAGGACCTTAAGGAAGAGACATTTGTTTTGCTTTTTTAGGCATAAAATTATTTTTATGTCTGTTATTGTTTGAACTAGTGTTACTGTGCTTTCCACCATCCTGATTGCTATAACTACTGCCATTAAAGTGAAGTCAGTATGATAAGCTGACACTGTGATGTGGTAGTTTGTTAGTGCCACAGAACTTCCGCAAAAATTACAAACCACCGCCACAGAAGTTCTGTGGCAAATGGTAGTCTTGCCGCAGAACTTGGTCCTACTGTGCCACAGAAAAGTAGGGGCCCTGGTCAAAACCAAGGAAACACTAGCACAGACAGTAAAAGAAGGTGACAAGACTTTCTATAGATACATTAGTGAAAGGAGAAAGTCCAGAGGGGATATTGCTAAGATCAAAGGAGATAAGGGGGCGTGTGAGGAGGAGGACCATGTAAAAGCAACTATCCTAAATAGATACTTCTGCTCAGTATTTACTGAAGAGAAGGTAGGGCAGGGCCCACAGCTCAGCACCATGGATACAGGGGGGAGAGATAGGTGAGCACTAGTGCCTTCACAAAAGAAAGGGTCCTACAAGAGCTCGATAAGCTCGGGGTGGAAAGAGCAATGGGACCTGATGGTATACATCCCAGGGTACTAAAGGAGCTAAGGGTGGAACTAGCAGAGCCATTATCAGAACTGTTTAGTGATTCTCTGATTACAGGAGAGGTCCCTGAAGACTGGAGAAGGGCTCATGTGATCCCGCTCCATAAGAGTGGTAGCAGGGAGGAGACACAGAACTGCAGACCAGTCAGTCTTAACTCAGTAGTGGGCAAGATTATGGAGGCACTCCTTAAGGAAAGGATAGTACAACACCTGGAATCCATAGGAGCACAGGATCCAAGACAGCATGAGTTTACAATAGGAAGGTCCTGTCAAACTAATCTCATAGATTTTTTTGACTGGGTAACCACAGTGGAGGACCAAAGGGGAGCAGTTGATGTCACCTACCTCGACTTCAGCAAAGCTTTCGATACTGTTCCACATAGAAGATTGATTAATAAGCTGGGTAGGCTCGGGGGGGGGTCAGAAGTTGGTCAACTGGGTGGCAAACTGGTTGATGGGCAGAAAACAGAGAGTGGTAGCAAACAGTATACAGTCAGAAGAGATGCAAGTCACAAGTGGGGTACCTCAGGGGATCAGTCCTGCTGCCAGTCCTCTTCAATATCTTCATCAGTGACATTGCAGATGGACTGGAGGGTAAGGTTTGTCTGTTTTTTATTTTTATTTTTTATTTATTTAGTTTTTGTTGACCAGGTAAGTGCACTAGACATATCCTACCTATTTTCAGGCATGACCCGGGAGAGGGGGATACAGATGAATGCCAACTGACCTTGAACCAGATTAAGCTGTTGGTGGTATTTTTAGTGAATGAGGGAAATTTGTCCAGGACACTGGGGAAATTCTCCTACTCTTCTTGATAAGTGCCATGGGATCTTTATCATCCACCTGAACTACCACCAATCCAGGCAGATGGGACCTCGGTTTAATGTCTCATCCAAAAGACGGCACCTCAGAAGTCCAGCACCCCCCTCTCATGCTGCACTACAGTGTCAGTACTGGGATATTAACCCAAGTGCCAGATATGGGAACTGAACCTACAGCCCTCTGATCTCCCAGCCTCAGAGATGAGTGTGCTACCTACTGAGCCACTGACACTGACACTGATGTTTGCAAATGACACCAAGATCTGCAACAGAGTAGATGATCCAGATGGGGTAAGCAGAATAAGAAGAGATCTGGATAAACTAGCAAAATGGTCAGAAGAGTGGCAACTGGGGTTTAATGCAAAGAAGTGCATGATCATGCACATAGGGAAGAGAAACCCTGAAGCCACCTATAGGCTGGGAGGGGGGGGTTACTTCTAGTTACAAGGGAAGAAAGAGACTTGGGCATCATCATCACCGATGACCTGAAATTATCCAAGCAGACCACTAAAGCAGTAGGTAGGGCTAGGGGGATGTTAGGGTGTATTAGTAGGGGTATCACAAGTCTGAAGAAGGAGGTAATAATCCCTCTTTACAAGACACTGGTTAGGCCCCATCTGGAATGCTGCATGCAGTACTGGAGGCTACACCTTCACAAGGACATTAACCAAACTGAGGCAGTCCAGAGAAGGGCAACCAAAATGGTGCAGGGACTGCATCAGAAAACATATGAGGACAGATTAACAGAGCTCAATATGTATACCCTAGAGCAAAGGAGGGAGAGTGGTGATAAGATCGAAACATTCAAACACCTTAAGGGCATTGACAAGGTGAAAGAGTCCAATATGTTTCAATATAAGAAAAATAGCAGGGTAAGAGGACACAGCATGAGATTAGAGGGAGGCCGATTAAGGGGTAATGTGAGGAAGTTCTTTTTCACAGAAAGGGTGGTGGATGCATGGAACAGCCTACCTCAGGAAGTGGTGGATATGAATACAGTGCAGGGCTTCAAACAGGCATGGGATAGGCATAAGGGAGCACTACAGATGAGTATGAATAGATAGGCCATTGACAGAGCAAAGGCCGATGGCACATTTATATGGTAGAAAAAGAAATGGGCAGACTGTATGGGCCTTTCAGTCCTTATCTGCCGTCAACTTCTATGTTTCTGTGTTTCTATGTTTCTATTTATCAGACGCTTACCTATCTGACTCTGGAGCTTCCGAACAATCGGTCCAGACAGTCTGCTCAACACCGGCCAATGTCATAAAAAGTAATGGCAAAAAATCTACTAAAATGAACCAAAAGCTTGATAAAATATTAACAGAACTCCAAGATTTCAAAGGAGAATTTCTCACTTACAAACAAGCCCAGGAATCAGTACATGAAAATTTAAGCGAGCTATAGTCACAGATAAAATAAAAATTAAATTAAATGAAAAATGAAATGAAACAATGGTGGAACAACAAGCTGAAGGCCAGGCAACTCAAGTGGCCCAAATGCAGTCCACTCTCAACCAAATAGTCCAGCTATGTCAGCTTACAGTAGATAGACAAGAGGACGTGGAAAATAGACATTGCTGTACAAACCTAAGCATCTATGGCATCCCTGAAGACAGTGAGGGCCATGATGTACAGGAATTTGTGGAGTCAGTGCTCCACACAGCCCTCACACTGGACACAGATCTTAATTTGGAATTAGAGTGGGTACACTGAGTGTTGGGGCCTAAGCCTGCACAGCCTAATGCTTGACCCTGCTTTGTCATCCTCCACTTCCTAAGACACATAGTGGATTCCCTGCAGGGGGAGGGCCTCAAACAACTGCTACAACAACCCACAAAAGACAGGACTATCCTAGATCTAGTACTGACTAACAGGGAAAGGATCACAGATCTCCAGGTAGAAGGTCACCTGGGGGCCAGTGACCATCGCATGGTATGGTACAATTTGGCCACTAGAAGTAAATCATCCCATTCCTAGGCAAAAATATGGGGTTTCAGAGGAGCTGACTTTGATAAGATGGCCAACAGAGTTAAGCTATCTCTGGCAAGAAGAAATACAAGTAAGGGGTTACAGGCAAAGTGGGCAAGTATTAAGGATACAATACTTCAAGCAACATCCCATTGAGTTAGAGAGAAAATTAAGTGCAAAAGAAGAAGGAAACCACTTTGGTTCTGAAAAACAGTAGCAGAAAAGGTCAGAGCCAAAAGACTGGCATTCAGGAAGTATAAGAGAATGCAGCGAGATGAAGATAGGGAGGCATACCAAACTTCCCTAAGGGACGCAGGGAACACAGTAAGGGAGGCAAAGGCCCAAACCGAGGAAACACTAGCACGAACAGTAAAAGAAGGTGACAAGACTTTCTATTGATACATTAGTGAAAGGAGAAAGTCCAGAGGGGGTATTGCTAAAATCAAAGGAGATAAGGGGGGTGTGTGAGGAAGAGGACCATGTAAAAGCATCTATCCTAAATAGATTCCTCTGCTCAGTATTTACTGAGGAGAATGTAGGACAGGATCCACAGCTCAGCACCATGGACACAGGGGGCAGGGAGGTAGGCACTAATCCCTTCACAAAAGAAAGGGTCCTACAAGAGCTCGATAAGCTCGGGGTGGAAAAAGCAATGGGACCTGATGGCATACATCCCAGGCTACTAAAGGAACTAAGGGTGGAACTAGCAGAGCCATTATCAGAAATGTTTAGTGATTCTCTGAGCACAGGAGAGGTCCCAGAAGACTGGAGAAGGGCTCATGTGATCCCACTCCACAAGAGCGGTAGCAGAGAGGAGGCAGGGAACTACAGACTAGTCAGTCTTACCTCAGTAGAGGGCAAGATTATGGAGGCACTCCTTAAGGAAAGAATAGTGCAATACCTGGAATCCATAGGAGCACAGGATCCAAGACAGCATAAATTTACAACAGGAAGGTGCTATCAAACTAATCTCATAGATTTCTTTGACTGGGTAACCAGAGTGGTGGACCAAGGGGGAGCAGTTGATGTCGCCTACCTTGCCTTCAGCAAAGCTTTCGATACTGTTCCACATGGAAGATTGATTAATAAGCTGGGTAGGCTCAGGGTGGGTCAGAAGTTGGTCAGCTGGGTGGCAAACTGGTTGACAGTCAGAAAATAGAGAGTGGTGGTAAACAGTATACAGTCAGAAGAGATGCAAGTCACAAGTGGGGTACCTCAGGGATCAGTCCAGGGGTCAGTCCTCTTCAATATCTTCATCAGTGACATTGCAGATGTACTGGAGGGTAAGGTTTGTCTGTTTGCAGGTAACACCAAGATCTACAACAGAGTAGCTGATCCAGATGGGGTGGGCAGAATGAGAAGAGATCTGGATAAATTGGCAAATTGGTCAGAAGAGTGGCAGCTGGGGTTTAATGCAAAGAATTGCAAGATCATGCACATAGGGAAGAGAAATCCTGAAGCCACTTATAGGTTGGGAGGGGAGTTGCTGGCAGTTGCAAGAGAAGAAAGAGACTTGGGCATCATCATCAGAGATGACTGGAAATCATCCAAGCAGGCCACTAAAGCAGTAGGTAAGGCTAGGGGGATGTTGGGGTGTATTAGTAGGGGTATCACAAGTCATAAGAGGGAAGTAATTATCCATCTTTACAAGACACTGGTTAGGCACCATCTGGAGTACTACATGCAGTACTGGAGGCTACACCTTCACAAGGACATTAACCAAATTGAGACAGTCCAGAGAAGGGCAACCAAAATGGTGCAGGGACTGCATCAGAAAACATATGAGGACAGATTAACTGAACTCAATATGTATACCCTAGAGCAAAGGAGGGAGAGAGGTGACATGATTGAAACATTCAAACACCTTAAGGACATTAACAAGGTGAAATAGTCCAACATGTTTCAATATTAGAAAAATAGCAGGACAAGAGGACACATCATGAGATTAGAGAGAGGCCAATTAAGGGGTCATGTGAGGAAGTTCTTTCTCTTAGAATGGGTGGTGGATGCATGGAATGGCCTATCTCAGGAAGTGGTGGATATGAATACAGTGCAAGGCTTTAAACAGGCATGGGATAGGCATAAGGGAGCAATACAGATAAGTATGACTAGATAGGTCATTGACAGAGCAAATGCTGATGGCTCATTCATAAGGTAGAAAAAGAAATGGGGAGACTGGATGGGTCTTGCAGTCCTTATCTGCCATCAACTTCTATGTTTCTATGTTTCTATGATATCAAACCAAGGAGCTGGTGTTATGAAAGCCTGGGCAGAAAGCAAACTTTTCTATGAGCTGATAAGGATGTTTATAGACAACGATTACTCTCCTGCAGCTATGCAGTGCAGAAAGGCTTACATTCCATTATTTCCCTTCCTCAGACAACAAAACCTTAAATTCTGTAGTCCATACCCCAGCAAATTAGTTATCTAGTTCCCCACCAGACAGCAAGTTTATGATTCAGTGGAGGAGGCCTACCAAGACCTGAAACAGCACGGCTTTAATACAGTGACTAGCACCAGCCTATCTCAAAAGGACCCATCTTCATGGCAATCTTCCCGCTGGGCTACTCCAGATCAAAGCTCACAAAAAATTATGATTGTATTGATAAAAAAGATGCTAATGCAGTTCTCCAGATCCCAAACTTGAAGGCCAAAAATAAGCAGAAGGTGCACGGTGAGTACATGGGGGAGCAGGGGCTCTGTCTGGTATATCCCTGGACTAGGTTGCTCCTCTCGGGGGAAGGGGTGGCCGAGGACTGGAGCTGCAGGGATCTGCCATGGCCACAACTGCTTGTGGTAAGGCCTGAGCAGGGGAGTGGAGGGTTTCTCCTGGGTTCCTTTCCTACGAGGTGGCCCTAGAGTCTATCTGTGCTGTCTGGGGTGGGCCTGAGGCGGCGGCTCAAATCAGTTATTGCTGGGTCTCCACTGTACCACCATCAGGGACCTTGCTTGACTGCTAAATTGGAGGGGCAGCTGAGGTAGGACTGAACAAACGAAAGAGGAGGACTCTGCGATTATTACCCATTAAATAGGGTGTCAGAAGGCCCTCCTTGCTATTAATAAGATAGAGGAGCTCGGAAACCTGGAGGGGTTATATCTTGATCTCCCCGAGGTATGAGCTTCTCCTCCAACTAAACAACAACAACAACAAAGAAAGAATTGTTGAGCACCTAGAGGCCAGCGGGGCACAGAACCCAAAGCAACATGGATTTACAGCAGGAAGATCATGTCAGACTAATCTAATTGATTTCTTTGACTGGGTGACCAAAGTAATAGACCAAGGAGGGGCTGTGGATATGGCCTACCTAGACTTTAGCAAGGCATTTGACACAGTCACGCACAAAAGATTAATAATCAAGTTAGCCAGCCTGGGAGTGGGTCCCAGGGTGGTAGCCTGGTAGCGAACTGGCTGCACAACAGGACACAGAAGGTAATAGTGAATGGAACACATTCCGAAGAAAGGGGTTACTAGTAGAGTACCTCAGGGCTCAGTACTGGGTCCAATCCTCTTTAACATCTTTATAAGTGACATTGCAGAGGGTCTGGAGGGAAAGGTATGCCTCTTTGCAGATGACACAAAGATCTGTAACACAGTTGATACACAAGAGGGGGTAGAAAAGATGAGAAGGGACTTGGCAAGGTTGGAGGAATGGTCAGACATATGGCAACTTAGATTCAATGCAAAGAAGTGCAAAGTAATGCACCTGGGAAACAAAAACCCAGGAGAAGAGTACACAACAGCAGGGGAGGTACTAACAACAACAAAAATGGAAAGGGACCTGGAAGTAGTCATATCAGATGACCTAAAGGTGGGTAAGCAATGTGAGAAGTCAGTAAGGAGAGCCAGGGAGATACTGGGATGCATAGGAAGGGGCATCACAAGTAGAAAAAAGGAAGTGATTATCCATCTATACAGACAGTTGGTGAGACCCCGTCTGGAGTACTGTGTGCAGTTTTGGAGACCTCATCTACGCAAGGACATAGACAGGATGGAAGCAGTCCAGAGGAGGGCAACTAAAATGGTGCAGGGTCTACATCAGAAACCATATGAATAGAGACTGAGAGAGCTTAATATGTATACCCTTGATGAAAGAAGGGACAGGGGGACATGATAGAAATGTTCAAGTACCTCAAGGGAATCAACAAAGTCCAGGAGGGTAGCATCTTTCAGAAAAAGAGATGTGTAAGAACAAGGGGGCACAGTTTAAAGATAGAGGGGGCGGCTCAGGGGTAATGTGAGGAAATTCTTTTTCACGGAGAGAGTGCTAGATACATGGAACAGCCTTCCTGAGGAGGTCATTGGGTCTAAAACAGTGGGGGAAGTCAAACATGCTTGGGACAGACACAAAGCAATTATAGTGTGGGGTTGCAGGAAGCAGGCTGTTGGTTAACTAGAATCTGCAGCTTATCCAGTAGGTAGGGAAATGGGCAGACTGGGTGGGCCAAGTGGTCCTTTTCTGCCATCAAAGTCTATGTTTCTATGTAACAATACAGCTCCTCCATGTATAGAAGGTGCGAGTGATAAAAAGAAAATGTAAAACAACAAAAACTGCACTCCTCAGTTGCAAAATAGGCTTCAATGACAGTAAAACAGACCGCCATAACCAAATGATGTGGTACATGCCTCACTCAGACCCTGACCGG
Organism: Neoceratodus forsteri; assembly: GCA_016271365.2. Lineage (NCBI taxonomy): Eukaryota > Metazoa > Chordata > Ceratodontiformes > Ceratodontidae > Neoceratodus > Neoceratodus forsteri. Next base: position 99,422,215 of record CM057452.1, on the reverse strand, counting down.
TTTTGTATGCAGTACATCATCAGGGCATTGTCATTTTAGAGTGGTAATGGCTACTTATATCTACATCAGATTTAAAGTAACAGTACATCTACATTAAAAATTATGAACATATTACCAGTATTATCAAATAGTCATTTATTGACAACATTTTTTTAGTATGGCGAGACACACAGAGTGAACTTGTGGAATTTGTTAACTATTTGGAGACAAGTAACAGAAATCTGAAATTTTCTATGCAATGTAGTCTTACATCGGTCTCCTTCCTGGATATCACAATACATAAAAAAGAGGAAGGCACTGTAACAATGGATTTATTTAGAAAGGAGACCGATAGGAATTCTATTTTACATGCTACGAGTTGTCACCCCCATCATCTGATTGAGAATATTCTGAAGGTACAATTGTTACGAGTGCACAGAAATTGCAGTGAAGATGTTGATTTTTTGGTTAATGGTACAGAAATGTGTTCCCGTTTCACCACTAGGGGCTATTCACAGAAAACCATTCATGAAGCATTTTCTGAGACTGTACTTGTTGATAGGGATTCACTTATTAACAATAAGAACAAGAGTACAAAAGAACAGGAGACTAGACTAAATTTTATTACAAAATATTCTAGACATTGTAATGAGATCAGAAACATCTTGTATTCTAATTGGAATGCATTGGAAGATGAACCATTATTACAAGAATATGCTATAAATAGACCCCGGATGACATACAAGAGAGGTACTAACCTTAGGGACAGACTTGTTCACAACTATTTATTTGCAGATAAATCTGATAGAAATGATATTGGAATCTTGTCTCCTTTGACTCCAGGGATGTATACTTGTAGAAATTGTAAATTTTGCAATTCAGTCTTAAAGTGCAAAACTTTTACCAGTTGTAATTGCATTAAGACATTTCAAATTAGAAATTTGATAACTTGTGCCACTGAAGGAGTTGTGTATCTGGTCACATGTCAGTGTGGCTCTTTTTATGTGGAGAAAACCACAAGACCTTTAAAACTTAGGATGGGGGAACATCTCAGATCTATTGAAAATAAAGATACCCGCAGTGCATTGTCTATACATCATAGAGACACTAGACAGACTAATCAGAAACATGGTTTTAAATTTTGCGGCATTGAAAAGGTGCATGCTAACAAATGAGGTGGCAACCTGGATGTAAAGCTTAAACAAAGAGAATCATTTTGTATATTTACATTAGGAGCCCTTCATAGGCCAGGCCTGAATGATAAAATTTACCTTTTATCCTGCATCAAATAATCTAGAGGTTTTCTGTTTTGAATCTTTATGGATATAACTATCATTGTATCAAAGCAATATTTTGGGATTAGAAATACATAAATAAGTGATTAGGTTATATGCATATATATGTGTATATAAATATGAGGGTGTGTACATATTTTTTAATACTCTGGTTTCTGGTTTCATTGTGTTGCTGTTGGTATTTCAGATCAATATAATCTATAGGAATTAAGTTAGCTTTATTTATGTTTTAAGATTTAGAACTAAATTTATTATTATTTTGAAAGAAATTTATGCAGAACAGTATTAATAACCCTTTTTCTTTCTTCTTGTTTCAGATTGATTTGGATTTTTTGGAACATTTGGTCATATGTGTATTGGAAATATGATCATAAGATGACAGTCATAACTGGTATTTATTAACAGTATGTTATGTTATATGAGTTTAATATAACAATGATTCCTCCTCTCTTATATATGAAAACATATACTGTTCACATATATATTCCTTATTTGCAGCATTTGATTATAGTGGTAATATGGTGATAATTTTTAATGAAGATGTACTGTTACTTTAAATCTGATGTAGATATAAGTAGCCATTACCACTCTAAAAAGACAACCCCCTGATGACATACTGTGTACAAAACAGGTTGTGGTCTGACTGAGGTGTGTAGCACATCATTTGGTTACAACAGCCTGTTTTATTGTCAATAAAGCCTATTTTGCAACTGAGGAGTGCGGTTTTTGTTGTTTTACATTCTCCTTCAACTAGCCCGTTAAATAGGGCGAGATACTAGATATTGAGGTTTGGACCTGCTTTCGCTCCCTGTCTTGACATGAAAGGGGCCATGGAGGAGGTCCCTGTGAGGGGTCAGTTCTGATACATACTGCTCTACTGTATACTCCCATTAAATAGGGGAGCTAAAAGTGGTTACAGACCCTGTCTTGAATTGAACAGAAACAGTGGGCCCTACTGATTGGAGACACTAGATTAATTGCTGTGGGGCTGCTGCCCTAGTGCCCGTTGGGACAATGCAGATTCATAATGCTGGCTATTACACCACCAAGATATGGGGCTTGCCTGTGGGAGCTGGGACATCCAGCGAGGACTCTGGCTCCTTCTCGGGGGGGAGAATGGGGTTGTTGAGATGATGTGATCCGTCCAATACTGGGGACCACCTTTCTAAGCAGTGTCCCTGGAGTTGCTCCAGTCTCTGACTTCTCTCCTTGGGGGGGATGTTCACAGTCCATGGGAGGCCCGGACGGGGGCTTCTGTTGCACCCATGGACTCATTTCCAGGCTGGACTATAAAGACAAAGACACAGCTCATATTACCGTGGGACCTGGCCAAAACTTTGGCAATGATTCCAAGACATATTGGACATATGGATACCTTAGCTATAATTGGGGAAGGGGGAATAACGCTTGGTACTTTTATTTCATTACTCCTTTTGCTTGAGTGACTGAAGGGTAAAACTCTGGAACTGGAAAGAGGGAAGATTCTCTCTTGTTTAATCTACGTTCCCCTAGCTTTATATAGTTCCAGAGACAATGCAAACAAGGAGGTACACAGAAGTGGGTGCTATCCTGAACAGAAAGTCTACTCAAATGCTAGACAATCGTCTGAGATTTTATTACATATTGAAATGTGGGTTTGCTTCTCTCTCCCAATAAAAATATAGACATGCTGGGAGGGGAGGTCTATTTCCAATGCCTGGGCTTCACTCACTGCACTTTTTTCCCCATGATTAATTTTTTCAGATGTACCCTTTATTCTGTTTATTTTGTCCATTACTTGTATAATTCCTGCCCCAAAATATTTACTCCCTAACTCTCAGTTTTTGGGGCAAGTGGTTCCCCAAGGGATATCCTCATTTATCTCAGGATCCCCATTTATCCCAGGATCTCACTAGGGCAGTTTAATTTCCTGCCCATTCCCAGGCTCTCATTGTTGGGAACCTGGGATTTGGAAGTCAGCTTCTACTTTAAGACTACTGTTCTAAATAGTTTTTGGAGAGTATATAAAGCAGCTCCAACCTGGTTTAAGAGATCCAGAATACCCCATTGTTGTTTTCTTATGTATTCACAGTTGAGTAGGTGGTTAGGACAATTTTCATCTTTGTATATCCTTATAGACACTGAAGTACGGTATATACTAGTAGAAAAAACTTGAATGGCATTAGATGTGAACGGTTTCAGATCTTGGTAGAAACTAGTACAGTACTGGCTAACTATTTAATCAGTGGAGGGAATGGAAATGCTCATACAGGGCCTATTACATGACATTATCCTTTAGGATTATTTCACATAATGTGAATGGACCAATTAACAGATATAGGATGCTAACGGCCCTTAAAAGGCACAGGCCTGATGTTCTCCTCTTACAGTAGAAAACAGGAAGTTATTATCCTTCTGTACAGACAGCTGGTCAGACCCCATCTGGAGTACTGCATGCAGTTCTGGAGACCCAATCTCCGCAAAGACATAGACAGGATGGAAGCTGTCCAGAGGAGGGCAACTAAAATGGTGCAGGGTCTTCACCGGAAGACATATGAAGAGAGACTAAAGGAGCTTAATATGTATAGCCTCGAGGAAAGGAGGGGAGAGGGGGGACATGATAGAAACTTTCAAGTACCTCAAGGGAATCAACAAAGTCCAAGAGGGTTGCATCTTTCAATAAAAGAGATATATGCAAGAACAAGGGGGCACAATTAGAAGAGAGAGGGGGTGCGGCTCAGAATGTAATTTAAGGAAGTATTTTTTCACAGAGAGGGTTGTGGATGCTTGGAACAGCCTTCCGGAGGAGGTTGTGGAGTCAAAAACAGTGGTGGAATTCAAGCATGCATGGGACAGTCATAAGGCCATTCTAGGGGGTGGGGGTAGGAAGAAGTAGGCTGCTGGTTAACTAGGATCTGCAGCCTATCCAGTAGGTAGGGAAATTGGCAGACTGGGTGGGCCAAGCGGTCCTTATCTGCCGTCAAATTCTATGTTTCTATGTTTCTACAGGAAACTCGTTTAACCTCGCTAAAACATCAGAAATTTCTGTGTTTTTTTTTTTCAACTAACTGAATCTACTTACAAACACGGTATGCACAGAGGGGATAGCTGTTCTGGTCCCTGAGATATCTCTATTTGTAGTCAAAGAAAGCCACACAGATAAGGAAGGCAGGATTACTCTGGTGGTGGGGACTCATGGTGAACACACTCTAACAATCTACAGCCTGTATGTTCCTCCAAACAGTGACACATCTAGTATACAACAGATGATGGATTTTATTCTTAAACATCAGAAAGAGGTATTGATAGTCAGGGGAGACCTTAATTGCCTCTTGAATCCCTCACTAGATAAGTCAGCAGTACGCCCCTCCCCACAAACAGCAGGACAGAGACCTCTTCGCTGCCTGCTACAAGATATTAGTTTGTTAGACACCTGGTGTTTCCTGCATCCCTCACGGACAAAGTTCTCCTTTTATTCCCACTCTCAAGCATTATTCAAGATTGGACTACTTATGTATTTCAGGAGTACATAAAGATTGAATCCAGTCAGCAGACATCCTTAATATTCTTCTTTCTGACCATGCCCCAATAACATTGGAATTGGCCTTAAGCAGGCAGAGACGGAACACACACTGGAAATTTAATCCCTCCCTCTCGAGAGACCCCTAATTTACAGATCTCTTGAAAGAAAAGATCCCACATACATTGTCTGATAATGCTTCCCCTCAGGTTTCCCCTCAGCTTTTATGGGATACACTCAAGGGTGTGCTTAGGGGACACATTGGCCCAGATATTCAACCTGCGCCATTGTGAGGCACAAGCACCAGCGTCACTCAAAAAAGTTGCGCAGGGGTGTGACCAGGGCGATATTCAACAGAGTTGCGCTATGGCGCAACTTCTTTGAATATCGCCCCCTAGCCACACCCACTGTGCATGGCGCAGTGGAACTGTGCCACCGCAAGTGGTCAGAGTAGAGCACTGAGATGCGGTGGTGCAAGTTCCATTGCGCCATGTGCAGCACCTGCGATATTCAAAGGGTGACATGCAAATGGGGCCATAAATTATGCAAGGCGCGGTGGGGCCATTTGCATCTAATTACAGCCCCATTTGCATTCCATTAGCATGCAGGTGTGCCGATTCCTGACAACTTGCGCCTGGAGCCCTGCCAGGCAGCAGCTGTTGGGGACTGACGCCCCCTGCAGCCCGATCGCAGGCAGAACAGTATTCCGTCCCCCACCCAGCAGCCTGATTGGGCATAATGTAAACTCCCCGTAGCCTGATCGCGGGCATAATGTAATTCTTCCCCCAGCAGCCCGATCGGGCATAATGTAAACTTTCCCCCACCCCAGTTAGCCCAATCGCGGGCATAATGTTAACCTCCCCACCTCCGAATAGCCCGATGCGGGCATAATATAAAGGTCCCCTAGTAGCCCAATCGCAGGTGGCATTCTCACCCCCATGTCCAGACTCCCTGGTGATCTGTGGCTTCCACCTCCCACCCACGGAGCCCCACCACCACGCTTCCCCATCAGTCAGCAGGTGAGTACCACCGCCACCGCCGCCCATGGCTGACAGCTCGATACGGCTGCACGCCCATTGGTTCAGGCATGAGCCAATGGGCGCAGTCCATCTCATCAAGGCAGTCCGGATAAGTGAATGAATAGATTCGATGCATCCGGACTGCCTTACGGTATGGGCTGCATGCCCATTGGCTCTTGCTCTGCACCAATGGGCGCAGAGCCCCATTGAGCTGTCAGTCAGTGGGCAGCAGGGTGGGTGCTGCCCACCGCTGATGGGGGAGCAGGGTGGTGGGGATCCATGGGCGGGAGGGGTGGGGGGCCACTAGATCACTAGGGAATCTGGATGTGGGGGTGAGGATGCCACCCGCGATCGGGCTACTTGGGGGTCCTAATATATGCCCACGATCGGGCTATTCGGGGAGTTTACATTATGCCCATGATCTGGCTATTCAAAGTGTGGGGGAAGAATTACATTATGCGAGCGATGGGGCTACTGGGGGGGTTACACTTCAACCCACGATTGGGGCATGGGGGGCACCGCCAGGTGCGGCAGGAACAAGTGGAGGGCCACCCACAGGTGGCAGCTGCTGTGCTGCACCCTGCAATGCAGCAGCTCACCTGTGTGTGGCCCTCGACTTGATCCTTTTTTTTTTAGCGTAAAGTTGTGCAGGCGCAGGTAGGAGTTGCGCCTGCATAACTCTGCATGGCCCAGCTGAATATTGGGCTGTGCAGTTTATGCATGGGCATGCACCCCCCACCTGTGCCTTCATACATTACTGATGCACCCGTGCATCGGGATTTCATGCAGGTGCACTTTTTCCTTTTTAAATATCAGACCGCACATCAGTATGCTGTGTATGGCACAATAATGCTGCGCCATGCAAGTAACCCTTTGAATATCTGGGCCATTATTTCTTATGCAGCTAGGAAAAAGTAACAGAGAGAGGTAGATTACAGGACCCTCAGGCCCAACTTAAAAGGGCTGCAGGGCAAGTATATGCAGGGGGACCGCCATGTCACTGATCAGTTGGCAAAAATTCAGCAGGAAATCCAATGCTTATTGACTGCATGCACTGAACAGGCTGTAGCGTGGCTATGCCAGAAACATTATGGGGGGGGGGCAAGGGCAGCTAAAGTCTGAAGGCAGCTGAGACAGACAGAGAGAGACAGAGAGAGAGAGAGAGAGAGAGAAAGCAGCCACAGCTTCCTTAAATCAAGGAGGTTATTTTCTAGACTACACTGAATTGAATTATTACTTTCTGGAACTGTGTTAGCAACTAGTACTGATTCTGTTTTTGGGGTTGACTTTTCTTAGTTTTAACTTTAATTTGCCAGAAAGGGACTGTAGCTGGAAGATATTTGCAGTCATTTGTGACTAGACCTTTTACTTAACCTCTGTGAAATAGGTGTCTGTTAAGGGAAGGAGATGAAAGGGGCCTAGTTGAACTGTGTATTTAAAACAGGAGTCGTTTGTGGGGAGTGGTGCAATGCACTGGCTGTGGAGCAGCAGTCTTCTGGGAGACATTCTGGAAACTGCATTGCTGCCCTATTTACAGGCACCTCTCTGGTCTGAGGGAGGAGGTTGTTTGTCTCAATGCTGACCTGGCAACAATTCAGAAAACCTGCTCTCCCACCCAGGGACCACCCAGGCCACCACCACTACCTCAGAGGTTGGCAAGAAAGAGGAGTGATTGGACTACAGTGGGCTCAGGGAGAATGAGGGTGGTAGAACAGAGGTACATCCCTCCAGTTGTGCCTCTCCACAATTCATTCACCACTCTGCCACAGCATGGTTCCTCTATGGAGGCACCCACAGTGGAGACCAAAGAAGATGCTGGGAACCTTCACAATGGAGACCCACAGGAGGGTGGCACAGGACCCCATAGGGGAAGGAAACAACTCCTGTGGGGGACTCAATTGCTAGGGGAGTAGAACTGGGGGAAGGAGGGGAAAGGGAGGTAAGGTGCTTGCCTGGTGCCATGGCTTGGAGGGACAGGAAATTAATCCTCAGGATCATGGGAGCAGCTGCAAGGGGGAGTGAGCTGGATGTCATTATCCACCTAGGGATGAATGACTTGGCTGAGAATGGTATCAGAGCAGTGCAACAGGAGCTTGTGGAGTTGGGGAGCAGCCTTAGACAAGTAGCACACACAGAAACATTTTTGGAAGTGCTACCTGTCTATGGTATGGATGAGGCTAGGGTACTCCACACCTTGGGATTCAATGACTGGTTGAAAAACTGGTGCAGAGCTCAGGGATTTGGCTTCATTGGGGACAGGCACCATGGTCTTCATCTATCCAGGAGGGGAACCAGGATCACAGGTGATAGGTTAAAATGCTTCATTGGCAAGCAGTTAAACTAGCCAAGGGGGGGAGGCACTGAAAAGGAGAAGGGGAAATCCTAGCCCCCCAAAATCAGTGTAGTTAGTGAGATAAACACCAAGATAGATCAGTCAATAGGGAGAAGGGCAGGGGTACATGGAGAAAAAGACAAAGACAGTAAGGACAGGGATGGGGCAAAAAGAAATAAAGCCATAAAAAATGGAGGGTAATGAGTACCAATGGCCATAGTCTAGGTAAAAAGCTCCCCAAAATGGTGGCCTTGATGGAAGAGGGATGCCTGGATATTGTGCCAGTCACAGAAACATGGTACACAGAGAGTCATGACTGGGATGTCAACATACCAGGGTACACAGTCTACAGGAGGGACAGGGAGGGAAGGAGAGGAGGAGGAGGAGTAGCTCTCTATGTAAGGGAAGGGATCAAAGCAACAGAACTAAAGGGTAAACATGGAGGAGAGGAGGCACTGTGGGTCACCTTGGAGACTGGAAATGGCTCCACAATCTGCACATGGGTTGTATACAGACCCTCATCTCAGGGGGAGGAAATGGACAAGGAACTGATAGAAGACATCTTTGAGATGGCAGAGAAAGGGGAGATATTGCTGATGGGGGATCTGAATATGGCAGATGTTAACGGGAGCACCTTCACTGCAGCCACATCCAAGAGCAGGGCCATTCTCGATGCCCTACAGGGGGCATGCCTCAGACATCTAGTTTTGGAACCCACTCGGGAGGGAGCAATCTTAGACCTGGTACTCTCAAATGGGGACAGAGAGAGGACCTACGATCTTGAAGTGGGTAGCCATCTGGGAACAAGTGACCACCAAACAGTGTGGTTCACGATAAACTTAGCTGTAGAGTCAAGCCATACAAAAGTGAAGGTACCGGACTTCAGGAGGGCTGATTTTGTCAAAATGAGAGAATGCCTCGGAAAAGCACTAGCAAACAGGCAAGAAGGTGGGGTGGAGCAACAATGGGGAAACATCAAAACTGCCATCACAGAGGCAACAAACCTTTGTGTGAAGCAAATAAATCAAAACAAAAAGAAAAAAGCACTATGGTTCTCAAAAGAAGCAGCGGGGAAGGTAAGGGAGAAAAAAATAGCATTCAGGAAGTATAAGGAAACACAGATGGAGCAGGACAGAGAACTGTACCAATTAAAGCAGTAGGAAGTGGGGAAGGCAGTCAGAATAGCAAATGCCCAAACTGAGGATAAGATAGCCAACTTGGTTAAGAAGGGGGATAAAACCTTTTATAGGTACATTAGGGAGCAAAGAAAGACTAAGGCAGGGATACTATGGCTGAATAAAGAGGAAGGTGGTTGGGCAGAGAGTGACAGTAAAAAAGCAGGGATACTGAATGAATACTTCTGCTCAGTATTCACAATGGAAAGCCAGGGGGAGATACCTAATCCAGTCAATAGAAACACTCTGGATAGGGAGGTTGATATTAGTCCTTTCACAGAAGAAAGGGTTCTGAAAGAACTCTTAAAACTGAAGGTGGATAAAGCAATGGGGCCTGATGGGATTCACCCAGAATTCTAAAAGAACTAAGGGAAGAACTAGTAACACCATTGACTATCGTTTTTAATAAATCATGGGAGGATGGTGTGTTACCTGAGGACTGGAGGAAGATGGTTGTGATTCCTCTTCACAAAAGTGGGAGCAAGACAGAGGCAGGAAACTACAGACCTGTCAGTTTGACCTCAGTGATAGGGAAAATGATGGAATCACTTCTGAAGGAAAGAATCATTGAGTACCTAGAGGCCAGTGGGGCACAGGACCCAAGGCAGCATGGATTCACAGCAAGAAGGTCATATCAGACAAATCTAATTGAGTTCTTTGACTGGGTGACCGAAGTAGTAGACCAGAGAGGGACTGTGGACATGGCCTACCTAGACTTTAGCAAGGCACTTGACACAGTCCCACACATAAGATTAATAAACAATTTAGCTGGCCTGGGAGTGGGTCCTAGGGTGATAGCCTGGGTAAAACACTGGCTGGACAACAGGACACAGCAGGTAATAGTAAATGGAGTCCACAGTGAAGAAAGGGGGGGTTAATAGTGGGGTACCGCAGGGTTCAGTACTGGGGTCGGTCCTTTTTAATGTCTTTATAAGTGAGATTGCAGAGGGACTGGAAGGGAAAGTATGTCTCTTTGCAGATGACACAAAGATCTGCAACAGGGTTGATACACAAGGTGGGGTGGAAAGGATGAAATGGGACTTGGCAAGGTTGGAGGAATGGTCAAATGTATGGCAGCTTGGATTCAATGTAAAGAAGTGCAAAGCAATGCACCTGGGAAACAAAAACCCAGGGGAAGAGTACACAATGGGGGGTGAGATACTGGCAACAACAAAAATGGCAAGGGACCTGGGATAGTCATATCAGTTGACCTAAAGGTGGGCCAGCAATGTGAGAAGGCAGTAAGATGGGCTGGGGGGATACTGGGATGCATAGGGAGAGGCATCACCAGTAGAAAACAGGAAGTTGTTGGCCCTCCGTACAGACAGTTGGTAAGACCACATCTGGAGTACTGTGTACAGTTCTGGAGACCCCATCTTTGCAATGACATAGACAGGGTGAAAGCTGTCCAGAGAAGGGCAACTAAAATGGTGCAGGGTCTGCAAGAGAAGCCATACGAGAAGAGACTAAAGAAGCTTAATATGTATAACCTTGAGGAAAGGATGGAGAGAGGGAACGTGATAGAAACTTTTACGTACCTCAGTGGAATCAACAAAGGCCAAGAGGGTAGCATCTTTCAGAAAAAGAGATGTGCAAGAACAAGGGAACACAATTTGAAGATAGAAGGTGGACAGCTCAGGGGCAATGTGAGGAAGTATTTTTTCACAGAGAGGGTGGTGTATGCATGGAACAGCCTCCCTGAGGAGGTTGTGGGGTCTAAAACTGTGGGAGAATTCAAGAATGCATAGGACAGACATAAGGCAATTCTTGTTGGGGGGGGTAGGAAGAAATAGGCTGTTGATTAACTAGGATCTGCAGCTTATCCTGTAGGTAGAAAAATGGGTAGACTAGGTGGGCCAAGCAGTCCTTATCTGCCATCAAAGTCTATATTTCTATGTTTACAAGAACAAAAAAAAAGTATGATGGAGCAAGGTTTACTACCTATAAATCAAGTTAGTGGTCAAGGGTTTTTGTATCTGGGGGGTTATCGGCTTCCAAGGGGGTCGCTATATTGTTAAGGCGATACATTTCATTTGTGGTTGAAGATAGTTTTATAGACCAAGAAGGCAGATCTGTCCTGGTTAAGAGCCTGCTTAATAATGTCAGACTGGTTCTAGGGGCAATCTATGGACATGTGGGAGGTGATCCCAAATTTCTTATGCATTTAGCGGATAGATTGAGTGGGTTCTTGCCCTTCTTATTTATACTGGGAGGTGACTGGAATATTGCTCCAGACCAAGAGGCCGATATAAAACTTACAGACCCCTATGACCCCCTTCCCCTTCCCAGGTCGCCCTCAGGGATTTCATGAACCTACTGGGATTATGTGATCCCTGGTGCCTGCTTAACCCTTCTGGCTACACCTTTTCCTTCTACTCTCAAGTACATCAAACATGGTCGAGACTCGACTATATGCTAATCAGCACTACCCTCCTGGAAGGCATTCTCCATACAGGCATAGAACCCATAGTTGTCTCTGACCACTCTCTGGCATGGATTAAGGTATCTCTTGGCCCACAGGGGCCAAGGGACACCACATGGAAGCTAAATACACAGCTTCTAAAAGAAGAAAGAACAATATCCCACATTAAAACTTTAATTAAGTCCTTCTTAGAACACAATCAGAGTTCTGTCACCAGAGAGGACTTAATTTGGTGTTGGCTTAAATGTTTTATCAGGGGTGAGTTTATTAAATTGGCCTCTAAAAGGAAAAGGCTTAGAGAGGCTAGAATCATCTCATTGGCCAGTCAAATCAGGGTGGCGGAAGATGTCTTTTCCCTTTCTTGCTCTGAAGCCAACTTGGTAACCCTGTGTAAGCTCAGAAATGAATGCGAAGACTTAATTAAAGAAAAAACAGAATATGCTATTCTTAAGTCCAAATCTCGTTACCTGGATCAAGGGGAGAAACCTGGCAGACTATTAGCCCTTAGACTGAGGGAGACAGAAAATTCAAGATTGATTCCTGCACTGAAATCCCCTGATGGCTCCACCAAAACCTCTCCAAGAGATATCGCACACATTTTTGAGTCCTTTTACAGGGAATTATATGGCAGAGGTACCTCACAGCTGTCCCTCGCCAACATAGATCATTTCTTAGATGGTGTCAGTCTCCCCTTCCTACAGGCACACCAAATTGACTCACTGTCTTCTCCCATTACTCTGGCCGAGATTGAGGAAGCAATAAATAGCCTAACTCTGAATAAATCTCCTGGCCCCGATGGCTTCCCTTCTAATTTCTATAAAGTCTTTTGCAAGGAACTCTCTCTCCTCTCCTCTTCTCTTCTCTTAAAATTATATGATTATATGTTCTCCTCAGACTCCCTAGACCCCTCTCTGTTAGAGGCCACAATAATCCTAATTCCGAAGCCAGACAAACCTCTGTCAGAACCGGCCAGCTATCGCCCCATTTCATTATTAAACTATGATATCAAAATCTTAACTAAAATCCTTTCTCTCAGAGTCAGACAGGTTTGGCAGCAACTGCTGAGTCCCGAGCAAGTGGGGTTCATTCAGGGTAGATCTGTGGCAGATCACCTAAGAACCCTCTCCCATATCTTCCAGGCTGCACAGGATCCCCAAGTACCCATGGTTCTAATTGCACTTGACGCAGAAAAGGCCTTCGACAGGGTTAACTGGGATTTTTTGTGGTCCACCCTTGGGAGAATGGGCTTCCTTGACTCTTTCATCCAGTGGATCAGAACAGTTTACAAGTCGCCCTCTGCAAAAATTTATTGTAACGGTGTTTTTTCATTTCGATTCCCTTTGTACTCTGACACCCGACAAGGCTGTCCTCTCTCCCCTTACTTATTTAACTTGTATTTAGAACCCTTAATACTTAGTATCAAAGCCACACCCTAGGTCACAGGTTGTGTTATCTCTCAGGTACCCCTGACTCTCTCTGTCTTTGCAGATGATATCCTCCTACACTTGGCCAACCCAGAAACTTCCTTAGCACAGGCAATACAAATTATCGATCAGTTTGGCAAAGTATCTAATTACAGACTAAATCTAAATAAATCACTTATTTTCCCACTAAACTCTCTCACATCACATGCTAATTTTGCCCAGTTTGGCATGAAGTGGTCCCCTGTCTCGCTCAAATATCTAGGTATACATCTTGCACGAGACCCAGAGGTTATCAAGAAACTTAACCTGGACGACCTGCTGATGAAAGTTCAGAAAGATCTTGATAGATGAGACAGCCTGCCGATATCCTTATGGGGCTGTATTAGTATCATTAAAATGAACATCTTGCCCCGTATTTTTTACCCCTTAAACTTATTAAACGTATGGCTCCCAAAATCCTACTTCCAATAGATTCATTCTGCCCTCTCCAATTTTATCTGGAAAGGTAAGCACCCCAGACGGGCCTTCTAAAGCTTAATCTACCTAGGGACACAGTAGGAGGCCTCTGTCTTCTAACTTTTATGTTATACTATTGGGCCAGCTAACTTTTTTAAAGTAGGGCGATGGCTAAACGCCCACCCCAACTCATCCCAACCTGTGTGGCTGCAGCTAGAACTCAATCTTTTGGACAAACATAATCTTCGTCCCCTGAATTTTACCACCCCTTTTCTACACTGCCCGAGTTTATACAAGGGTCAGTTATAGGCTTGTCTATTAAAATATTAACTCAGTGTTGGAGCTTCTTAAACATACCATACACAAAGGACGTGGCGCAACCCCTCACTCTAAATCCCAATATCAAAATAGGAGGCTCCCCACTGACACCTGACTGGCTTCCACAGGTGCATGACTCACCAGTGGAGAACCTATACTCTCAGGGTTCTCTCCTTTCCTCTACTGGAATGCTCTCCAAACCGCATATCCCCCAGAAACACATATTCAAGGTTTTTCAGTTAAGACACCTTTTAGCCAACTTGTTTGGCATGGTACTTATACCATCCCAAACAGGCCCTTTTCTGGATCAAATCCAAGCTTGTGCAGATAAACCTCATGGAATTGCCAGGATTTACTCTTATTTATTAGATTCCAAATACCCTGTGGCCCTTACCGGGTCCAAGATCAGGGCATCCCTCCTGGCTGACTCTCCCTTGCCCTGGAATCGGATCTGGAGGGATACACACAGGTACCTAACCCAGGACAGGAACAGGTTAATTCAGTTTCACATCCTCAGTAACTTATACTACACTCCGATTAAGTTAGCCAAATTTAGCAGGCTGGCATCAACTAATTGTCCACGGTGTGGAGCAGCTGAGGGGAACCTGCTACATATTTTCTGGCACTGTGATAAGGTGGCCCCTCTATGGAATACAATCCAATCTAATTTAGATCTCCTCCTGGGTCTGGAGGAGCTATTTACTGTAGAAATATGTATACTGGGGCTGCTTTCAAACATTGGAGTCAAGGAACGCAGGCTCCATATGGCTTTGATCTCCATTGCAGTTAAAAGGCTGGTCCTCAAGCATTGGATGGATCAGCTGGTCATATCATACTCTGAATGGCTTAAAGAAATCTCTCTCTGTTTCAAAACTGAAAGGTTAATAGCCAGCTCCCAGAATCGCATGGCCTCCTTCAACCAGAAATGGGGCAAACTATATGCCTTATATCTGCGCTAAGCTCATGCACTGGCGTCCTCTGACAACCTTACTCTACTCGGTCCCTTCTGAGTCACCTTTAACACTACATTACTTCTTGCCCTTTACTTTTCCTACTTATGGTTTTTCGAGGTGGCACCCTCCAGAAGTGGGAGAGGGAGGGCGGGGAGGGATTAATGGTGGGGTTGGTATTTTTTGTTGGTTGTGATTACTCAGACCCACTCCATTCTCAACGATTCTGTTGTTTTGTTGTGTGTATGTTACTCTATCTGACTATAGCTTGCAACAATGTTTGTGATTCATGAGTGTGTTGTTATTCAATAAATTAATAAAGAAGTTGAATTTCAGAAAAAGTTAGTGGTCAAGTTTCTGTTATAGATCCCATCTTGTCCATCTATTCTGATAAGCAGAAAGTCTGTGCTGCAGCCCAAAAGTGAGCCTTTCAAATTTTTGAATGCTCTGTATGATAGTAACCTATTCTGAAAAATCTGGGGGCTCTACCTGGAGCCAATTCCCAGTAATGACTTTAGTAACTGCTATTATAAGTATTAGCCACACATGCAATGCACTGCTTCTCGATCCTTCAGTTGTGGAGGGGTAATATCCAAGATAAAGTACTCAGGGGCCAAGGAGAGAGGTATTGATAATATGTATGAAACATGGTGGGCAATATCTGTCCAGTACGCCTGTAGTTTTGGTCAACCCCCAAAAATATGAGTGGGTCTTGCCCTTTCCTTACCGCAGTGTTTCCAGTACACAGGCAAGGTGTCTGGGGCCCATTTTGACAGAAAAGCAGGGACTAGGAATCATCAGACTTTGACTTTCTAAGAAATCACCCTCCAGGCCGGGGAGGAGGTAGTCTGCCACACCCCTCTCCATACCCCACTCCATTGTTTGTCATGTAGCATAATATGGAAGTCTTTCTCCCATTTAAACTTTATAGAATCCGATTTGATGGATTGGTCATGCAAATAATTGCTATACAACAGTGAAATTGCCCTCTCACCATTTGTCAAGGTCCAAATCACTTCAAAAGTAAGGATTTCTGAAGATCCCTGAGACTGGATGCCACTTTTTGAATCTGAGTATTTATTTGATCTCGAATTTGATAAAATTGAAGTCTACAGTATCTGCTGCATCCCAGCCATATTTTTGTCTGGCTTGGTCTGAACCGATTTGTATAAACTGCCAAGGGGCAAAGATACGCTGCTTGCCTTGGGCCCTGAACCAAGGCTCAAGCCAGAGCCGGCCCAGTGGCACTGAGGATTGAGGTGCTGGACGCCACACCTTGCACCACGACAGCGACCCGGGTTAGGGAACAGACTCGGGCCGCCGGGGGCTGGCAGGGGGAAGAAAGGATTGAGCGTCCCGCGACAGCTCTCCTTCCTTCGGGGTGGGTGAGGGCTACATGCGGCGCTGCAGTGACACCCAGCGGAGGTTGGGTGTATGACAGCGAGCGCATTTGAGAGGGGGGAGAAGCCGGCATATGTCTGCACGTAAGTGCGTGGATGTCATTGCACGTTCGGCTCTCCTGAGGGCTACACTCTATAACTAAAAATAGGACCTCCACCTCTATGAAGCCCTCCCTGGGGGCTTCCTTCCTGTGTCGCTGATCCCCAACAGTAACTAGGACTGCGGACTGGAATATGGGGTGCCAGCTCCGTGGCCCCATCCTCTGGGGGGTAAGTCAGGGGTGACCGGGGGATATGGTCAGCATAGGAGGAGGACCTCGGGGTCCGTGACCAGGGCGGATACCTGGTGGTAGGATCCAAAAAAAAAAAATAAGGCTCAAGCCATGCAGAAGAGAACAAGGGGTCCTTGTGGATCTCCTTAGTGTAATCCAGTCACATGTTCCATCCATGTGGGGCTCCTTAGTGCAGTATAGTCACATGTTCCATCCTTTTGGGGCTCCTCAGTGCAGTACACTCACACACTTTATCCTTGTGGGGCTGTTTAGCGTAATGCCTTCACACATTCCATCCTTGTGGGGCTCCTCAGTGCAGTACAGTACAGTCACACACTTCATCCTTATGGGGCTGTTTAGTGTAATGCAGTCAAACATTCCATCTTTGTGGGGCTCCTTAGTGAAGTACAGTCACACACTTCATCCCTGTGGGGCTGTTTAGTGTAATGCAGTCACACATTCCATCCTTGTGGTGCTCCTCAGTGCAGTACAGTCACACATTCCATCCTTGTGGGGTTCCTCAGTGCAGTACAGTCACACATTCCATCCTTGTGGGGCTCCTCAGTGCAGTACAGTCACACATTCCATCCTTGTGGGGCTCCTCAGTGCAGTACAGTCACACATTCCATCCTTGTGGAGCCCCTCAGTGCAGTACAGTCACACATTCCATCCTTGTGGGGCTCCTCAGTGCAGTACAGTCACACATTCCATCCTTGGGGGGTTCCTCAGTGCAGTACAGTCACACATTCCATCCTTGGGGGGTTCCTCAGTGCAGTACAGTCACACATTCCATCCTTGGGGGGCTCCTCAGTGCAGTACAGTCACACATTCCATCCTTGGGGGGCTCCTCAGTGCAGTACAGTCACAGATTCCATCCTTGGGGCTCCTCAGTGCAGTACAGTCACACATTCCATCCTAGTTGGGCTCCTCAGTGCAGTACAGTCACAGATTCCATCCTTTTGGGGCTCCTCAGTGCAGTATAGTCACACATTCCATCCTTGTGAGGCTCCTTAGTGTAGTAGAGTTATTGTTATTCTTTTTCAAAACCAAGAAAGGTCCACTAGGAACAATGCCTGCTTTCAGGGGTGACCCGGGAGCACAGGGGAGGTTCAGTGACTTGCTCAGGGGCACACAGTATGTAAGCATAGGATGTAGGAATCAAATCTAGATCTGCTGGATGTATCAAGCTCATTCACAGATTGTTACTCTAACTTCTGGACTATATTGCCGCCCCATGTCACATGTTCCATCCTTGTGTAGCTCCTTCGTGTAGTACACTCACATGTTCCATCCTTGTGGGGCTCCTTAATGCAGTGAAGTCATATGTTCCATCCTTTTGGGCTCCTTAGTGCAGTGCAGTCACATGTTCCATCCTTGTGGGGCCCCTTAGTGCAGTGCAATCACATGTTCCATCCTTGTGGGGCCTTTTAGTGCAGTGCAGTTACAAATTCCATTCTTGTGGGGCCACTTTGTGTAGTACAGTCACATGTTCCATAGGGTCTCTTCAATGTAGAGTAGTCACATGTTCCATCCTTGTGGAGCTCCATAATGTCATGCAGACACATGTTTCATACTTGTGGGTCTCTTCTTTATAGTGTAGTCACATGTTCCGTACTTGTGGGGCTCCTCAGTGTTGTGTAGTTACATGTTCTATCCTTGTGGAGCTCCTTGGAATAGTGCAGTCACATGTTTCATATTTGTGGGACTCCTCAGACTAGTGCAGTCACATGCTCCATACTTGTGGGGCTCCAAAATGTAGTACAGTCACATATTCCATACTTGTTGGCTCTTCAGTGTAGTGTAGTCACATGTTCCATACTTGTGTGGCTCTTCAGTGTAGTGTAGTCATATGTTCCATACTTGTGGGACTCTAAAGTCCAAAGTGTAGTGTGGTCACATATTCCATACTTGTTGGGCTCCTCAGCATAATGCAGTTGCATGTTACATACTTTTGGGACTCCTTAGTGTCATGTAGTCACATGTTCCATACTTGTGGGATCCTTAGTGTACTACAGTCACATATTCCATCCTTGTGGCTTCTTAATGTGGTGCTGTCACATGTTCCATCCTTGTGAGCTTTTTAGTGCAGTGCAGTCACATGTTTCATACTTCGGTGGGGCTCCTCAGTGTAGTCCAGTCACATATTCCATACTTGAGGGCTCCTCAGTGTAGTCCAGTCACATGTTCCATACTTGAGGGCTCCTCAGTGTAGTGCAGTCACATGTTTCATACTTCGGGGGTTGGGCTCCTCAGTGTAGTCCAGTGACATGTTCCATACTTGAGGGCTCCTCAGTATAGTGCAGTCACATGCTCCATATTTTTAGGGCTTCTTAGTGCATTGCAGTTGTATTGTTTAGGATTATTGTTTACCAGTTATTTATTTTTAGACTGCAAATCTAGCTTCTCCAAAACTAGTTGATTGCAGATATATTTATTCCCCATGTCTACTCTTATAGCCCAGACATCACCTTGCTCTGTCACTTGATATTGTTCATAGGTGTTTCTATTATCATGCTTATTTTCTTGCCTTTAAAATATTTTTTTTGAGTTTTTAAAATCAATACAAACATACATTTTTTCTAGTTACTGTATGATGATATACCGATACTTCTACTTGTTGACATAATTTTCAGAACCAGAGTTTTTATGCTTCCAGATGTAAACTTTTGAGCCTGCATTATACAACTACAGCTTAGTTATCCCAGCATTTTAAACAACATACTTTTGTATTTTCAGAAAAGGTGCCCACTTGAGATTGAACAAGGGAGAGTACCGGGTGGGTGAGGCTAAGAACAGGGGTCCACTAGGCACCAGGGATTAAATCATTTATTTTTTATTATTAAGGAGGATATGGCCATTTGGGTCAGAGTGGGACAAGTACCAGTGGATGGCAATGGGGGGGTGGGCCCATAAGTGGTGGAGGGGTGCACTAGATACCATGGAAGATATATGTATATATTTTATTTTTTGTGTTAATTTGCGTGTGGACTGTGGACACTGGCGAGGTGGGGGGGCACTAACAGTGAAACAGTGTATTCAGGAATCGGTGAGGGGCCACTAGTAGACACCAGGGATTTATATCTTTTTGGGGGGGGGCAAGGGCAAAATCTCTGACTGTGCGGAGTGTGGAATTTCATGAGTGAAATTCCACACTTTGCCTTTGATCCTGCGCTTTGTGATCTGTGGGTTTTGCAGATTGCGCTTCACAGACTGAGCGCAATCTGTGCAATTTTCCACAGATCAAAGTTTGGGCACTTCACACATCTCCAGTAACAATACATCTACAGATATCCCAAGAATATGCAATTTATTGTGGGGGGGGGGGGGGGTATTTTTGTTTGGGTTACTTTGGAGCATATGTCAATCATCCTGTCCCATAAACTTTTAACTCTACCACAGTAAATGTGACAGAACTGCATGTAACTCATGACACCTCCAGCAGACATAATTGCATGTAACTCATGACATCGCTAGCACTGTCCCCCATGCAACAGGCCCATCTTATTTTCTTTGGCTTGTGTTTGTGAAAAGATTTTCACTTTATGGCACACAAATGTGCACACAGTAAAACAGTTCATCTCTCTAGTTTATTCATTTACATAGTATAGATTTAAGCATGATGTGTATACAAATTGCTAGACAAAAATACTAGTATGTATCCATTTTCTTGTCAGAGTGCAGTTCCTTTTTATGTTTGAACACAAGCAAGCTTTGTAGCTTTTTCTTACTAGATATTACATCAATTGAAGCAGCTAGTTTTAAGCAAACAATGTTTTACATGGACAGAATGTTCTGCTTTAAGAACATCACATATTCTGACAAGTAGTACTGTGTTTCTAATCATTTATAATATTATTATGACAATTTTAACATTAGTCCCATTACTTTCCAAGTACTTTAGATCCATGTCTGTTTATCAGTACTATGCACAGTATGGGCTGAGGTAAGACACAAAACAGACAGACCAGTCTCTTGTCTCAAACATCTCAGTGTTGAATCTACAGCCATTTCCAAGTGTCCCATTCATTCTGAATGGTTTACATTCCTCTTCCATTCTCCTACTTTACTAATAAAACTTGGAGCCTAAAGGTATATTAGGAACTGATATGAATCATAAATGATATTTCCATTAAGATGTAGTCACTAGGTTAATTCCTAAAATGACCAGGAACAGATATCTTGTAAAGGAGACCAAGGCCTCTTCGAAAACGGGCATCAGGACAAGTATTCACTTAATGTCAGATCCACACCAAAACATTGGTAATTGGGAAGATGCTTATAGCTAATGGAAGCTTTCAAATCATCATCAATCCAGTAGGTGACACACGCTTCCTTTCCAAACAGTTTGCGGTGGGTTTCTTGTAATGTGGAGCTTAATTAGACATGTTTGTGCTTGTTTTGATAGAACATAGTTTCAGGAAAATTAACATCAGAGAACTTGTTAAACTATTATCTCAGGTGCATTTTTATGATACATAACTTTAAGTCATCTAACAAAAATTTAGCAGAACAGTCGAGGCAAAGAGGGCACAGTGTAAATGAATAGGTGTGGAAAATGTTCATACTGTACTTTCAACAGTTCCTCACTTATATCAGAAAACAGGTATACCAAGTTATTAGTCATCATTATAGTCAAGAAAATACAAAAATACATGACCAGCCTTTGATGATGGTATACAGCTGTGCAAAATTTTCAGATTCTGTTAACAATGAAATGCCCTGGAATGTCAGAAATTCCACACAATTCCATGGAATTTCATCACAAGAGGACTTGCAAAATTCAGAAAGCAGATTATTTCTCCCCTTAAACTATGGATTACCAGTATGTGATTTACATTATCAATGGATAGTATTCCACAGTTTAACAAACCACAGATGTGTTTTCTGCAAACCACAGAATAACATTCTGTGGAGTAAGTTATTGGTTCACATAGAAATGCTTTTTGGACTTCCATGGAATTAAAAAAGAAATTCCAAAAAAGATTCTGTAGAATTCCCCCAGCAGAATTCTGCATTCCGCACAGCTCTATGATGGGCTCAGGGTGATGCATGTATAGAGATTTTGAAAATAGTGATCTAGATTGCCCCCCGCTGGTCCAGTGGCAGTAGCACATCATGTTGCCATGCCAGTTGCCGGAGTTGCAGAGGCAGCCCCAGATACTGGCAATCAGGTGGTGATGGTCAAGGAGGGCTATTGTTGGTAGTATGTTCTCAACCAGGAAGGGAGGCATCACACTTCCGAGGCATTCAGCAACCTCAGTGGTAAGACCATGGAAGGTTCACATTCCAGCTGCAGGGGTTGTGCATGCTGATAAGGGCCTAAATGGCACTCTGCTTGCCAACAAGGATGGTGGGTTGAGGGGAGGGAAATCTCAGAAACAAAAAGGGAAGGGAAACCATGATGGTACACTAGAGCCTCACATCATAGAGTTTTTATAAGCTCTGATCTTTTTTTTGCTGGAATGGCTGACATCCCTCAACAAAATACGGTCCCAGAGGACTGTAGTTAGCCTCAGGTGAGCAGCAAGACTGTCAAACATCTGATCGGACCTTAAAAAAATCCCTAACATGCACTGCAGGCTACTGAATTTCCCAGTGCTGCAGCCCTATTCTGATGTCAACTGCAAGGGATTCTGAGATTTAATGTTACAGAAAATGTCAGCTGGCAAGTCAGTAGAATCAGTCTGATACAATCTGCTGTACTGTAGTAAGTTAAGAAAAATGTATTTGCACACAAGCCCAGAAATTCAAAAGAGTTGAACCATGAGCAATAGGGTTGCACCTGCGCAAGTCCGAAATTGCACCATTCTGCGATATTCAGTAGGCGGCAGTTGCACCCCCGAAATCATGCTGAGCAACAGCACAATGATAATGAAGGCATGCACAACTGAAGGGGGAGGAACCATGCATAAATGGCGCGGTGTGATATTCAACAACTTGTGCCATGCGCAATTGGGAGTAAGCAGAAGTTGCGCCATAGCGGAAATGAGCCAAAATAAAAAGGAGCAAGGGAGAGGTGCAAGAATGCTACAGGGAAGCCACATGAGGCAGAACTCCAGCCACACAGACAGGGCAGGAGGGACACACAGGGCAGGCCAGGGAAAGGGCACCCTGAACACACAGGCACAGGGAATGTGTAGGGAGCCACAGCCAGTGCAGAAGGGGGAAGTGCCACACAGCACAGAGGCCATCACAGGCAGGTGTTCCCGGTGCAGGGGAAGTAGCAGGGAGGACAGCGGGGGGAATACAGAAACAGCTGCCGGGGGGGGTGAATACAAGCCAGAGACATGGCCAGTGCCACCTTCCAGATGGAGGCCATTATGAGGGGGGTGAGAAGGCAGGTTGCAGTGGAGCATGGCCGTGGAAGGGCCTGTCGGCGGTAAGCCCCCAACAGGCAGTACCGAGCCCACACCAGCTTTGAGCTGTACAGTGATACTGAGATTGTGGGCCAGTACTGCCTGAATAGGGCAATTCTGAGGCAGCTCTGTGAGCTGTGCAGTGATGTGATGCAGGCACCCACACGACGGAGCCATGCCCTGTCAGTGGAGACTAAAGTAACAGCCTGCATGTGCTTTCTCACCACGGGTACCTTCCAGAGACCAACTGGGGACACCACAGGCATAACCCAGTTGTCCACATCATGTCACCTCACCCGATTCCTCAGCGCACTGCTGCCACATGCTGCAGAGTACATCCATTTCCCCAGCACACTGGCAGAGTGCACAGTAAATATACAGGAGTTCCACAGGGTAGCACATATGCCTGGCATGCTAGGGGCAATAGACTGTGCCCATGTGGCCATACGCACACCACCTGGCCCCGAGGGGGCCACATACATCAATCACAAGGGCTATGCCAGCATCAACTGCCAGGTGGTGTGCGATGCCAGGGGGTACATAATCAATGTCTGTTTCACACACCCTGGGGGAGCACACGATGCCTTCATCTGGCACCAATCAGCACTGTGCCACAGATTCGAGAGTGGGGAGATCCCCACTGGCCACCTAGTGGGTGAGTATAAAAACCACATGGACAATCATAGGGTCTGGGGGGGCATGGCAAGAGGTGACATGGGTAGTGGCCTACATGGCCCAGGGAAGGGCGATGCTGATCACCAAACTAACCTCCACTCTCTACACACAGGTGACAGTGGATACCCACTCCGTCCCTGGCTGCTCACACCCTACTGGTGGCCCACGACCCCATTGCAGCAATGCTACAATGAGGCACATGCCACCACACGTAGTGTCATCGAGCAGGTGTTCGGGATGCTGAAGGCACGTTTCTATTGACTGGACACTTCCGGCGGTGCCCTACAGTGCAGCCCCTCAAAGGCCTGTGGACTATTCCTGGCCTGTTGCATCCTGCACAACATGGCCAACGAATGTGGGATAGCTGTACAGGTCAAAGAGGAGGACAGCAATGGGGACGATGAGGACGCCAGTGATGATGGTGATGGGCAGCCCCCCTTGGGCAATGGGACTCCCGACTGATCCAGCTGGCACAGCTGCACTGGGACACCATCATGGAGGAGCACTTCAGCCAACACAGGTAAGTCATGGGGCCATGTGTAACTACCAGTGGCTAAGGCACAACCCAGAAACACACATGGACACACACCAGGGGTGCATGCCATCAAGGGAAGTGGCAGGACACAGAAGCACACACACAACCAGGGATGGGTGAGGATTAACATGCCAAGTGGATGGACACACATGCATGCACACACACAAAGCACCAAATGTGCACAAAGGGCAGGAGGCACACCGACCCAGAACACCAACCCTAGCCATACACAAGTCCACAGCCCACCACGCTCACTGCCTGTCCATGTGCGTGTGTCAGATGCTGAGCACCATTGCACATTGGTGTACAGCACAATGCAGGCATCATCATGCACACACAACTGTGGACAGCAGCCGGGAGGGTGTGCGGATGGACTATGTGTCCACGTGCAGGGCCAGGTACCCACCTGTGCACTGCTCATTGAAAGACACAATGCACACAGGGCAGCACCAGACAGTAGCCATGCTGGGAGACAGGTCAGTCATGTGACACAGTGCCCCGGCCACCACAGATGCGTGGGTGGCCCTGCCGAGACCCGCCAGCACTGACAGGCTGACCACTGGACCAATGGGGTGGCACCGATAGTCACCCAGGGGTTCCACTGCATGAACACAATCTTGCTCGTGCAGGGGTCTGCAGCACACCAAACATGCCTGCACCAGGAGTGCTCGCGATTCCCACAGCTGAACCCAGTGTCAACAGGGAGGGAGTCGCATGATGCCGGGAACGGGGGGGCGGACAGTGCACTGTGTGGTGTCCGCGATGCATGGGCACCTAACTGTGTGCCCATTGTGGCCATGACAGCAGTGAATGCCTGTGCATGCCTGTCAATGGCAGCAGTCACCTCCTCCAGCAAACGGTCCATCCCTGCCAGGATCAGAGCGGTGTCCCTGCTGCGATGCTCCTCTGCCCACTCCAGAGCCACACGCAGTGCATCCACTGACATCGCAAGCCACATTTGCTGCTGGACTGATGCTTGCAGTAGGCGGGTGTGCTCGTCCAAGAGGTCATCTGCCTCCTCGGCATCCTTTCCCTCAGGGTGTGCGCAGCCCTGATGCTCAGCACCCCTTGAGGGTGGGCACTGCACACCAGGACCAGGTCTGGGCATTTCCACAGGTGGTGCACAGACGCCACTGCTGAACCATGTACCCCCAAGCCCATTGGCTGACTGCTGATGCTGCCCCTCTGGCTGCCACTCCCCAGGGCTCAGTGGTGCTGCTGCAGTGGCCGCAACAGTCCCACTGTCCTGTACACACACCAGTGCTGCCCCACCAGTGCTGACAGGCACAGGCTGGGACTGTGATGACACACGGGCTTCTACAGCAGCACCACCCTCAGCCATGGTCGCGATGTTACCTGCTGTGTGGCCATCCCGTGGCACACACGTGTCACTGCCCATGGCGTTAGCAGCATCATCATCTGTGATGGACTCTGCACCAGCCCCAGTCACAGCATGCTGGTATCTGTGGAAGATGGCACGCTGGGACACAGGCAGGGCTTCCTCCACACCTGTCACACCGACATCAGTGTGGACAGCCAGGTGGCCCCACTGTCGCACTGATCCATGTATATCTGTGGAGGTGGATGGATCCTCCTCCATCTCCAGCTGACTGTCCTCAGTGGACAGGCCCACCACCGCTGACCCATGCAGACGCTCAGGATCTGTAAGGGAAAGCAAAGTTGCATTACTGCATGTGACCTACCCTGCCCCCACCCATAGACAGACCATGACTTACCATGCAGTGATGGGCAACCACCCATCTGGAAGCCACCACCCGGAACACCCTCAATGGCACTACGCTGCATGCTTCCAGCAAGCCTCTCCTCCTGTGGGGTGAGCTGTACCACCTCCAGCTGTCCCCCACCTGTTGCAGCTCATGCTGCTCTGATGGCAGCCACCTTCTCCTTTAACCTCCTCCTGTCCATGCCCATCTTTTTCTTACACTCCTGCACGGAGCGCTGGTGGCTGCCATGCAGGTTCACAGCACGTGCCACCTCCTCCCATGCAGCAGCATAGGCTTGAGGTGTTCAGCACCATCTGCTGAGAAGCGGCTCCTGATCCAGGTAGGTCTCAAACAGGGCTTCAGTGTCGGCCTTGGTAAAGTTAGGCCTCCTCCTCCCACTACTGTGTTTCTCTTTTCCCACAACTTGCTCGATCATTATGTAGCGTGTAAGAATGGCAGTTGTTACCTCTGATTGTGCAGTCCCATGCATGTCTGTAAATCTACAGTCCACACTCCCAAACAGCATGCAACTCACCAATAGACTGCAGTAACCGACTATGGCCACTGCAGCCCAATGTAACACTTTTGTAGTGCAACCCATGCAAATGAGGCAAGGCACAGCTTTAAGTGGATTCAAATTGCAGTGCTGCGCCCTTGAATGGCTGATTAGATGATTTGCATATGACGGCTGAATATCACGCTATTGCGCTTTGCGAAGTGTGTTGAACATGCTGAGAAAATGGCGCAGTTCTGTGACATGCGTCGCACACACCTCACTGCGCATGCCCGGGTTGCTGACCAGGCCGTGCTGATGATGTGCTGTGCACAGTAGACAATGCAGGGCATGGCCACCATCATGCCAGTGGTGCTATAGCGATGGTCACTACACGGCGCTGTGGCACTGGGCCATCATGGGTGCACTGGGCCAACTGCGCAGTAGACTGCAAATGGCGGTGGCACACAGGCAGCCAATCGTGCTACATGCATTGGGTTCCAGTGGCACTGTTCATGTCCATGCGGCAGAGACCCTTGACCCTGTGCCCGACCTTTGCCCCCTAGGCACCATGCATCAGGCATGGGTGCACCTCTATCATGCTGTTCAGTGACAGCGCGATAGGGAATGGCAGTGCTGTACTGCGCAGCATCTGCACGTGGGGAGCTGCACTGCAGAGCACCATATTACCAAATCGAGCACAGAACATGGCATGCAGGAGGGCAGCTCAGTGGTCAGCAATAGAGCTGGCCAACCTAGTGGCCATGGTGGAGCCACACCATGGGCCACTGTTCGGGGAGGTGCTCCTGGACAGCTCCAGGACCCAGGTGTGGGAGGGGTGGCCACTGCACTTGAGGAGACCACAGAACAGAGGAGGAGTGCTGAGCAGTGCTGCCACAGATATGGGGACCTGCGGCGGAGGGAGCCGGAGCTGCTAGCACGCCTGTGGGCAAGTGCCAGGAGGGGCACGGTGCCATGGCCTGGTAGGGGTTATGTTAACACACTTTTATCTTCCATATGGATAACACTGTTGTATGTGTCCAGCACATGTGGGAGGGACTGTCTGGGGTTGGCTGTGGTGGTATTATCAGAGTGTGGGGTGGGTGGGTCTGGCTGGGTGGGAGGGCACACACTTGGGGGCAGGGGGACTTTGCTATGGGATTGTACGGATGTTCCTCTCTCCATGTTTGCACCACAGGCCCAGAGGAATGCCACTGTGCCCGTGATCTTTGGCGGCAGGAGGAGCAGAGTGCAGCAAGGTGGGGCGAGGGCCCTCACCACCCACTGGACCAACCCGATAAAGGTGAGTGCCATACCTCCATGATTACTATTGCATGCTGTGTAACAGGGTGGGCAGCGGGGCATGGCCACCATCCATCGACACCACTGCCATGCACGCGACTTGTTACAGTCAACACTGTCCAGTGGCAATGCATGTCTGGGAGTGCGTCAATGGTGGTCCATGCGTGCACCTTGTACATGGTTGTGCCACTGCCTTTGCACCACATAGCCATGTCATTAAATGACCATGGTGGTGCTTGCATGACTTGGCTGGTGGGTGTGTGCAGCATTCTGCAAGGCTGTATGCACCTGGGTGGGCAGGTCCTGTGGACGTAATCACTGCGGGTGGTCACACACCATCACAGAGGTATGTCCCACGGCCGTATGCCATGCACACCTGTTGACCTCTTGTGCATTCACACCTATTGACTGTGCTCCCTTGTCCTAGGTACACGCCATCTCTGGGAAATAAGGGAGGCACTGCGGGAGATACTCCAGGTGGTGAGGGCTTCGCTGGACATCCTCCGCAGGATTAACAACACCGGGGTCCTGCGGAGGCACAGAGCATGACGGAGTCAGAGTGGGGAGAGGCACTCCCACTAGGGGTCCCTCAATCCCTGTAATCCCCTACCCCCTGGACCCACCCTCACACCCCTCCTTTCCCATCCCATTTGTCCACCCCTGCCCCTACCCACCCCCACCTTGTTTGTGGCCTCCCCCAACTTTGTATATATTTTGTACATAATATTGTAAATAGTTGAATTTTATATGTTTGTTCAATACAGTGATTTTGATATGAATACTGTGGTGGTCTCTGATTTGCAGCGGGCTATAAGTGCTCAGCTGCAGTGGTGTGCATGGTGTCAGGGGTGGTGCGGTAATGGGTATGTGTATGTGTCTGTGTGGAGGTGACTATGGTGTGGGAGTAGCTATCAGTCAGTGTCTGTGGTATGTGTGTTGTGCCCTGTGCACTGGATGACTGCATGCAGAGGTCCAAGGTGCGTGCTCTGTGTCCATGGCACACCTATCAGCCAGTCCATGGCCTGTGCAGCTGACACACATGCATGTCTGTTACCTGCACAGTCCATTGGCGTGTCAGTGGTGGCAGTCCCTGCAGGGCAGCCACTGTACCCGTCACATTGCTGGGTTGCCTCCTGTCACTGGTGTGGTGCATGTCTGCCTTGGGTGACACTGTGGCCTCCACAGTTTTTGTCCCATCTCCATGCTGTGCCTTGTGTGTGTTGCAGGGGATGTGCACCACTGTCTGTGACTGGTGCTCCGGACGAATGATGGTGGTGTATGGGTCCACAGTGCCTACGCAGGGTGGCTGGCACTCCAGTGCCATGGAGGACTGTGAGTTGTGTGTACACAGTTTACATAGGCGCACACTGGGGGCTTGGTTGCCCCACCACTGTGTCCCTGTGTTGTTGTGCCCTTGGGTATGGGTGGGTGTCTGTCCATGCACTGTGTGGCATCTGGTGTGGTGCATGCTTCCACGTACCACTGTGGGTGTCTGTGCTGACTGTTTTGGCCAGTGGTGGGTTGGGGTGTGTCATTGGAATACTGTGCAGGGTGCTGTACCACTGGAGATGGTGTCCGGGGCAAGCCCTGTCCCATGTGGGGTACCTCATGTGCCGACGCATGGTTGGTCTCTCAGCAGTACCTCGAGGGGACTGTACATGGTGGCACTGTGTCTGCCGTTGTTGCATTGCTGTGTGCTGCCACCCACTGATGGGTACTCGTGGTGGGGCTGGCTTGCATGGTTCTATGGTACACAGGGTTGCATTGTCACAGTTGAGGTGGTGGCATGCATGGGGTTTCCTGCAGTGGTGGTCACTGCTCATGTGGGGGTGTCTGGGGGTCATGATGCAGGGTGTGCTCTGCATTGGGGGGATGGTGTGGCATGGGGTGGTCAGCCCTCCTTGTGTGCCAGTCCCAGCTTGCCAGGAGGTGTGATGGGGCATCATTGCCCGACTGTGGGTTGTTTGCTTATGTCCATGGGCCTGTGGTTATTTCAGCCCTCTCCTAGTTGTGCAGTGCATGGGGTGTGGGGTGACAATGTCTGTTCTGCTGTGTGTTCCTGTGCCCATCTTTGGCATGGCTGGTGGACCCCTACCTCCCTGGTTGTGCAATTGCATTGCTCTGCTGCTGGGGGGTGTCCCTGGTTGTGCTATGGTGCCTCTGGACTGCTCAGCTGCTCATCCCTTGTTGCGCTATGGTGCATCAAATCTGCTCAGCTTCCCCTTCCTAGTTGCGCTATGGTGCAGGTGGTGCGATATTCAGTCGTCGGCTGTAGGTGCAGTTTGGCCTGCTCCATTTTTGAATATCATGTCTCTTGAGCATGGGCACAATGGACTTGTGCTTGCTCCTGCTATTGCGCACTTTTTGGGTGCAGTTTGAATATCTGGGCCACAAAGTGCAAATTGGGACCAGCCCATACTTGGGTATGGGGCTCTTCGTACTGACTGTTCCCCTTTAATATCCCATCCAAAAAACAGTCCACATAATTTATTGAAAATGGCAGTATAGCATAAAGACTACAGCAGCAAGCTATGTATGGGCTTAGTACATCCAGAAGACCTGGGTTTGATTCCCACACCTTCCACTTGCATACTGTGTGACCTCCAGCAAGTCAATTGACTGTCCTGTGCTCCTTGGTCACAGATCAGTATGACAGGGAAAAATCTCAAGCTATTTGAAAACATAAAAGGTAGAGTAAGTGTGAGATATCTGGGAGCTCCCAAATAGATCTGATAGATAAATGCTATCACTCAGGTGCTAGATATAGGCAGGCTGTGCTCGCCAGTGCTCATGAACACCCAGCAGACAGACAGGTAGAGAGAAAATAATGTGCCTGTGAGAAAGACATGAAAAAAGTAAATTTAAAGAAAATATCAATGGCAAACTGAAAGTACAATAATATATATATATATATATATATATATATATATATATATATATATATATATATATATATATAGTAGAGGAGCCATTTCTATGTTAAACCCCAAAACTTTGCACCTTAATAACTTTGCAACCGTTTGATGGATTTGCCTGAAATTTTGAATTTATGATCAAGAACCATAGGCCTTGGGATCTGCCAAGTTTTGTACTGGTCAGATATATGGCTGTGGAGTTATTAAGTGTGATCTGTGTGCGCGTTTATGCTTTTCTGGAATTCTGTGGTCGCACCTACAGGTCGCATTCGGTTTGTATGACTGGCCCGGAAATCTTCAGGAATGTGCAGCTGGGTCCCTGATGCCTTTCAAAGATTTCTGTGAAAAATATTAAACGGTTCAAAAGTTATTCAAAAAACAGTTTCCCATTATAAGTCAATGGGAAAAGTTAACAAAAGTTCGACAGTGTCGCAAATGCATTTTTACTTTCACAAATGGGCCTGTTACTTTCGCAAATCCGCCATTTTGTTTTCAGTTGGTGATCAGAAAAATGGTTGGCATTTAAATTTGAGACCCTCTAGCAGCGTAATTCTTTTTGTATTCACCTAGTCGGGCCCTGAGGATGCTAGCCATGTCTTTATTTTGTGGTAAAACACCCCAGAAATATGTTTTTCAAATTTCTGGAAAAAGTACTTTCGCAAATTACTTTCATGCTCACGAAAGTGTCAAACTTTTTTGTGAAAGCTTTCGAAAATTGCGACAGTAATTTTCTAGTCTGTGGGAAAATTACAGCAATTCTTTGGCAGTGCACTGCAAAATAACCGTTGGGAGTTTTGGGATGAAATTTGGAGGGAACGCAGCTGACATCTCACAGATGTGCCTTTCAGTGTTGTATTGAAAAAATATTACATGGCAGTAAAGTTATGGCACTCCAAAGTTGACAGTTTTTCCCATAGGATAACATTACGGCGTCCGACACTTAACAGAAATCATTTGGAGCCCTGCTGCAAAATAACTGTTTGGTCTTTTTTCCTGAAATTTGGAGGGAAGACAGCCAACAGCGCACAGATGTGCCTTTCAGTCATTTGGTGAAAAAACATTACAGGGAGGCAAAGTTATGGTGCTCCGAACTTTTCTTTTTTTGCCATAGGATAACATTACGGTGTTCGCCGCGCCTTTCAGGGCCCGTATCTCGGAAACGGTGCGAGATACGGACTTTTTGTCGGAAAATTTCTTAGCCCCCTAATGGGGCTAAGATTGAAATTAGGCAGGACAGTTGAAAAATAATATGACTTTTAAATTTTTTTTCTATGTAGTACGGTTCCTGAGATATAATGTATTTAGTATTCCAAGATCTCATTTTCTGCGCTGATACTCATTATTTTGCATACATTATTTGTACTCACTGTCTTTCTCAATGCAGGTTTTGGGGAAAATCAGCCTGTGCACTTACATTACTGTTACTGTTGCCCTTTCCGCTTGTGGATCCGTACCCGTTTCACTTACCATTGACGTCTGCGCCACCATGTGCTTTATCCTTTGCGTTTTCATTTGCGCTTGTGTTTCTGTTATTTTTTGCCATTTCTGTCTACAGTACTGTTTATCTTACTGTTTCACTTTACATCACCATGCCCATTGGCATTTCTGTTTGCAGGCACCATGTTACTTTGTGACAACACATCACATGGCAGACCATTCCCATCTACGCCACCATGTGCGTTACCCTTTCTGTTCTCATTTGTGCTTGTGTTACAATGTGCGCCACTGTTAGCATTTATGTTTGCGTTGCTGTCCTGTTAGTATGCCACAACACATCATGTAGGCGGGGCCATGGGCCAAAGGGCCCACGCTCCCGCCGCTGCATAAATTCACTATTTCTCATTATCATTCTCAAAGAAGGAAATTAGAGCAAAACCTCCATTTAATGCATTAGTTAGGGTTGTTCCACAGCGACAAAAGTGAGGAAATTCACTGTTAGGGTTGAAAACCCCCTTGGACCCCGCCCACCTCCCCCAACCAGCATTGGGGTGCGCATTGGGATCGTGGGTCCTAACTCTCACCCCATTCTCCTATACTTCTGCTGCTTTACACATGTCATGGGATGAGAGTTAGGGCTGGCGATCCCAATGCGCTCACTATTAAGTTTCTGTTTGCATTGCTGTCCCTGTTAGTATGCCACAAGACATCATGTGGCGGGACCGCGGGGCCCTTTGCCCCGCGCTCCTGCCAACGCATTATGCAGCGGGAGGCCCCGTGCTTCTGCCACTGCATTAAATTCACTATTTCTTGTTATCATTCTCTAAAAGAAGGGAAATTAGAGGCAAAAAACTCCGTTTAATGCATTAGTTAGGGTTGTTCGACAGCGACAAAAGTGAGGAAATTCACTGTTAGGGTTGAAAACCCCCCTTGGACCTCAGTGCCCACCCTCCCTACTGGCATTGGGGTGTGGATTGGGATCATGGGTCCTAATTCTGACCCCATTCTATTGTACTTCTGCTGCTTTACTCATGTCATGGGGTGAGAGTTAGGGCTGTCCCTGTTATTGTGCCACAACACATCATGTGGCGGGGGTGCGGGGCCCAAAGAATCCCATGCTCCTGCCAACGCATTATGCAGTGGGAGCGTGGGCCCCTTCCGTCGCTGCATTACGTTCACTATTTCTTGTTATCATTCTCAAAAAGAAGGAAAATTAGAGGCAAAAAATTCTGTTTAATGCATTAGTTAGGGTTGTTCGACAGCAACAAAAGTGAGGAAATTCACTGTTAGGGTTGAAACACCCCTTTGCACCCCAGTGCCCACCCTGCTACCGGCATTGGGTTGTGGATTGGGATCATGGGTCGTAATTCTCACCCCATTGTATTGTACTTTTAGTGCTTTACTCATGTCATGGGGTGAGAGTTAGGGCTGATGATCCCAATGCAGATCTCAATGCCACCATGTGTGCCATCACTTGCGTTTTCATTTTCGTTTGCGTTTCTGTAACTTTTTAGCCATTTGTGTGTACTGTACTGTTTCACTTTCTGTTTCACTTTGTGTCACCTTGCCCATTGACATTTCAATTTACAGGCACCGCGTTACTATGTGACAAGGCATCACGTGGCACACCATTCCCGTGTATGCCACTGTGTGCGTACCCTTTCTGTTCTCATTCATGGTTGTGTTGCCATGTGTGCACTATTATCATTTTTGTTTGTGTTGCTGCTCCTGTTACTATGCCACAATACATCATGTGGCGGGCGAGTTACATTTAGTATTTTCAATATCATTCTCAAAAGAATGGACATTGGAGCAAAAACTCTGTTTTATGCATTTGTTAGGGTTGTTCCACAGTGAGAAAAGTGAGGAAATTTGGTGATAGGGTTGAAAATTGTAACTGTGAGTTCGCCCGTGAGCACCAGACACACACACGGACAGACACACAGGGGTGTGTTGTGGCATGAAGTGTGGCTGTCTGGCACATGTCTCTATAGGGTGATTGACTGACTATTAACACAATTCTTGGGAGTGACTTATCGCTATAATAATGGAACATGTTTTTAAACAGTTGTAAACCTTGCTCAGTATATTGTCAACCTCTTCATGTATGGTAATAAAAGATTAACATAACGTTGTTGGGATGTTTGCATCCAATGAGAAATGTCATTTTGTTGGACTCTGAAGTACACATAGTAGTGATTGAATAGTACAGGCATAGCCACAGCTGTGACCTGTTGGGTGCTGATGTGTGGCACCGTGGTATAGTAGTAATGACTGCTTAGGCACACGAAAAGTAAGTACATTGCTGAATTTTTCACAGTGTTATGAATTCTGTCAAATGTGACATGCAATGTCTCACATCGTTGCATATGCTGTGATACTGACTGTATGTCATAGGTACCAAACAAATAGATGGAGGTATAGTTGTTGCAGTATTAGTAAACATTGATTTGTATGCTTAAGTCATAGAAACTTATTTTTATGTCATAATGGTATTTAAAGTAAGGAGTCGACACAGGTGGTTATGGTTTCAAAAAATTTATTGCCAATTTGTCAAATGGAGAAAAGGTCCAATCAAAAGTTAAATTTTGTTAACAGAAGCAGTCTCACAATACAATCTTTGTATGTGTGCAGTCATTGCTTGTCAAATATGTAAATGTGTAAGAATAATAATAACTGTATAATATGGATTGGAGTAAGTGTATGATGTTATATGAAACTAATCAGGTGTTGTGTGTTTTTAGTTATGCTTCAGTACTCAGATCTGTTTATGTGTGGAAGTAGTTCCTGGCATTCAACCTGGAATTCTAATTGTCAGGCTGAAGCTGTGGCGCTTCATTACATTTTTGCTATTGAATGTGAATGTAGTTTGTAAAAAATTTAACTTTTTAAAAAATGGTTGTATGTTGTAATTATGTGTAGTGCATTACTTGTGTGTTATATTAATAATGGAATGTCACTCGGTTGTGAAGTGTGATTACACACATGATAGAGAACTGTTTTGTTGTAATTGTGTGACTGCTAATGTGGATGTTCCTGGGGTGGGCGAAAAACCATATGCTGACTGTATAAGTAGTACAGTTTACACAATTGTAAGTTTTGTGACGTTTGATTGTTATTATTAAATAATATGTCACTGGCTAGGTGCAAATGGAAAATTCCCACCTGACCCCTCAATTGAGGCGATCATAAATATTGTCAGGAACAGGTATGCAGTTTGTTGTGATCAGCAACAGTGCCTGATTTACAATTGTCAATATTTCTTACATACGGTACAATTACTTATGTGACAAGCACAAAAGATAAAATGTTTTACATGAACAAATTACATGTTATCAATTCTTACATTGGCTTCTATGTAAATTCTTAACTTGTAAATACTAAAACTGTCATGGAATGCATTTTTTAACAAACTTATGATTAGTTAAATGTTGTTAGTATACTGCTGAATAATATCTAAAACATTCACTTGTGCTGTAGTGCTACACTGCTATTTTTAGTTCAAGTATCAAACTAGTTATTAACAATGTACACTTTAAAACTGTAATGAAATGCATTTTTTTACAAACTTATGGTTAGTTAAATGTTGTTACTATACTGCTGAATAATAACTAAAACATTCACTTGTACTGTAGTGCTACACTGCTATTTTTAGTTTAAGTATCAAACTAGTTATTAACAATGTACACTTGAGAACAAATGTTTCTATTATGTACAAGTAATTTTAAACAGTTGTAAGAGTCACTAAATTAGATTCAGTAATTGGTTTTATTAACAGTTGTGTAACTCAGCAGTGCATTATCAATAGAGGTAGTTGTTTTACATATGTACAATACTAGTACTATCCTGAAAGCGTGATAGTTCTACACTGTTGCATAGTGATCGAATGATGTTCTCTATATGTGAAGAGTCACTAGACAAATTGAAGTGTTAAAGACTACTTGTGATAGAGTGGAATGTTTGTTGAATGTTATAAGGGTAGCTCAGTAATGTACGATAATAATTGAGAAGTTCTCTTTGTTTGCAAAGAGTAAGAGCTTATAAGTCATATCAATTTGTTGTTCTATATGAGTTGATACATGGATTTTTAAAGAGATGTACAGAGGAGGAGAGTAGTAAGTCCTCAGTTTTTAGATGCACAATCTTTTATAGACATGTAATCATGGCTTCTCTAGTGACTGTTAATATTGTTGGCGCCGATTGAAGCCACTACAACAATTTTCATGTAGTCACTGATCTACATAAGATCTAACATGTCACAGTCTATGTAATGTCTGTATTAGAATTCCATTTTGTTGAAATAGTATTGTTTATTTACAGTTGTAAATTGTACAACATTGTAACGAGTTATGAATGTTTTTTTGGACAAAGTAGTCATCTTAAAATGCTACATGTTTTGTCCTTTTCTTCTGAAATATGAAGGTTGTCATAATTCTTCAATATTAGAAGATATGCATTTTTCAAGTGACGTGGCAGTCTCTGTTTAAAAGTCATTGTAGAGTCGTCACACTCTAACCATCCAGTTGTGCACCTTAGTAATGAGGTGTAATGCCCAGAATGCATGGATTGACCATGGTGATAGATTATACTGTGAGTGTCAAACAGTGATTGGTTGAAGACTATTCTACTAGCTGTGTAATCTGTGATAGGGTATCAACTCTGAGCCCATTGGGTCAAATCTGTGCAACATAAGCAACAGATATTGAGATGAAGTCCTAGGCGTATGGACTGAGTGCATCTGCCTCCGCACCTTCCACAGGCATGACTACATTCAGCATTAGTGAACAGCTGTCGAAATTTGACACTTTTGGCTTTAGGAACAAAGAGTTATCACAGCATGTCTTGTGTGGTTTCACACTGAATTGCCACAATATACACATACATATTTTGTAACATATGTTACTGTGAAGTACTGCGCATTGGTGCCATCTTCATCCAGGTTGTTTATGACAGCCATCATGAACTCAGTACTGTCTTGCTGTATGTCTGCAGCAAATGTACTACATCCAGCATATGTAGATAACACGTGTCGTAGTGGTGTTAGTGAGTGTAAATTATTAGAGTTGTCAGAAGTCATGTTGATAATCTGCTTCAAAGCATTTGATAGGGGATTGCCTTGTGAAGCAGATATTGCCTGCAAAACTGCGGCATGTGTAGAAAAACTTGCATAGCTGAGTTAGCATAACGGTTTACTCTACTGCTGTTGTCAAACAGTGGTACAGCAGCTACACCAACTGATTTCTGATGAATTGTTGGTTGTGAATGTTTACTTGAGGTTGTGGCCTTTGCTAAACTCTTTTTTAATCACTTTGGGAAGCTTGCTGCTGTTTGTTGCTCCGTCTAGCTGTGACTGAATTGTGTGAGACAGACAGATATGTGAGCAGTGGTATTAAAGACATTTGTGGCTGATGTAGAGTACGTAACCTGTTGTACTCAAGAATACATCAGCTTGTCATTTCGTATTTTCTGGGGTGCTATACTAATGATGTGCAATCCAGAAGGCTTCGTTCAAGTGAAAGTGCAACATAGCTCATGCCATCCTTGAAAATGTCTGTACCTATGTCTACCATTGCTGAATCAAACTCAATCCCACGAGATTTGTGAATGGAACAGCATATGCAACATAATGGAACTGTTTCCTGTTTACGTAGATATCCTTAAAAACCTGGAATTTCGCAGGTTCGATCTATGTGTACAGAGTGTTGCATATTGTCAAACTGCACTACAGTGTCTGAATAAATGTCTTCTGGACATTATAGACCAAGTCAATGATGTTTCCCATGGCACCGTTTACC
The DNA here is from genome assembly GCA_016271365.2 of Neoceratodus forsteri. Classification (NCBI taxonomy): domain Eukaryota; kingdom Metazoa; phylum Chordata; order Ceratodontiformes; family Ceratodontidae; genus Neoceratodus; species Neoceratodus forsteri. The sequence goes on along the minus strand of CM057452.1, from coordinate 99,384,442 downwards.
ATGCCTTGTTCTACATCTAGATTATGTGTAGCATGATACGTGCATTCTTACAAAGTGTGAGAACAGCTTCTAGGCCAGCTGTTCGTGAAACATCTGACTTCAGTTCACTTAGGCGTTCAGTCATCTTTGCTACTAGCTTTGACTAAGAATAGCCATCAACTGTATCAATTGCATGGAGTTACAATCTCTTGGTTCTCTCTTTGTAGCATTAGATTGTTGAATTCAGTGCATTTCTTTAGTCGTGGCATAGACACACTATGTGTCTGGCAGTAAGTATATATCGCTGAAGACATTACATGCTGTTTCTATGCATGTACTATCTACTGATTTTCTGATCATTTAACATACAAACATGTTCTGGTGATAGAGAACCTGTCGAGCTTCATCTAAAGTGATTTGTAGCTAGATCACCCGTTTGCGCATGTTCTCAGACAACTCAACATAAGTAAATAATTCCCATATGTATAGCCTGCAATGCAATCGAGGATATTCTTAGCTTGCTTGGCAGTCAGAGTTGTGAATACATGCTCTGCATTGACTGGTGCAAGTTGTAAAAGGTCTCCCAACACAAGTATACTTTTGCCACCAAATGGCACTCCATCGTCAGTACCTAAGATCTGCTGTAGACATAGATGAATACAGGCTAGCATGACATTGGAGACCATGCTGATTTCATCAACAATGAGTAACTGCATCTTTGTGAACATGGAGCGAGCTGAGATACAACCTCGAATGACAGTTCTGATACTCTCAGTTCTCCCATGTTCGACTGGCAACATAAAGAGGCGGTGTAATGTTACTCCACCAATGTTGTATGCTGCTAGTCCTGTGGGGCAGTCACAGCAACAGGCGTTGAAAGCCTGTCACCTCCGTACTTCTGCAGTGATGGCTTCAATCAGGAAACTCTTTCCTGTGCCAGCTGAACCACTAACAAACATTAGTAGTGGTTTGTACTGAGTGCAGTCACATTGTTTTGTTTCATGTAGTATACCATGTTGTACAGCTTCAACCACTTGAGGGTGAACTGTATGCTGCAGCTAGTTAGTCTTTCTCTTATGTCAGCTGGGTTGACCATAAAGTGTGTGCCATGTTGCATGGCTGTCTCAATTCTGAGATTAACAGTTCTGGGGCATTTAAGGGCAGAGGGTCACCTAGAACACCTTGTCCTTCTGGATCAAGGTTGTCTTGTGAACTAACTGGAGTGTCTTCCTGAAGTTGCTTCTCTGCCTGCTCAGCTGTTCTTTCTCAGCTTTTAGTCTTTGTATATATGTTTGTGAGTACTCAGTTTGAAATTCTAGTAAGTGAGATTGAACTGTTCTTGAATGTGTCACAGTCACCTTTTAATTCAGACTCACTCCTCAGGGTCTAAATAGGAATAGGAGAGCAAAGTAGTAATGTTCTGTGCTCTCTGATGTGCCTAGATGCAGTTTGCAGTGATCTATAAGCCATGGCTTGTTCCTCTTCACAAAACACCCATCTAGTCCATCGACCTGGTAAATGTGTCGTGTTGAGTCATGTGCTGCACCTGTCTTGTAGTCATACCACTTAGCCACCTCAAACAGACACATATCATTCATCTCGTTGTGTCTACGTGGGTAGTATGTGTCTATCAGGTTATTCTTCAATATATGTTTTGAAGAAGGTGTATTGACAGCAAGCTCCTCAATTTCGGCATGAGGAATTAGTACACGCTTCCGTTTGTCTTTGTAGTTTACACTGAGGAAACGTACAGCGTCGAGACTTCCACGTACAGATGTGCATTACCATTAACGGTCACTGGCCGTAAGCTCCACATTCTGTGTGTGAAAAGTCTTCAAACCCAATGACCACAGCTGAGATGTCAGGCTTTTGCTTGAAGTGGCAATATCTTCCCAAAAGATCTTGCAAGCTAGTCTGTTCATGTTTGGTTATATGCAGTGACGTCCGAACCAGGGCCAGTGAGTTGTCAGCCACAAACTGAACATCTATGTTTGCTTGCCACATTAGGAAAGAGTTGGGTTGTAGTCATTGATGTACACCTCTTTTCATGCCTGGGTAACTCGTATACCCTCTTGGTTGATTTTGCCTTCAAGTGGTGTGCATTGCAGAAAAGGTCATTCATGGCACCATTCTGACAAACTCTTCTAGGAAATCCAAATCGACATCGGCGTGTACCAATTAGATTTGTTCTTTACTGCTTTCGTGCAATATTTTGTGCAAATATGTCACTGGAACTTTTGAACCAACTTCCATAGTGTAGGACTGTCATACTTGTCTGGAATATGACAAGTGACATATTTTTATGAATGATAGCACTTCTGCTGCTTCATGTTCACCGATGTGTGCGCATCCTTGATCCACAATAACATATGGATATGAGGGGCACCTCATTGTGATATTCTGTCCTCCAAAAGTAGTGTTCTACAATGCCTGAGGAGGATTGTCTGACAAGATGAAAGTGAGAATGTCGTGGAACCGCTTGTGAAATGTCTTGTGACAGACACAGGATCAAGTGAACACATTTCTCCGACAGTCATTAATGAGATGCCTTTGACATCGGAATTTGCCCACTTCAACAGTTCAATGAGTTCGTCCCAGGCATATTCAGCACAACTAAGTGTGACAAACCATGTGGCTGCGCCATACTCTCATAGCATTGTCATCACTTCCGAGTGTCTGCGATACCAATATTCTTTGGTGCCACGTAGACTTGAAAGTATGGAAGACAGATTCACTTGCACATTTTCATCTTTCTGTTTTAATTTCTCCAGAAATTGAGCAGCTGTAATTCCATCTAGTGGAGTTGTTAGCCGAATGGTATGTGCTATAGACACAGACAGAATGCTAAGCTCACTTTCCCAGAGCAGATGGAACAGGTACTGTATGTTACGTCTGAATTTGCCATCTTTGCTCAGGACACGGCTAATGCGGTACTCAGCACCCTGTACTTGTACTTCTCTTTCATCTAGGCGTCCACCTGACCCTTTTGGAAATAGGTCTGGGAAGCAGCGTGCTTCTAATGTTGCCTCCCAAATGCTGACAGGCTCACCTTCCACCTGCTTCATTTGATAGAGATCAATGTTGTCTCTAATGGATCTCCCATGTAATGGGTGATGGTGTGTACTGTTCCTTACATTGTCCTTGTCTGTGTACTGACTTTCTCAATGATTGGCTTACTTTTTCTAATAGATCATGTTGCACAGAGACTGGCCATGTGATCTATGTCAAGGAATCTATATAAAATTGTTCCTCTTTAAATAAGCCAGAGCAAGCTTTACCTTTTGCACTTGACAACATCTTGCCAGATGACCTTGGCCTTTGTAGGCACACCATTTACTAGAATGACCAAGCTATTTTCTGTTGAGATAGCTTGAACATTTTCCTGTAGAGGAAGTGGTAGATACATCACAGAACCCTTTAGAGATCTAACAAGCTCTTTCTGTGGAATCTTCCGTGTCTTTGTGTTCAGACGTAGAATCGTTTGGAATGGTTTCATTGTCTGAATTAGAATACGTTCAAACATATTCAATGTTGAAATCTCAGTTGGTGTAACATCTGTTTCCATGTTGTTTAGCACTGACCTTCCTGGCAAAGTGTTGCACTTCAGTTTTGAAAAACAGTGTTTGCATAGCACAATGGTGTCTTGTGGATGAAAGTCAGATTTCAGGAGCAAAGAATGCTGTAATGAGACCACATGTCATTGTATGTTGACCGGTTTCTAGGTTGACTGATGACAGTTTGTTTTGTGTAGCACAAGCGGTTGCATGACACATACAGAATCAAACTTCTGATACTTTGCAATCTCAAACTTAGCAATTTCCTTCCCGTACTGTTTCAGAATGTCATTTTCTAACACTGAAACAGATTTTTCTGTTGAAGTGTGACACTGGAAATTACTTGTTTCTGGTTCAGAAGGAATGTGTTGCAGTTTTTTTAGGAAAGTGATGGCACCCTGCATGTCACCTGACTGCAATAAGTCATTTAAACAAGTGTACTGATGTACAGCTCGCTGTACTTCATATACTCTGTAGACAAAGTTTCGCATGCCTGTTTGATGCACTGTGAGCATCCGCTGTTGTGAAAAAACTATCACAAACACCAGTATTGAGACATGCAAGTGGTGACCCAGGTCCAGTATGTGGCGGTTCACAATGGTCAATTTCTGTAAATAGTTATGTCTCTCTTTGCGATCTGTTATTATGAATAGGTTAACAAACTGTTCTACTTTTTGAAATGATGATTGCCTACGGTTGCAGGTAGCATCACATGACCATGTAAGGCAGTGCCTTTTATTGAAGACTATGGTTGGACCACAGTCTTCATCAGTATCCAATTGATTGTCATCAGAGATACTGAGGACATTTTTTACTTTCCCGGACTCATCAATATTGAACGTCTGTTGTTTCGTAAAGTCATGATAAGACTCTTCCCAGAAATATGCTTCTGAGTGCTGTGTGTGCAGCCACTGTCCTGTGAAGACATGGCAGAAGTTGTCAACAGTCAAACAAGGATACTGTTGAATCCTTTTTTTAATGTCATATACAAGTTTCCTGAATTGTTCAAGGACATGAGACATCTTACACCACAATCGTTGTAGTACAAACAGTGCTCTGTTGACAAAAGTCCGTACTTTCAGACGTAAATTCATCAGAGAAAGGTGACTCTTGCTCTTTTTGTGGGTGTGCCATAGCACAGCAGTGATAAGTCTTTCGATCTTAGCTTTACTTGCTAGTGATCGAAATAGTTTCTCTTTCTGGTTATAAGTCACAATTTCGTATTTCTACGTGTTGTTTTGAGCATCTGTTGATGGTTACACTCAAAATAGTTGTGTTTCATCTTAGAGATCGACACAACATTTGTGATGCTATCGTTTTTTTTTATGGATTTTTGTTTCTTTGTGCAGTGACTTGATGTAGGGGTCACTGTTGCAGTAAAGGTCTGTTGATGTTCATTTTTTTGGGTGGCTTTACTGTTTTGTTTGTTGCCCTTATACAACAGTGTAGTACTATTATACCGCTCTCGTTTTGAGACACACCTACGTCTGTATTTAGTTGGCATTTTTGGGTATTATGGTTGACAGTGACAGTAAGCAATCTTACAGAAGTAGCAGGCACCTGTATGAGAGAGAAAAAAAGTTTTAGAATACGCTTCAGTAAATTTCTTATAACAATGTGTATTAATAGAATAGTACGCTAAGAATGTTCACAATTTGGTGAAAAGATAAGTAAATGATAGCTGTTATGAATGTGCATTGCGTAGCTGCTACGTAATATCAGAAATTTGTTCATTCTCAATATTTTTGTGGACATTTTAAAGATTTTTTCTTCACATGTGTCCTTATGATTATGGTAGCTGTTATTTTTTACCTGTGTATGAACATGTGTTTTATACCGTGTAGCATGTCATGGGATAGTCAGTATGATGATTAACTATATGGTAGAGCAAAAAATTGAGAGTGACAGTGTGCATTACCAAATGTGTAACAATTAGTATGTTTACAATTAGGGGGAGGACATGCCACTATTACTGTTGTGTGAGTGTGTGTGCACACTTGGTAGGTATGCTTGCATGTTAACGAAATTTTAATATCGTTGCTGCATTTTACCAACATTGTGTTTTGTACTCCTGTGTATTGCCATTGGAGCTGATGATTTTCACAACATGGAAAAAAATGTTTTCCTGTACATGTACTGTGCAATGATGCAGTTCATTGCTAAAGTACTAATGTGGACCACAGTCACAAAATTACCGTGGCTGCGTTCTGAACAGGTAACTTAAATTGAATATGTTGAAAAAATGTGTGAGAATTCTGAAATATTTCTGATTTACAAGCTTGCGCATTGCAGTTCACAGGTACACTACTAACTTTGTGTTGTGTCATACTTTTCAGTGAGAATTTACTATTTTGCACAAACCCACAACGTTGTGAATAGTGTAGATTTCATTAGTCACATCTTAACAATACTGTGCTTTTGCTTTGATGCTGCGTTTTGGATGAGTTGATGTGAGAAATGACTATATTATAAACATTTTTAAACATAAGAGTGTAATGTTATGAGCAGAGGTCGTACAATGGATATATGAGGACATTTGAGTGTAAAATTACTACAAATTAGTGTTTTGCAAGTCTGCGTTGCACAGTTTTTATGTCTAGCGTGGAACATTGTAAATCTAAAATATCTGCACTGCACTGAGGTTTGAGGCAGCTATGCAGCAGATTGTGTTTAAAATTGATAATTAAGCTATTTTTCCATAGAATGTGAAATTGTGTCAATATCTAGACAGTCTTGGAAAATTACTTTTAATGACACGAAACTTTCGAAAAAATACTTTCGTGCATTAAAGATGTATGAAATGTACTTTGGGTGCATTCGACACTATGGTCAAAAGTGACCGAAGTTCGACACTTTTCGCAAATGTTGCTTTAGGTGCTATCAAGAGTGTAGCAAATATGCTTACGTGCATTGATAAAGTTAATGTAATACTTGGGGTGGCTGAAACATTCATTATCGAATCATTAAATAGTCTGTTTGAGTGACAGCTAGCTCTACCAATGAAATTAAGATTTGTCAGGCCACTTCTGAGGAAGCAGATCGAGATGGACAACACTGAAGAAAAGTAAACAAAATCCATTTGAAAATTGCTGAAAAAAGCAGTTGAAACTGTAAGTACAGTCTATCTTCACATGATATTTTCTAGTCTTTTAAAACTTATTAGAACATGTACATGCTATTAATCAAAACGTTTTTTCTGTTGAATCTCATAATGTTAATTGTTATTGTTTAGCAGGCTATATTGTTAGAAAATAGTTTAAAGTGAAAGCATTTTAGTACTAACTTGTACAGATACAACTGCAAATGGAGGAGATAGGAAGTGCCGCGTGGGTTATGACAAAATGGAACCAATCAGACTTGTTTCTGATGTTGTAATTATTTTATAACTGCCTATGAAAAGGATGCATTTTTCAGTTCTCAGTGGTTTAAGATTTTTGCAGGAGCATAGTCTAGTAATACTGAATGCATGAGTTACATTGGTTCATGAAGCCACAGCAGGAGTGAATGTTTTTTTTTATGTGTGTTGTCTGATGCACTGAAGCTAGAGTTGAAATAAGGAGGAAACTATCAGTTTGATTTTCAGTGCTGTCTAGTCACTGCAAGGGTGAACAGTCCCTTTCTTAGTAGCTTTCTGTAGAGTTCTGAGTTAAAAACTTAGAATGGCAGAAAATAGCAAAAAGTTTTGTGGATAGTTGGAAGCAGATTACATAAGGCGAGCAGCTGAGTTTGCAGTTCATAGTGATTTTGGGAGGGACCTGCAGCTCCAATTGCCTCGTAAGATGGTTTTGGTTGTGGTGGAATGAGATGGGACATCTCCATGCCAGCCATACTAGTTTGAGAACTCACTTTCCTCCTGACATACTGCTAATACATCTTGGAGACAATGATTTGGGCTCAAAACACTGGGTAGATTTAGTAACAGAGGCAAATTGGACCTTGCTTCCATGTATGTCTATGTTTGCCTGCCTGTAGTATCATATTTTCAGATATTACAGGAGTAGGTCAGCCAACCAGATCATCATATGTATCTGATTGACAGAGCTATGAAAAATAAACATTACCAGATTACTGCTTTTCTACGCATGCATGGAATGCATACTATCGTCACCCAATTAAATACTGTAATGATTGGCTATTCCTACCAGATGGTGTACATTTCTCGCATGCTGGCAATTGTCATTTTGTGGAGACCTTCAAGATGGAATCCTGAAAGTTCTTTAAGATTGTGAGACTGTTTGAGGAAATTACAGAATACACAAGGTTCTTTTCAGAACCATATTATGTATGGTCAAAAATAGATCCTAGTGCATGCATCACTCACATATATGATACATATGGGTTGCCATATTACAATAGTGGGGAGCAATAGTAATTTTCTACTTCAGTCTGTTCACAATTGTATGACATTGTTATGTGTCAACATTGGTAAATAGTTTGTATGTTAAATGAGTGTACCATTTACTGTGGCCTTAAGTATTGTAGCTGTACCAACAGGGCTAGAAATAATTTTTGACTTGCCTGTCAGAGGACAGGTATCACATAAATTTTACCTGTCCCACAAAACTTTTGGCTGTCCACACTATTTTAAATAACTTTTTCCACTGTGTGTTCCCCTTATGCACAACTGCTTTGTTTCAGATTTTTTCACCTTGTTTTAATAATCCACTGCAGGGTGTGGGTTATGGTAGGATTTACCAACTTCTGCTGGCAAGTCAAGTCACTGGGACTTCATCCTCCCTGCGTCTTGCATAAATTATGACCCCATTTGCATGTCACCTTTGAATATCAGAAATTGCACATGGCGCAATGGTACTTGCGCCACCGCAACTTTAATGCTCAACTCTGGCAACTTGCGGTGGCGCAAGTTCCACTGCGCCATGCACAGTGGCAGTGGCTGGGGGGTGATATTCAAAGGAGTTGGTCAATAGCGCAACTCCTTTGAATATCACCCCGGCCACACCCCTGCGCAACTATTTTGAGCAGCACAGGGGCTTGCGCCTCAGAATGTCGCAGTTTTAAAATCTGGGCCTGCATAAATAAGCAATAAGACATCAGGAGCGATTATTCAATGTTGTGTAAATGTGTGGTTATTGGTGTAATGTGGCATGAGGCATGGCCGAGTAGTACATCACTCACATAGTTATTAAGTGACCATTGATATAAACAGTCAGAGTGCCTTATTAGTATTATCATAGCAATATTTTGAAAATAGTTTTGAACATTGTTTTGTGTGTGCTTAGTCTCTACATATATGTCAATCAAAGATTGACATACAGCTAATAATGTTGTGATAATAATCAGAAACTAGTATTTCTCACAACCGTTGTTGTAAGTCTTACAAAAATGTTCTGTGATTTACATCTAACATTTACATTTTTTTTTTTGGGTTCATGGTAGAACATCGGAGGCATTCCCCAGCTGCAAGCGAGGTAGTGCCAGCAGAGAGCCAAGCTGTGGAGGGTGGTCAGTCAGACACTGAAAGTGTCATTTTGATTGAGTCTGACGGTAAGACGTTATTATCACAAATTTCTTAGGTTGTTTACAAATAAGAAATGAGGGTTTCTCATGACACAAGCGTGTGATATTCAAATTGTGCCATTCATACACGCAAGGTATTGTGCTGTGCAAATTAGCTGCACAGCTGTGTGTCTGGGGCAATATTAAAAATGTGACATGCAAATGGGGTATAATCATTGCAAGACGCAGTGTGGGGGCATTTGCATGTTGTCATGGTGTGATTTGATGCTATTATCATGCAGGTCTGCCGATCCCTGAGGAATTGTGTGGTGCCGTGCACAGGCTGCAGGCATCGGGGAACAATACTCAGTGTGCAGCCTGATCATAGAGAAAGCAGTGTAGAATACCCTGTAGCACCGCCTCTCTGGGCTGATCAGAGGAATAGTTCAATTCTCCCGCAACACATTGATTGTTAGCAGCAATGTGGCCCCCTCCCGAACGTATCTCTGCTGATACAGTGGCCCGAAAAGGTCGATTGCAGGTAGTAAGTTTAATGAGCCGTCTCTGAACATAGCCCTGGTGGGCAGTGTATGACCGACACCATGCACTTGCTAAGTTCCACCATCCCGTCTCCCCCTGGCAGCTGCTGGGCAGCAGCAACCCACATATCTGCCACCCTGCCACCCGCCGAGTGATTGTCTTGTAGGGCTGAACGACCATTGCTGTACAGTACAGCTAATGTGTTAGGAGCCCATGCCGTACATGACAGTTCAGACTTTTTAATGACTGAATTGATTCACAAATCTGTTATGTGATACACAGTATGGGGTGCATGCTCATTGGGTCTTGGTCTGCAGCAATGGGTGTGCAGCCCTAATGGCAGTCAGTTGATGGGCGGGTGTGGAGGATGATGCTGCCCACTGCCTGTGAGGTGGTGAGCAGGGTAGTGGTGCTTCATGGGTGGGTTGGGTGGGAGACACTAGCCACCAGGGCTATCTTCAGAGGGGGTTATTAAACTAACTGCCCACAATTAGGCATTTCAGTCCCAGGACCAGACGGATATGTTCAGGAGGATGGGTGGGTTGTTTCACTGGCTGCAATTGGGCATTTTGGTCCACTTGAGCACAAGGGATACATTTTGTGGGTTACTTAACTTTCTGAGTGTGATTGGGCATTTCGGCCCACTGGAGCATCAGGGATACATTTGGGGGGAGGCACAGTGCTGCCCGTGATTCGTCTGGTGTTGGGGGAAAGTACAGAATGCCCTTGGTCAGGCCATTGGGAGGGGGTGGGAGGGATTTACAGTCGGTTGGCTGCAATCGTGCTCCAGGGGGGGCATGGGGACTAGGTTGGGGGACAGCACAGGTGCCAGCAGTTGTGTTTCACCCTGAAATCTAGCAGCTCAGCTGTGGGTGACCCTCGAGTTACTTTTTTTTTTGCCTGCGAGTCATGCAGGCTTGGTTGGGGGTTGTGGCTACACAGCTCTCCACAGCCTGGGTGAATATTAGTCTCTGGAGTTCATTTATGGTTCCTCCTGTCCACTTAACCATGCATTCATTTGCATTGTGCTGTTGTTCAGCCAGTTTTCAGTGCCGTAAGTGTGTTTTACTGAATGTTGCAGAATGGCAGAATGTTGTACTTGCAGATGTGGAGCCCTTTTGTGTATGGGTCAACCATCTTGAATATCCTACCCTAAATAGTTCAAAAAAGGTGTTAACCAACTCTAGTGAATGTGCAGTGCCACCATGGCAGAAGATCCTGTACTACCATAACAAACTGGTATTACTACAGATGTGAGTGGAATACTATTCTTCATGAATCTGACAATGTATGGGTGTGCATAGTGGTAGATGTGGTGTTGTGGGGGCAGGTCTTTCTCTGCTAATTTTGGTGGTGGAGTTCAATCACACTTAAGCAATAATGCCCGACAGGGTTGTAGTCAGTGTTGGGATAATGTCACTCTCAGGTGGTTGGGCACGAGGTCGAGGGCCGAGTGTGTCCAACAACTGAGGCGTGACATTATCCCAAATGACACACACCCTAGAGGGGTATTATCTATATACTATAATGGCTCGTTGTTATACAGAAAAAAATAATTTTAAAGATGTTTTTGTGTGGGAAAATATTTTTGTTTTTAAGAGCTGACGAAACAATCACAAATGATCAGCATGCTCATGATGATCAGCAGGTTCACAGGTAATTGAGACTAGACCCGTGATGTTGTACTGATTAACATCACGGGTCCTCCCAAGACTGACCAGTCAGAGTCCAGGATTTTTTCTTGCCATTGTATAATGAGTAATAGATAACAAATTCTAATGTTGTTCTAGTGTTGTAGGTGTCTCAGTGGAATTCAATGGTGTGCTGCTAAATTATCTGTTGCGAATTATGACATGTCCCTACATTGTATTTAGTTAATATTTATATATGTCATGCCAATGTTTCATTTGTATTATTGCAATAGTTATAAATGTGCATTATAGAATCTCTACATGTTTGTTAATGTGTTTTAATAGCTCTGTAGGGGTAATATGGCTAATAACACATACATGGCTGCTACATTCAGCTAGAGGGTCATTGAGTGAACAGTGACATTATCGTTGTGTTGGTGTTCTTTTTATTATAAGAACTCACATTTTAAAACTATTAAAGGAACAGAGCGTCATATTATTAGGTATGCATGTGTAAATTGAACATACATGTAATGTTTTAGGATGTTTATGTGTCTCAACCATGCATTATGACAATGTTATAAGTATTGTGATTGATGGGCAGGCACTACTTGTTCTGCACTGCATACTACCAATTATATATTTGTGAGTAATGTTTTTGAAAATACGTTATTGAAGAAATTGATGTTTTAAAGAAAAACATTTTGACCTTGATATTTCATCTATTAATGTGATCATTTTTTTCTTGTTTCCTTTAATAGATCCCGGGGAAGCTGCTGTTCCGGAACGTGTGGAGGTGAAGCAGGAAGCCGGCGCCAGTCCACCACGTAAGTGAAATCTGTTGTTGCTATTATCTGCATCCTTGAGAAGTACCATAGGGTTGTCAACATTCTGTGGTGATCAATGCTCTTGTTGATAATTATACATTGCAGTCCTACTGCATGATAGGGGGAGTGCACTGTCTATTGGCATACTCACTGCAAATGTTACATTGTTTGGGGTGTGAGCAACAGAGCTTCATTGCTGAGGGAGTACCACTTTATTTTGCTTGTTGTAGGTGGGAATCACTGTTTACATTACTTACTTTACGTGTGATGTGACCTTATAAGGGTGGGTATGCATTGATCACTGCAGATACCCAACCACCCAAAAAACACAAACATGGTGGTAGGATATTGTAGTGACCTAAATGTTGTGCACTGCATATAGTGTACAATTATGATTTATTAGTTTTTTTCTCAATCTACAAGTTTAAAAGTGTGCCTTATAGTGTTCATGATCCCTTTTTCCCAATAAAAGTGAATAGCTGTGCAATGTGTCTGTCTTCAGCCTTGCCAGCCTAATGCTTACCTCTACAATGTAGTGCGATGCTGTTCAGTGCACTGCCAGATATGTGTATTTTTTAAAGGTGATCATGAACTGAGGGAATGTAGATAAAACTAATAATGCAGGTAATAATGGGACTGTTTGCGTTCACCCTATGAATATTGTACGTTTCTAAATAACACTATGGAAGTTGTCTCACCACACTTAGAAAATGGGCTTTTTATTTCCTGGCATCTGATTGGCTAGTACCCTTCCCCGGGGGGTACATTAACTTTAAATAGATCCCAGGAATAAAAAGTACCAGCCCCAGTACCCTCTCACCCACTCAAGTATCCCTCTGCCCATCCAGGTTGCTCATTGGCTAAAAACATCAGAAATAAATTTGAAATCCACTGCCATTTTTTTTTCTGTCACTTAGCGAGAGATATTGGCCCATTAATGACAAGCTGTCTCAAAAAGACACTGCCCCCCACCACAGACACACACACACACACACACACACACACACACACACACACACACACACACACTCTCACTGTTCCTGAACAACTTTTGTCAGGCAAATTCATTCGGTGCAGAAGTGTATTGATTTCGATTTCTTTTAAAGACGCTCTGTATTTAAACAGCGCTAGGAGTCGCTACGCTTAGCTGCATTTCAACACCTTTTCCATCGTACAGTTTTATTGTAGCCCTAACTCCACTAGCTGACTTTAAATTAAGGCTACTCCCCCATGTCACTTACCCACCTGCCAAGACTGTGCTCCTGCATTTTTAGGATCGGCAACCACAGCAGCCAACGCTCTTCTGACGGCGCCCTCTCAGCACTGATTCCGTTCCTAAATGACACAGCACTAGCCGACGATTCACTGCTCCTCACTCCTCTTTCTATACCTCTGCCCTCCCAATCTACTGTTTCCTCCTCAGAAGCTTCACTCTACTTTTGTGGGATTAGTTTGGACTGACTGGGAAGCTGTAGCGTCACGGAACGGTAGCGTGGTGCAGCTCGGAAACGACGTACAGCCTCTGCCAGTAGAAGGCAAAACCGCGGTCCGGACGCATTTGGACTGGGAATTTGTATCAAGCTCAGTGTCAGCGGGGTCAGAGCTGTGTGAGAGGGGCCGGTGCTGTGCTACTGGTGGACAAGAAACAGACACATTTATTAAACATATCTTGCACGAACTCTCTGTAGTCCTGTGTACGGTGGGGGGTGGTTATGTTAACATGACAACAGCCTCCAAACCCACAACTACAGGACTGCGACTAGGACACATGCAGAGGAACTATTTTATTACAAAAGAAATAAAATAAAAACAGTTTTCACATTAAAACATAAATATATTTGTTCTTTATAAAAATAATACCATTGGCCATTTTTTAGCGCAATAATGCCCTCCAGGGTGGGTAGTTGAGCAATACCAGACACGCCCCAGGGCTATAAGGCCATCCGCCCGGCGTCAGGCCTCATTACGCCCTGCCAGTCGGTATTGCCCAATACTGCCTACCCTGTCGAGCATTATTGCTTACTTATAATGCAGTACTATGACAGGTTGCAGTGGTGCAAATTCCACTACATTATATGGTGCATATTTCTGTTATGAAAGAAGTTGCTGAGTAGTGAAACTGTGCTAAATATTGGGCCACATAGATCACATTGCTAAATAATTCAATGATGCATGGGTTAGCATCAGACAGTGTCATACTTTCAATGAGCAACTATTCTTTAAAACAGTGTTTTAATACGTCACTATATGATGCTGTGACTGTTAAAGCGAAATTACTTTTTGGGACAGTGTAAGAGATGACTGTAGAGACTGTATGTGAGAAAAGGTGGTAATATGTCTATTTAAAACATTTGTTTGAGATGAACATTATATGCTATCATAGGCGCAAGCCCTTCTGGTGTGCAAAATAGTTGCGCGGGGTGTGTCAGGTGATATTCAAGGTTGTGGTATAGAGTACTTTGAATATCACTACTTACATCCACTGTGCATGGTGCAGTGTAACCTGCAGCAGCGCAAGTTGAGAAACTGCAGCATTCTATTTGTGGTCATAAAATCCCGATATTCAAAAGGTAATATGCACATGTGGTTGTAATTCAGGTACAGCGCGGGTGGGGCCATTCTCATCTGATTATGGCCCTATTTGCATCCCATTAGCATGCAGGTGTGGTGATCCCTGAGGACTTGCGCTTGGGTCCTCACTAGGTACAGCCGTTGGGGAAGGATGCCCTGCAGGCTAATTGCAGGCAAAGAGTGAAACCCCACTGGCCCGATTGCAGGCATACTGTTAATAACCTCCCCTCACTAGCCCAGTTGGAGCAGCAATGTGTCTCCTTCAACACAGATGTGGAGGTCCAGTGGACCAATAAGCACAATCGCGCTATTAAGTTATGAAACACCTCCCTACCTCCTGAATATATCCCTGGTGATCCAGTGGACTGATAAGCCCAATTGCAGGCTTGAGTATTGAAACACTCCCCACCTCGATCATATCCTGAAAATCCCAATTGTGGGATGTAGTTGGCAACCCACCACAACAAAAGACATGAGTGTTGGGGGGCAGACATTGCTGCCCGTGATTGCCTTGATGAGGGGGTGTAGAGTGCATATCTCTCAAGCATACCACATTGCGAGGAATGTTACTCATTTTAATTCACTAAAGCTTCCTGTTTCACATTGTGAGGACTTGTAACACATTCAGTGTTAACATTTTTTTGCAAAATTCTATAGTAAATGATGCTAAATATATCCATTTGATACATTGCAGACTTTATAAACTTAAATGCTAACATTTTTACAGTGTTGTGGGCTTCTAATTTAAAAATTAGATTAAGTGTTCCACGCTTTGCCTATTCTTTCAACATTTTGAGAAGCAATGTAACACATTTGGGGAACAAACAGTTGAGACGTATGAGACAGAGTGTTGAGGGCAGCCACAGGTGGCAGCTGCTGTGTTAGCGTCCTGCAATGCAGCAGCTCACTTGTGGTGGCCCTCAACATTATCTTTTTTTCTCAAAGTTGTGCAGGCGCAGCTTTTGGGGTTGCTGCCTGCACAGCTCTGCACAGCTCGGCTCGATATCTGGCATGGTTTGCAAGCGCATCTTATATCAGTGACTTAATTATTTAAAGTAGTGATGTGTGTTGAGAGCTTGAAACACGGGTAAAAAGCTGTTTGGTTTAAAAGTATCATTAAACTTATCATGATAGTGTACGCATGAAAAGTATTTTATTATACTGCTACTGTCAAGGAACTTTTATTTCACTGAATACATAACTACACATTATAGGCAGGCATGGTGAAGTAAAATTCTCACACTTGATGAGGATGTATTTCAATTCTATGGTATAATAGTGTCAATAATGCAAAAGTATGTACATACAGAATATTTCTGAGTAGTGAAAGAAAATGTAAGAGTAGCATTCTAAGCCACAGCTAACTATACATTTTTTTATGTTGTGAGCTTATTAGATAATATAGATAGTCAAGTATGACAGATAGACAAATTAGATACTAAATAGTTTTGCATCATACTTAAAACTATTATCATAACTTTTTAATGAATGCATTTCTGATACTGCATTAGATAAGAAATATTTGAAGTTAAATATTTCAAAGTTGTAATTGTTGAATTTGTGTAATATATTCATCATAACTGGGTTTTTTTTATCTTTGTAGGGCGCCGGCGACTGCGAAGGTGCACAGGCCATTGCCGCTGCTACAGACGGCTCACGCGTGAGGTTGTCAGTCTACGGAAGGAAAATGCTGTGATCCTTGAGAGGCTGGACAAAATCCAGTCTCTCTTGGATGCACAGCAGCAGACTGTTAACCTCGTGCTTGAGCCGGTCGTAGCAGTGGGTGATGGTGCTGTTGCAAGTAGCAGTGCTTCACCTCCACGGCTACCATCTGTTCCTGCAGCTTCCCTGGGTGAAACTGGCCACCCTTCATAGCGGTCCGGTATCTCCTCCCGAGGGCACAACAGTTTCCACTTCTTTTTGCGCCTCCACATTGAATCCAGTTTCCAGCCTGGATTGCCTCAAGCAGTGCATACACCTCTCGCAAGTCTTCAACTAAACTAAAAGAACATTTGAATATATTTGTATATGTTTTTATTAATATAAAGAAAAAAATATTTTATTTTATTTTAATTTTGTGTATGATGTAATACACACTTTATATGTTTTTTTCGGTGTATGTATATATTATTTTGTAAAAATCTATTTTTGTATTTATAAAAAAAAATATTTTTGTTAGTAATTTTTTATATTGAAATTATTTTTATAGTAAAAATAGTTGAACTATACTCTCTTGTGCTTGGTGTGTTATTGCTATTCAAGAGATAAAGTGTGACATTCAAGCCCCAACATTTTTTTGGGCCAATTGTCATAACCATATCATCTTAACATTGGGTATATGTGGTAGTATTGTAATCCCTAATATAAAGATAGTTAATAGAAAGGTTCATACAAATGTTCAAAGGGAGTGGAGGCCAGACTAGTAAAGAATAGGCTATAGCTGTTCCCAGCCAGTATCTCTTATGTAGTCATGTTAGCCTCCTTCATAAAATGTCTATCCAGCTGAGTTTAAAAAGCATCTTTGATTTAGGACAAATAAGTGACAAGGGGAGCTCATTCCAGGGCCACCAGTCTCTGTGTGACAAATGCCTTCCTTCTATTAGTATTATACTTATGGTCCAGATATTCAAAAGGGTTGCGCCATGTGTAATAGGGTAGTGCCTGTGCAAGTCAAAACTTGCTCCATTCTGCAATATTCAGCAGGAGGCAGTTCCACCACAGAAAACGTGCTGAGTAACAGTGCAATGCAAATGAATGCATGCTGAACTGCAGGGGGAGCAACCATGCATTAACTGCACAGCCTGATATTCAGCAAGGCTGTGCAGAGTTGTGAAGGCGCAACCCGCAACCTGCACCTGCACAACTTTGAGCCCAAAAAAATGCTCAAGTCGACGATCACCCACAGGTGACCTGCTGCATTGCATGGCACAACACAGCAGCTGACACCTGTGGCTGGCCCCCAACCCACTCCATGTGCCCCTCGTGCAGCCTGATCATGGGCAAAAGAGTGATAATCCCCAACACCACCCCACTGGCCCTATTGTGGGCAACAGCAGAAATGTCCCCCCCCACAAGCCTGACCACGGGCTGCTTTAGTTTAAACCCCCCCGAATACATCCCTGGTGGTTCAGTGGACTGAAAAGCTGATTGCAGGGTGTATCAGTGTAAAATACAACCCCCTCCTGTCGAACATAGCCCTGGTGGTGTAGTGGACTGAAACTCCCGTTCATGGGATGTAAGCAGTAAAGCTGCCTCCAACATAGCCCTGGTGGTCTAGTACCAAAACTCCTGCTCACGGATGTAAGCAGTAAACCCCTCCGAACATAGCCTTGGTGGTCCAGTGGACCGAACTCCCGTTCTTGGATGTAAGCAGTAAACCCTCTCCTGAACATAGCCCTGGTGGTCCAGTATGTATTCAGTACAACAAACCTCTTCCACCGCCTTTCACATGATTGATGGTACCACCTCAGTTGGTAGTGAAGCACTCCATGAAATCTCAAGTTACTATAGCAGCATATCCATTTGTTCAGTACATGAACTAATAGTGTCCATGTCATGTCATATTGTCTTTTAGTTATGACATTTTTAATTAACATATGTGCTCACAAACAAAATGAGTAAGACACTTTAACATAAAAACTAATACATGGAGACGAGAATGACAAATTACAATTAATAAAGTAATTAAGACAATGACAGTAAATGCAACCACAACAGTTTAAATATTTCTGATACTGGAACATTGTTTTATATGTATGTACTATTCTTAGAACTATAAATCATGTAGTATGCTGAGTGATACTTGAAAAGACAGGATATTCATGGCAAAAACTCAGTTTAATGCATCAGTTAGGGTTGTTCCACAGCGACAAAGTGAGGAAATTAGCTGTTAGGGTTGAAAACCCTAACTCCGATCACCCCCAGCACCACACACACACAGACACACACACACATTCAAGTATGGGGAGGACCAAGTCAACACAACCAATGACAGACATCCAGCAGGTGACAGAAATAACAAACAATTGTCTAAATATACTACGAGACATCCCCACCCACCTGACCAGGTACTGCATGCCAGTGGAGATCAACAGCAAAACTGAGGCCATGTACACCAAACGTACACATCCCTGATTGCAGCTGCACACAACGTACCACACTTAGTAGTTGCATGGCTCTTACCTACGATGCCCCACACCACACCACTGGTGGGCCACCTGAGCAATAGAGTTAAGCAAAACCAAGGAGTTGTACAGGTATAATATCTCTGATTATAACAAGGGTTTGAGAAATGCAGCTTTTAATTGACTGTAAACATTGTATAAGTGTTATGTTTAGTTTTTATAAACATACATGTAGAGCCTAACCATATGATGAACATGGTTTAATGTTGTTTAAAAAACAGTTTTATTATGATAGCAATAAGCCACTCCCAGGTATTATGTTAATGGTCAGTTTATCACTGTCTAGTGACATGTGGCACTCGGACATGCCTCATTCAACATTAAACCCCTACAGGGTGATTAACAGACCACTTAACATAACTGTTGGTCATGCCTTATTGCTTAATTGTCTTTATGAGTAGATACTCTCCCTCTGCTAGGCAGTGCAGCAGCTTTGCAACACAGTGTCCAACCCAGTTACACCATACACTGTCTAGTTGCTGGAGAATGGCTGTGAATATGAACTCATGAAGATGAACAGTGTAACTTGATCATTACAGTCATCGAAACCTCTAGTGTGATTATAACTGACAGACTCAGTGATAGAGGATAACCCTGCTGTCCTAGTACATTTACCCCATTATGAGTTAAATCAATACTAAAAGACATTCTGTTTATATCTACACCATACCTACTTGATTCCTGTTGTAGCAGAATTAACATAGTTATCCCTTTGATAGCATCAGTGACAGAAGTGTGGAAACCAAACAGTAGGCATACAGCCTGAGTATGAAACAACTGTTAAAAAAATCACACTGTGTCCATAAGTGGCATAGATCACTCATTGCAACAATAGCAAATGTATTACTATTTGAATAAGTTAGTCATCACAGATGCAATGAGATTGTCTTTATTAGGTACAACATACTCAGTAAGTGCCTACAGGAAAATCTATCCTATATACATGTCCGATACAGGTACATCATTGTTGGCTCAGTAGTGCTATGATATTTAGAAGTTGCTTGGCCTGATCCATGCAATTACAATCTTTCTTACAAAGAATACTTACTGCATCTTTAATATTGAAACACACGAAGGTCTATGTATGTACATCAGCAGTACACCTTCATCAGTAAGAATGCATGTGATACTGGCAGTACCAATTTCACAGCGTTGAACAGGCAATGCTTTTCCATACGTTTACATCAGCCTCTCTATGTTGAGTAAACCATTGCAGTAAATGTACTACTATGTAAATCATCTACTAAATGTATCACTGCTTTTATCTTGAGCATGCTAGTGTCTTGTAGTTAATTTATGTGCTTCTCTTAATTAATGTATACTCAGTAGTGTTAAAACCTTTATACAACTGTCATCATGCACCTTCAGCATTTATATTGAATAACAGCACAGTACCAGTTGTGCTGTGGTGTGGGGCATCGGTAGGTAAGGCCATGCAACTACTAAGTGTGGTACGTTGTGTGCAGCTGCAATCAGGGATGTGTACATTTGGTGTACATGGCCTCAGTTTTTCTGTTGATCTCCACTGAGCATGCAGTACCTGGTCAGGTGGGTGGGGATGTCTCGTAGTACATTTAGACAATTGTTTGTTATTTCTGTCACCTGCTGCTGGATGTCTGTCATTGGTTGTGTTGGCTTGGTCCTCCCCCATACTTGAATGTGTGTGTGTGTCTGTGTGTGTGTGGTGCTGGGGGGGGTGAATTCGGAGTTAGGGTTTTCAACCCTAAGAGCGAATTTCCTCACTTTTGTCACTGTGGAACAACCTAACTGATGCATTAAATGGAGTTTTTTGCCATGAATATATGTATATATATATATATATATAAAGACAAAGAACCTCTGTGTGCAAACACTGAGGCAAGGGTTACCCAAAGGGCATTTGGCTGGGAAGCCAAGTTTCAAGAAAATGCAAAATCACACATGTCCCCACAATATATTATGGTAGCACGGTAGTGCTACCATAGTTAGAGTTGAGGAGCCATTTCTATGTTAAACCCCAAAACTTTGCACCTTAATAACTTTGCAACTGTATGACAGATTTGACTGAAATTTGGAATACATGATCAAGAACCATAGGCCTTGGGATCTACCAAGTTTCATAGTGGTCGGATATACAGCTGCGGAGTTATTAAGCATGATCTGTGCGCACGTTTATGCTTTTTCTGGAATTCTATGGTCGCGACTACAGGTTGTACGGTTTGCTCGACCGGTCTGAAATCTTCAGGGAATGTGTGGCCAGGGTCCCCGATGTGCCTTTTGAAGATTTTGTGAAAAAATATTAAACGGTTAAAAAGTTATTCAAAAAACAGTCTCCCATTATAAGTCAATGGGAAAAGTTAACAAAAAGTTCAACACTTTCGAAAATGCATTTTTACTTTCGCAAATGGGCCTGTTACTTTCGAAAATCAGCTATTTTGTTTTCAGTTGGTGATCAGAAAATGGTTGGCATTTAAATTTGGGACCCTTAGCAACCTAATTTTTTGTATTCACCTAGTTGGACCCTGAGGATGCTTGCCATGTCTTTATTTTGTGGTAAACACCCCAGAAATATGTTTTTCAAATTTCTGGAAAAAGTACTTTCACAAATTACTTTCGTGCTCACGAAAGTGTTGAATTTTTTTGCAAAAGCTTTCGCAAATTGCGACAGTAATTTTCCATCAGTGGGACAGTGACAGCGATTCTTTGGCACTGCGCTGCAAAATAACCGTTGGGAGTTTTGGGCTGAAATTTGGAAGGAACGGAGCCAACATATCACAGATGTGCCTTTCAGTGTTGTATTGAAAAAATATTACATGGCGGCAAAGTTACGGCACTCCAAAGTTGACAGTTTTCCCCATAGAACAACATTGCGGCGCCCGACGCATTACAGAAATCCTTTGGCACCCTGCTGCAAAATAACGGTTTGGTCTTTTTTCCTGAAATTTGGAAGGAAGACAGTCAACAGCCCACAGATGTGCCTTTCAGTAGTTTGGTGAAAAAATATCACATGGCGGCAAAGTTATGGCACTCCAAAGTTGATGTTTTTTCTCATAGGATAACATTACAGCCTTGACGCATTACAGAAATCATTTGGATCCCTGCTGCAAAATAACGGTTTGGTCTCTTTTCCTGAAATTTGGAGGGAAGACAGCCAACAGCCCACAGATGTGCCTTTCAGTGGTTTGGTGAAATAACATTATGGGGGGCAAAGTTATGGCACTCTGAACTTTTCTTTTCTTTTCCATAGGATAACATTACGGCATTCGCCGCGCCTTTCAGGGCCCGTATCTCAGAAACGGTGTGAGATACAGACTTTTTGTCGGAAAATCTCTTAGCCCCATAATGGGGCTAAGATTCAAATTAGCCAGGATAGTTGTAAATAATATGACTTTTAAATTTTTTTTCCACGTCGGACGGTTCCTGAGATATAACGTATTTAGTATTCCAAGATCTCATTTTCTGCGCCGATACTCATTATTATGCAAACATTATTTGTACTCACTGTCTTTCTCTATGCAGGTTTTGGGGAAAACCAGCCTGTGTGCTTACATTACTGTTACTGTTGCCCTTTCCTTGCAGTTCCGTCACCTGCTTCACTTACCGTTGACGCTCTGCGCCACCATGTGTGTTATCCTTTCATGCTTTCATTTGCGCTTGTGTTTCTGTTATTTTTGCCATTTCTGTCTACAGTACTGTTTATCTTTCTGTTTCCCTTTACGTCACCATGCCTATTGACATTTCTGTTTGCAGGCACCATGTTACTATGTGACAGGACATCACGTGGCAGACCATTCCGTCATACCATATGCGTACCCTTTCTGTTCTCATTCGCGCTTGTGTTGCCATATGCGCCACTGTTAGCATTTCTGTTTGCGCTTGCTGTCCCTGTTAGTATGCCACAAGACATCATGTCGGGAGCGTGGGGCCTCCCGCCACCGCATTATGCTCTGGCCCCAAGGCCCCGCTGTCAGACACATTCACAATTTCGTTATCATTCTCAAAAAGAAGGGAAATTAGAGGCAAAACCCATTTAATGCATTAGTTAGGGTTGTTCCACAGCGACAAAGTGAGGAATTCGCTGTTAGGTTGAAAACCCTAACTCCAATTCCCCAGCACCACACACACACACAGACACACACACACATTCAAGTATGGGGAGGACCAAGTCAACCCTAACTAATGCATTAAACTGAGTTTTTGCCTCTAATATATATATATATATATATATATATATATATATATATATGCAAAGCCTTGTTACACCTGGATATTCCTTTGCTCAAAATAATTCAGTCAGGTGAAAGCTGAGTGTGCAAGGGGCATGGAGGGATGAAAGACTGCCCTGGGGGAGGAAGATGTTTCAGATTTGTAGTCAAAGGGACAAAATGGGTACAGTTATAAATACAGTGATAAAACATTACTATACTATAAATCTGCAAAGAGCTGCTTATTATAGTGATCACAATTACAGTAGCCCCTCACTATACTAAATGGTTTGGGAGCCAGTGACCATGTTTCTTATAATGGCTTTTTCGTTATATCGAGGGACATACTGTGGCACTAGCATAAACATAAAAAAACCACTTAAAACATCATAAATTGTTTTCCAAACCTTATTATTATCAAAACAAGTTAAACAGTATGCTGCTTGCTCCAAAAATGTACTCTATTTACTTTAAGTTTAGTTAATGTCTGGTTTAGTTACTGTGTACTGCATGCATTTTCGGCAGTTCAATACTTGTCCTTTAATTGAAAGAAAAAGGTTAGCTTAGTTTGTGTAGCAGTTTTTTTATGGCTAAGTCTCTGGCATATAACAGAACACTGCGGAGCTGCCTTACCTTTAGCAGGTCAGCTTCCTGTGACTGCATCCACTGTAGCTCTGCTTCCAAACCAGAAACTGCCTGCTGATATGTAGGTACAGGTACGATGACTTCTTCCTCCTCATCTTCTTCTTCAGTTTCCTGTTCCTGGCTGTTTGTGATAGCACTGACAATCTAATTGTTAGTGAGCTGCTCATGTGTTGGAGTTGCATCATCACAGCCCAGCCAATCATCGATTGCGTTTGCTGAGTGTTCAGGGGAATCAGATGCAACTGCTTTACTAGATTCTCAGTCTTGTTAGTGTCATCAGTGTCATTGTCTGGATCCTCAGCTGCCTGTAGGTCACCAAATGCGGTACCCAGAGTAGAGATCCAGCAATGGCTAGTAGTAGTCTCCATGACATGTGTCTATGACTCACGAGACAAAATTTAGACATCCTTTAATGTAAGACTGTTCAGATAGTCAGCCACCTATGCACCATCAGCTGACACCATGTCACTCAATAAGCGCTTTCTATAGTTTTTTCTAAAAATCACTATAATGCTGTCATTAAGTGGTTGCATTCTGAAGGTTGTGTTCTTTGGCAGGATGATAGTTTTTTTCCTGCCATCTCAAGAGCATAGCTCTGATTCAGTAGGATGAGCAGGGCACTCACTGGTCAAACTGAAGAAGTGCTTTGACTGGTAACTTTTTGTTTCTAAGGTGTATTCTGACAGAGGGAACAATTGCAGAGAAAAAACAGTTTTGGAAAATGTCCAAAGTCATCCAAGCATTTCAGCTGTGGTCATAGGTGATAGGGAGGGATGACATGTTTATGTGATGAAAACAACAGGGTTCCAGTAGCACTTGTGCTAAAGAGAAAGTTGACATAGTCTTTGCTTATTTCAAAACCCCTTATCATATTCATCTCATTACAGCTAGCCAAAGTCACATCTGGGAGGCATCGCCAGAACAAACCCATTTCATCAGCATTGTGAATCTGTTCTGGCAGGAATCCCCCCACTCATAATGATTTATTTGGGTTTAGACAAGAATTCTGCTGAAGCCACATCATCACAGGAGTGGTGTTCTCCCATAATGCAGACACATCTGATACCGTATCTGTGCTGGAACCTCCATAACCACACAGAGGATGATTTGAATGGTATGCACTCCCTACGCTGACAATTGTAAATTGACTGACTACATCAACAGTAGCAACAGGTTACTGTAGCGTCGGCGTGGACCTGGCACTGCTTTCTGGGGGTCTTGCACCTCTCAAATCAACTCCAGCTTGGAGTTGATTAGGTTTAGTTACAGGGGCCCCCCTGCGGGGGGGGTTCTGGGGGCCAAACAGTCTGAAGTAACATCCTTTATGCTAACTGCAAAACCGGTCGACATAACATGTCACTGCACAGTCGGTTCGACAATAAATTTGTTGACCAACTGTCATGGATCCAATTTGAACTTGGTATCTGGGCCATGGATCTCTCAAGCAAGCTGCTTGGCTTTTAGTTAATGATTGAACCCAACACTAGCACTCCATTTATGGTTAAACTAAAGCCGGGTGGCCTTATCAATTTCACCCTCATTTGGGCATCTCAGTTTTTTTCTGTGCCATGCCATCAGTCATAGAAAAATAGAAACACAGAATTTGATGGCAGATAAGGACTCCTTGGCCCACCTAGTCTGCCCATTTTCCTACCTAACAGATAAGCTGCAGATCCTAATTAACCAACAGCTTACTTCCTCCTACCCCCCCCACTAGGACTGCCTTATGTCTGTCCCATGCATTCTTGAATTCCCCCACTGTTCTTGACTCCACGACCTCCTCAGGGATGTTGTTCCATGCATCCACAACCCTCTCTGTGAAAAAATACTTCCTCACATTACCTCTGAGTCGTCCCCCCTCTATCTTCAAATTGTGCTCCCTTGTTCTTGCACAACTCTTTTTCTGAAAGATGCCACCCTCTTGGACTTTGTTGATTCCCTTGAGGTACTTGAAAGTTTCTATCATGTCTCCTCTCTCCCTCCTTTCCTCAAGGGTATACATATTAAGCTCCTTTAGTCTTTCTTCGTATGTCTTCTGGTGCAGACCCTGCACCATTTTGGTTGCCCTCCTCTGGACAGCCTCCACTCTGTCTATGTCTTTGCAGAGATGGGGTCTCCAGAACTGCACACAGTACTCCAGATGGGGTCTCACCATCTGTCTGTACAGAGGGATAACAACTTCCTGTTTTCTACTATTAATGTCTCTCCCTATGCATCCCAATATCCTCCAGCCTTCCTTACTGCCTTCTCACATTGCTTGCCCACCTTTAGGTCATCTGATATAATTACCCCCAGTTCCCTTTCCATTTTTGCTGTTGTCAGTATCTCACCCCCCGTTGTGTACTCTTGCCCTGGGTTTTTGTTTCCCAGGTGCATTACCTTGCACTTCTTTGCATTGAATCTGAGCTGCCATACATTTGACCATTCCTCCAACCTTGCAAAGTCCCTTCTCATCCTTTCCACTCCATCTGGTGTATCAACCCTGTTGCAGATCTTTGTGTCATCTGCAAAGAGACATGCTTTTCCTTCCAGTTCCTCTGCAATGTCACGTATAAAGACATTAAAAAGGACCGGTCCCAGTACTGAACACTGCAGTACCCCGCTAGTAACCTTCCTTTCTTCACTGTGGGACTCCATTTACTACTACCCTTTGCGTCCTGTTGTCTAGCCATTTTTTTATCCAGGCTACCACCTTGGGACTCACTCCAAGGCTGGCTAACTTGTGTATTAATCTTTTGTGTGGGACTGTATCAAATGCCTTACTAAAATCTATGTAAGCCATGTCCACAGCCCCCTCCCTGGTCTACTACTTTGGTCACCCAGTCAAAGAAATCTATTAGATTCATCTGACATGACCTTCCCATCATGAATCCATGCTGCCTTGGGTCCTGTGCCCCACTGGCCTCTAGGTACTCAACAATTCTTTCCTTCAGAAGTGATTCCATCATTTTACCTACCACTGAGGTCAAACTAACTGGTCTGTAGTTTCCTGCCTCTGTCCTGCTCCCACTTTTGTGAAAAGGAATCACATCCGCCCTCCTCCAGTCCTCAGGAACCACCCCATCCTCCCATGATTTGTTAAAGAAAGTAGTCAGCGGTGTCATTAGTTCTACCCTTAGTTCTTTTAGAA
Source organism: Neoceratodus forsteri (assembly GCA_016271365.2). Taxonomy (NCBI): domain Eukaryota; kingdom Metazoa; phylum Chordata; order Ceratodontiformes; family Ceratodontidae; genus Neoceratodus; species Neoceratodus forsteri. The sequence goes on along the minus strand of CM057452.1, from coordinate 99,357,740 downwards.
TTCTTCAGTCTCACTACATTTACTGGCAAACTCCCTCAGGGACTCCTTTAGTTTGTGCCAAGAGTAAATTGTGGACTTTGAATAACCCACCTCATGTGCAATGTTGGATAAACTTTTGCCACTTTTGAGATGGTCCAGTATAGTGAGCTCAGTCTACACAGTGTACCCTGACCTCTTTATCATGACTTTACTGTGGTGAGCTTTACTTTTGGATTTTAAAGACTACAACTTAATTAATTACAGTTGCTGGGACTAATCCTATTACTGGATTGACACTGACAATCAGCTGAGTGAACTTGACAACTGATTGCCAGTCTCAGTTTGGGAGTCAACATCATCATTTGTTATAGCTGGGAATTCACTATAGTGAGGGGCTACTGTATTTAAGAAAATTATTGAGATACCAATTAGTATTGAGGCCTTTAGACTTCAGACTGCCCAGAGTAAATATCCAGAAGCTTTGCATTTGGCGAAGTTTTTACAATCTGTCCCCACCTCATCTGGCCATTTTAACCATTTCAATCCCCATGTATTTTAACATCTTTGGACTGTGACTGTCTATGAAGTGGTCCCAAAAGGGCTATCATGGTTGGAGTTTTTCTGTACCTTATATGCTCCTGCAGCCTCTGTCTCAGTGTTCTTAAGCTGTGGAAAATGTACAGTTTCGGACAATCACACCACAAGGCATAAATGACAAAACTAGTACCAGAAAAGATAACTTCTATCACTTCCACCAGCAGTCAGAGACTTCCAACATGCAAAAGTTGCACTGTGTGCAATACTGGCAGATGTTGCAATGGACGCATTGGTGCATCCCTTTTGGACATATGGGTAACCATATAGTCTGTTGTCATGCTGCCTCATCTCATTTAAACTGGCTGTATAACAATTTGTCACCAAGACTGGGCACCTGGCTAAAAGTGATATGTGGAATGTGTCCTAAATATTCTGGCAAAAGTGTATCCCTCAACAGAATAGGCCAGAACTGTCTGACAACGCTGCCTACTTCACCTGCTAATGTGTTACACTCAGTAATAAATGTAATGGGGTCATTGTTCTGGCTGGGTTTTTGCTTGGGTTTAAGGAGTTGATTTCTTTCAATGGCCCTGGCCTTGTTGAGGGCTGAATGAACCATTATTTTGCTGTAACCCCTTTAAAGGAAACTGCATTTCAAAGCTGCTGCTTCTTACTCAGAAATCATTATCCCATCTGATGCATATGAATTGTCTGCAAGGGATAGAATTCTTGAAAGATTTGGGATGGGCACTCTCAGCTCTTAGAAGATTGCTACTAGAAGTGGGTTTCCTGTAACCTTTTGTGCAAACCATTTTATCTGAGTCAACCTTGATGGTGACTTCTAGAAAAAGAAGCTTGGATTCATCATCTGTCCCAGTGAACCTCAGATTTAAATTATTTTGGTTTAGGTAATTCAAAAATATCATTGCTTCGTCCCTTATCATATGCAAACCACATCATTGATAAAGTGATACCAAAGTGTGATGTGGTCTATGTGAGGACTGGCTTTTCTGTTAAGGACTGGTACCTTTTCTCAAATTCCCAAAAACAAGTTAGCAAAAGATGGGGCCTTGGCTGCCACAATTGCTGTCCACATAAATGCAGATAAAAGTCTCCATTAAACTTAAAATAATTGTAAGTACATATTTCAAAGCTTCTACCATAAATGGGATCAGTAATGTGCTAGCCACAGTCTTCTCATAGGAATGTTTTAGAGGCTCGAACCCTATCCTCATGGGATATGAATGTGTAGAGAGATTCCACATCAATGCCCAGCCACAAAAAATCTTCCTGCCACACAAAACTGTCACATTTTTCCAACACATGCATGGTATCCCCGAAGTGGGATCTCAAAACAGCAACACTTCTTTGAAGAAAAAAGCCAAAAAATGTGCAGAGATTGCTAGTAAGTGATCCCACCCTAGAGGCTATAGGATGCCCAGGAGGACTGGCAGTGTCCTTGTGCACTTTGTAAAGAACATAGAACTTAAGGAGCTTAATATGTATAGCCTCGAGGAAAGGAGGGGGAAGGGGACATGATAGAAACTTTCAAGTACCTCAAGGGAATCAACAAAGTCCAAGAGGGTAGCATCTTTCAAAAAAGAGGTGTGCAAGAACAAGAGGGGACAATTTGAAGATGGGGGGCGGCTGAGGTAATTTGATGAAGTATTTCTTCACAGAGAGGGTTGTGGATGCATGGAATGGCCTTCTGGAGGAGGTTGTGGAGTCAAATCAGTGGGGGAATTCAAGCATGCATGGGATAGTCATAAGGCAATTCTGGGGGGTTGGGGTAGGAAGAAGTAGGCTGCTGGTTAACTAGGATCTGCAGCTTATCCAGTAGGTTGGGAAATGGGCAGACTGGGTGGGCCAAGCGGTCCTTATCTGCCGTCAAATTCTATGTTTCTATGTAAAATACAAAAAAAAGTTGTAAAACTTTGAACGATCTGTTTTTCAAGGCTCAAAAGGCAGTAGATCTGCATCCTTCCATTCACTCACTTAGGGGTCTATGCACTAATGGGTGGGAATACACACAAACTGTGCATATCCCGCCCATATTGCTCTGCACCTGAGCCCAGGCATGCACAATTGCATCCCCAGCCCCCCAGCACATAGCCACATGGCAGTGGAGCATGGTGGTGTGGGGGCAGAGTGCAGGCCACGGGTGGGCATCCAATAGGATGCCCAACCCCAGTCCCATAGTGAATCCCCTGTACAAATGGGCAGGGAAGCCTGGAATGGCATGTAGCCTGCCCAGGGTAAGCAATGGGTGTTTTTCTGAATGGCCACTTCCTGTCCTACCAGGTAGCCCAGTGGACTGTGGCATCCATGTGAAGGGGGTGCTGATGCCACCCCACCCCACTGGTAAAATTTGGGAGGTGCGTAAATAGTTATGGAACAGTCCCCCCCTTGCATACAGTTTAAAGCCCTGTCATGGTGCACAGTGCCAATGTGCATGGGTGCAGTGCAGGGCATGCCCTCTGGCTCACCTCCAGTGCACCACAATATGCCAAGCTGGGGATCCAGCGTGCATATGGTGCTAGCGCACTGGTGGTGAATGCCACTGTTAGTACACTGCATGGCATTATAGAGAAGGATTGCCTACAAAATGGCCAACTTTGCAAAGTGATTTAAGAAATCAAAGTCGATGACTTTACTAGAACTTTGTGAATGGAGTAAACATTTGCTGCATCTCTACAGGTAATCTGAATTGTCTCTGTAGACTTTGGATTGTTTTCTTTGCACAAAGCTTGCCTCGTATTTCAATAATTTGTTTTGTAAGTCCTTATCAAGGTATGTCAAACTCAGATGAGACAGGTGTTGACTGAACCATTGTTTGAGTTCAGAAATGTCTGCCTGTATCATAGGATTCATAGGAGATGCTCAAGCCACTGAGGTAGTGTGCCCATAATGGCTTGCCAGTTTTCAGTGGTTATAGCCCTTTTTGTTCCTACTTTTAAAATATACATCTAGATTACTTTTAAACTGTTCCATGTCCTCACTCTGAACTACGTCATTAGGTAGCTCATTACTATAGTCACTACCCTTTGTGTTATCCATTTCCCTCTTTTTGCAGTTCTAAAGCTTCCTCCCTTTAACTGATAACTATGGGGTCTAACATCATATTGTTTTTTTTTTCTGCAGACCCAAACAATTCACTAAATTCTCATCATGTAAACCTCTATATAAAAAGCATAAAATCCCCTCTCATCCTTCTGTATTCCAGCATAAAAATATCCAGTCTGTCTAATCTCTCCTCATTTATTAAGTCACACATGCCAGATATGTGTGTTGCACTTCTCTGGACTCACTCCAGCCGATTTAAACTCCCCCTTGTTTGTGGAGACCAAAACTGACTATTATACTCCTGGTGGGGCCTTACCAGCACACCTTACAAGGGTATCAAAACTCTGCTATCCCTACTAGCAATGTTCAGCCTTGTACACCCTATCCTGTGGCTTTTCAGTGATACTTCAGCACAATTCTTCACAAACTTAACATTTTTTCTGTTATCAGTATCTCCAGGTCCTTTTTCCATGTTGGTATCTTTAATTTCCTTTCCTCATAATGTAGATTCAATCATTTTGTTTTTGTTTCCTATGTGCATAACTACACATTTGTAAATCCTGAAACCAATTTATGTGTTTCTACCCAATTTCCCAACATCTGTAGTTCTTGTTTAGTTGGCACATAGTTTCATCTGAGTCCATCACTGCCCCCTATAGTTCAGTGTCGTCCATGAATTTTCCAAGTACACACTCCACTATTACATTTCATTGATGACATGTAAAAGTTAAATAATGTATCTATTAATCAATCAACATCTTTATTTATCCAGGTGGGCACCATTGAGCAAGGCTCATTTGTAAGGTGGACCTGGTCATGAATACATCAAAGTACAGTACAGAAGCAGGTATACAAAAAGCAATAGTATACAAGGAAAAAAAAGTATATACAGTGTATAAAGTACAGTACAAGGTTGAAATAAAAAAAAACAGCATTATTTTACAATTGAAGAAATCAGCAGACGTACAATCAACCATAGGCATACAGGGGTTATAAGCAAAGATCTTTTGGGTGAGGCAGCCAGCAACTACACATACAGGGGAAAGAGGCCATGTATGGGGTGGCAGGTTAGAGAGGTAAAGAAGAGGAGGGATATATTACTAATGACTGGGGGAAAAATTGGGCTAAAACCACAGAAAGTGACAATGACTGTTGTGTACTTGTTTATTATGATAATGACGGAGGAGAGGTAGATAATTGGGACACTACTATGGATGGGGTGGGACTTCAGCCAGGCTGGAGCGGACAGGGAAGGGTGGGTGCAGCAGGAAGAGTTAATAGGGAAAAAGTGAGAGCCAGGGGTAGAAACATGGCGGGTGTCAGGATGGAAAGGGGGAGTTGTGGAATTAGTGGGCTAGCGGTTTGGAAAACATTTGCAAGGTGCTTTCATGTAGCGATCGTAGAGCGCCTTGAAGATATTCAGTCTAACAGGGCAGCTCAGCTTCAAGTTCCTTTGTAAACCATTCCACAATGTGGGTAAAGAGAAGCTTAGAGCAACTTTGCCAAAATGAGTGTTGACCCTTGGAACTTGAAGGGCAATTAGGGAGTAGTTCCTTAGAGCATAGATGCCTAACACACTCCAGGGAATACAATCTGAGACATATGAGGGGAGCTTGTTGGTCACCACTCTGAAGGCCCATAGGGTGGCATTTCTGTTCCTTCTATAGTGAAGGGAAGTCCAGCCTAACAATGAGTACAGGGAGCAGTGGTGTGTGGAAAGTGGAAGGCCAGTAATGAACCTGATATCTCTGTGGTAGAGGGTGTCTAACTTAGCCAGTGCAGAGGCAGTGCAGTGGCTGTAGAGCAGGTCTGCGTAATCTATTAAAGATAGGAAGGTAGCTTGAACCACTTGACTCTTGGCCTCCTTTGTGAGCAGGTGGTTAATTCTGTAGAATAGTCCTAATCTTTGCCTTAGTTTCTTCTGTAGTTCTTCGAGATGGTCGGTGAAGGAAAGTTTATGATCAAGCTAAACTCCTAGATATTTGAATTTAGCTACATACTCTAGTGTTTCTCCAAGAACAGTGATAATTTGAGGTATAGCACCCCCCCAGTAGGAATTGCTGCATGCAAGGAGGGGGAGAAGAGCAGGGCTTTTGTCTTTTTCACATTGAGCAAAAGCTTTTTGTTTATGAGCTGGTATTGCAGAAGGTTAAATTCAGCTTGGAGGTCTTCACAGGCTGCTTCCGGCGTGGGACAACTCAAGTATAGTACGGTGACGTCCGCGAATAAGTGGATGTTGGCTTTTTTGATGGGGTCATAGATGTTGTTAATGTAGACTGCAAAGAGGAGGGGAACAAGGATACAGCCCTGGGGCCCGGCCCTCAGCATAGGTTTTAATGGAGAAAGATCACCTTCAGCTTTAACCTGCTGTTTCCCTTCCAAGGTAGTCTGCAAACCAGCACATAGATTTATGGTCCAGGCCTAAGGTGCTTAGGGAGGAAAGAAGCAGGCTGTGATCGACTGTGTCGAATGCCTTACTAAGATCCAAGAAAACGGCACAGACATACTTCTTGTTGTTAAGGTCTAGGAGCCAATCATTGGTCACCTTAGCTATAGTTGTTGTGGTGCTGTGCTTTGCTCTGAATCTAGACTCAACCGGGTTTAATAGGCTTCTGGATTCCAAGTATGCCCCTAGCTCACCACATACTATTTTTTCTAGTAATTTAGACAGGATGGGGAGGAGGGAGATCGGTCTGTAATTATTTAGATCACAGGGGTCATCTGCTTTTAATATAGGGATGACATGGTCTATTTTCCATTGAGGGGGGAGGCTACCCTGGGAGTGACATGTTGAATAGGTGGGTGATTGGCACTGCAAGCACATGGTAGGCACATTTCAGATAGTATGGCTCTATGAAGTCAGATCCTGCTCCCTTCCTGGTGTCCTGTTGCAGCAGTAGGTCTTTCACCTCTTTTAGAGAGACAGGCAGGTGGGAGAAGGCCTCCTCAGTGAGGGGGGACTCATGGGTTGGTGGGCCCTGAGCTGTGCGGAGATCATTGGCAGGGGAAGTATCAAATGCTAGCCCTGCCATTGCAAAATGGTTATTGAGGGCTTCCAATATCTCTAATAGGTTAGAGATAACACTGCCACCAGACTTAATTTTTGCTGGAATGGAATTACCAGGTGTGTGTTCAGACATGTCTTTTAATGTTTTCCAGAGCTTTGAAGAATTTCTTGAGGCAGAGGCTAGCTCCGAACGATAGTAGGCAGCCTTGGCTGTTCTGACCAACTTGGTGCACTTGTTACATGCTCTCATAAAAAGACACCAATCCAAGCCATTCTTGCTTCTTTGTTTTTTTTTCCATAAAGTATCCCTTTCTAACAGGGAAGCTTTGAGCTCAGGTGAGAACCAATGGCAGGTGCTGCTCCTGACCCGCATCTTAACCAAGGGTGCATGCTTATTTAAAGCCTCACTTAAAATATCGTAAAAAATAGTATATGCCCTGTTAACCATTTTGGCTAGGAAGAATTCCTGCCATCGCGGTGAATGTTTCAAGTCGTGGACGTATGCAAACAAATCAAAGTTGTGTTTGCACCTCTTGATAGAGAACTTTGCCACAAACTGTAAGTTGTGCACGGATCTAATGGTAGTGATTATACAATGATCACTAATATCTGAGAAAAATGTTCCGACATGAGAGAACAGATGTGGCTTGCTAACCAAAATTACATCTAAGAGGGAGCTGTTGCTAAGGTTCTTTTTATTTGGGTGAGTAGGCTCGACAATGAGTTGCACCAGCCGTAGAGTGTCACAAAAGGATTTTAAGGGCGCTGATGCACTTGATAGCCAATCGTAGTTCAGGTCACCAAGAATAATGGTTTCCAAGGAATTGAGCCCCAGTACGGAACTGATGTGAGACAGAAGATGAGGCCCGGCAGAAGGGGGCCTGTAGCAGCCTATTACACAGAGTGCACTGGAAGGAGAACGTTTGATCTTTAGGGTCAAGCACTTGAATTCTTTGGGGGAGGATGATGCGTCTATGCATGCGGCTGAGTATTTGTCCCTTACATAAATTGCCACCTCACCTCCTCTTAATTGCCTATCCGCTTGGAAGAGTAAATAATTTGGGATATTGATTTCATTGTCTGGGGTGGCTGGCCTAAACCAGGTCTCAGTGATCACTAGGACGTCAGGTAGGGTGTGACTCACCCAAGCCTGGATAAGGGTAAACTTTTTCAGCAAACTACAGGCATTAAGATGCATAAAAGACATTCCTTTGATACCTGCCAGGTCTGATGGAGAAGCAAGGGTGTAATGTGGGGCCAAACACAGAGCCTTGAGGTACTCCGTGTGTCACATTTCATCACTCTGATTTATGTCTCCTTATGATGACATGTTGCCTCCTGTTATGCAGACATGATTCTATCGAGCTAATTAGCCTCATATTTAATCTCAGTTTCTCAGCTTTGACATCAAATCTAAATGAGCACACTATCGTAGACCTTGCTGTAGTCCAGGAACATAACATCAAGTGTTAGCCCTTTGTTTTATTTGTTAATTTTTTTTATTTATTGAATTGTTTCACCAGGAAAGATACACTGAGCAACTTAGTGCTCGTCTCACGGTACGTCCTGGGGGAAATGGGGAGAGGGATGTATAGAGTGAGAGATCTTAGATAGATACATAACAGATGGTGAATACAAACATACAATTTCAAAACAGGTTCCAGGCAACTGGGTACATAATAGGCTGATGCAGCAGTTACTCTACTGGCGGTTCATAGGAGCAGCATACATAAAGAATCAGTACAGGGTCAAAAGCATAGGATGCAAGGTTGACAATGCATACATTATAGGCAGTTCACAGGTGATGCAGGTGATGCAAGGGTGTAAACAGGATCCAGTCACCTTTTTAAGAGCTAGTCTATAAGGGGCAGTATGAGTGCAGGTGGGGTGGGATGGGGTGAGAAAGAAGAGTACACCTCAGTACACCTCTTTGCTGATGACACTGTTCTGTATGTCTGTATGTCAGCAACCCTTTGCCTACAGTTGCTCATGAAATCCTACAAACAGAATTCTCCTTGTTACAACATCAGCTACTCGAGAAAAAGCTTCTGCTAAATGCAAAGAAAACTAAAGCAATGATGTTCACAACTCAAAACTCCACCAGCACAACCTCTTCAATCACTCTCCCCCAGCTATGCACTATACTTGGAGAAAATCTGGAGTATGTTGAAAACTTCAAATACCTAGGTGTGTGGATTGACAACAGACTCGACTTCACCCATCATCTAGAAGAACTGTTAAAAAAGCTTTGCCAAAGGCTTGGCCTCCTCCATAGATTAAAACCCTTCCTTAACAGAGACTCAAAGATGAGGTTAGTCCAGGCCATCTTTCTATCAGTTATTGACTATGCAGACTTCTTTATAGTCACTGCCCCATCTCCTACCTTCACAAGTTGGATACCTTATATCATAGTGCAATAAGGTTCATTACAGATCTGCCATATAATACCCACCATTGCTTTATGACGAGTTGGATGGGTTTCCTTCATATCAGGAGGAGCAGAAATGCAGCTCTATGGATTTACAGAGCTTTATCAAAAACTCCCAAACTATATCCTGGACTGCTTCAACCAGACCACTCCTAGCTCCTATGCCCTAAGAAGCAACAATATCATCTTGCTCAAATTGTCCAAAGTCAGCACCAGACTTGGGAGGGCAGCAATCAGCTATTCTCTAGCTATAGCATGGGACACCCTACAAAAAATCCCTAAAACTGCCCATTATCATTCCATTTGCATCCTTTAAACAGCATTGTACAGCCTTCTTCACAGAGAAATGCAGTTGCTACCGCTAGAGCTAGATTAGTCATCCTACAAATCTGGCTTCCAATCATATATGGCATATTCCTTCCAGTCAGACACCCCAGCTTATGGCACCCAATAATACCTTCACCATCCTAGTATTCATTATGTTGTGTGTCTGTCATGGCCCCCATTGGGATATGTATGTACTGTACATACTATAGATATTAACTTAACCTTCCTTTAACCAAGTTTTAACATGTGAATTCACTGTACTTCATTGTGTTATAAACATTATTTATCTCTGTATGTATAACTGTCTTATAAAAGCGTATGATGTATTTGCTGTGTATCAACTATTGAACCTTGACCTTATCAGGTCCATTTTGTAAATGAGCCTTGCTCAATGATGTTCGCCTGTATAAATAAAGATTTGATGATGATGATGATGATGAAGAGAGCGAGAGGGAAAGAAAAAAGTGAGAGAGAAGGAGACAGGTGGGCAAGGAGGGGGTCAGGAACAGGTGCAGGTAGGTGTAAGGTAATTGTGCAGAGCAGAGGTAAGAGAATATAGGGAGGAGAAGTGGCGAATTTGTGGAGGAAATGCATTCCACATTTTAGGCAAGTGGTAAGAGAAGGCTTTTTTTGGCCAGAGGAAGTAGTTCTGCAGGGGACTGAGAGGGTACGAGTGTCAGCCTGGGATCTCAGGGAATAAAGGGAGTGAGTAGGGGTGCCATGAAAGGAGGAGATATATGAGGGGAGAGATCCAAGCCAGAATTTAGAGATGAACTTAGCACCATGTAGCACACACCAGGAGTGTAGGGGTAGGAAGTTGAGAGAGTGGTAGAGGTCACAATGATGGGTACGGGGAGGGGCATCTAGAGCAAAACGACAGAAGGAATTGAAGAGAGAGTCCAGTCTGGATAGGTGGGACTGTCGGGCAGCACCATAGACTGTGTTGCAGTAGTTGAAAATGGGCATGATCATCTTCTGTACCAGCTCACTCCTGGCGGCGAGCGGGATGCAGCTGCGGTTTCAATAAAGGGCCCCAAGCTTAGGCCTTAGTTTTTTCAGAATGGCATCAATGTGTACAGAGAAGTCAAGGTATCTGTCCAGCCATATGCTGAGATACCTGAAAAAGAAGGAGTCCACAAGAACAGTCCCATCAAGGGTGTGAAAGGTGGGGAGGTGACTTAGCCTAGCGAGTCTCTGTCTTGTGCCAAAGGACATGGAGACTAACGCTTTACTAATGCTTTCAGACAACTTATCAGATTGACCTGACACAATTTTCCTTTTCTGAAGCCATGTTTTGACTGGTCTTTCTTGTTATTTTCCTATAAGTGTCTTTCCATTTCTATTTTAATAATTGCTTTAAGCACCTTCCCTATTACTAGTGTTGCTTCGCTGGCGAAATTTCAGTGAAATCGCAAATTTTGCCACATGAAATGTTCTGCGAAATTTGTGCATTTCACCTGTGAATTACACAAGTACAAAATACAAAATTCTGCTGATGAAATCGTGAATATTACCCACGAAGTGTGGAATTTTACCAGTGGAATTTCACATTTCACACCTAAGAAATATTTCACGGAATGTGCAAATTACGTGAAATATTTTGCAGAGCAAAATTTGCATATTTTGTACATGTCTGCCTATTACTGAGATCAAACTTACAGGCCTACAGTTTTTTTGGCCAGGTTTCCTTCCCTTTTTATACAGTCTCACAACGTTTTCCTCCCTCCAACCATTGACTACCTCCTCTGTACCCACTGAGTGCTGGAATATAGTTGTAATGGGGTATGAAATTTCACTGTAGAGTTCTTTCAACATTTTTGGGTGGATATTATCAGGGCCCAAAGCCTTGTTTAGGTTTATACCCTTCAATCTATTCTTGATATACTTTTTCATTAACCCTGATTTTTGGGAAGACATTATCTAAATGATTGTTGATTTTTTATTTTATTTTTACCAATTATTTTACCAGGTGAGACACACTAAGCTGAAAGCTTGTTTGCAGGTGCAACTTGGGAGCATGAGGAAGTTAAGTGACTTGCTCAGGGTCACACAGTATGCACCTAGGGGGCTGTGGGATTGAAACCCAGGTCTCCAGATTTGCAGCTCAGAGTCTTAACCCACTGCACCATACTGCCTCCATACTTATGGTTTAATATGTTTGTATGTATACCCTTGTTCTTCTCCCTCATTGTTCCTATGTAAGGCACCCAGAGCCCCTGGGAATGAGTGCCATATAAATACATGTTGCCCTGCCCATACCCTAAATTGCTGTGTTCAATCTTTCCCTTTGCCCTGTACATATTACAGAAGAAATTATTAAATATCTCTGCCATTTCATTTTCTGATGTTATGTGTTCTCCATTTTCAATCAGTAGCCCCACCTGAGAGTGTGAGCTTTTTTACATTTACATATGAATAAAAAGACTTATAGTACCTCCTTTTACTCTTTCTTGTTTCTTTTTAACATTCCTCCAATAACATTTGATAAGTTGTTCATAGCTGTAGTGTTTCCCTTTTTTGCTGTTCTGTGGGCCATTTCTTTCGTTCAAGATTTTCTTTGTTATTAAAACAATTATTTTTTTTTTACCTTTTTTAGAAACATAGAATTTGACAGCAGATAAGGACCGCTTGGCCCACCCAGTCTACCCATTTCCCTGCCTACTGGATAAGCTGCAGATCCTAGTTAACCAGCAGCCTACTTCTTCCTACCCCCATCCCGTAGAATTGCTTTATGACTGTCCCATGCATGCTTGAATTCCACCACTGTTTTTGACTCCACGACCTCCTCCGAAGGCCGCTCCATGCATCCACAACCTCTCTGTAAAAATACTCCTTAAATTACCTCTGAGCCCCCTCTATCTTCAAATTTGCCCCTTTGTTCTTGCACACCTCTTTTTGAAAGATGCTACCTCTTGGACTTTGTTGATTCCTTGAGGTACTTGAAAGTTTCTATCATGTCCTCCTCTCCTCCTTTCCTCAAGGCTATACATTAAGCTCCTTTAGTCTCTTCATATGTCTTCGTGCAGACCCTGCACCATTTTAGTTGCCCTCCTCTGACAGCTTCCATCCTGTCTATGTCTTTGCGAAGACTGGGTCTCCAGAACTGCACGCAGTACTCCAGATGGGGTCTGACCAGCTGTCTGTACAGAGGGATAATAACTTCCTGTTTTCTACTGGTGATGCCTCTCCCTATGCATCCCAATATCTCCCCAGCCCTCCTTGCTGCCCTCTCACATTGCTTGCCCACCTTTAGGTCATCTGATATGACTACCCCCAGGTCCCTTTCCATTTTTGTTGTCGTTAGTATCTCACCCCCCATTGTGTACTCTTCCCCTGGGTTTTTGATTCCCGTGCATTACCTTGCACTTCTTAGCATTGAATCTAAGCTACCATACATTTGACCATTCCTCTAACCTTGCCAAGTCCCTTTTCATCCTTTCCACCCCACCTTGTGCATCAACTCTGTTGCAGATCTTTGTGTCATCTGAAAAGAGACATACTTTTCCTTCCAGTCCCTCTGCAATATCGCTTATAAAGACATTGAAGAGGACCGGTCCAAATACTGAACCCTGCGGTACCCCACTAGTAACCCCCCTTTCATCATAGATACATAGATAGTGTAGGCAGATAAGGGCCTATGGCCCACCCAGTCTGCCCATTTGAGCTTGTAAGTTCAGTTTGTTTTCCTAGAAGTCTGTTGCCCCTCACCCTGACCTCCAGAATTCCTTTATGTCTATCCCATGCATTCTTAAATCTTGTGATTGTTTCAGCCTCCACCACTTCCTCTGGCAGGGTGTTCCACTTGTCCACCACCTGTTCTGTGAAGAAATTCTTCTCATGTTTCCTCTGAATCGCCCCTCCTCCAACTTCATCCCATGCCCTCTAGTCCTGGAACATCTTTTCACTTAAAATAGTGTTTTCCTGCACCCTGTTCCTCCCTGTAAGATACTTGTATGTCTCTATCATATCTCCCTCTTTCCCTCCTCTCCTCCAGGGAGTACATGTTCAGTTCCTTCAACCTGTCTTCATAGGACTTGTGATGCAATCCATGCACCATCTTTGTTGCCCTCCTCTGAACCTTCTATACCCTGTCTATGTCCTTACGTAGGTATGGTCTCCAGAACTGTACACTGTACTCCAGGTGGGCCTCACTAGTGTCTTGTATAGCGGAATTATGACTCCTTTCCTGCTGGTGATGCCCTGCCTATACATCCCAGCATCCTATTTGTTTACCTGATGCCTTGTCACACTGTTTCCTACCTTGAGGTCATCAGAGATGATAACCCCAAGATCCCTTTCCTGCTTGGTGCATGCTATATCCTCACCCCCAACTGATATATTGTGCCAGGGTTTTTGTGCCCCATATGCATTATCTTGCACTTCTTTGCATTGAATTTCAACTGCCAAACCCCTGACCAATCTTCAAGTTTCTGCAGGTCGCTTCTCATTCTGTCTCATTCTGGAGTGGACTCCATTTACTATTACTCTGTGTCCTATTTTCCAGCCAATTTTTTTACCCAGGCTGTCATCTTGGGACCCACTCGCAGGCTAGCATGACGCAGCTCTGTTGAATATCGCCCAGTCCACGCCTCTGCGCAGCCAAGTTGAGCTGCGCCCAGGCTTGCGCCACAGCCTGGCACAGTTTGAATATCTTTTATTATATTTTTCTCTTTCTGATACATATTTCATGTCTAATTTCTTTAATTTTTTTATCCAAAATGTCCCATTTATCATCTAGACCCTTCTCTTCAAACATACCCCCTCCAGTTCCATTTCTTTAATTTCTGCCTCATAGTAAGAAAGTCAACCTTGTGATAACATTTTATTTTAGTTTTCCGTTATTTTTGTTGTACCATTGTTTATCTTGAAAAGTACCATATTATGGTCACTGCCACTAAGTGACTCCTGGTTTTCACACTGTATTTGTGCTATATCTGTATTACTTAATACCAAACCTAGTATCTTATTTCCTTTTATTTCTTGATTTACCTATTGCTCTAGATTTAATGACATGATGTTACTGATAAATTCCTTTCTTGAAGTTGATGTTCCTTTTTTCCTTGACCAATCAATTCCGGGCAAAATAAAGTTACCCATCATACCATATTATTTTCTGGTTTCAGTTTACACACTGGCCCAGATATTCAAACTGTGCCAGGCTGTGGCGCAAGCCTGGACGCAGCTCAACTTGGCTGCGCAGGGGCGTGGACTGGGTGATATTCAATGGAGCTGCGCCATGGCTCAGCAACATTGAATATCGCACCCTGGCCACCCGCAGTGCGCATGGCGCAGTGGCACTGTGCCAGCGCCAGTGACCAGAGTGGAGCATGGGGATGCGCTAGTGCAAGTTCCATTGTGCAAGGTGCAGCAACCGCGATATTCAAAAGTTGACATGCTAATGGGGTCATAATGTATGCAAGGTGCACATGGGTCCATTTGCATGTCATTATGGCCCCATTTGCATGCAGGTGCACTGATCCCTGATGACTTGCGCCTGTCGCCCTGCCAGGCAGCAGCCATCTAGGACTGACACCCCCTGCAGCACGGCAATGTGCCCCACAGCCCAATTGTGGACTTCAGTAAAAGGAGATTAATCCTAAATCCCTGGTGGTCCAGTGGACCGCTGCCCACCCTATCGTGGCCTTCAGTAAAAGGAGATTAATCCTATATCCCTGGTGGTCCAGTGGACCGCTGCCCATCCAATCACGGGCTAAGTTAAAAAAGTAACCTATATCCCTGGTGGTCCAGTGGACCTGTCTGCCCGATCGTGGGCTGAATTAAAAAAAAAAGAAAACTATTATCCTTGGTGGTCCAGTGGACCTGTCTGCCTGATCGTGGGCTGAAGTAAAATAGAAGGAAACCTCTATCCCTGGTGGTCCAGTGGACCTGTCCATCCGATCACAGGCGGAATTAAAAAAAAAGAAATCTATTATCCCTGGTGGTCCAGTGGACCTGTCTGCCTGATCGCGGGCTGAAGTAAAATAGAAGGAAACTTCTATCCCTGGTGATCCAGTGGACCTATCCGCCCGATTGCAGGCTTAAGTAAAATAGAAGGAAACCTCTAACCCTGGTGGTCCAGTGGACCTATCCACCTGATGGTGGGCTTAAGTAAAATAGAAGGAAACCTCTATCCCTGGTGGTCCAGTGGACCTGTCCACCCGATCGCAGGCTGAATTAAAAACAAAAGAAAACTATTATCCCTGTTGGTCCAGTGGACCTGTCTGCCCGATCGCGGGCTGAAGTAAAAATAAAAGAAGCCTATTGTACCTGGTGGTCCAGTGGACCTGTCCGCCTGATCGTGGACTGAAGTAAAATTAAAAGAAACCTATTATCCCTGGGTCCAGTGGACCCTCCCACCACCACCCACCACTGATCCCCCACTGCCCGCTCCCCCCAGTCAGTGGCGGGCAGCAGTACCCACCCACCCTCCTGGCACCCTGCCACCTGACACTGTGGGTGGGGCTGTATGCCCATTGGTCCACAGCTGAGCCTGACGGGCGCAGCCCATACCATACTACACATTCCTAGGGGGAGGCAGGGGGATCAGTGGGTGGGTGGGAGGTTGAGAATGGATCCCATTCACATAGCTGGAATGTGTAGTACAGAATGGGCTGCACACCCATTGGCTCACGCTATGGACCAATGGGTGTACAGTCCCATTGACGGTGTCAGATGGTGGGCAGCGGGTGGCAGGTGGTGGTGCTGCCACCCGCCGCTGACCGGGGAGCAGGGCAGTGGGATTCAGTGGGTGGGTGGGGTAGGGGGTCCACTGGACCACTAGGGATATTGATGTGTTTTATTTATTTACTTAGCCCGTGATCGGGCTTGCAAGTCTACTGGGCCACCAGGGATATTGATGGATTTTATTTCTTTACTTAGCCCGTGATCAGGCGGGCAGGTCCATTGGACCACCAGGGATATTGATGTGTTTTATTTATTTACTTAGCCCACTGGACCATCAGGGATTTATGATTTTTCTCTTTTGTACTGCAGCCTGCGATCGAGCTGTGGAGCACATTGCCGCGCTGAAGGGGGCGTCGGTCCCCAACGGCTGCTGCCTGACAGGGCGCCAGGCACTAGCTGTCAGGGATTTGCACACCTGCATGCAAATGTGGCCATAATGACATGCAAATGGCCCCATGTGTACCTTGCATACATTATGGCCCCATTTGCATGTCAAGTTTTGAATATTGCGGCTGCTGCACCTTGCACAATGGAACTTGTGCTAGCGCATCTCCATGCTCCACTCTGGCCACTGGCGCAGACGCAGTGCCACTGTGCCATGCACACTGCAGGTGGCCAGGGTGCGATATTCAACAATGCTGTGCCATGGCGCAGCTCTGTTGAATCTCGCCCAGTCAACACCCCTATGCAGCCAAGTTGCACTGTGCCCAAGCTTGCGCCACAGCCTTGCGTAGTTTGAATATCTGGGCCCTAGAGTATAAAGTTTCCTGGGCTAATTTTAGAGAAAAGACCTTGAAGGGTCTTTTGTGAGAGATAGAGCAGGGTTTGAAAAGATTATAGTGGCTCTTGCTTTACTGCTTGCTATTAATAATAAAATATGCTCTTGACTTGTGTGCACTGTGGCAACACATGTCACCATGAACGTAAAGCTCCCGAGCGGGAGTATAAGAGAGAAAGCACAAATAGCACTTTAAAGTAAAAATGCTGGTGAATTTGGTCAGCCGCCCAAGGCAAAAGAAAATAAATAAAGAGAAAATTGTGTTCCGATGGATGCACATTGGGCACAATGCGGCAACCGATTCTTTGATCTGGGCAGGTTTGGCTCTGTGTCTGCTTCGGAACATGGTTGTGCTCTGGGGTACTGGGATTCACCACCTGTTGCGGCAGAATTAGATGGTAATTTTATGTGCAGCGCTTGCCCATTTCTCTAGTGGCATGATTGCTGTTGGCAAAGTGCATGGAAGAAAGTGGAAGAGTGTAATAGGGGCACCCAAGAAGGGCTGGGGAGCCTGGAATGAAGTACTGGAGCAGAGTTTATAGTCTCCAATACTAAGAGATTTGATAGCTTTGAGGGATGCGCCTAAGCTCTCGGAGCAGCACTGTCCCATAAAATCATCAGGATTCTTTTCTGCCAAAAGAGACCCCTTGAAACGAAAGGAATCATATGTACAGATCACTTGAAATCAGACAGGGCTAAGAAAAGCCCTGCAAGTGACAGGAAGGTCTGAATGAAATGTAATCCATCAGCTGACAAGTTCAACTGATGAGACATAAACAAAACATTGTGTTTTTCTTTCTTTTAAAGGCACAGAGTGCTATACTCATTTAGTTAAATGCTTTAGTATCTTTTCTGGGAGGTTAAATAAAGGAAGAGAGGTTTTACAGACTTTTTCTTTAAATATATCAAAATGGATAAAATATCTATGTGCTCCAGTAACAACAGAAGTACTCCTTGTGCGGGGCAAAAAAAACTAAAAGTATCTATAGATTGGAAGGACACTACGGCACGAAGAAAGAAAACTTGTTGTGTCCCAAGAAAGCAGAAAATAAGGTGAGATGTTAGTGGCAGCCCAGAGATGTTGTAACTGGGTCTGCTTTAGAAATAAATGGGCACGGGGGCCCAGATATTCAAAAGGGTTGCACATGGTGCAACACTGTTGCACCATGCGCAACCCACTGATGCACCTCAGCGCGATATTCAAAAGGGAAAAGTACGCAGCACAAATCCCGATGCGCCAGAGCGCATCAGTAATGTATGCAGGCACAGGTGGGGGGGCATGCCCATGCATACTCTGCACAGCCCGATATTCAGCCCAGGACGTGTACAGCCATGCATGCACAATCCCTACCTGCGCTGTGAACCAATGGGTGTACAGCCCTACCGACTGTGTCAGTCGGCGGGCGGCGAGGAAGCAGGCAGGTGGGGTGCTGCCACCCACCGGCTGACTGCGGGGTGAGCGGAGCGGTGGGGCTCAGTGGGCGGTTGGGGGGGGTACCCTGGACCACCAGGGATAAAGGAAATACTTCTATTTTCACACAGATGCCCGCGATCAGACAGACCACTAGGGATATAGGAAATACTTCTATTTTCACACAGATGTCTGCGATTGGGCAGATAGCGGTCCACTGGACCACCAGGGATATTGAACTTATGTACCTATACAGATGTCCGTGATTGGGCAGATAGTGGTCTACTGGACCACCAGGGATATTGGAACATTTAATTTTTTATACAGATGCCCGCGATCAGGCAGACAGCGGTCCACTGGACCACCAGGGATATTGGATTTCTTTATTTATACAGATGCCCATGATCGGGGCAGACAGCGGTCCACTGGACCATCAGGGATATTGGATTTCTTTATTTATACAGATGCCCACGAGTGGGCAGACAGTGGTCCACTGGACCACCAGGGATATTGGACAGAATAGTTATTTTTTTTACTACAAATGCCTGCAATCGGGCTGCAGAGGGCGTCGGTCCCCAACAGCTGCTGCCTGGCAGGGCACCAGGTGCAAGTCGTTGGGGATCAGTGCACCTGCATGCAAATGGAGCCATAATGACATGCAAATGACCCCATGTGCACCTTGCATACTTTATGGCCCCATTTGCATGTTAACTTTTGAATATCGTGGTTGTTGTGCATGGCGCAATGGAACTTGCGTTAGCACATCCCCATGCTCCACTCTGGCCACTTGTGCTCGCACAGTGCCACTGCGCCATGCACACTGGGGGTAGCTAGGGTGCTGTATATATTCAACACTGCTGAGCCATGGTGCAACTCTGTTGAATATCGCCCAGTCCACAGCCCTGCGCAGCCAAGTGGAGCTGTGCCCAAGCTTGCACCACAGCCTGGCGCAGTTTGAATATCTGGGCTCGGATCTATAGGGCCAAAATAGGCCCAAATGAAATATGACCTGACGGCTTGACATTTCAGCCATCGGGACAACAGAAGACAACGAGTGGTAATGGCAGGGACTCATAAAAGAGATTAAGCCCAGAGTCTCTGCAGATTAAATTCAGGGTGCAAATGTATGCACTAGAAGAAAACCTCTAAAAATAGTTTTCTGGGTTTTGTTAGCTTGTAAAATGCAAGTAATAAACAAATGAGAAAATAGAGTCTCAGGTTTCCTAAGCTGGCAGGAGAAAGAAGATAGGGAATGCGCCCCTATGCTTTCTTTCCCCTAGCCAACTGAGAGATGCTTGTAGAAATATAAGAATTAATTAACATGTAACTGCCTGTGGCAGCCGTACAGCATTAAGTGTTTCTATAGGGCTGGCAGGCCTAACATTGACGCTATTTATATGTTTAGAGGTTGATGATGTCACGGCCAATGGGAACACACCTAGAATTATGATGTAATCACAAAGCATATAAAAGCTTCCACTAGGGACAGAAATGTTAGATAAGGAGTCAGTGGTGAACTGACTGTGGAGGACGAAGGACCTCTTGGGAGTGTGGGCTCACACAAAATCGCTAAGCAGGCTGAGGGAAATGCCTGGTGACCCTCCTGGGAAAAGCAGTGGTTTTGTTTATTTTGATGAATTGAATAATCCTCTTTATTTTCTGTATATATTTTTTTTTCAGTTTTTAAGAAAATAAAATGACAAACGCTTTCTAGCATTTTAATTCACCAAAAGTCTTGTCTGCCTGTTCCTGTGTCTAGAAATCCCATGCCCTCTGCTACACTCCTTGTAGTCCCATGCCTAACCAACTACCCCCCTTGCTGCAGGACAAGCGGCCACCTATGTGTGGACCCATAGACAATACTGCAGGTCAGGCTTCGTAAACTGCCAGCTTCTGCTCCACATCCCTTAACCAACTTGATTAGAGCCTGTCCCTCAGCCGTGATGGTTTATGATTTAGAAGGCATTCAATCAGAGTGTGTCATGTCCTTTAACTATCTTGGTGTCATGCTTGACCAATCCCAGGATTTCAAGCTTCACATACAGCCTGTCAATGCTAAACTGGATGTTGCCTTCAAGATCAGCTATATGTTAATGCCCTCTGCTAAACTGGCTATTGCCGGAGGTATCCTGCTCCCCACCCTCACATATTGTGTTCCTATTATTGCTGATTCTCATAAAACCTCCCTCCATAAATAGGACATTACTTATAATAACATTTGTCAATACACCGCCTTGTCTCCTTGACTCAGGCACCACTGTCAACTCTAGAGTGACCTGAGATGGCTCTCTCCCTCTGCTTCTAGGCAATACTATCTCAGCTCTCTCACTGATTCTATTATCAGGCATCCAACCCCACCCTCACTTGCAGTGTTGCTGGTTCCCCAAATCTCCTCCCATGGCTTGCGATCTGCTGATAAATCTCTACTCAATGTATCCAGGTGTTGTACATCTAAAGGTAGTGGTGCCTTCCAACATGTGGTACCCCAGCTCTGGAAAGCACTTCCTTTTGTCCTAAGGCAGTCAAAGTTCCATCTTTGCTTTAAAAGAGAGCTGCGTCGCTATTTATCTTTGACTGACTCATGCACCTGCTTTGACCCCAATTAATAAGTCCTTTCACGCTTAGTCCTACTTATTTATTTATTTATTTATTTGCTTTTGTTTACTGGGTAAGTCACATTAGACAGCCAAGTGCCTATTTTCAGGTGCGACCCAGGAGGGTTACAAGCTTGGATAACAGGTACAGTGACAGATAGGACTTGAACACAAAGAGTATTAGAACACAGAGAGTATTACATGTCATAAAGTGAAAAAAAGGCAACCAGTAAAAAAGACACCCGCCCGGGGAGGGTTACAGACGGCCTGGGAGAGTTAAGATAGAGCATATACATATAGTGAGCAAGTCAGATTTACATACAGTGGTGATTGCAGGTACTAACAAAAATTTACATACAGTGGTGATTGCAGGTACTGACAAAAATAATTATGCACCTTCAAACTCTCCTACCTCAAAACCACCTTACTAAACCTACCCCCTACTCCCTATTACCCTAGTTGTACTGCACCTTCCTTCTCTCCCTCTAGCTAAGGCCCAGTTCCCAATCCTAGTAATCCAATTGCCCTCCTCTATCTCTTCCTACACTGTCCCCCCTTTACACTACTGCATCTCTGAGTCTACCTCTTGTTTTATACTATTTCTACTTACAACCTTGTTCTGTTCTACCCCATATGAAGTTGTTTCTCCAAACCGTTTCCCATGTAGTGTTATTTTTTTGATTGCCTATATGTTTGATTCATTGTCACTGTTTTGACCACCCTATGTGTTATTATTCCTGCACTTATGAAATATTTCTGTATGTTATACTGTTTTTTACTCTCCCAGGTTGTGCCTAGAAATAGTCATGTTTTGGCTAGTGCACTTACCCAGTAAACAAAAACTAAATTAATTAAATAAATAAATAAATAAACAAACTGCCCAGAATTTGTCATGAAGACTGACAGAAAGAGATAAAAGCTGTTTCTGAATTCTGCCCCTGGGTATGTCTCCCAGTCATCAGTACTTATTTATTTATATTTATATATCCTTTTTTTATTTTATACAAATTTGCCAACAGAAACAGACCAAGAGGTCTAATCAAGTCTGCTCAAATGTGCAGCTAGCACCCTTACCTTGCAGTGGTCCCTCCCCTTTCCCCTTCACAATAACCCCCCCACCCTGACCCATCCACTTTTGAATCTCCCACTGTCATACAGGATGCCACCTCCTCTGGCAGAGTATTCCATTCCACCACAACCCTCTCCATGAAAAAGTGACTCCTCATTTCCCTCCTATATCTTCCCCCCTCCAATCCATGTCTCTCTTCCTCCTTAATTTAAATATTCCTACTGTACTTGTCTTGTTAATCCCCTTTGAGCACTTAAAAGTCTCAGTCATATCCCCCCATTCCTCATCTACTCCAGAGAGTACATATTCAACTCACTCAGCCTCTCCTCGTATGGCTTCTCCCCTTGTCCCTGGATCATCTTAGTTGCTCTGTACTGTACCTCCTCCAGTAATCTGATATCCTTTTTTAGATATGGGTGCCAGTACTGCATTCAGTACTACAAGTGTGGTAAGACCAGTGACCTGTAGATAGGCAGGATTCCTCTCCCTGTTCCTGGAGGATATTCCTCCCACAGCACACTTGGGCATCCATTTGGTCTTTGCTGCCACCTTCCTATACTGCTCTGTGTTGTTCATTTTCCCAGTTATAAGCACCCTAAGGTCCTTTTCCTCCTCGGTGGTACCTGGTTGTACTTCACCCAGCTGGTTACTCCTACCTGGATTCTTTGTTCCCAAGTGCAGTACCTTGCACTTTTTAGCATTGAAGCCCAGCTGCCATGCTTCCAACCACTATATATCTTAAGTCATCATCCCTCTGTCTTAGTGGTGAGCCAGGACCCAAAGCCCCTAGTGTATGCTGGCCTAGGGTCAGGGTCTAGCATGTCTGGACCTGGTGGTCCATTGTCCCACAACACACTCCCTTACTCCATGGCCCTGCCCTCTGCTCACTATCACCTTTTTTAGTTTTTGAAGGCACTTAAGTGAAAGGCAGTCAAGAGGCCTTGGGAGTTAGTAGGGCAAGGTTTGTTCTGCTTGCGGATTGCCTGCTCAGGATGTCATTACTGCAGGGGAGTGCCAAATGGCCCATTGTCCTGAGACCTCAGTACTATGTTTGCCTACCTGGTCTGAACTTTGGTGGTCAAAAATCTTTCAGCAGTGCTTGAAAACTTGACAGGGCTTCAATGAGTACATGCAGCCATCTTATGGGTCCACAAGTCCCTTTGGAAAACCCAGCTGAAACAGAATAATTCATGCTTCAAGTACTCTATTATTAAAGGCAGACTGCTCTCCCTCAAACAGACTGTTCACATAAGCTGGTCATCTGAAAAGGCACACATTCATGTAAAATTTGCTTGCAGCTACCAAAGTAACTGGCTATCAAAATTATTCAGTACTTTCACAATGGGCTGGGAAGATTTCAATTACAAAACTGAAGTGTGGCATACAAGACGATTCCTCGGCCTCTCTTTTGAACTGTCATCTTCAGGATTTATTAATGTCCAAAAACCCATAAAAAGCTGCTTTGAGTGAGATATTGTGCTAGCCCATGAAACTTAGCAGTCTAGAGTTATTCATATGTAAATCAGCCTGGAATTAAGGGCTGGGGCAGCCTTGTATGTTAGACTTCTGAGAGGCAGTGATGTCACCACAGTCTTGGCCTTGTTCTGACTGTAGATAATCCAACAGGTTAAATACGGAGTAGGCTGTTAAGTGTGTTTAAAGGTATTATAGCAACACTTTCTACATTTTAGAAGAGCCCACAATGCATAGCAGGGGATGGCCATTTGTCTGTGGGCATGTCCCCCTTTAGTAACACCTGGGCAGGCAGGGGGAAGGGGGAGATTCGGTGTGTGACAGATGGGCACCACCCAATAGGGGCAGGGGTAGGGCAGGAAAGCAGGTGAGTTCCCAGGGGAAAGGGGAGGTCCGAGGCCGAGGGGGAGGAGCAGCACCCTATTTAGAGTTGGTGCCAGAAGGGCTTTCCCTCTTTGCTCCTGTCTCCTTGGACAAAGCACTGCCCCAGAGAGAATATCAGGGGATTTTCAGCAAGCCAGGTATTAAGGCAGAAGCAGGAATTAGGCCTTTTAAACCTGGAATATTTTGGTAAGTGGATTTTGTTCTAACTCTCATGCTGGGCCGGAAGTTCATTTTCAACAGGCAAGCAACCCCATGGGGGCAGATAGTTACTTTGTTTATTTATTTATTTATTGAACATTTCAGAATTACAAACCTTTGAGTCAGAGACTCATTTACAAAGGCTCCATGTCGAATGACAATTTACATAGGAAATGAGACAGACACAAACTAGCGTGTACAGTAAAATTATAGAACAACAGGTCATAATGGCTAAGGCTAAAAGCACTGAGCCTAGTCTCATGGGCTGGCTATGTCAATGTATTACTAGGGAGGAGGAGGGAAAATTGTGTCATCAATAGACATAGAAGGAGGGGGATGGGGAAGGGGAGCAAGGAGGGCAGTTGTAGGGTTGGAGAAGTAGGACTAAGGGCAGCCACAGGCACTAGCGGTCAGAAGGTGATTCTTGAGAAGAGTTTTAAAGTGGCTGAGCTTACGTTTGGAGGTAATGGAGCTAGGTAAGGAGTTCATCCAAAGGGAGCTCTGTAAGAAAAAGTTCTCTGTCCCATCGATGTCCTGAAACAGGGGACAAGGAAGGAGGATTTAGTGGAGCTGCGGGTGTTTTTGGTAATTGGGGCCAGTTGGAGGAGGGCAGAAAGCCCAGGGAGGTCATGCCAGTAAAGCTCTTTCTAGCCATGAGGCAGGTATGGTGTCTGAGCCTACTGTCAAGGTTGAGCCAGCTGAACTGCTGATAGAGGGTATATGTATGAGTGGTATGGTCACACCCAAGGACAAGCCAGCAGGCCTTGTTGAGGGTTATCCGCACTCTCTGGAGGGATGTGTTGTCAGCAGCACCATAGACTGGGATGCTATAGTCAATGAGGGCAAGGATGGAAGAGGACACTGCAAGTCAGAGAACGTCTGGGGTGAGGCAGTGCTTGACCCAATAGAGTAAACTGATTCTGGTGTTAACCATTGAGCAGAAGTGATGTATGTGGCTGTGGAAGTTAAGAGCAGGATCAATGATGATACTGAGATACTTAAAGCCAGTCACTTGGTCAAGTGGCTGCTTCTGGGAGTAAGGATATAGAGGGTAAGGTCCTTATGTCTGCTCTGAGGGTAGGCAAACAGCATTACTTTCATTTTTTGTAGTTTAGGATTAGGCGGTGCTCTGTAAACCAGGTCTCAGCATCAGAGAATGTTTTTTGCAGAGACAGTTGGAGCTGAGAGGGGTCGGGGGGGAGGTGAGCAGAACCGCATTGTCTGCGTAGAGTAACAGTTGACCAGAGCAAGAGGATAGGAGGGTGCTTAGGAAAAGGCTGAAAAGAAGGGGACTGAGTATGGAGCCTTGCAGGACTCTAGACCTGACTGGGAGACAGGAAGAGAGGGCATTGCCAATCCTGGCTTGTTATGTTCTTATGGATAAGTAATCAGAGAACCAGTTAGGGGCATCTGGGGAGAGACCTATGTTGGAGAGGGAGTTGAGGAGGAGGGAATGGTTAACTGTGCTGAATGCTTTTGACAGGTCCACAAAGGCAGCACTGGCTAGGTGGCCTTTGTCAAGGGTGGAGTGCAGTGAGGAGGTGAGTTCCAGCAAGGCAGAGGTGGTGCTATGGCCATGACGGAAACCATGTTGCTGCTGGCATAGAAGATTGCACTTGGCGAGATACTCAGTGAATTGGTCAGATACAATTCTTTCAAGTGCCTTGGATGGGGGAGAGGATAGAGATGGAGCGGTAGTTTCCAGTAGAGGAGTGGTCTCCACCTTTGTGGATTGGGATGATGACAGCAGCTTTCGATTTGGAAGGGAAGGTCCTGAGACAGAGAGAGCGGTTGAGGATGGAGGTGAGAGGGGGGAGGACAACATCAAGACTAAGGAGCATTTGATGTCTTCAGCAAGCAGTCACATGCTGGTTGTATGAAAAAAGGCATTTTGGTGGGGATTGTTGATAGATGAGGTTGGTTTGTAACTGATAATTTCAGCTTTGAAATCAGCCTAAATAGACTTGGGAAAGGTTTCCATAGCACGTTTCACAAACTGTTGAGTTAATGAAGGGCTAGTTGTTCTTGCTTCTTGCAGATTCAGGTTTTAAGTTGTTGAGCTGGCTCCTCTCTCCTGTTGTATTGTTTCAGGTCATGGGCTTCAGTGGAGCCACATAAAGTAGTTACTTTGGCTGTCAAGTTTCAGTTCTTTTCTTATGGTCATGTGACTGCTTGTTGGAGATATCGATCAGTAAATATATTCAAAAAAAATGGGAGCATGCCCGTTGGTAGATGGCAATGCTAAATTCTAGCATTAAAAAAATGTAAGCAGGCCTTTTGGTTATAGAGCTATTGGAAATAAATGCATTGTAAACTGGTAACATTATGTGCATGCAGGAAGCATTAGGGGACTAAGCAGAAATATTAGTTCCATGACTGCCTAAAGGTAGTTTTTCCTGCTGTAGAGAGAGAAACTTTAATGTATGGGATTTGTAACTGTATAAACAAATCATTGGCTGAATGCTCCACTTTAGCATGCTATGAGGTAGAGGGCAAGCTCAAAGTTTTAAGATGGTATTCATGACAATTGTAGGAATTTAAAAACAAGCATTTGCCAATGCCGAATGTTTCCTTGCATGGTTTATTTGGCAGGGATTTATTGTGTTAGTTGAACTTCTGGTGGGGGAGAAATCCTGCCTGAAATATGTTTTGAAAAGCTGTCATATTTTAGGCAGCATTTGAATACAGAAGCTCGATTAATAAGTAGGCTATGTTGAAAATGTGGGGTGCACTGCTGGCCCAGTGGCATTGAGGGGTGAGGCACTGGACTCCACACCTCGCGCCACACCAGTGACCCATGTTTGGGAGCGAGTGTGGGCTGCAGGGGGTTGGCAGGGGAGGAGAAGGATCAAGCATTCCAGGGACAGCTCTCCTTCTCCGGGGGGGAGGCAACCAGTTAGTGTATGCTGGGCCCATAGCGGTGGCTGGGGGCAGGCACACCGATGCTGCAGACATTGGGTCAGAGGCGGGGCAGATGCCTGATGGGGTGCACACATGGGAGCATTTGCAGCACCGTCACTGGTGTCCTTGCATGCTCCACCCCTGAAGGGGAGAAACCAGGAGGAAAAAAAGCTCATGGCAGATGATGGAGGGAACTTGAAGGTCCTGCCCCCGAATAGCCACAGCCTTGACCCTTGTACTGGATCGGGTCTTGGTGGGAGTGGGCACCCCCACTGACACAGCCACTGACCCCGCCGGGGGTGTAAGCCCTTGGGGTAGCTGGTAGGCATTGGCTGGTGGGTGCCGGGACAGGGCTAGCTCCCTCCAGACAGAGAGGGTCATGGAGCAGGGGTATAAGTAAAAAAAAAAAACATGTGGGGTGCAAATATTTAAGATTTCTGCTTTTATGAGCATGCATACCAAAATTGTAATGAATGGCCATAACTTTGTCATTTTTTCATATTTTGACCCCAAATGTTAAACATAGTCTGCTTATCACACCACCTCATAAACCCTGTAGGTGAACATTTTCAAATTTATGGGAAAATGGCATTCCACGCCACAGGTGCAAAAAACACATTATGGGCAGAATGTGAAACAGGAAAGCTGTACTGTTCATGAGATGGTGTGATAAAATGTCTATATTGAAAATTTGGAGTGAAAATATTGAAAATGACAAAAGTTACACGCGTGTGTGGAAAATTTTGAATGGCCGTGTGTAACTCTGCCATTTTTTGGAGTTGTTTCACTAAATTTTCAACATGGTCTTTTTGGGACACAACCTCATGAATAGTGCCACTGTCATTTCATTCACTCATCCTGAAAGGTGATTTTGCACAGCGACCGTGATTTTCTGTGCCACAGGCATGAAAACACATTTTGGGCAGGCTGTGAAAAATGATAGCTCTACTATTCATGAGGGTGTGTGAAAAAAATGGCAATGTTGAAGATCTGGAGTGAAAATATTAAAAATTGACAAAGTTACGAGTGTGCAAAGAAACTGCGCAACACACGCTTGTACTGCAGTCATTTTGGGGATTTATTGCACCAAATTTTCAACATGGGCTTTTTGGGACCTCTCCTCATGAACACTGGCACTGTCATTTTGTTAATTGATCCCGAAAGTTGAAAATTCCTAAAAATGCCTGAGATAGCAACATAAGTTGAAACCCCCATTGACAGCCATTATGCATCACTTACCTTGATTCCTCAGTTCACAGTTCGGCTTTGAAGAGTGAAGATGTGTCCCAGTCCTCAGAGGATTGTAGCTGCCAACCTCAGAGGGTAAGTATGGGGTAAGGGGGGAGCAGGGAGGTGGGTATGCAGATGGAGGGTCTGGATGAGGAAGGGGTATGGGGAGACGATGAGGGACCGTTTTCTTTTTTACAGGCTCTAAAATAAAACACTAGGGGACAGTTTTCTTTTTTGTAACAGGGATTTTTTTTTTTTACTTCCAGACACTGGGATTGACTCCCCGTGTCGGGGGGGGGGGTTTAGATAATACCGGCATGGGGATTGGATACCCTGATGTCGGCATGGGGAATGGAGGGAGCAGGGTGGACAGCACACAATGGGAGGGAGCAGGAGGGATAATTTGGATGCTGGGGGAAACAGAGGGTGCAGGGCAGGCAGCATGCAGTGGGAGGGAGTGGGAGGGTTTTATTAGATCAGTGTTGGTCTGGTGGGGGAACAAAGGGTGCGGGGTGGGCAGCATGCAGTAGGAGGGAGCGGGAAGATTTTATTAGATTACTGCTGGTCCAGTGGGGGAACAGAGGATGTGAGGCAGGCAGCATGCAGTGGGAAGGAGTGGGAGGGTTTCATTGCATGATGCTGAGTGCAGGGATAGGGAACACAGGGAGCAGGGGCAGACAGCATCATGTAAATGAAAGGAATGAAGTGCTCTCATTTCAAGTGTGGCTGCTTCCCCGCTGTGAAATTCCCACCACCATCACTCTCTGTGTGTGAGGTTATTGGTCTGTCAGGGTTGAGTCCACTGTAGAGTGCTCTGCATTGGACTCATCCCTGACACAACTCTCAAATGTCGTTCTACCACAAGACATTTCTTGGGCAACCTCAAGGAAACATAAACAAATCAGCACTGGCTTGAGGAGGCTGCTTCACTTGCAATTGTCTGTTAAAATGTAATGACTATACCTCATGCGCCTCTCCCCCACTGGGTCTGCCTCTTTGTCTGAAGGCAGCATTGAAGTGCTTGTTGGGAGGGGGGAAGGTAGAACAACCAGGGTTTTTTCCCCAAAGTTTCTTCAAACCTGTATGAGCATGCAAAGGGTTTAAATGGTATCTATGTTCCCAGCAGAACTGGATTATACATACATGTGGGGAAGAGTGTTGGATTTGAAGATGCAAATCCTTGGAAAGCAGGAAAACAGTTTGGGGCTGTTTGTTCAAAGAAACCACATCAGCTAACTCAGCCCAAGTACTGAGGAGGATCTCCAAGTCATTACTTTCTAAAGCTTTTGAAGAATTAATTTAAAACTACTCTCTCACTTCAATGGGATACTAAGTACAACTGAATTTCACTGACAAAGAATTTAAAAAGATAATGTACATTGCAAACACTCTTACTTTACAAAGGCTAAAAGGTATGGAGCCGAATCCCAGGTGATGGGACAGACATAAGGCAATTCTTGTGGGGGGTAGGAAGAAATAGGCTGTTGGTTAAATAGGATCTGCAGCTTATCCTCTAGGTAGGGAAATGGGCAGACTAGGTGGGCCAAGCAGTCCTTATCTGCCGGCAAAGTCTATGTTTCTATGTTCCTACGTGATATCTAATTTCATATTGTAGCGCATATTGGCTGCCATTTCATATTGGGGTGCATATGTGGCCATGGCATGGAAGGGAGATTCACTTGTTTAAGGCTGGAAACAGGTGAGAAGCATAGGGGCTGGGTTAGGGGGAGGGAAGGAGGTTGAGTATAGGGTAGCATAAGCAAATGCACACACACACACACACACACACACACACACACACACACACACACACACACACACACACAGGGGAAGGTACATACTGTGTGATTTTAGAAACAGTAAAGCAGGCAGTCTAGTAAACAGGCAGGGGTAGTTTACCTGCACTGTGACTGATAGTTATTTTTTATTAACTTTGTGTGCTCTCTTCTTGCTTTCTTTTGTTTTGCAGAGGGGGAAGCGCCCATCCATCTGCCCCCATCCCCGTTCACCCCATGCTTGTCACCTGATGTCCATGGGTACCTGTGTTCCTGTTACCTGTAGCGGGACAGAAAGGGGTGGGATCTATTGTATTGCTGAGGCACTAGCGCACACCACAAATAAAAAAAAATATAGTTGTAGTTGCATTCCTTTTTACTCTTTCATCCATTTAGAAAACACAAACTGCTGGCTGCACAAGATACATTATTCTAGCCAAAGCAGCAAAACAAAAACCAAAAACAAATGTATATTCTTATAAAATGGATATCGCAAATTGCAGACAATGTGTAACACTTTTCATTGGAGCATGCTGGACCATCGCCGACCTAAAAACCCAGCTCCGGAAAGCCTGGGCTCAAATTTTCCAATTACAGAGAAATGTGCAGGCAGGAAAGTGCTCTTGTACTCCATCTCCAATTCCTCAGTGCTCAAAAAGGGTACATTGGCCCCCAAAAGCAGTGCTGGACCTGATGATTGGCAGATGGTGAATGGGGAAAACAGAAACAAATCAAACAGGACCAACCAGCAAAATACCTTGCAAAAAAATTACATACCATCAAAAAACAGATACTCACCATTAGCAAAATATCCTGGCGTAAAACCAAACAGCAAAACAGGACATAACAATATTGTTCGCCAACAAGTGACAAGCCAGGGTGATATGTCACAAAACATAAATGCTGAAGGAAACAAAAAACTTGTTATTGTGGGGGACTCCATGATATGTGGAGTACAACCACACCTAAACCCAATCAAAAACACTAAAATAGAGGTTCAGTGTCTTCCAGGAACACCTTCAAAATGAGACATTGACTGCATTGAAAAAAAGATGCACGTGGAAGGAGAGAAAGCAAACATTATAGTTCACCTTGGTACAAATAACCTGGCAGACCAAATGATACAGGAAACCAAAATGCACATAGCCAAACTGGGTGAAAGATGGGACTCCTTTTTGTACACCTTCGCCTTCTCGGAAGTACTGCCAGTAGGCATGGGCAAAATAAAAATTCTGTTGGTGGAATTCAAGCAAAAGTCTGACTTTTGCTTCCGCAGAAGTTTGGAAATTGAATCTGATCCCTCCCCCTACCCCATCCCTGCCAGAGTAAATGTGCTGTGGCGGCTAGTGGTCCCTCGCCTCCACCTCACCTGCCCAAAGTAATTGTTCACAAATAATCACTGAAGTGCAGTCACACACCCCCATCCCCATCTCCATCCATAGCCATATGGTGGTCTAGTGGTTTCCCCCTTCCCATCCCTGATCCCCAGTCCCATAGTATTTCCCTGGTAGCCCAGTGTTTCACTCCAGCAGGTATCCCACCACACCGCTCCCACCCTGTCCCAGGAGCCAGCAGCAGGTGGACTGGGCCTTTTCCTCTCCACCACAGCTGGCCTGCCCACTAAGCTGCCAATGAATGAGCTCATTCTTGTAAGAATGCACTAATTCATTGACAGCTCAGTGGGTGGGCCAGCCATGGTGGAGAGAGGAGGGCTGTGCCGGTCCACCTGCTGCTGCTGCTGTGTTTGGGATGGGATTGGGATCAGAGTGGTGGGATACCTGCTGGGATGGGGAGGGGGAACCACTAGACCATCAGGGAATTAAAAAAAAAGTACGGCTATGGACGGAGATGGGGATGGGGGTGTTACTGCATGTCAGTGATTATTTGTGAACAATCAGTTTGGGTGGGTGAGGTGGAGGGGAGGGACCACTATCCACCAGGGCACATTTATTAGGGCAGGTATCAGATTCTCAACCCCAGGGCATGGTATTTTTTTAGGTCGGGCCATGGGCAGGTGATCTGATGGGGGGAGGGACTGCTAGCCACCAGGGATAAGTTATGAATATGCATGTGTGAGGTGGGTAGGGGGAGGGATCACTAGCCACCAGGGCTAGGGATGGGCAAAAGTGCAGATTTCACTATAACTTTTGTGGAAGTTTGCTACTCTGCCACAGGCAGAAGTTCAGAAGCTTCACTGATTTCCACGGAAGTTCTGCAGGGGCAGAAAACCACACTTTTGCCCATCCCTAACTGCCAATATGGAGATAGAGAGGCAGTATGGAGAGAATCACAGAGAGATAGAAATCTCTGAATTAAATGCATGGATGGTGCCAGGAAAATGGACACCACTTCACTGGAGACTGGCAGATAGGGAGATGGCGACAACATTCGTGCATGCTAGAGAGTATGTTGACACTTCCCCAACACAGAGGAAAGAAATATACCCAAGCGCATACAAGGTAGGAGGTATCAGGCAACATATACAAAGGATACTTAGAAATGTGTCCTCTGGGAGGGTTAGAAACCTTGCAGTACCCCTGGAGCCCTCCCTGTGTAAGAGGCAACATGTGCTGTTGTCTCCCCCCCAGCCCTAATCCCCTTTTCAGTAAAACTACACACATCCCTGGTGGTGTAGCAGACCCTCCTTCCTGTCTCTGATCTGCCCCTATATCAATATATAATTCACTGGTGGTGTAGCGGACCTCCTCCCTATCCCCGATCTGCCCATATATTAATAAAATTATCCCTGGTGGTCTACTGGATCCACCTCCATATTCCTGATCTGCCCATTTGCCCGTACAATAAAACATGTAACTGTCCGTGGCGGTCTAGTGGACCCACTCTCCCATCCCCGATCTATCTGCCTGTATCATAAAATATGAAAGTTTTCCTGGTGACTTAGTGGACCATCATCACCCACCCCTACTGGCAGTTCCCCACCACCTGCTTCCCCCGTCCCATCCCCAAGCCGGCAACTGGCACAGCCCTCCTCTCTCCACCACAGCCGGCCACCGACTGAGCTGTCAATGAGTGTGTACTGTATACAATATGCACTCATTTATTGACAGCTCACTGTTAATAAATGAGCACATACTGTATACAGTACATGCTCATTGACAGCTCAGTAAGCAACTGACTGTGGTGGGGAGATGAGGACTGTGCCAGTCACTGGCTTGGGGATGGGACTGGGGGGAGTTGGGGGGGGACACTGCCTGCTTGGGTGGGGGGGAGGTCCACTAGACCACTAGGGACAGTTACATATTTTATGATACGGGTAGATCTGGGATGTGAGGGTGGGTCTGCTAGACCACCAGGGACAGTTGCATGTTTTATTATATGGGTAGATGGGCAGATTGGGGAGGGGGGGTCCAATAGACCACCAGAGAGGGGATGTATGTCTGCTGTTTTTTTCTGCTGGTCACTGTCCAGGAGCACAGCTGCTTTCCAACTGCCACATGGCTTGCAGCAACCTTGCAGATGTGCCATCTGTTTGGTGCACAGCCTTAGTTGCCACAAGCTAGAAGACTTAGCCACTGGAACCCTACTCAACAGAGAACTGGATGCAGGGTTCATGGCACACCGGCAATTGGAGCAAGTTACCACTGGCGCAGCTTGTGCCGACGTTTGAGAATCGGGCCCATGGTTTCTGGTTCAATTTCACTGATTAAGCTATTGATTAAGCACTCCAAGTTACGTATCTCCTGCATACAGTTTAGTTGTAGTTTAGTGTTTTCTAATTCTTAAGTTCCTTTGCCAGAACACAACTGTGGCAAATATAAGGATTTTTTACTAGGGTATCATCACTATCTATCATTGTAAACATGAGACAGCTCTGACGCTGTATCCCCTTTTTACCATTAAGGGACTTTGTAACATAGATAACGTACAGATACTTAACACAATTTGGAAGCA
This sequence comes from Neoceratodus forsteri, assembly GCA_016271365.2. NCBI lineage: Eukaryota > Metazoa > Chordata > Ceratodontiformes > Ceratodontidae > Neoceratodus > Neoceratodus forsteri. Next base: position 99,323,990 of record CM057452.1, on the reverse strand, counting down.
ATTAATATAGGTTTGCTAATTACCATTGTGCATTTGGAACCACTAGTTAAAACAGGGACTCCAGGTTGACCCAGCAGCATAGCAGTAGTGCTACAACCTGCTACCATGGCAACTAGATTTGGGAGTGGACTTGGGTTGCATGGGGCTGGCCAAGGGAGAGAGAGGATGGAGCATCCCATGGACTGCTCTCCTCTCTCAGGAATGGGGGGGGATCAATCTGTGACTTGTCTGCCACATGGCAGAAGCTGGATGGCAGCAAAGTGGAGCATTATCTCAAGAGGGGCTAACCTCAGATGCTGATATGTGTGTGTGTGTCTCTACGTGCACAAGCAATGCATCATGGCATGATGGACAGCCCTAGGGTGAAATGGAGGACCCCCCCCAACTGAGCAGGATGGCATACTGATCATCCACAGTCCCTGAATCACCTGCTAGGCTACTCCTCCAAGGCTGTCTGGACTGTGCTCTAAAGGGACCCAGCCAGTCTCTATAACCCTGCCAGTGGGGTAATCCATGGAGGACTTACAGGAGAGAGGCAAGTCCTAGAGAATGTTAGTGATGGGCTTGGAAGACTGGGAGAGATGAGGGCCATTCTGTGAATCTGAGAATAAAAATCTTGATTAAAATTAAATAAATAAACAGGAGCACCAGTCACCAGCAACAAAACACAGTTGGCACCAGCAGAGGTGAAGCACTCAGAGCCAGAGCAACAAATGGATGGAGTGGTATTGACAACCAACTAGTAGGAAAGAGACCCGGAGGTAACCATGTAGGATGACCAAAAGGTGGCTAGGCCAAGCAACAAGGCAGCTGGGCAGGCTAGTGGCATGTTGGGGTGCATAGGGAGGGGTATCACCAGCAAAAAGAGGGAGGTGGTATTGCCTCTGTATATATCACTAGTAATACTCTACCTAGAGTATTGGGTCCAGTTCTGGAGACCACATCTCCGGAAGGACATAGGCAGAGTGGAGGCGGTTCAGAGGAGTGCAACAAATATGGTAAAGGGTTTGCATCAAATTTCCTACTAGGAGAGACCAAAAGCCTTAAATGTGTGCACTCTGTAACAGAGGAGGGAGAGGGGGGATATGATGGAGACCTTTAAATACCTCATGGGGGTAAAAAAGGTACAGAAGTGAGTACTTTTCAGAACAAAAGGTGCTTAAGAACAAGGGGACATGTTATGAAGTTGGAGAGGGTAGATTCAGTAGAGATATGAGAAAGTACTTCTTCACAGAAAGAGTGGTGGATTCCTTGAACAGTCTTCCAGCAGAGGTGGTAGGGGCAAAAACAGTGGATAGGGTTAAGAATGCATGGGATAAGCACAAGGAAATCATAGTGGAAAGAGGGGGGCATGGTGTGCGGCAATAGTATAGGTAGGGAGAAATGGGCAAACTGGATGGGCCAAGCAGTCCTTATCTGCCATCATATTCAATGTTTCTATATGTCTCAGCATTTCCCCAAACATTTAATTTTGTGCTGTTCTGTGCTTTATTACCAAATTTTATTTATTTTTTAATTTATTGTCCAGGAACATATTCATAGATACAAAGTTCATTTTCATTAAAGCCCTGGTGTACGGTGGCAAGAAGCTGAAGCATATATACAGTACCATAAAGGGACGTTGTGGTGCAACATAAAATAAATTCCAACAGGCTTGGTACAGAGCATAACAGCTGGTGCAAGTACCCAAAGTACCTATACTGGTAACAGCCAGCACAGTGCACTAAACAGTTAAGTGGGAGTTACAGTACTGATGAACTGGAGCTGGTAGTATAGCCTAGAGGTTAGAGTGGTAAACTGTGGATGAGCTTGGTACATCCAGCACACCAGGGTCACTAGGGTTTGACTGCTGTGTGACTCTGTGCAAGTCTTTTAACCTCTCCAGTGCTCCTGGATCACCCCTGAAAACAGGCACTTGTGCCTAGTGGGCCTAGTGGGATCAGCACATCTAGATATGATAAAACTACATGAACACTGGATCTTTAACCCAGCTGGGGATTGTTCAGGAACTGAGGTCATAATGCCCTGCTTGTGACATCGCAGTCTGTTATGGTTTAAACGACTGTGATGTCACGAGTAGGGCCGTATGACTTCACTATCTGAATCAGCTCTTGGTGACTTGTAAGAGACAGTGCCAGAGACAAAATAAAAAAAAAAAATCACCAAAAGCAACAGGCTGTGGCCAAAGTGATGCAGTAAATAGATGATTTATTCAAGAGTCAAACAAAACAAAAGACAGTACTGAAACACCCTGATGCTTCGAGCCCAACAGTTTCGTACCATGACTCTACCACAGCGGACCAGTGCCATGAGCACTTTTTTTGTACAGGATAAGAGACAGCGCCCCCGTTTTCTTGAAACACCTATAATAATGATGAATGGAATGGCTTGGCCAGCCAGAATGAATAAGGAAAGGGGAGGCAGAATTGTTCATCCTCAGAGACAGTGGTCAAACCCTTGGCAACACATCACTGCTGCCATTAAATTGTAACATGAACTGCTCAAAGCATAGCAACAGTGCAGTCCTTTCAGAAATGTTCCCATACATATGTGGGAAAGTCTTACAAAAAAATTAAGATTATGGAAATGGGTGCAATTAGTTGTACATTGTTGTTTACAACTTTAATCAACTCCTTACCTGCTGATAGTTTTCATTAAACTGATGCATAAATGTTTTATTGTATATAGTATTAACAATCAATATGTCACAAAGTTAGCAAATCATCAACATCCAATCAATGCAATAGGTCTAAATAACACACCCGTCCTTCCCATTAAACAGTTAAACAGTTAACTGGCGTATCACCATCATAGTTTAGAATCTTTCATTACAGAACACATGAAGGCACTGATGCAGTAAAGAAGTCTGCAGATTGTATTGAATATATTTGTTTCTTTCAACTAAGTTAAATGTAAACTGAAAATACATGAAATTCATTATCTGCCTGCTACATATGCATTTTTTAAACAGTAAGAGTATACATATTCCAATATTTTCAAACCCTTATTTTTAGATAAATGCTATTCATCCAGATTTGATTGATTCTCTGTCATGTTGCCCGCATGGTTTTACTTTTCTTCCAACCTTTTGACTATCCTTTTCCATTTAGTAGCTCTTGTCCGTCTTGTTTTTAGAGTTGTCCACATGGTGTGTGAAATTACCATCTCAGAGATATAGTAAACATGACCTCTACACTGGCTGGATTTCTAGCTGAATTACATGTAGACTTTTCTGCCAAGGATTCCATGTTTCCTGTATTTAAAGCAAGTAAAGAAGGTGGTGTGGGTGAGTAAGACCTCTTTTATGTGCAAGTGTATACCTGCCATGTTACATATCCCTGCTTTGATGTACTAATTATGCAGTGCTTTCATGCCTGTTCTCTGTACGTACTACATACTACTATTGTTTCTAGAATGAAATTAGATGCCTTTGCCTGTATTTTCCGTTAAGTATGCCCTTGTTATAGTACCTATCATAACTTTGTCTATCAGGTATTCTGTGTATGTTTCACTGTGGATACTTTGAGCATTTGTCAGTCCTAACTAGGACCTCCTTCTAAGTGAGCATTGCTCAGTGGAACCTTTCCTGATAAAAAAATAAATACAAAAAGATACAAAATATTAGAGTTGTGCAAAGCTTTCTGGAGGACTAATCATAGCAGATTCTTATAACTTTCAAGTCTCCCTGATTTTTATCCAGGTCCCTGATTTTTAGTGATGTCCCTAATTTTTAGCATGGATTGGATGTCTGCTTGTGTCTCTTGATTTTCCCCCTGTGCTGCAGCACTGTAGGGGGAGAGGGGTGCAGGGGGTGGACTGGGACCCTGCAGAGGTGTGCAGTTGTGCATACCATGCATTCTGTACCTGTCCGCAGGTGCGGGACTACGCAGGCTGGCTACAGGCAAATTGCACATACTCGACCCGCAATAGTGCATAGCCCCCATTGATAGAAAATACGGGTGGACAAGCAAGGAGTGGAATACTTGTATGCCCATCCTAATCATCACAGAGTAGTTCTGGCTGCTGCTTGTGAGAGAGCAAAAATCATTCTATCTGCAGAGCCCCCTGAAAAGGACTCTAAAAATGGGATACTATGGCAAAAAAGATTTATGCATCAGCTGCCCTGCTTATCAGGCAGGCAGCTTCTTCAGCACATATAACACAGTACCAGAAAGCACTTTGGAACACACTTCTGGCACTGCCAGAAAGTGCAGATAGTGAAATGGCACAGGACGTGATTAGCCACAGCAAGATCAACCCTGGATGCCACTAAATGTCATTTCTACACTGTGGTTGACACTAATGACACTGCTGCTAGAGTTCTACCTCATGCAATGTCCTTAAAAAGATTTTCCTGGTTTAGGCTCACCATGCTCTCTCAGGATACTCATGGATTTCTTCTCCAAAGGAAATTCATTATTTGGTGACAAAACAGAGGCCTACATGAAAAATATGAATGAATACAAAACCACTTTCAAAAGTAAAAATATGAAGGGAAGGGGCCCTAGAAGGGGAGGCAGAAGCATGCGATACTTCCCAAAAACCTGTGTCTCTTATGTTCCTTATGAGTACCAGACATAAAAAGGTTACTTTAGGGGAAGGGTGAAAAGGATTTCCAAGTGCAGTGCTGCAGTTTCAGCACCTAAGCCCCAGCCAAAACAAAACCCCTTACAATGTTGCCCAGGTCACACAACCATTGCCAGTACGAGGAAGACTGGCACACTACAGTAGTAGCCACAGACATTGCCAGCTATTTCCAGATATTTCACGAAATTTCAGAAGAGTTTCTCTCTGCTGCCCCTACTGTGGAAATGCAGAAAGCAGGAGATATTTCTGGAAATATCACAGAAATTTTGGGAAATAGCTGGCAGTGTCTGTGGCTGCTACTGTACTTCCAGTAATGGGTGAACATTAGCACAGAGAAGTGGCTACTGGAAGTAGTGGGTTGGTTTCCAGACCTGCAGAAACACAGCAGTTTTCCAGCTCATCTCCCACAGGAAGATGTCTGCTGGAACTGGAATTAAAAATAATAACTGTTAATATCAAACGCCATAGACAAAGTCCCTGCCTCCCAAAGGGGCAGGGGCCTATCCTCAGGATACTTCCTGACCCACAAGAAAAATGAGAGTAGTGACCCATTTTAAATCTTGGTTTTCTGAACAAGCATTTGAAAAAAAGAAAAATTCAAGATAGTCACACCAAGGACAGTGATACCATCTTTGTGGGAAGGTCATTGTCTGGGACCCCTGGATCTGAAAGATGCCTATTTTCATATCCACATCAGATAGTACCACAGAAAATATTTCAGATTCAAGCTGGGTAACTGCCAATAACAGTTCATAGCTCTCCCATTTGTCTCACCTCAGCTCCATGGGTTTTCACAAAGTGCTTGGCTGTTGTGACAGCACATCTGAAAAAACAAGGTGTGGTGGTTTTCCCCTACCTGGATGACTGGCTAGTCTCAGGAAGAACAGAACAAGAGACACAATGCTCAGTTCAGTTAGTAAAAACACCTTGGAGAAGCTGGGATCCTTGATATATCTGCAGAAGTCTCAGCTAGAGCCTGTGGAAGTACTGGACTTCATTAGAGCAGAGCTAAATACCATGCAGGGAAAAGCTTTCCTCCTGCAGTCCAGAGTTACAGCTTTGATAGCAACAGCAGAGTCTTTCACAGCAGGTTAGCCAAGATTCACAAGATACTTACTGAGTTTACTGAGCGAAATTGGACAAAAGTAGGCTCCAGACCCATCTAGATTGTCCCCCACACAATGTGGGACATCAACCCTTTACAAAAGATGTTTTCAGCCAGTTGTCTAGACCCATTTTAAATGCATTAAAATTGCTCTGGTCCACAAAATCTTGTGGTAGCGAATTCCACAGTGTAGGTACTCTTACACTAAAGTAATTGCTCTTTTATTTGTTTTTACATGATTAACTGAAAGTTGTCTGTTGTGCAACCTGGCAATAGTGTGGTTCTTTGAATATTCAAGTCAGCATTTGTTCGTAAGATCCAATGACTTTAGCACTTTATAAATAAATAGAACATCACCTCGATGCCTTCTATTATACAAAGATAAAGGCCAGTTTTGTGTAGTCTTATTTGGTAGTCTTTGGTTGATAATCTAGGTATCATCTTAGTAATACACTTTTTAATTTGTTCTATACGATATCTGTCCCCTTTAAGGTATGGGTTCCAGAAAGGAGACCCATAATCAGCAAGCGTTCTAATATAAGCACAATATAGTGGGATCAGACAATGTTCTGATTTGTTGACAGATGTTCTTTTGATCTGTTTTATAATGCCATTAGCTACCATAGCTACTTTAGTACAGTGGTCTGTTGCTGATAATTTATTGTTCCTGCAATTACTAGGACACATGGCCACATCCACAGCTGTGGTTCCATGGGCCAGGTTCCAAATGAGAGGTATCCAGCACCACTGAAGAGACAACTGGTCTCACAGATGGGATCCACTTTCAAAGCTAGTGCCAGTGACAAAAGCACTAGTGGAATCATTAGAGTGGTGGAAGAAAGAAAGCAACCTCAGAGGGGGCATTCCATTCCTTCAGCAATCACCAACAAAGTATTCTTACTTCAGATGCCTCACTCCTGGGGTGGGGTGCCCACCTGCTAGACCTCATGGTGACTGGCACATGGAGCCTACAGGGGTCACTAGAACACAACCTCCTGGAGCTCAGAGCAGTGCTGCAAGCGATGCAGTCATTTCCGTCCCAGGTACAGGGTCAGTCTGTCAAACTAAGGACAGACAGCACCACAATAATGTACTACAGTATATATACAAGCAGGGAGGAACAAGATCCTGAAGACTGTGCACAGAGGTAATGAGAATCTTGGACCTGGCATATTACCTGGAAGCAAACACATCTGCAGTGCATTATCCAGGTAAATACAAAGTCCTGGCAGATTCTCCAAGCAGAATCAGCCAGGGAAATCACAAATGGGCCTTAAACCAGTAGGTTCTGGCCACAGTGTTCAGAAGGTGGGGCAATCCCAATATGGACCTGTTAGCATCTTGGGAGAAGTATCAGCTAATAAGAGTCAGAGAACTACCAGTCGCACTCCAAGATGTAACATCAGTTTCTGTTTTATTTTAAACAATTCATACTACGATCTCCCAGTCATGCCCAATGTTTCACCCTTTGTGGGCTTCTCCAGGAGCTAGGCTCTACATATTACAACATAAAAATGTATAATTAACATCCAGAGTTATTATTTTGTTATTGCTGCAGTATTATCTAATTTCTCTCCACTCGGTATATCCAAACATAGCATTTCCCTTATTGCCATCATAAATTCAGTAGCATGTTTCATAACATTTCATATATTCCTCAAAAGTTTGTATAATTACAACCTTGATAGTACCCAGTTAGTATATGCGTTATAACATCATGACAGTGTGATGTTCCATATCTGAGTTGTCATGTGATATAGACAGTAGTGTAGAGCAGAATGTTCAAATTCCGGTAGAACAAAATGTAACCCCTTTGTTACCCGGGGTTACTAGAATCCCAGTAAGACCTAGTGGTAGGCAGGGAAGACAGCTTGTGAAACTCCAGTTAAATGGGTTTCACACTGTCTCACTCTGTCCTCAGTCACAGCTGAGACTAGAGGGATGACATCATAATAGAACTGTCGCAGCTGCATGAGCCACATTTGGAATTTTTAGCTCAGAGTAAGTTTAGAATCTTGGGAATTCAAAGGAGTCTTCAGTTTGTCCTTAAGCAAACAAGAAGGACAACAGTAGTTGTCTGTTTACCCCCCTCCCTCTGGGGGGGTGAGGAAAGTTCTTTGTGGGTTCCAGGGGCAATCCCCTTCTCCCACCTTGGGAAGAAAGCTGCCTGTTTTAATTTAAGTTCAGTCTGTTCATGTATAACAGCAAAGGTTACAGTTCTTCGCCTGTGGGGTACCTGCAATGAATGGGTGAGTGTTTGGCCCCATTGGAAGGGGCAAACAACTTCTTTTCTTCAGTTGGATTTCAAGTATTGGGGACTGCTATTTGGGAGGACTATGTCAACTAGGACAAACAAATAGAGCAGTCATCTGTTTAAAGTGTTAAAGTTCATTGTAGAGGGGGGTGCTTCAGGTCATCCACCGTCAATCTACATTTTAAAGTCTAAAGTTCTGTGTGTCCAGAGAAATGGCCGGGTATGGGCTGTGGGAGCTGGAGGTGGGAAAACCCCCCATCTTTAGTAACCAGGTCCACCTCTACGGATTTCTTCTGTGTTTTTGTTACTTGCCCCATGCACTTGGCCAGTGATGGGGTGGGTACCCAGACATGGGTCACAACTTGAAAATCTCTCTAGGAGTCGCAGACTCTAAGTGGTGTGGGGAGCCACAGGATGGGAACATTACTCCTTGTTGGATGGGAGTCTCCCTGTTTGATGGGAGTTTCGAATTGGAAGTACGAAAACAAAATCTCTCTAGGAGTCGCAGACTTCAAGTGGTGTGGGGAGCCACAGTTTGGGAGTCTCCTTGTTTGATGGGATGTCTTACCAAGTAGAGTTTGGGTTCATTCGCCAAGTGGACCGTCAGTCGAGTGGCCAGCAGGGGAGCCGGGCCAGTAGGGCTGTGTTCCCAATGCGCATGCAAAGTCCGGGCTGAGTGCCTGGTGGGTCCAAAGCCAGACAACTGTTGTATTGTGTTCATTCCTCAAATGGACCGCTGTGTTTAACCTCTAATCTGCATTACAGTTACATAGCCCTGTGGGGGACCATACAGAGCTTTGTTTATGTTCAGTGAGTTAATAAATAAAGCCACACTGAAAAATCCCAATTCTGGTTCTGGACATTACAGTTATTGCTTCCTGTAGTTGGATTTACTTGGGTGCCCCTGTGCAGAGTAGTCAAACCTAGGTCTCTTGTGCCAGGTAACCTCATCCTTCCCCGAACCCGTAGATAGACATATGTATATCCATGTTACAAAAATGGGCATATGCCTTACAAAAATGGAGGCACCGCTTTGGATTTGTTTGGGAAGGAAGGTGCTTGGGCAGGTAGGCTAGCGTTTTGGCTATCTGGCAGTCGGTAGCCCAAAAAAGTTGAAGCAATTTCCCTAGTGTGTGCCGTGTGCTGTGAATCTTGTGCTGCTGTTTAAAAAATGCCAACTGTTTACCAAGAAGCTGTAAAGCCAAAGTGTGTGTCCTTGTCCTGCATTAACATAGTTTACAGCGTTTGCCAGTTTTAAAATAAAGTTCTGTGTAGGAAAGTGTGGAAAACTAGGGGTAGCAACAGAGAAATTATGCCCTGGACGTTGGAAATGCTTTCTGTGCAATACTAGAGACTGCAGAGTTAATGGCAATGTTACATGGTTGAAATAGGCTCCCGCTGTGGAGTCAGTTGAAAAAAAAAAAAGTGCATCTTTTCAGTTTAAATTTGCCTGCTCAATGATCGCCGTGAGGAGAGGAGCCCTCGTGAGGAGGAAGAGGCTCATTTGCATGGCGTCGTGTGGTTGGTCAGTTTGCCATTAGTCCCACCCCTCAGCCAGCTCTTATGTGTCTGCTTCAGCATTCGAGAGGGAGACAGAGAGTAGTGAGTGTACTGGCAATGGAGGAGCGTTTGAGAAGTGTTCAAAGCGCTGTAAACAGTGAAAAGTGACTTTTCTAGTTCAAAATCAGGCTCAACCCGCTTATCGGTCGTGGGATCAGTGAATTGTGTGATTAATACTACGATCGCGGAGACTGCCTGCCCGTTTGAAATCCGAGGCCTTCAAAAATCTGGCTGCAGGCGTTTTCCTCCATCGCAGCAATCTGCTACCATAACAGTGAGTAAACGATTTAAAACTGCTCAAATCAGTGATTTTCAGAGAATGCCATATAAAATGTGAGTGCAGCTGTATAGTCGCTTTGCAAGTAGTGATTGTGTGATATCCTGCTGGCAGTGCAAGTCTGTAAAGCCATTAAATGTGTGCATAGCAATGAAAGTAGCCTCAGTTTAAAGTTTGCAGCCAGAGAGAGACTGTGGGTTGTAAAATAAGTGCAACACTAGTAAAAGCAGGCAATCCTGTGCTGAAACCTGAAGTTTTAAAAGGGACTGTGATTAAATAAATGTTGCCAGCATGTGAAAAGTCCAAGGAAAATCCTGTAAATGTGAGAACAGCCAGAAAAGAGCAGGTTGTGCAGTTTGAAATAAAAGTTAATAGTAGCTGATGTAAATCGGGTGTGCAGTGGCTTGACCCAGAGTCTGAATGTTAATGCACAGGAGTGCTGCCGCCGCCATTACAGGGTGGGGTAGTAAAGTAAACACAGCAGCAGAGGAGCCATTTTAAAGCTACAGAGTGTGTTCATTTAAAGTGGGACTTTCAGTTACAGTGAACTTTTGTTTGTTTTTCTGCAGTTATGGACTCAGGACCAGCTCGTTACCCGGATCATGCCCGGGTTGCAGTAACAGCAGCAGTAAATAGATTGAGAGATATTGAAAATTGGTGCTATAGAGGGTAACTCCCTCCTGATGTGGCAATTCCTAATTATCCAGTGCGTGTATGCCAGATGTGCTTTAGTGCTGGAAGGGATGTCTTCATGATTCCTCACTGTGTTGGTTGTCTACAAAAATATGGCTTGTATAAAGCACCTCAAATTCGTTTGGCTCCCACATGGACACAACTTCAAGAATCTGCAGTTGGCAGCACACAGCATCAGGCAGAGCCAGTGGAGGAAGGTCCGCCGGGGGAGTGTGGCACAAAGTTAGAGAGTGCAGAATTAGAGAATGAAGCTGAAGTTGAAGTTTTGGATGCTGGATCTCAGAAGGCAAGTTCAGATAAAGCATCAATAGACCCCTGGGTGGGGGGGCCTAGCCCAAGTCTCGAAGGTGAAGATGAGATGCGGGAGGCCGTTGAATGGGAGGTGTTGACCTCCGCTCCTAGTGATGAATGGATAGTCTGGGGTGAGAACTACTGCTCACTCCTGGGCTCAGATCCTCAGTGAAGAGGAAGATGAGGGGGAATCTATGTGGCCTTGTGAGAAAGGAACGGGTACACAGCCTCAAGATCTTGCCTCGGAGGAATGTGTTCAAGAAGGTGGTGATGCCACTGCCCTGGCTTCACCAGAAGAAGAAAAAGAAGTCAGGGATCTGTTTTTAATTTCACTGAGGATGCGAAGCTGGCAGAACCAGGACTGGCCACCCCCAAGCCAAGCCAGCGGTCTCAGATTGACCAAAGCAAGTAAAGAGGAGAGACTTTTTCTTAGAAAGGCCAATGAAATCTATGGTATGACCTTTCCTACCTTTCCTCGGAGAGTCTGGGAGGAGATTGAGAACTGCAGGAAATCCTGGATCTGGGGTGAAGCAATGAAACATGTGCATCCTGGGGCTAACCAGCATGTAAAGAATAGACTGTTCCACGAAAAGTATACACAGTGGAAGAGAAGCAGGACACTGTTTATGGACAGAGTGAGAATAGTGGACGGAGAGGGAACCGAAGTCTCCCACTGTGTGAATTATGTGCGTCCAGATGGAGTAATAATTCAAGCCCCTGACCCCTCTACTATTGGCCTCAGTGCAAGGGACCTCCCAGTAATTAAGCCCGTGCCTACAAAATGGAGAGCCGAGCAGTGGTAGTCAATACTGCCACATCTACACTGTGAAGTAACCTTATTGAACTGCCAATATGAATAAACAGGAACTCAGGTGCCCCATATTCTTCAGTCCACAGTGTACTGCCCTATTCAGCAACCATCTACTGGTACCACCAGATGACTTCAGATCCAGAGAGGACACCAGCCCAGCTGTTTTCCTGTTCATCGCCTGGTAATCGGATGACGCCAGACCAGCTGTTTCTCTTTTTGTTCCTGTTCTAAGGTTCCTTCTCCAGTTATGACATCAGCCCAGCTGTTTCCAGATGTGCACTCCTGTGGGTTCCCGGAAGATGTCCGCCCAGCTGTATCAGAAGAAATGCTGCCAGGGAGAGTCTTCGCAGGGACCAGGTTGGTGATGTATGAATACTTCAAGAGGCTGGTGAGTCATCAAAATTCTTTTTATTCTATCTTTATGATATTGCAATACACACCTTACACTACAGACTTCAAACAGTGTGTGAACTGTCCGCAAAGACTCTCCCCTTCGGGATTATGGCCTTAAAAGACTATGTTCATGGGGCTCCGGCCCAGGAGAGACTCTTTAATGGACTGGCCTTCAGGCCTTGTAGTCACTAGTGGGACATTTAGGGCATTCCATCCCCCCAAAGAAGTGTATTGTTATCAATGTCATTTCTGTACTTAATGTATATACTGCCTTTCTACTTTTCTAAAAAAAAAAAAAAAAAAATATTTTTCTTTTTGGGATTGTTTAGTGTTCTGTTTTTCCTGTATGGTAAGGGTTGTTGTTGTCACTGTTGTTGTTTAGGTAGATCGTAAATGCAGATTAGGGTGTGTTTTTTGTTTTGTTTTGTCTTTTCTTACAGGTGTTCCTGGAGGACAAAAGAGAAGACAAGAAGAGGAGGAGGGGCTCATCGGAGTTCCTCGTTCAGTGCTAGTGTAGAAATTAAAGTACTGTTTGTGTTCCTAATGTTGTAGTTGCAGGCTGCCCAAGGTCGGGGAGGCCCCCGGGTTTTGTTTTTGTTTGGGATGTTATGTAAGAGGCAGATAGGTTTTCCCTAGAGGGTTAGGGGGGATAGACAGGCTGTGGTCCTCAGTGGCCATAGGGACTGCAGTGCTGATCTATCAGGGCTATGCTCTGGATGGTTCTACCAGAGCCACTAGGTGTCCATAGTACATGGATAGAGTAGAGGTTGATATGTCAGCTATAGGTCTCTAGGCCCTTAGTGTTGCCTACCTGTGCTTGCACATGGTAGGAGGGGGCCTGATCACCCCCCTCCGCAGGTAGCACATAGGGTGGGATGGCCTAAGGCCGAGTGCATAATGACTGGGGACAGTCATTTTCCTAGTCAAGGGCGAGTGTAACCCCTTTGTTACCCGGGGTTACTAGAATCCCAGTAAGACCTAGTGGTAGGCAGGGAAGGCAGCTTGTGAAACTCCAGTTAAATGGGTTTCACACTGTCTCACTCTGTCCTCAGTCACAGCTGAGACTAGAGGGATGACATCATAATAGAACTGTCGCAGCTGCATGAGCCACATTTGGAATTTTCAGCTCAGAGTAAGTTTAGAATCTTGGGAATTCAAAGGAGTCTTCAGTTTGTCCTTAAGTAAACAAGAAGGACAACAGTAGTTGTCTGTTTATCCCCCCCTCCCTCTGGGGGTGAGGAAAAGTTCTTTGTGGGTTCCAGGGGCAATCCCCTTCTCCCACCTTGGGAAGAAAGCTACCTGTTTTAATTTAAGTTCAGTCTGTTCATGTATAACAGCAAAGGTTACAGTTCTTCACCTGTGGGGCACCTGCAACGAATGGGTGAGTGTTTGGCCCCACTGGAAGGGGCAAACAACTTCTTTTCTTCAGTTGGATTTCAAGTATTGGGGACTGCTATTTGGGAGGACTATGTCAACTAGGACAAACAAATAGAGCAGTCATCTGTTTAAAGTGTTAATGGATTTAAAGTTCATTGTAGAGGGGGTGCTTCAGGTCATCCACCGTCAATCTACATTTTAAAGTCTAAAGTTCTGTGTGTCCAGAGAAATGGCCGGGTATGGGCTGTGGGAGCTGGAGGTGGGAAAACCCCCCATCTTTAGTAACCAGGTCCACCTGTATGGATTTCTTCTGTGTTTTTGCTACTTTCCCCATGCGCTTGGCCAGTGATGGGGTGGGTGCACCCCAGGCGTGGAGTACTTAGCAAATCTCTCTAGGGTCGCAGACTCTAAGTGGTGTGGGGAGCCACAGGATGGGAACATTACTCCTTGTTGGATGGGAGTCTCCCTGTTTGATGGCAGTTTCGAATTGGAAGTATGAAAACAAAATCTCTCTAGGAGTCGCAGACTTCAAGTGGTGTGGGGAGCCACAGTTTGGGAGTCTCCTTGTTTGATGGGATGTCTTTCCAAGTAGAGTTTGGGTACATTTGCCAAGTGGACCATCAGTCGTGTGGCCGGCAGGGGAGCCGGGCCAGTCGGGCTGTGTATCCAATGCGCATGCAAAGTCTGGGCTGAGTGCCTGGTGGGTCCAAAGCCAGACAACTGTTGTATTGTGTTCATTCCTCAAATGGATCGCTGTGTTTAACCTCTAATCTGCATTACAGTTATGTAGCCCTGTGGGGGACCATACAGAGCTTTGTTTATGTTCAGTGAATTAATAAATAAAGCCACACTGAAAAATCCCAATTCTGGTTCTGGACATTACAGTTATTGCTTCCTGTAGTTGGATTTACTTGGGTGCCCCTGTGCAGAGTAGTCAAACCTAGGTCTCTTGTGCCAGGTAACCTCATCCTTCCCCAAGCCCGTAGATAGACATATGTATATCCATGTTACAAAAATGGGCATATGCCTTACAAAAAGTGTGTGGAATTTTCAAAATGTTGCCCAAATTCTGCTAAATTTCACCAGAAACGGAATGTTAGACTTTTGAGTCAAAAAATGCTGAATAAGTTTTTCCGCAACATTTCCATGGAATTTTATTCCGCAGACCTCAATATTTTCCACGGAAATGGTTGCAGAATGATTTTCCAGGGGAAAATGCTGGTCCCATGGATCACAGCAGGTGGAATTTCATAAAAGAATAGAGAAATTCCTGCAGAAATTCCACAGGCAGAATGGTCATTCCACATTAATTTTGCCAGTGGAATTCTGCATTCCACATAGCACTAATCAATAGTGATCTAGGTGAACCAGTTTTTTACTGTTTAATGTTTTTCTATAAGGATACCAAAAAAAACACCAAAAAAGATGCATGAGGTTCCAATCTACCTCATACAGTGCTCAAATAATCACAAAGTTCCAATGATTCAAAATATCTCAGTTCACTGTCTTACAACAATTCTTATGTTATATTATACTCATAATTCCATCTATACTAATTAAATGGTTTTCATTATGGCTAGTATTCTGTAATGTTTATCTGAATAAATTGAATATACTATAATAGATATATAGATTCATGGTTCAGATCTATACCTGGGCATCACATCTGTAGCTAGCATCATGGTTTTATAGCTAGTTTTTCTGTGAAATTCACAGTTCCTGAATAAAAACACATTTTACCAAATGTAAGCTATTTTTCTCATGACCTCTTAATCATTTGCATATTCTAAGTTATTTGTACTTTAGTTGCTTAATGTCCTAGTACAAATTTCACTCTTAAGAATTGTAATAATTTTATGGTCTCTAACTTATGGTCTCATTCGACTGTTCCCCAGACACTGTATAAATCATGGTTCCACTATGTGTCATAACATGGCTATATTAATGTTAGTGCAACATTTTCTTAAAGAAATCTATTTAGAATGGACCACCATTTAAATTTATTTCAGTTTTAGTCGGACGGTTTCTGTCCTTTTATCTGTGTGCCTGCAAATAAGACAAGAGATCTATTTCAGTGTATCTTGCTTCAGGCATTCCAAATGTTTATATACATAATCACAATTCACTTATTTAGCTATTCCATTAAAACACAGATACTAAGGATCTGGGGAACTAGCATGACCAGCTGTTAAATCTTCTTACCTTATTGGCAGTTCCTCTGTCAGACGGCATGTATAGTGAACTGCACTACTACTGTAGGTGCTGCCTGTGTAAGCCTTTTATGCTGCTGGGCTAGAGGGCAGAACCTTTCTGCAGTGAATCAGCCTCTGTTACCTATAATAGAATAATAAAATTAATCTCAGTAATAGAAAAATGACAGAAGGGAACCCACCTAAAAGTGATCTTGTGAGAACTATCAGCTCCCACAGTTTTGTTGCAGCCCACCGGCCAAAGCGACAGTCCTAGAGGATGCCCTGGTACTGGACTGTACAGGGAAGTTTCTGTATGCCTTTCCACCATTCCCACCCATTCAGAAAGTACTCCTGAAACTCAGGGGAGAACCTGCAACAATGATCCTGATAGCTCCAGACTGGGTCAGTAAGGCCTGGTGCTCAATGATTCTGATCCTGCCCAACGAGAATCCAATCAGCCTGCCACTCAGTCACAATCTGTTGACTTTGTCCCAGGGCAGAAAAACATTCCAAAACCTCAGCACCCTACACTTGAGTGCATGGTTCTTGAGAAGTTAGAATTTTCTGGAACGGACCTTTCAGAGGAAGTCCTGAAAATGCTTCAGGTTTTAAAGAAACCCAGTACCAGGAAAGAATATTCCTGTAAGTGGAACAGGTTTTCTTACTGGTGTGCACTCAGAAAAATAAACCCAGTGGAGGCAGGGTTGCCTATAGTTCTGGGATACCTAGTACACCTACAGTCATTAGACCTACAGCCTTCAACTTCAAAGATGTACAGTACTTAGCAGCAGTATCAGCATACATATCAGCTGGCAAGGGAATGTCTTTGGCCTAAGAGCACATTTTCAAAAGCTTTTTTAAAAGGTCTCAGCCATTTGTACCCTGTTCCACTTTGGGACCTCAATATGTGCCTTGTCCAACTTATGGAGGCTCCCTTGAACCTATGGAAACTGCTGACCTGAAGTATGTCACATGGAAACCCATATTCTTGGTTGCACTGATCTCTTCTAGGAGGGTAAGTGAATTGCAAGCCTTTTGCACAGAACCAAGTTACAGAATCCCTCTTAGGGATAAGGTAGCTCTTAGAACCAACAGAAAATTCTTCCCTGAGGTGATATCTGAATTTCACCTGAATCAGCTAGTGACTCTCATCTACTCTTTCCAGAGCATTCCAATCCAGGTGAGGAAAAGTTGCATAGCCTGGACCTAAAGTGAGCCCTGATCATTTACATAAACCAGATAAAATAGGTCAGGTCTCAGAGTAGAAAGCTTTTTATTACCTATGGTGAGGCTGGAAAAGGCAAACCAGCTACAAAAAGATCCATCTCTCACTGGATAGTCCCCTTCATTCAGTTTTGCTATGAAAAATCGGGAAAAATGTCACCAAAATGCTTAAGGGCACACTCCACAAGAGGTACCTCTGTCTCTGTGGCATCTTCAAGAGGCATCATACTGTCAGACATTTGCAAAGCAGCTATCTCAAAAACAGTGCACACCTTCACAAAGCACTACTGTTTGGATATACAGTCCAGGAGGGATGCCAACTTTGGCACTGCTGTCTTGAAGAACTTTTTTATTTACTAGGTTCTGGACCTAGCCTTCCAAAGTACTACTACTGAGTCTGCATAAATTGTAAACATTACATGAGTGATTCCTGGGGTTAGAAGAAAAAAAAATACCTACTGTAGTAATGTTGTTTCTTCTTAAGGATCACTCACTATGATTACACTCCCTAACCCCTAACAGGGGGAGAAGGGAGGATAGGCAAATCAAAAAGGTTACAGGAACTAGGTGGGGGGGGGGCACAGAGCCAAGGTGGAGGGTAATGTCACTCATTGCTCACAGTCTTGGTAACAAGATGGCTGACATGAAGGCCCTCTTAGTGGAGGGGAAGCTAAACATAGTGGCAGTTACCAAGACCTGCAGTACAGCACACCATGACTGGGACCTCTTGATCCTGGGGTACAAGCTGTACAGAAGGGACAGAGTGTCAGGAAAGGGGTGTGGTATATATCAGGGAGTGGATAATATTCACTAAGGAGGAGAATGATCAGGAGAAAGTGGAATAGCTGTGGATCCAGCTCCAGATGAACAGGGGGAGGAAGGTTAGGTTGGGGGTGGTCTACAGACTGCCCAACCAGAAGGAAGAAAGGGACAAAGAATTACGTAAGGAATTTCTGGATGCAGCAGGTAAAGGGGAGGTGGTATGGGTGGGGGACTTTAGTCTGCTTAAGGTGGACTGGGGTATGCCAGCAACATCCTGTGCCAGGAGTCAAATGATCCTGGATGCAATACAAGGAGGGTTCATGACCCAGGGAGTTATGGAGCCCACAGGGGGGCTATCTTTGATCTGGTGCTTGCAAATAAGGAGTACATACAAGAAATAATGGTCAAGAAACCCCTGAGTGGTAGCAGCCACAGCATGGTGTGATTCTGCTTGGATATGAGAAGGGAAAGCTTCTCCACCAAGATCAAAACCCTGGACTTCAGGGGAGTGGATTTCTTGAAAATGTAGGAGGTGCTATGGAAGCAACTTGAGGGCATCAAAGCACATGTGGGGGTGGACAGACAATGGGCCATCATCAGGGATGCAATAATAGCAGCCGCAGCCGATTGTGTTAAGTTTAGGAGGAAGAAGTTGGGAGCCAAATCACCCATGTGGTTCAACTCTGAGATTGCCAAGGTGGTGAGAGACAAGACAGCGGCCTGCAAAAGATACAAGATGACTAAAAGCAAAGCAGATAAGGAGGAATACCTGAGGTTAGCTAAAGTGGTGGGCAAGGAGGTGCAGCAAGCAAAGGCACAGAAGCAACTGCAAATAACAGAAGGAATTAAGACCAGGGAAAAAGCCTTTTCGTTACATAAGCAAGAAGAGGGACAGGAAGGATGGGATAGATGGGTGGAGGAGGAAGAAGTGAGCAAGGTGGAAGTACTGAATGAGAGCTTCTGCTCTGTCTTTACTAGGGGAAAAGATGGGCCGGTACCATCTGTGGGAAGAAGTAGGGAGGGGAAGGGGCAACAGACAGAGTAATAGAGGTGAATAGAGTGTGGGAGGGGACTACTATCACTGAAAGCAGACAAGTCCCCAGGACCGGATGGCATGCACCCAAGGGTACTGAAGGAGCTAGCAGAGGAGCTTGCAGGGCCACTGGCACATGTGATGCCACTCCAGAAGAGCAGACCCAGGGATGATCCGAGAAACTACAGGCCAGTCAGTCTGACACTGATCATGTGCAAACTCATGGAGACCATACTCAAGGAGAGGTTGGTAAGGTACATAGGGAAGAATGTTCTCCAGGATGAGAGACAACATAGGCTTGTGGAAGGAAGGGCCTGTAAGGCAAACCTGATTGACTTTTTTGATTGGGTCACCAGAGCGGTAGATGGAGGCAAAGTGGTAGATATCATTTACATGGACTTTAGCAAAGCCTTAAATTCTATGCTGCATATGAGGCTAATCAGCATACAGAAGGATCTTAGGGTCAGGGATAAAATGACAAGGTGGGTAAAAAACTGACTAAGTGCCAGAACCAAGAGGGTGTTGGTGGGAAGGGTGAGTTGTCCAGTGCCAAGGAGGTTATCAGTGGGGCCCCGCAGGGATCAGCTCTGGAGTTGGTGTTGCTCAATGTCTTCATAAATCACACTGGGGAAGGCATTAAGGGCAAGATGTGCATGTTTGTGGATGACACCACACTCTGTGGAAAGGTGGATGCAGTTGAAGGGATACAGGACCTATGGGAAGACCTCAGGAAACTTGAGAGAGGGTTGTGGATCTTGGCAACTTGGCTTCAATGCCAAGAAATGCAAAGCAATGCACATTGGGGCCAGAAATCCTAGGACTGAGTATTACCTTGGTGGGGGGGGGCCTGATAGGGATCCATGACACCAGTTAGACAAATTTGTTGCCAAATGACATTACAGCGATGACTTTATGTTGACCACAATTGTGGTCAGCCTAAAGCCATTTCATGAAGACTTTGTTTTCCTAGGGGAGCTTTGCCCCCCTGAACCCCCCATGTGGGGGGGTCTGGCTCCCGCTTCCCCCATAACTTAAATAATCAACTCTGAGTCAGAGTTGATTCCGGGAGGAGGTGCAAGACCCCCAGAAAACAGTGCTGGGGTCCCACACCAACATTATAGTGGCCTGTCGCTGTTGTAGCTGTAATGTTGGTCATGGTGAAATTGTAGAACAGGCATCGGCATACATCCAGAAAGCAGCAATGGAGGAAGAAAAGGATCTGGGGATAGTGATTACCAATGACCTGAAACACTCCATGCAATGCAAAAAGGCAGCAACGAAGGTGAACAGGATGTTGAGATTTATAGCCAAGGGAATCAACAGCAGGCAGAGTGAGGTCATACTGCCCTTGTATAAGTCACTGATGAGACCGCATTTAGAATATGGGGTAAGGTACTGAAACCCATATCATAAGAAAGACATTGTCTTGTTAGACAGGGTCCAAAGGTATACTGTGTACAAGGTAACTGCAATTGAACACTTACAAAAAAGGCGACTCAATCACGGCGCCTGTGTACAGGGCTACCTGGCAGGGTAGTGACCAGATACAGGGGGTAGGCAACTACAGCGATGGGATGTTGCTGCATATACACATGTGGAGACCCACGTTGCTACAATGGGCGAGGAGGTGTGTGGGATGTGAGTGGTGGTCGGGTTGAGCTGGTCTTGTGGTGTGGTGTGGTATGGTGGGTAGGTGGTGGGCTAAGGTTGGAAGGGGGCCGGGTTCGATTCTGGCTGTGATTGTTTTTTGCGTTGGGTAAAGGCTTTGTGGTTTTTTTTAAGTTGTACCCCCCTTTGATATGCACCTCCCCAGGAGTTGAGAATCCTTAAGTAGGGGGGGCATAGGGGGCAAAGCCCCCATGGTGGGGTCCTGGGGGTGCAGCCCCCCCAGATAACATAGAAAACCAGTTACCTGTTTTCTAGTAGCTGCAAGTGTGCATCACCATAATTCATTTTTGGTGATGTACACTCACCCTAATGGCGATCATCATTCTGCTATCGCTGTTATGACACAGAACCGGATCCAAAGGAGGGCAACCAAGATGATCAGGGGACAGCAAGGGAAGTCTTGCAAAGAGAGACAGTGAGTCCTGGGAATGTATTCCCTGGAAGAGAGGAGAGAGAGAGAGAGAGAGAGAGGGCGGATATGATAGAGACCTTTAAGTACCTGAAGGTAATAAATAGAGTGGATAGGGAAGGTCTCTTCAAGCTAAGTGACAATAGAACCACAAGGGGGCACAAATCGAAGTTGGTGGGGGCGAGGTTTAGGAGGGATGTTAGGAAAATTTTTTCATAGAGTGGGTGGTGGACAAATGGAATGCACTACCAGAAGAGGTGGTATCAGAGAAGATGGTGGGTGGCTTTAAGAGGGCATGGGATAGGCATAAAGGGAACCCAGGGAACCATGGGGGGGACATGAAGGAAAGGTTGACAGGGGAAGGGGGTGCAGGGTCAGTGGCGTAAACCTGGGACAGTGCATTACTAACGGGCAGACTCAATATACCAATTTGACCTTCTTCTGCTGGCTCTTCTGTATGTTCGTAACCCTGTCTCCCCTTCCAGAACATGAAATAGGTTCACACAAGAATCAGTTCCTTCTACTGCAGTTCCTACAACTGTAAGCAAGTTGTAATTGTTTACATGATACATTTTCACAAGTCTGCTTCAATTTTTTTTTTAATTCTATGAAATTTTTCTAAACATTTTTTTAGTAGTCTTTTAGCTAGTTTCACTAGCCGCTGCTCCACCCTGGCTTGGAAACAGATCTGAGCAGTGGCCAGAAGGGAGCAAGGATGCATAGTTTGAACCTGCAACACCAAGAAAGAGCTGCACTCAGAGTTGGGTGCTCACAGCAAAAGTATGCACATGATTACTTTTGAAAGAGCTGGACACTCACCACCAAAGGAGCAGTCCACAAACAGGAACATTGATTCACACTGCAAAGTTTAATTCTGGATATAAAAGTGCAAACAATTCCACAATGAGTGCAAACCCCATATCAGGGAGGTATAACACGTGATCTGTTTCACATCCAAATGAGGCTTGCCTAATTAAAGAAGACAGACACAGTTATCCTTGTGTCCCCTTCCCTAAGTTCCCCTCCCATCCCCCTGTGTTTCATGGGGGGGGGGGGTAGGATGACAGACAGGTAGGGCTCAGATGGACAATGGTATGATGACATCAGAAAAGGGGCGGGGCAAAGGAAGAGAGATGGGGATGGGGAAGGAGAATTGGCAAAGGGGAATAAGGGGAGGTTTCAAAACAGGGGTATATAACAGCTGGCACAGAGGTTTCTATCTCTTTTATGCTACTTGCAGTTTGTTGAACTTCCCTCCCACCCGCCCTGGAGCTGTATATGGAGATAACAATAAGGGGACTGCTGAAGGTGGATGGCAGGCATGCAGGGACATAAGTAACTCTTGTTAAGGGGAGGACAGCCAAGGTGTATGGCTGTGAGATGGGGAATATAGTAGGAGGGGCTAAAAGTGGTGGGGGGGGGAGGGATGGGACAGAATTAAGAATAACAACAGACACAATAAAGAAGGAGAAAAGTGGTCTCAGTTTACACCATTTCCTCCAGAGAGATGAGACGAAGTGAACTCCCAGGTCTACACCTGGGAGAAAGAAGAAGGAACACAGGAAAGAAAAATGTAAATAATATGGATGTGAAGGTGTAAAATTTTATAAATATGAATAAAGATAGAGGGTGACTGAGAAAATGAATGGAGATGAAAAATGTAAAAAAGATTGTAGATGGATTGTATTAATATAAAAAATAAATTAACTGCCAATCTGAGCGCCCACAATACCAAATTGTGTGTGTATTCCTTGGGATAGGGGAAAATCTGGGACAATGATGCTTTATGAAAGGCTGACATAACAGTCATGGTACCCTAATTTATACCAGTAATATCGTAAAGTGATATTGCACTAATGATATATGTCATGACCTTCTGACCTACCCAGACAAAGTGAATGAAGGGCAATATATATAACGAATAAAGATAAATACATATAAACACATACAGTTCAATAATTAAAAATGCAAAATGAACTTCATAGGTGCAAACAGTAAAAGACCGTATAGACACTTAGGCTCAAAACTTAAAATGGTTACTAAGTCTCATATCTCAGGAGCAGCCTAGATAACCTGAACAGACTCCAACAATAACATTTCTTTGGATATAATGCTGCAATAAAAAAATTCATTTTTATAACAGCAGTGGAGTATAACTGTTCATGGGCCACTACAAGAGAATAAAAAAGAAATACATATTTTTTTACTGTTAATCTTTTTGTTGAGTTTCAGAGAAATACAACAAACTTTGTACATTTTAAAAACAACATATCATGAACGTTACATACATGCATTGCAACTTTGAACATAGTGAGGTTTCAGTGAGAGCTGCTATTTATAATGAAGGTACTTTCTTTGAGAATTGTACACTTAAAAGAAGTTAAAATTACCTTTGAGCAACCCTCAGGTTGGTTGCTGAAAGGTGCTGAAGCAGACTTATTGCAGTGTCAGTGGCTCAGTAGGTAGCGCACTTGCCTCTGAGACTGGGAGATCAGAGAGCTGTGGGTTTAGTTCCCACATCTGGCACTTGAGTTAATATCCCAGTGCTGACACTGTAGTGCAGCATGGGAGGGGTGCTGCACTTCTGAGGTGCCGTCTTTCAGATGAGATGTTAAACTGAGGTCCCCATCTGCCTGGATTGGTGGTACTTCAGGTGGATGTTAAAGATTACATGGCACTTATTGAAAAGAGTAGGCAAATTTCCCTTATTCACTCAAAATACCACCAACAGCTTAATCTGGTTCAAGGTCAATTGGCATTTATCTGTATCCCCCTTCCCTGGGTTGTGACTGAAAATAGGCAGGATTTGTCTAGTGTACTTACCTGGTCAACAAAAACTAAATAAATAAAATTAATAATTTTCGATGTTACAAGCTCATTGGAATGAAAATATGTTGCATGATATTTTATTTCAAGTATGGAGTCAGATCAAATCCCGTATTTAATCCTGGCCATTGTGTAGCTCTTAGGGTGAAACTCCAGATGGCCTCTCTTCTCAGTACCAAATTTAAAACTGCCACCTCTGGGGTTGCTGATGTTGGTAAGACAGTAAGACAGTACATACAGAGGTTGGGAGAACACTAGAGCTATTGCAAAAGGGGATTGTGAATGCGCTGCTGCATAACATATTGTTAACCATGGCACTGATATCACACACAGTTTCAAATTTATGGGCAGTGAGAGAGTTCTGCCCAGCTCAGAGTTGGCAATATTAATGATTTGGTACTGAAATGAGAGGCCTTCTGGATTTTGACCCTGGGAGCTGCACAATGACCAGGATTAAATAAGCGATCTGATCTGACTTGATACTTGCTCCTGAAACCGGGTTGCAACTTGTAGTGCTACCACTGTGTTAATGGGCTTGATTCTGTCATCTATTTATTTAAAATGTTGGTAACCAGGAAATGCACACTGAACAAAAGCTCACTGCTGAGTGCAACCCAGGGATGGGGGGAGGAAGGGAGTACAAAGTG
The DNA here is from genome assembly GCA_016271365.2 of Neoceratodus forsteri. Lineage (NCBI taxonomy): Eukaryota > Metazoa > Chordata > Ceratodontiformes > Ceratodontidae > Neoceratodus > Neoceratodus forsteri. Next base: position 99,299,881 of record CM057452.1, on the reverse strand, counting down.
AAGAGCATTGCAAACATCCAAAGTGCACATACAAAATAGGCAGACGAATCCAGTTAAATATAAATGGGATGGCCCACTAGACCTAACACAACATGGAATCTAGCTTAGGAAAAAAAGAAAATACCTTGCATGAGAGCTTAAAGTTAAGCACCTCAAAGATAAGAGCACAGACTAGGGCCCAAGCGCTCAAGTGGCCCCAGATAGAGGAGATACAGGCTTGGGGGGGGCCAGAGAGGCAGGAAAAAGAGAGACAGAAGGTTCAGGTGGGGGAGAGACAAGTACAATGGGCAGCAGTAGCACAGGAAGTCTTAGCAGGGGCCTAAAGCCATTGATAGAGGGAGAGAGCTGAAAGGAAGAGAGAAGGTTCCAGAGGGATACAGTAAGCGAGGGCAGCTTGCCCAGCATACGAGTGAGAATGGGGAGTGGCGAAGATGCGGCAATTTCTGGAGCACAGTGAGTAAGAAAAGAGTGCAGGGGAGCGGCTTGAGGAGACACGTGTACTGTTCTTACAGATAAGCTAAACAGAGACCAGTCAATACTGTGAAATTCAAAATCCCAAATTCATAAATAAATTCTCACAACATACAATCATTTCCATGGTACAATGAGCTCCCCTTGGCCGTCTCCTCAATCACCAGATTGGGTCCTTTCAAAATAGCCCTCAAAGAACACATACTTTCCACCCGCCACTGCCTATGCACCGGACAAAATGGGCTGCAACTCAACACCACTAACACCTGGCTACCAAGCCCTGGCCAGGATGGCCAGGTCCTGTCTTAGTCTGCCAGATCCTGTCTTAGTATCAGAGCTGCTCTGCAGGTGCCTACAAGTGTATATTATCTCTAATATTTCTCCTAGATGGACCTGCTCCAGCTACTGTACTTTTATATCCTGTGTTTTTTTCTTACCACTTTGAATTACTGTATTATACATGCTATTAGTATGTTGTGTATTATGTTGATGTTTTGTACTTTGATGAGGAGCCTTTGTAAATGAGTCTTTGACTCAAAGGTTGTAAATCCAATTTACTCAATAAATAAATAAATACATTTCCAGATATCATAACAATGGCAATTCTGCAGAATTTAGATTCACGATTTAATATGTAAAATCACAGTTCATAGAATCATTTCCAGATAATACAGCAGTGGGTTCTGCAGAATACAAAAATCACAGTTTGATATATTAATTCATTTAAAGTACACTAATTTCACAGTTGAAGTCTAAGTTTTCGTTATGTATCACCACATCAGTTCTGAAATTTTGTGGAGGCAGAATTACAACTTTCACCAGAATTCTGCCAGTGGAATAGCAATGTTGCACAGCACTACTACTTGGTCCTTATTTATTTATTGATGTATTTATTTATTTGTTGATATGTGTATGAATTTATTTATTTATTGATGTATGTATGTATTTATTCATTTGTTGATGTATGTATGAATTTATTTATTTATTGATGTATGTATGAATTTATTTATTTATTGATATATGTATGTATTTATTTATTTGTTGATATATGTATGCATTTATTTATTCTTTGCTGTATGTATGTATTTATTTATATGAAAATTGTTAACCAGGAAAGCACACGAGCTGAGGCTCATTTTCAAGTGCGTGCTTGGGGAAAGGGAATGGGAGACTGGGACTAGGATGACGAGTACTGCATTCAACTTTAGTGCTAGTATCTTCGATAATAGTCTTACATCGATATTAAGAAGGGAGATTAGGTGATAACTACTGTATAACTGAGGATCTTTACCCTTCATTTATATATAAGGGCTATTACTGAATCTTAGGGTAGGTGGGAGCTTTTGATGTTCAAGCACTGTTGCAGAATTTTGATGTGCACTTCATAAAATTCAACTTTGGTCTTGGCCATTGGGAGGGATTTGATCTCCAAAATATTTTTCTCTTCAGTTAGGAGAGCATCAATCTGAATTTGTTTTTCAGGACTTAACTTTTATAGAGGGTTACTTTGGCCAGGAAGTCTGCAATCTGATGTTCTGAGGGTGGGCAAAGTGTGTGGCAAAAATTTTATTAGTCTGCTGATGGTCATGTGTGATCATCCCGTGTCCCCTTTGCAGAGAAACAATTCTATTATGAACTTGTTGCTATTGCAGGCTATATGGCAGCAATGTATTGGTCATCTCAACAGCCTCACAGTTTATCTGTCCTGTCTGAAGCAGGGCATACTCTGCTTCTGGCTCAGTGGAACATTAATTTCATATTTTAGGCAGATGAGTTGGCACAGCAGTCCTGAATCTGTGTTTCTTATACTGACCCTCTAACTCCCTCATTTCCAATATTTATTCAGTTCCACTGTCCTTAGGTTCTTTCGGGCAGTAGAGTAGACCACAATATGTCTCCTAATTGTGCTTTTATATGTCTCCATATCATCCCAAATGACACACCAGGGGTTACATTTGCAAAATATACGTAAGAATGGTTTAGCAGCCATGTTCTAAATTCTGGCTCCTGTAATAGACTAGGGTTCAGTCTCCACTTAGGTTGACCCCTTTATTTCCTGAAAAATTTATAGTTAGTGTGACTGGGGCATGGTCAGGCATCAGTATGTTTTTTATTTCTGCACCCACTGTCCAGTTGCTAAACCCTGGCATAGTCCATAGCATGTCAATATGCAAACATGTGGAGTGCACTGTGGAAAAATATAAATAATCCTGGCCCTAGGATGGTCTAGCTGCCAGGTGACAATACAGTCAATATGTTCCATAAGTTTTTTTAATGGCTCTTCTCCCAGGGTGCTCATGATTCTCTACCTTGCCTGGGCTCTTATCAATTAAGGGGTCCAGGAATATTTTCATGTCCTCACCTAAGATTACATTTAGGGACTGCAAGTCCAAAATGGACTGGGGTAAGGAGTGGAAAAAGGCTGGGTCTGATTAATATGGGCCCCATAGTGTTCACAGTACTAACTACAGCCTATTTAGCAGTTTCTTTATTAGTAGCCATCTTTTCCCTGTGTTCATGAATATTTTCAGAGCCATAAAATTAAGGTCTCTCCTATACAAAATACCACTGCACACTGCTTAGAGTTATTTGAGCTCTCAAATACCTGTTCTACCCACATCCTGCATAGTTTTAAAGCTTCAGCTTTTTTCATATGTGTTTCTTGTTACATTGCAACATTAGATTTTAGACTCTTCAGGTATGATAAAATCTTGGCATTCTTTACTAGGTTTCCCATCCCCCACACATTCCATGAGATGACTCTAAACTCAAGAGATTCCATAGTGATTCTTTAGTCATGCTATAATGGGCACTGGGGGGGGGTCTCTCTCCAGCCTGAACTTGTGCCCCCTTCCTTCTGGACAAAAGTACATATACTAGGTACAGCTGATTCTGATGAAATCTGGTGAACAGTAACAACAGTAAACTTGTAACACACATCAAAAATATTGAAATAACCAACCAGAATTTTAGCGTCTCCATGGATAAACCAGTTACACTGTTCTGGCTTGTACTGTGGCCACTGGTGTCTTTGGCTTAGTGCACCATGACTAACCTGATCAAGCTCTTTCAGGGTGCACCAGGTCACAAAGCTTATAGTATTCTGGGTGAATTGGATGGGCAATCATGATAGTTATCCTCCTCCTCCTATGTCCCCTTCTGGCCAGGTCCTCACTTGCATGCCTCCACTCTTCAGTATGTTTTTTGGCTCCATTCTGCTATAAACTCATTTCCTTCTGCATGCAATCCTAAACTGCTCTCTCTAGTTCAAATTTCTTGCAGTGGGGGGGGGGGGAAGCAAGAGAGGAGCATTATTTAATTTGCATTCTGTGCCACTGCACAGGTTTCCTGCCTTCAGGTGCCACATTTGTTATGATGCTCTGTGGGATGTTCCCTCCACATGAAGAAGGTGGCACAGCATCATCAGTGACATGCAGTGCAAGGAAACCAAGACCTCTGTGTGTCCTGCCATGAGGTGGGGGGATGGCAGCCAGCAACATGTACACTGTACAAAGTAAAGAACCATGCATGGTTCATGAGTAAACTAGCAATTTTAATTGTAACAGTAGTTTTTAGTCATCTTTAGCTACCCCCTTATCCCCCATGATGGTCTGTGCTGCATAGTCGGTAGGGAGATTGTAGCCCTGGCCAGATGAGGGACATTACTTTACCCCCATTGCAGGGGATTATGCTGCCCAAGGAATGTGAACATAGAAGGAGGAGGGAAAAGCCCTGGGGTTTATTCCAACAAATGCAAACAAGAAAAATGTAGTTTTCCTCACACTTTCTGTTTATGCTTAAGAGAAAATACCTCAGCTCCTTGAAGAGAGTAGAAACAAACATCAATGTCTTACTGCTTCAATGCTATTTCCAGCCAAGGTCAGAGGCTCCATCCGTGTTAAGTTTCTTGCATATACCAGTGCCTCTGACAGCTTGCTGTACCCATGTGGAGTCCCTTTTCCCAGAGAACTTCAAGGTGGCTGGAAACAGCATTGTGCACTTGATCCATCTATGTATTTATTTATTTAAAGTTGATAACCAGGAAAGGCACACTGAGCGAAGGCTCAATTCCAGGTGTGACCCGGGGGAGGGGTTAGAGGAGGACTAAAAACAAACAAACAATAGCTTATGATTCAATCACAAGAATGTTAAAAACATACAAGGTACATAATAATAATAATAATAATAATAATAATCTTTATTTTTATTGCGCCTTTCAAAAAATCAAGGCGCAGAACAGGCTTTAAAATACATGCAAATAACATATTGTAAAAATCAATAGAATAAATAATATCATCCACATAACAAATAATAAAATCAGATCGGTTCAATATCCTCCCCAAAAGCTTTTCTCCACAGAAAGGATTTCAAAGCTTTTTTAAAGCCACCCACCGTCATGCACTCTCTAATCCAATGGGGTAGAGAATTCCAAAGGGTCGGTGCTACGAATACGAAGGCCCGGGCACCGGAAGATTTCAGAACTACCCTTGGAATCTCTAGCAGCCCCTCGTTGGCTGAGCTGAGCTGTCACTCCGGGATGTAAGGAACCAGAAGCTCTTTCAGGTAATCAGGGCCCAGACAGTGCGGGGCTTTGAAAGTCAGCAAACCGACTTTAAAGGAGATCCGCCACTGAATCAGCAGGCAGTGCAGACCCCGCAGCACCAGGGTAATATAGATGGAATGAGGCGTCCCAGTTAACAAGCGGGCTGCGGAGTTCTGCACCAGCTGTAAGCGGCAGATATCAACCCCTGGAAACCCAAAGTAAAGGGAACTGCAGTAGTCCAAGCGCGAGGTCACAAAGGCGTGGATCAACGTGGGTAGGTCTCCGGACGGAACAAGGTGCTTGATCCTAGCAATATTCCTAAGATGGTAAAAGGTTAGCTGAATGACAGCCGACACTTGCGCACACAGTGTCAGCCGATCGTCAAGAATTACCCCTAGGTCGCGCACCTGTTCAGAGCTAGGGAGCTCAACCACCCCCAGGAATAAACCTGAGGGATGGTCTGTCCCCCAACCCCCATCCAGTGACCAGGATCCACGACCATCACCTCCGTCTTTCCAGAATTCAGCTTCAGCCAGCTGGACCTCATCCATCCTTGGATTTCATCGAGACAGTTATTAAACACCAAGAGTGCTCCATTCTGGTCGGGTGCAAAAGACAGGTAGAGCTGAGTATCATCGGCATAACAATGAAACTCCAGCCCATACCATCTTACAATGTCTCCGAGGGGAAGCATGTACACCGCAAACAACATGGGGGACAGCACCGAACCCTGAGGAACCCCACAGGACAGAGAGATAGGGTCAGAGGAAAATACCCCCCACACCACTCTCTGTGTTCTACCAGTGAGGAAAGATATAAACCATCTGTGGACCAAACCTGAAAGCCCAAAGATATTTTCCAGACGCTCAAGCAGTACCCCATGGTCTACAGTGTCAAATGCTGATGACAGATCCAACAGGACCAAAATGGACCATTTTTTCTGGTCTCTCGCCATCAGGAGATCATTGAGCACCCCAACCAGTGCAGTCTCGGTGCTATGCCTCTTTCTAAAACCGGATTGGAGAGGATCATAGATGCTATGGATGGTCAAATGGTTGTCCAACTGAGTAGCCACTACTTTCTCAATTACCTTCCCAAAAAAGGGAAGGTTTGAGATAGGTCTGTAGTTAACGAGGGAGTCGGGGTCCAAAGAAGCCTTCTTCAACACTGGTGTCACCACAGCCTCCTTCAGGGAGCTGAGATATTCACCAGAGTCTAAGGAGCACCAGACTATCCTCGCTAAAACCAGGATGATAATCTCCCCACAGCCCATAATCAAGGCTGTAGGGCCCGGGTCTAAACTACAGGATGTAGTGCGCATACCTTGGACAATCCTCATAACATCTTCGATATCCGGCCTTTTGAAGAGATTCCAGGAACGAGGAGGGAAAGCGACCAAGGACTGGTCCACGGCCCTTCCCATAGAGAGTGTTGCACGGATCTCCGCCCTAATGTCTTCCACCTTATCCACAAAGAACCAAGCAAACTCATCACACTGAGATTGTGAAAAGGCTCTATGAACCTGTAGACAGGCTGGGTTGCACAGTCTGTCCACGGTTCTAAAGAGCTGAGCCGGTCAGTTCTGTGCAGCAGCAATTTCCCCAGACAGGAACACTGCCTTCTTACTGATAATTGCTGACTGATAGAGTTGATAATGCTCTCGCAGTCTAAGATGGTCGGTATTCAAGCGGGATTTCCGCCAACATCTCTCTAACCTGTGTCCTAAACGCCGGATCTCCCTCAGGTCCCCATCAAGCCATGGGGACCAAGGGCGAAGGGAGAGAGGATGCACATGAAATGGTACAATGGAATCCAGAGCAGAGGTAATGGCCTTATTATAGGCCAGAACCAAAGCCTCTGGATCTGTGCATATCACAGGGAATTCTGATAGGTCAAGTGCTGCAGTTAGACCATTGGGAGTCACATCCCATAAAAGGGCAGTACTTGACCATCTCCACAGGGGTTGGTCTACGCAGGGGGGTGCCAAAATTGAATCTCACAGTGTGATGGTCAGACCATTCAATGGGTTCCACCCCCATGCCGGAGGTCTCCATCCCCAGGAGGAAGACCAGGTCAAGGGAATGGCCGCATTTATGAGTGGCAGAGGTAACCACCTGTGAGAGGCCCAATGAATTCATCAGTTGGAGGAAGTGCTGTCCAAATTGCGAGAGTTCATTGTTGATCCAGGCATTGAAGTCTCCCAGCACCATCAACCTGTGGGACTCCAATACCAGGTCAACGATGAAGTCTGCCACTTCCTTAAGGAATGGCTTCTTGTCTCCTGGTGGACGGTAGCTGAGGGCCAGTCTATAGCCCCCCACCTGCCACTACAACACATTCGAATGATCTGGTCTCCTCAACTGGCACACTGGTAAGACCCAATTCAGTCTTGAAACAGACAGCAACCCCCCCCCACCCCTGAGGTCCAATCTCAGACAGTGAATCACCGAATACCCAGCTGGAACTGCCGCCTCAAGAATGGGGCCAGTATTACCATCCAGCCAGGTTTTGGTGATGCAAGCCAGATCCACTGTACTCACCAAGTCCGCCATAATATCAGTCTTGTTCACAATGGATCTGGCATTGCATAGCACCGCCCGAGTTGGACAGATCCCCTGGAATGCCCCGGCCACCAGCCCATCATTACTAATGATGGTGCCCTTGGGTATGGGGGTCAAACAAGGAAACCACCGTTCAGACCTCCATTTCACCCCAGGGCGTCTTCTGGGCTTAACAATCCCGACGCGAGTGCTCTCCTCGACCATCCTCCATTGTTCACACCCCCCAACCCTCCTCCTCCTCCTACGGGCAATTCCCAAGGCATGACAGCGCTGATAGACAGAAAAAGCTAAAGGAGAGGGGGAAAAGGGATGAAGGGCATGAAGGGTGGAGGATGAATAGCACACGACAGGGGGGTTGGGTAATAATAAATATCCCCATGCTTCAACATGAGGCAAGATAATGACCTCTTACTCTAACCAAAACTAAAAATCCCACCCCAAAATTAAAATAACAATTAACCTACCAAATTAAACAACCAAAAACACAAAATCCCAAACCCAAATAATCTGACTTAATCCAAAATGTCTCAAATGGAACCCACTTTCCGGAAAAAATAAAAAGAAATAAACAATAAATAAATAAATTGGCTAAGAGGACAAGCACTCACACTGCAAGTCTACTTAGCCCCCGGGCACTCTCACTGCATGGAACTAAAAAACATACAATAATTGTGAGGAAGCAGGGACTCCCACTCCCTGAAGCCTCACAATAACTGGGCACTCTCACCACACGGATATAAAATAAAAATATTTTAATCCAGAGAGTAGGTTCCAGTCAGAAAAAAGGTCTGGCAGCAACATATAAAATTATAGCTAAAATATAAAAACCTAGAGACCCATCCAAAACCTTCCCAACACATAAAGCAGAGGTTCACTCTATTGGGACATCAGTACTTGTCCTTCCTAAATCCAGATAATCAACTCCCAAGGTCCAAAATGTTATACAAATCAAGTGAAAGCCAAACAAGGCTCCACTCAACAGCAAACTCTTCAAGAGCAGTCAGAGTACCAGTCACTCCCCACTTTTAATTGAAAAAAATATTTCTCAGTCCAGCTCCAAGAGGGTTAATAAATTCTCATATGTGCATTTGGCCAAGGCCAATACACCACATGGACCCACAGGCTGGAGAGGTGTTCTCTCAGCCCCCACCCCTACGGGTCAGGGCCCCAGAAAAAGGGCAATACAATGCCTACCCCAATACTGCAGGCCCCCCCGGGGGCCTTATACAATAAATACTATGCAATATTTACATAAACAAGAAGAGTCAGCTAGACAATGTCTACTATACGAAACTTATAGGATAATTTATATGAATAGTGGTGGCGGAGTAGCCATTTAGGGTATAGAACGAGCAAGAAGGTTAGGTGATGAATGGGGAAAAGTGGGATGAGGGGGACCATGTATCATGTACACTGCAAGTCTTATTTACTTCCCAGAATTGCCATCTCATGTCCAGGATCACTTCCAGCAGGTCTGGGAAGATAGAAGTCCTCTGTAATTCCAAGGTTAATTCTTTATGGGCAGTTGCCAGCCTCATCATCTATTCCTTTATCTGGAAGTGGGACAACTTTGCCACTAACATTCTGGGTCTTGCATTTTGGGGCATGGGCTTTGGTTGGAGTACCTTATGTACTCATTCAGACTCCAGCGGTGTGTTCCAAAAATAGTTCAACATTTTCAGTAGTGCTATTTGTAAAACTTCAATAATGTTTTTGCACTCTACCTGTTCTTGGATTCTGTCAATTCTTCTGATGCTGTGTTTGCCTCAGCAGTCCAAGTCTAGGACTTTCTTTTTCAGGATTTGAATTTCTCAGCTATTATCCACTGGCCTTCCCTGAAAATCCTTTAGTCCATCCTCAGTCTCTCTGATGCACCTCTCCATGTCTGTGATATGGCCTGTAAAATCTCAGTTGTGACTCCATGATGCCTAGTATGTTTTTAATTTGGGCCATTTCCACTACCAGCATCACAAGGGATCTCAATATACCTCATACTGTATCTCCATCTGTTGGATAAGTCACAGCCCAGTCTCCAAGTGTGGGAGAGGAGGTTGGGGAGACTGCATTATGCTTTATCATGTTTGCTGGTGATGCTGCAGATAGGACGTCAAGACACTTCTTCTGCATCTTCAGTGAATTCTGCATCTCCTGGCATAAGTTTCAAGTGTCCAGTGTGGGTAAATAAATGCCTGAATTACAATGGATTTAATTTTCAAGATCTGGAGCTCTCAGTAACATAGAAACATAGAAAGTGTCGGCAGATAAGGACTGCTAGACCCATCCAGTCTTCCCGTAAATCCTGCCCTTGTTTGCAGCCTATGACACTACCTGATCAATGACTTTCTCTTCTCTTTCCTACTTCTAAGGTTCCCTTATGCCTATCCCATGCATGTTTAAATCCCTCCACTGTGCTCACTTCCACCACCTCCTGTGGTAGACTATTCCATGCGTCTACCACCCTTTCCATGAAGAAAAACATCCTCACCCTTCCCCTTATCCTGCCACCTTCCAATTTCATATCATGCCCCCTCTTTCATGTACTCCTTCTATATTGGAAAATGCTGCCCTCCTGCAGCTCACTCAGCCATCTTGTTGATGGTCAGGCCACACCCCCCGATAGTTGTTTCTGAACACTGATTAACAGTTATGGTTTATAAGCATAGAGATGGAGTACTATATCTCTAATCTAGCCTACTATCCCTTGATGGCTATACCACCTTCCGTCTGGACAGACTGTCCAAATGTGGGGATGGATGCCTGGTGTGGCTGAGTAATGAAATCAAAGGCCAGGTGTTGCCTAACAGTCTCAATGCAAATGAGGCACAAATATTATCCATCAAGCTTACAATAGGTCGACAGTGTAAAACACTGGTGCTCACAGCAGTCTACATACCTCCTGGAAGGCAAATACCAGGCTTAGAACAGTTTATTGATCACTTTAACTAGGTTAAGCAGAGCTGGGAACAGGTTATTCTAGGAGATTTCAACACCAATTGGATAGCTCAGGACATCGTGGTCATTAGAGACAAAATCAACAGCCTGTACCTCATGCAAATGGTCTCCCAAACAACCAGGAGGAACTACCGCATCGGTACCTGCACCCTTATTGATTGACTTCTCTCCAATTGCCCTGAACATATAGCAAACATATCCATCCTTCCTGACTCCCTAAGTGACCACTCACCAGTGGTTTGCTCTTGGACAAACAAGGGTCCAAAAGACTCCCCCCTGCACATTAAGAAACGATCATTAAGAAAAGCACAGTTACAGCATTTCAAACAGTATCTAAAAAGCTCTTATTGGACCCCACTAGATATCATAGTTGATGCAAATCAGGCCCTTGATTACTTCACAACAATCTTCAACAATGCCTGCAACTTATTTGCCCCTTTCAAATCCTCTTAAGCCAAAGGCACTATCAACCCATGGCTCACATGCTCCCTTATTGAACAAATGAACTTCCGTGACAACTTATGGCACAAGGCTAGGGTGATTGTTAGACAGTCTGACTATACTGCCTACAAAGCAGCCAGAAACAAATGTACTAGACTGGTGAGGAACACAAAAGCAACCTACTATAAAGAATTAATGGATAGAAGCTGGGGTAATGGAAGGGAGTTCTGGAATAACAGAAAATCCCTGACTGGTAGGGACTCCAAAGCGCCGCATGACCTCATTGACACAGCCTCCGGCACATTACAAGAGACAAAGGACCTGGCAAAAGCCTTAAAAATGCCTTTACGGACTTAAGCACGGTACTACCTCCAGAGTACTTAAAAACTCAGCCCTCTAGTAAGTCCACCAATATTAACTCCCCCTCCCCACTCAAAACTCTGGAAAACCACTATTTTATTTCAAACAAATCACTAGGATACAAACCATTAAATACATCAGGAGGGTCCTAGGTAAAACTAGGACTGGTAGTGATGTGATTGATATGAAACTCGTTGCTCTCATCCTGGATGAACTAGCTCTTTCACTCACAAAGTTATTCAATATATCCTTAAGAAGAGGAGTATTCCCAGATAGGCCAAAGATAACGCTTATCAACCCAGTGTTTAAAAATTAAGACAGAACTAACCTGGGAAACTACCGACCCAAATTGATATCCCCCCCCCATTAAAAGCCCTCGAATGGGTCATATCCGATCAACTAGCAGAGTACCTGACTAAATATAATCTATTGTGCCCACAGAAACATGGGTTTCAAAAAATCCATAGCACTATGTCCACACTTATAGATTATACTACACACTTGTACAATGCTCTACACACTGGTAAATCAGTGGAGTCCATCTTCATAGACCTCACTAAAGCATTTGGTACCGTGAACCACCAGATCCTATTGACAACCTTCTGACGCTAGGCCTGTCCCATGATACTATTTCCGGGTTCAGTAGCTATTTATCCCACAGACAGCAGTGTGTAAAAATAAGCGGAGTAGCATCTGACCCCAGGGATGTAACCCTGGGGGTTCCCCAAGAGTCTATTCTCAGCCTGCTATTTTTCAGCTTATTTATGAACTCACTACCCTCCTCTTGCCCAACTAACATGCTGCTGTACACAGATGACACCGAAGTCTCAGCACCAGGTAATCAACTGTCTGAAATAACAGCAGCTCTATAGGATAGCTTTAAAAAACTACAGACATGGTTCTCCCAAAACAGACTCCTTCTAAACTATAAAAAGACAAAAGTTATGCAATTCACAATGCCTCACAATAAGAAAACATGCATTTGTCAATGCCGAATGTTGTCTCACTGGCATTGGCGTTGGTAGTGCAGGAGTTAGAGACACATACTAGGAATGGCAGTGAAGTATTGAACTGATGCCAGTCCTACCCTGTAGAGACTGACAGGCATTGGGGTGTGCTTTTGGGTCATTGGACATAACACTCATGCCATTTCACCTCACCCTTCCCTGTAGATATTGACAAGTGTCGTGGTGTGCTTTGGGGTCTTTGGGCCTTATACTTACCCCATTCCATAAGAAAATACGCTGAGGTGGGTGCAATGTAGGAGAATGGGGTGAACTTTGAGGCCAAGCACTCCATGGCACACCTCGATGCCTGTCACTGGCTGCAGGGTGGGGGTGGGGGTGGAATGGTGGGATCATCACAACTGATGATCCCAAGTCACACCCCTGACACCTGTCAGTCTGTACAGGGTGGGGTGTTACAGCTGGAAACCCTAACACCATAGGCATGTGTTGGTATTTTCACTCCAAATTATCAACATGGGCTTTTTGTGACTCCACCTCATGAAGAGCGGCACTATCAGTTTGTTAGCTGAAAGGTAATTTTGCACAGCGACTGCGTCATTTGGCGCCACAGGTACGGAAACACATTTTAGGCAGGATATGAAAAATGACAACTGTATTGTTCATGAAGAGGTGTAAAAAAAATGGCAATGTTGAAAATCTGGAGTGAAAATCTGAAAAATTGGTGAAGTCATGAGCAGGCATAGAAACTGTGCAACACACGTTCATAACCCAATTATTTTTGGGATTTTTTTAAACACATTTTCGACATAGGCATTTTGGAACCTCCCCTCATGAACAGTGGCACTGTGATTTTGTTAATCTCTCACAAAAGTTGATTTCCCACAGCGACCACACCACTGTGTACCACAGGTGTGAAAACACATTTTGGGCAGGATGTGAAAATTGACAGCTGTGCTGTTCATAAGGAGCTGTGAAAAAATGCCAGTGTTGAAAATCTGGCATGAAAATATTGCAAATTTGCGAAGCTACAAGGGTGTGTGGAAACGGCGCAACACACGCTTGTAACACAGTAATTTTTATGGACTTTCATCACCAAATTTTCAACATAGGCATTTTAGGACATCTGCTCATAAACAGTGTCACCTTCATTTTCTCAAACTGTCCCAAAAACTGATTTCACACAGTGATCGTGATATTTAGCACTGAACGTGAGAAAACATATTTCAGCCCAGATACATAAAATGACAGCTGTACTGTTCATAAGGAAGTGTGGTAAAATGGCAATTTTGAAAATCTGGAGTGAAAATATTACAGATTCCACGAATTTCACGAATATGCAAACTGCAATGCATTTCGTAAACAGCCATTATTTGGATTTTTTTCACTTGCAACATAGGCTTTTTGAGAGACCCTCATGAACAGTGGCACTGTCAAGTTTCAATAATCGGTCCCGAAAGGTGACCGTGCAGTGATCAGTTACATCACCTTTGGGACCTAATAATGCCATGACAGCTAACTGAATTCATGAGGAGGGGTCCTAATAACCCCATGTTGAAAATTTGGCACCAAAATTCCCCAAATGACTGAGATATGCACCAAAGTTGAAAAACCCTATTTATGCCATTATACAGCTTACTGGCATTTCTTCAGTTCACGGTCAGCTTTGAAGAGTGCAGGCGTGTTCCTGGTCCACGAAGATTGTCGCGCCCGGACTCTGGAGTAAGTATGGGTTGAGGGGTGTGTGGGGAGGCAGGGTACACAGAGGGTGGACACAGGTTGGGGTGGGGGGCAGGTGAGACCACGAGGGACCGTTTTCTTCTTTTACAGGCAAAAAAAAAGATGAGGGTCAGCTTTCTTTTCTTGCAGGTGTTTGTTTGGTACACTGGGGTGGGCTCCCAGTGTACCACCTGCATACCGGGGACGGGGACCACAGCCAGCGGAGATTGGGCCTCACGTCGGCACAGAAACGGGTGGGGGGCACACATGATGCTGAGGAGCATTGGGCACCCCCTCAGCACACAGCACACATCGGGGACTGGGGACATTATGCCAATGGGGAGTGGGCTCCCCCATCGGCAAATTAAACCAGGCAGGGGGGACTGAAGCCAACTGGGATTGGGCCCCCTGTTGTCAAGGAAAGACTGTTGAGGGGGTGAATGATGCCGAAGTGGATTGGGCACCCCCTTGGCACACACTTGGAATGGGAGGGAGGGGCATCATGCCAACGGGGAGTGGGCTTCCCCATCGGTAAATGAAGTGGCTGTGGCAGTCAGTGCCGCCATGTTTAGCATAGTGCTTCACCAGCAAGGGCACGTCAGGAGGCGTGTTCTGGTGCCACTGCATGACAAGCTTGGCTCTCATTGCAGCGGATCTTTTCTCAGATGTGCTCTCCTCATTAAGTATTGCTGGTGTAGCGCCTGCATGCTGGCTTATTGGGGAATGAGGGACGTACCTACTGATGCATGCCCTGCATTCGCCCACAGTAACTGCACCTCCAAATCTGCTACTAATGCAATATGTTGGCTGGCGCAACACGTGGGACAATATAAAAATGGCCTGTTGATCATCCTTAGTCATAAAGGAGACACCCTAGAACAAGTAACCTCCTTCAAATACCTAGGCAATCACCTTGATGACGCCCTGTCTTTCACCTCACACATTGAACATGTAATTAAAACAGCAAACATCAAGCTTGGTATTCTCTATCGTCACAGGTAGGCAATGACTCTGGAGGCCTTGAGCCTAGTAACAAGGAGCTCAGTACTGTCTAATATTTACTACGGGCTTGTCATCTACAGTGCTGGCACTGAAACTGCCCTGAAAAGGATCAAAATACTTCTTAACAAGGGCTGTAGACTGGTTTTATGGGAAAAGCATCTGACACACACCTGTAGTCTCTACTCTGAAACAGGGTGGCTCCCACTGCACCTAAGGATCAGATACCAGGCCTGCCTGATTAGAAAAAAGGCCCTACTAGGACAGCCCCCTGACTCAACTGCAGGTATTTTCCAGCACTCTAAAATCTCTAAAATGACTAGAAGAACATCAAAGGGTGTACTCCAGGTACCTTTCAAGCGTACCTCTTTTGACCAGCATGCCCTATCACACTGGTGGCCTCAGTGGATCAATGACCTCCCAGACTCCCTCACAGAATGTGATAAGATTGGCCCCTTCAAAAGAGACTGCTACCTCATCCTAGCCCATGCTAACCACTGTGATTGCCCATCTTAGTCACATGCTATACCGTGCCCGACCTCTGGTTGGCTCACCCATTTTCTACTATCTTCTCATCTTCATCCTCTAATCCTCTTCCCCTGTCTCTTCATCTGGACAAAGTCTGCTCAGGCTGCCACCACCCCATCATCCTGCACTTAGTAACTTAACTGAGTTTACAAAGCATTATTACTGCGTAACGTCAACTCAATACTATTCTGTTTTTATGCGTGATACTATTGTTAAATTTTTGCACTTCTGTAACTGCCAATATAATGTATACCTGTGTGCACACTGTCCTGTTTTATGAATAATGCCTGTTGTTTATGTATTGTATTGCATTTTTTGACTCGGAACCTCGGCTCAAAGGTATTAATCTGAATCTGAAATAAATAAATACTTAAGTGGAAGAATGACATTGACTAAAACAAGGACTATACTTCAGTAAAAATATATTAATTTAGTTAAATTAGTGTTTTGTTGACCAGGAGAAGAGGGCTAGATAGTACTGTTTATTTTGTGCCTCAGCCTGGGCAGGAAGAGACAGATGCAAGCAAATTGAAACTAAACCAGATTAAGGTGTTGGTGGTATTTTTAGTGAGTGAGGGAAATTTTGACCAGGATATCGGGGAAATTCCCCTACCCTTCTGAAGAAGTGCCATGGGCTCTTTACCTTCCACTTGAACAACCACCAGAAAAGGCAGACAGAACCTCAGTTTGATGTCAGTTGCAGTGGCTCAGCAGGTAGCACACTCCCCTCTGAAGCCGGGAGATCAGAAGGCTGTGGGTTCAATCCCCACATCAGGCACTTGGGTTAATATCCCAACTGTCACTGCAGTGCAGCATGAGGGGAGTGCTGCACTCCTGAGGTGCCGTCTTTCAGATGAAATGTTAAACCGAGGTCCCATCTGCCTGCTCTGGTGGTAGTTTAGGTGGTTGTTAAAGATCCCATGGCACTTCTCGAAAAGAGTAGGGGAATTTCCCCAGTGCCCTGGCCAAATTTCCCCCCATTCACTAAAATACCACCAACAGCTTAACCTGGTTCAAAGTCAGTTGGCATTTATCTGTATCCCCCTCTCCTGGGTCGTGCCTGAAAATAGGCAGAATTTGCCTAGTGCACTTACCCAGTCAACAAAAACTAAATAAATAAATGTCTTATCCAAAGGATGGCACACCCTGAGAGTACAGCATCCCCCAGTACTGCACTTGTGTACCAATATTTATGGTATGAGCCCAATACCACTGTGGGACTAGAACCCAGGACCTTCTGGCCCAAAGGTGGATGTGCTACCAACTGAGTCATGCTAACACCTAAAGACCTAAAATAACAGCTCTTGAAATAATTTTTTTAACTAGTCTTTATGACAAATGTGAGCAGTGACCTTATTTGTTAATTTTGCTTCAAAGCTATGTGATTGTGCTGAGTTGGGTGATAGATGGCTATTGTATGTCCATCTCAATTTGTCTTCCTAACAGATTCACACAGTTGGAATGGATTGCTGTCTACCAGTCTTAAACACCTATCATTTTTCAGTTAATGGTGGTCTTGGTTGGATAGCTTCACCTCAGCTACTGCCAAGAGCTATGGAAGCGCATGTTTCCCCAATGCAATTCTTTTTAAGTTTTTCTCACTTGCATTCTTCGACACATTCTTTAAAGACAAGAAGTGAAGAGATTATACCTCTGAAAATCCTAGTGTTTTTGTTTTGTTTAACTCAAATCAAAGACACTGTTGACAAGTTAAGGCGGGGGACATCACACCTTCATTCTTGGAGTTAGTCACAGGTAAGAAATTAATCTGTTTACAAATCACACCACACCTCAAACATCAAGAATTCAGACAGCTCACAGAGTTACCATTGAACTGGGCCCTTCTTCAACCAGGTCAAATAAAGTGTGTTTAGGGACCTTGAAAACTAATAAAGAAGGCAATAAATAAAGTATATGTAAACTTAATTTATTGCAGCTGTGTGTCATTTTAGTAACTGTGAGATATTTTTTAATATTGTATTTTGCAACAGGTTGAAAACATTTATTTTTTTCTCCACAAGCCTCAAAGTACTCCACAGAGAAGGTACTTCTCCACAGTATTTATCTGATGTTCACCATATTTTTTTGTGCATTGCTAAGTTTCACAGCTGTCTGACCTGCATGCAGTATGATACAGTTTCCAATGGATGCATTCACTCTGGAAGCTATGCCAGAATGGTTTTTGTTTGAAAGATTTCCTTTATGAAGATACATATTTAAGCTGACAGATGATCATCAGCAAAGCATTTCAGTTTTGTAGGTAAACATTTCATCACAACTGCAGAAGATAGCCAGCATCCTACGGATGGATTCCACAGAAAGTATAACTCCATTTGTGAACTGACATTTTTAAAATATGTGAATGATTTGAGGTCACAATGACTAAATATCCGTGTCAACATCTGTTTAGAATAGAAACAGAATACAGCATTTTTTTACCTTTGATTTCCAGGGATAGTCTATCTGAGATGTAAGATGCTCATTACAGCAAATTCAAGTCAATGAAACTCCCCACCCCGGTCATTCTCTGGGGGGAGTAACTTTGCACATGGTCCAAACCAGTCCCGAGAAAACACACAGCTTTAGGCAGGTTTGGCAGATCATGGGGCCAGAGTTCGGGACAGGACGGGAACATTGTTTAACCAGGAAAGGCACACTAAGCCAGAGCTTGTTTCCAGATGTGACCTGGGAGTACAAGGAAGTTAAGTGACTGGCTCAGGATCACACAGTATGCACCTAGGCAGCTATGGGATTCAAACCCAGGTCTCCAGATCTGCAGCTCAGAGCCTTAACCCACTGTGCTATACTGCCTCCAAAGGTGGAAGGGGAAGTTCCCTGGGCAGCCAAGGCTAATGGTTAGCCTGATTGGAACATGAATGTGCTGCCCCAGAGGACCTATTTCTGTAACAATTTGTGCTCTTGTGTATTAACTATATGTAAAGAAATGATGTAAAATAAAGCAGTGGTCTTGTTATCCCTTAAACGAGTATGGTGTGTTATTTACTTTGGTAGGGGGATCTGTAGTGCATACATATTGAGTTGGAATTTAAACCAGAATCTCATGCTCCGGCGGCCTGTGCTGTAACTATGGTAGTGGCTGGCAAAGCAGTGAGTGAGGTGAGGTGAGAACTTCCTTGTTACAACAACCTCTCTGCTCACAGTATTCCAGATCAGCCACATTCCCCAGGCTCTAATCTCAGAGATTATGTGCCACTTTATTTAGTGTGCAATGCTCATGCCACTGAGGGAGGCCATCTGATGGCAGAGGTGGGTCCTTTATGGAATGCACTATCATTTCCTCCCTATGATATAAATGTACCATTGACCCAATCCCACTTTACCTCTGAGCTATGAGGACAGCTATGTCAAGAGCATCCCTGGGGCTGGATTTGTGTTTATGACAGACACACAGCCAGCTACCACTTGTCTAGGACAGCCAGAGCAGTGCAAATGTTACAGAGGAGGGAAGGGTGCCTTTAAACACTCCTCATACCCCCTGCTGCGGCCTGTAGGATTTTCTGGTAGCCCTGTTGTAAGCAATAAGACATAACAAGATGTGCATTAGACAGTTGCAGCACTACCAGGGGCATAGTCAGTCAAGAGGCTGCAGGCCGAGTACCTTCAAGAGCTCCTCACCCCATTGGGCTAACTTTGAAAACTGTAAGATTTAGACACACTTCAGTTCATATTTCTTATATATTCTTTAATTATACCCCACTTTTTCATTATTACTGAGGACGGTTTCATGAAAACAGGATTACTGTCCTCTGGACTTCATCTACGCTGGCAGATTGTCTACACCTAACATCACAATCCCCAGATTTTGACATCATAATTACTGTATCACTACAGCACCAGACAGTGATGTCATAAACAGAATTATGATGTCATGTGTAGGCAAGCAGCCACAGCAGATAGAGCAGAAATTCTGTTACCATGCAAATGTCTTTAATCATAAAACAATAAGGTTGAGAATTACAGAAAGAAACATGAAATATAAGCTGAACTGTGTCTAAATATTACAAAGTTGCGCCAATGGGACAGAGGCTCTTAAAGCCCCTGACCATACATTAGAACTGTCTAATGCTCATGTCCAGAGTGTTGTATTGTGCTTATAAAATGGGTCTTTGTATTTTACATGCAAGTAAAAATTAAAATGTATATATTAAAATGATACAACATTAAAATCTTTTCTGAATTTTGTAGTCAAATAGTTCCTCCACCTGCATTAATATGCTTTTTTTAGCTAAAAAATATTGTACTCCTGTAGCCTCCATGGCTCTAAATGAGAACCTGTGGTTGTCCTGATTCTCCTGCTTCCCCAGGCCCCACCCCACACACACACTCTGTTATGTTACAAATACAGTCCCAACAACAGTTTAATGTGTTATGTGTTTTAAACACTTCTTTTGTTTTCCTTTTTTTATGTAATGTTAGTGAGAGGTGCAAGTGGGAAAGCTACTGTGGGAGTGGCTGAGTAAGTGAGTGAGTGGGAAGTAAGCTGCGAGCTGAGACACAGGTAACCTAGCTCTGCCAGAAATGTAAATAATCTCAAAGGGCTCATATGCAGCGTCTGTACTCTTTTGTGGAGCTGACCTGTCTTTTTTGTTTAAGATCAGTATGTGAGGACAGCTGGTGGGGGCAGGGGAATCAGTGAACGTAAACAAGTATGTGAGCAGTGGGAGGCAAGTGAGCTGGCAGGCGCGGACCTGATCCAAGTCAGGGGAAGAATGAAGAAATTAAAAAATGATGTTTTTTAATTTATATATGTTATCTGAGAACTGTGTGTTGGCAGAAAGGACAGAATGCAGTTGTTTAGTGTGAGGTAATAGAACATCTTCCTAAACAGGGGGAAAAAATCGTGTTTTTTGCTGTTTTTAAAATCATAAAGAGAAGGCTCAAGGATTTCATTGATGTTCTCTGTCCAGGTTGTCAGGACTAGTTTTTAGCTATGTGTTGGACACTTTTAATGCACGGCTTATGACCAATCAGATTTAGAGATGCAGCAAAACTAAATTCCGCCAGCGAAGTAGATGCAAAGTAGCCCACTTCACGTTATTTTCTGGCTATGCGAAGTGCCCATTACATAGAAACATAGAAACATAGAAGTTGACAGCAGATAAGGACCGCAAGGCCCATCCAGTCTGCCCATTTCTTTTTCTACCTTATAAATGTGCTCTGTCAGTGGCCTATCTATTCATACTCATTTGTATTGCTCCCTTACGCCTATCCCATGCCTGTTTGACTCCCTGCACTGTATTCATAGCCACCACTTCTTGAGGTAGGCCATTCCATGCATCTACCACCCTTTCTGTGAAAAAGAATTTCTTACATTCCCCTTAATTGGCCCCCCTCTAATCTCATGCTGTGTCCTCTTGTCCTGCTATTTTTCTTATATTTAAACATGTTAGACTCTTTCACCTTGTTAATGCCCTTAAGGTGTTTGAATGCCTCGATCATATCACCTCTCTCCCTCCTTTGCTCAAGGGTATACATATTGAGCTCTGTTAATCTGTCCTCATATGTCTTCTGATGCAGTCCCTGCACCATTTTGGTTGCCCTTCTCTGGACTGCCTCAATTTGGTTAATGCACTTGTGAAGGTGTGGTCTCCAATACTGCACGCAGTACTCCAGATGGGGCCTAACCAGTGTCTTGTAAAGAGGGATTATTACCTCCCTCTTATGACTTGTGATACCCCTACTAATACACCCTAACACCCCCTTAGCCTTACCTACTGCTTTAGAGGTCTGCTTGGATGATTTCAGGTCATCAGTGATGATGATGCCCAAGTCTCTTTCTTCCTTTGTGACTGCTAGCAACCCCTCCCAGTCTATAGGTGGCTTCAGGGTTCTCTCCCTATGTGCATGATCTTGGCGCTTTGAATTAAATCCCAGTTGCCACTCTTCTGACCATTTTGCTAGTTTATCCAGATCTCTTCTCATTCTGCCCTCCCCATCTGGATCATCTACTCTGTTGCAGATCTTGGTGTCATCTGCAAACAGACAAGCCTTACCCTCTAGTCCATCTGCAAGGTCACTAATGAAGATGTTGAAGAGGACTGGCCCCAGAACTGATCCCTGAGGTACCCCACTTGTGACTTGCATCTCTTCTGACTGTATACCATTTACCCTACTCTGTTTTCTGTTCACAACCAGTTTGCCACCCAGTTGACCAACTCTGACCCACCCCAAGTCTACCCAGCTTATTTATCAATCTTCTATGTGGAACAGTGTCAAAAGCTTTGCTGAAGTCAAGGTAGGCGACATCAACTGCTCCCCCTTGGTCCACCACTCTGGTTACCCAGTCAAAGAAATCTATGAGATTAGTTTGACAGGACCTTCCTTTTGTAAACCCATGCTGTCTTGGATCCTGTGCCCCTATGGATTCCAGGTGTTGCACTATCCTTTCCTTAAGGAGTGCCTCCATAATCTTGCCCACTACTGAGGTAAGACTGACTGGTCTGTAGTTCCTGCCTCCTCCCTGCTACCACTCTTGTGGAGTGGGATCACATGAGCCCTTCTCCAGTCTTCTGGGACCTCTCCTGTGCTCAGAGACTCACTAAACAGTTCTGCTAATGGCTCTGCTAGTTCCACCTTTAGCTCCTTAAGTACCCTGGTATGTATGCCATCAGGTCCCATTGCCTTGTCCACCCTGAGCTTAGCAAGCTCTTGTAGGACCCTTTCTTTTGTGAAGGGAGTAGTGCTCACCTCCTCCCTGTGTCCATGGTGCTGAGCTGTGGGCCCTGCCCTACCTTCTCTTCAGTAAATACTGAGCAAAAGTATCTATTTAGGATAGATGCTTTTACATGGTCCTCCTCCTCACATGCTCCCTTTTCTCCATTAAGCTTAGCAATACCCCCTCTGGACTTTCTCCTTTCACTAATGTATCTATAGAAAGTCTTGTCACCTTCTTTTACTGTTCGTGCTAGTGTTTCCTCAGTTTGGGACTTTGCCTACCTTACTGCCTTCCCTGCTTCCCTTAGGGCAGTTTGGTATGCCTCCCATCTTCATCCCGCTGTGTTCCTATATTTCCTGAAGACCAGCCTTTTGGCTCTGACCTTTTCGTACTGGATTTGAGAACCAAAGTGGTTTCTTCTTCTTTTGCACTTCCTTTTCTGTCTAACACAATGGGATGTTGCTTCAGGTATTGCATCCTTAATGCTTGCCCACTTTGCCTGTACCCCCTCACCTGTGTTTCTTTTTGCCAGGGCTAGCTTAACTCTGTTGGCCATCTTATCAAAGTCAGCTCCTCTGAAGTCCCATATTTTTGCCTTGGAATGGGATGATTTAGATGTAGTAGTTATTGAAGCTGCTACTTCACCACTTCACCTTGTAATAATGGTGATAATGACTCTGTGTTGCTCACTCTACCTTTAAGGATGGAGTGAGAATTTACAGGCAGCCCACACACATCACATGCTTACACAGTCTAGGTCACATTCTTCAGGCAGGCAGGAAGGAAGTGAATCATGCTTGAAAGAGAGTTTCACTGCAGTAGCAGACCCTGGCTCCAACAACACCTGGGCCCCCTCGCCTATGCCTGGTCCTCCCCACAACTCATTAGTGTGGGAGTTCTTTACTACACTGCCTGGGGAGGAGCAGTGTAAAGAAATGTAATCTGTGTGGTGTGGAGGTGCACCATGGCCCCAAAGGAACTCACCTTGGCACAGGTGGTCAGCACACTTACCTGTACAATGATCACCATGTACGATGGCAGGCCAAGGTTGCAGAACAGGGCAATAATGCACCTGCTGGGGGCAACATGGCATCCACCTGCACTTGGTGGTGTGAAGTGGGGGAGGGCCATGGATCAAGCAGCTGCTCCACCATCACAGTCTGTAGCAGGTGACAGTGGCAACTCTGTCCAACTACCTGCCACACAGGTTGACTTGGGTCTGATGTGGAGTGAGTTGGAGGCTGTTAACCACCGTCTTGACAATGTTGAGCAGCAGTTGGAGCAAATTGAGGGGCATCAGTTACAAATTATGGGGATGCTTCAACTGCTACTGTTCCATCAGAACATCGATAATTAGTTTTACTTTGTCCTTGTACCCACCACCATCTGTGTGAAAAAAACAGTTCCTGATGTTGCCCCTGATCCATCCCCCCTCTATCTTCAAATTTTGGGACCTTCCTCATGCATATCTCTTTTTCTGGATGATACTACCCTCTTGTACAGTGTTGATTCCCTTTTGGTACTTGATATTTTCTATCATGCCCCCCCAGGTCATCATCATCATCAACAGGAACTGCTACATCACAACTTTTTTGAGGAGGGGAGAATTTAACACCAACAGATCTAGACACAGCCACTTTGACTTTCTTTTTCTCTGGTTCCCAACAAGAGTTGCAGCAAAGTTTTAATCCGCCAGTGAAGCATGGGTGAAGTAGCCCACTCCGCATCCATGTGGGACTATGTGAAGTCCCTGCTGAAATGAGCTACTTCGGCTTTTGTGGCTTCGCGCTACTTCGCGATGCGATTAGACAAGGTGAAGTCATTAAGAAAAAAACAGCCCAGAGCCCACTGATCAGTTCTCACATGGCTGACTGTCTCTGCAGGTCTGTAGGTCACATGATTCAGGGAGGCAGTTCAATAGGCACTGGCAAGAAGTCAGTGTTTTACTTATACAATAATGACTGAGCTGGTGGTTGTTTCCTTGGGATTAACGACCATGTGGGGGGTTTGGGTTGCATGAAACGACCACCAGCGAGATCGTTATTGTAATTATAAAGCTAATCCAGCTGCACTGATTTTAAATATTTTAAAAAAATGTTTATTAACTTTGATTGTGCTATTTGTCTTTGTGGTGCGGTCATGCAACTTGTCAGCAGTTGTGGTTTTGTTACATACAGTGACACTACATGCGTCTGCTGTGCTGATGTTAATTAGTGTGACCCCATGGATTTGACAAGGTCCCCATTAATTTTACCTTATTTTCTGTTAGAGAAGCAAACAGAGCCACAAAGATAGTGATCATGTGTAAAATAAAGTTTAAATGTCAGCTTAACAGTTAAAGGCAGCAGTGACTGAAAAAGCAGTTCTTGCATTTCGATCGGGTTTCCAAATGCTGACAGGAACAGCAGTTTGAAACCCAATCGAAATACAAGAACTGCACTTTCTATGTCACAGCTGCCTTTAACTGTTAAGTTGACATTTAAATTTTATTTTACACTCGATCGCTATATTTGGCTCTATTTGCTTCTCTGTCACCACATATGTGCAGAGTTATCGCTGCTCAATTACTTTTACCATGTACAGTAAGTGGGGATCATGCTCTGCAACTATTCCCGGCTTCGCAGTTCACTCTGTCTTCATGTGAAGTGGTCTGGCCATTAATGACCAATCCAGCAACCAATCAGAGCATGAAGTAGCCTCATTAATATACTGTTATCCTTAGAATTTCACTTTCTCTAGTGGAAAGAGTTTGCAGTCCAGGCAGTTCTGCAATGTGCAGTCTGACTCTGTTCTGTGTGTTTCAGAGCTCACAAAAAAGCTATAGTTCTTTTTTGTGTGTTAAATCTTTTTTGTATTTAGTTGTTGTAGTCCTTCAGGAAAGTTTTATTTAATTACAAATGTTTTTTTTTGGTTAAAAACATATTTTTTTGTGCACTTATTTTTAGGTAGTGTACTTTATTTTCTAGTACTTATAATAGTGTTTTTTTTTTATTATTTACTTTCTTGATGGAGCATGGATGTGGTGGGCCAAGTGGTGGCCATTGTGGGTCACAAATATCTGGTGGCCGTCCAGTTAGATTAAATTGTCAGGCTTTGAGGACCCCACCTGCAGCCACAGTGAGCCCGGCAGCTGTGGTTGTTGTCCAGGAGCAGCAGCAGGAACAGGTGGAGCAGCAGCCACTGCAGGATCAGCAGGAGGAGCTGCTGCAAGAGCAGCAGGAACTACAGCAGATTGTCAGCCCTCAACCACTGTCAGCACAGTAGCAGGTGTGTTCTGGTGCCCCACCACCACCTGTACTGGGTCTTGTCCACGGCTCCCCTTTGTGGGCCTTTTTTTCTTCCTTCCCTGGTGACTCCAGCATGGTGCATTGCAATCTTTGTGACATGGTGGTCCACTGGGGGCCCAAGGGCAGCCACCTGGGCACAGGTGGTCAGCGCATCCATCTAGCTGTTCACCACTCAGCCCAGTGGGAAGCAAAGCTGCAGAACATACGAATATATGAAATTTGCCAGCAGATAAAGGCCTAGAAGTCTATCAAGTCTGCTCGAATGTGCAGCTAGCACCCCTTATTCTGCAGCTGCCCCACCCTTCCCCTTCATTAACCCTCCCCCTTGTCCTGTCCCATCCTCGTTTGAAGCAGTCCACTGTTCTACTGCATACCACGTCAGCAGATAACGCATTCCACCCAGCCACCACCCTCTCTGTAAAAAAGTGTCTCCTCATCTCCCTCCTGAACCTTCCTCGCTCCAGTCTCATATCGTGGCCCCTGGTGTCCCTCCCCTCCCTTAGTTTGAACAGCCCCTCTGTACCTGTCTTGTTTATTCCTTTCATGTATTTAAAGGTTTCAATCATGTCACCCCTGTCTCTCCTCTCCTCCAGTGAGTACATGTTCAACTCCTTCAACCTCCTCTCGTATGATAACTCCCCCAACCCCTTGATCATCTTTGTCGCTCTGCGCTGCACCCCCTCCAGTAACTTAATGTCCCTCTTCAGATACAGACACCAGTACTGCATGCAGAAGGTAGCAGTAATGTAGTATTATCAAATTAAAATGTTATTTCTTTTGGGGGGGCATTATTTAAAAAAAGTAAAAAAAGATTCATTAGTGTTTTGGACATCTTTACAGGTCTTCAGTGTATCATCAGAATTGAAAAGAAAAATTAACTGCTGTGATTTGTGAAGAACATGATTTGTCTCATGATGAGTGAGTGACTGGTGTGACATGACTAATGAACTGTATGCAGATAACTACGGCTGTACTTCCCTGACCTGTACCACCCCAAATACCCTGAATTGAAAACACATATCAATGAGTACAATGGTCAAACTGAGATACTACAAAACAGGGTTACATACAACTTACAACCCCAAAACTTAAAGTTTTGTAATTCATGAATCGTGACCATGCAGATGAAGAACGTGATTTGTCTCAGAGTCATGATGAGTGACTGGTGTGGCATGACTAATGAACTGTACACAAATACCTATGGCTGTACTTCCCTGACCTGTACCACCCCAAACACCCTGACTTGAAAACACATATCAATGAGTACAATGGTCAAACAGAGATACTACTAAACAGGGTTACATGCAACTTACAACCCAAAAACTTAAAGTTTTGTAATTTGTGAATCGTGACCGTGAAGATGAAGAATACAGTTTGTATCATGAGTGACTTGTGATGATTGCCCTGACTTAAAAATGCACATTAATGAGTACAAAGTTCACATCGAGATATGCACCACACCAGTACTCTGAAGGGAAGTCAAACAAACAACTGTGACTTAAGTTACAGATGGAGATTGGGCCCTAAAGAGATGCATATGCACAGACAGATTAAGATTGAGCTGCGCACTCAAGAGATGAAGATGCAAAGGCACAACAACATCTTAACCAGTGCTCACAAGTCACAAATCCAAATCTGGAAAAGAATACCTTTTGCCGGTCGGGGTGGGGGGCAGTGCACTGCAGTAACAGTCCACTACCAAGATGCTATAAAGCAGTACAAAATAATGCAGGTGGATAGCAGGTTCACAGTGCTGCAATTACTGTGTGGCACAATAAAATGTGTCTGATTTGATGGCACACATTGCACACACACACACACACACACACACACACACACACTACAGGTAATGCGCAGCAAATTGAAAACTTCAGTAATATAACCAAATCTTTTAAACAAACTGAAATTATACACTGCTGCACCACAACAATCAGCAAAAAATGTCAAAAATTACTGAAAATATTACTGTGTGTACATTAACACAGTTATACAGGAAAAATATAACCAAAACAGAAAGACTGCCTTTCTCCCAGACAGTTTATCTACCTCCATCACAGATACGTCCCTCCCCCAAGCACACTTCAAGTGTCTGTCACTACACAAACTGAATGTTCTAAATTAACATTCAAAATCTACACACAGACAATAAACACTTGATGATATGAGCACAGGAAAGTTTCTCAGAATCAATGTACTAAATTTTGAGCAAAAAAAATGGCTCAAAAAGGCTCTTTGAATGACTTTTAGAGGGTTTGAATCTCAAAGCTCTGAGATCAAACTGTCTCCAGCTACCACTACGCACAATACACAGAACTGAGGCTGTGCAGAACAATCTAAAGCCCATGTGACCTGCAATCCCATGGATCACTGCAAAATTCACCTTGGAGCTCACCAACAAGGTGAAGTGATGCGAAGTACATTGATTTCAATGTACTTTGCATTAAAGTTGGTGCAGAAGTGTTTGGGGAAAGGCAGAGTAATGCAAAGTCACTGTTTCCAATGGACTTCGCGATCCTCATTATGATGTGAAGTACCCCGCTTCGCGTTGCGGATTACTTTGTGGATTACACCTTGATTCACAAATTGCTTTATGTAGCATATTTTGGTCACTTCTTCCACCACTAATCAGATTCACCAAAATCCTTTCTCCATGTGGAAGGCTGTGGGTTAACAGATGGACACTTGACACAGGAGCTGAAGTGTTGCAGAAATCTTGCAAGAATATTTTATTTGCAGGAACAAAAAAAATAAAACGAACTGTACGTCCAAAATAACAAATGCAAAAGAATACTGAAATTTAAACAACATGCTTTGTTCCAGTAGTCAGAGCCTCAGCAGTTCCAAATACACAGGAGAAGTAATCATCTTAAACTCCTAGGTGTTATCAGGTCAACACCCGACTCGAATCTGACTAGCTTCATACAAGGACCAACATATAAAGGGGGCTGGACTAAAGAATTGATCTGCCCATCCATCAATCAAGTTACCCTTTAATACATTTCACCCAATGAGGTCGTTTTTGTACAGTTTTTAATAAAATGTAATCATTATATTTTTGTTTAAACAGTTCTAGTATCCACTATCTTTACTAGAATGAATCTAATTCAGTATTTCATATTTCAGAACGCCGACAAGCACCGCCCCCAGCTTTCCTGCATAAAAGAAGGATGAAAGAGGTCGGCCAGCTCTAAAGAAGCAGGAATGCTGAGCGGTGCTGTGGCGTTTTCTTCCATAATTAAAACACTCCCTGCAGGGCTTATAATCCTAAATTCTCAAAGAAAAGCAAACAAATAATGTCTTTTAGACTTTGGAGACCTAAAACATTACTAATTCTCTCATAGCTCTGAGGTTGCGTTCTGTTTTCTCAAAACAGCAAAACGGGAACGAACGTGTGTACCTTCGTGCAGGGAGACAGAGAAAGACCGCAGTAGCGGCTCACCAGAAATCACTTGAAACAGAAGCTGGGTAGGTTTCTTATAGCTTTCCTGACATAGTAGGATTGATTTTGTAATACTGATAAAGGGAATCAAATCACTGTATGCTACACTTGTACTACGTGTCAAAAGTCTTGAAATTCTGTAAATGTTACTGCCAAAACAGCAAATCGGAAGCTCGTCTTTACAGACCCAGTTCTGGTGATATAAACGAGCAGTACACAGCGTGTTGTAAGGATGACAAGGAATTTAGAAATATTTAGCTGTAATTCTGGCACTATTATAAACACTGTGCAATTGCAATGAGGAACAAAATGTTGACACGATGGCTCTGGTTAAGAAGGTGTACCCTGAAGATGAAGACAACAGAAATGGGGGGTTGGGGGATACCCAACGAAAATACTAAATAAAGGAATTACAATAGTGTGCAATAGATGGCCAGTCTATTACTCACTATCTAAACAAAGGACAAATACACAAAGACAGGCATTCATACTACTTCCATACTAGACAAAACACAAAAATATTCAGACAGAGAGGGGGGGGTTACCAGGGCACTACCACATACTCCTCCCCCTTTTTGACAAAACCCTCCCCTTTTATTATCTCTGGGTTTTCTTTCTATACTTAACCTATCAGATCTCTCTATAATTGAGAGATGGAGCCACAGCCCACCCTCTCCATGGCTCCACCCCGGGGTCCCTAAAGCAAACTTTAGCCTCAACAAGTAAGAGGAAGACAAGTTTCTTCCAGATTTACTTTCTTCATTACCCCAAGGTCTGAAGACAGATGCTCATTTGTTCCTATTCCATATCTTGACAGTTAATCAGCATTTCCATTTGTAACTCCCTTTTGATGTTTTATTGTAAAACAGTAAGGTTGCAGTAAGAGATACCACCGCATGATTCATGGATTTCTATCTTTCATGTTGTGTAACCAACACAACGGATTATGATCCATCCAAATCTCGAATTCAGTCCCCCATAAATAAAATTGAAGGGCCTCTATAGCCCACTTGATTGCCAAGCATTCCTTTTCAATAGTGGAATACTTGGTTTCACGTTCATATAATTTTCGACTAATATAGATGATAGGGTGTTCTTCCCCATTAATGCACTGCATTAACACAGCCCCAATACCTCGGTTAGAAGCATCTGTTTGCAGTATAAAAGGGTGCGTAAAATCAGGTGTATGTAGTACTGGTGAAGAACATAGTTGAGCTTTTATGGTACAAAAAGCTTCATCACATTCAGAGTTCCATGCTACTTTGTCAGGCTTGTGTTTCTTTGTTAAGTCAGATAAAGGGCCAGCTATCGTTGAAAAGGTAGGAATGAAGCATCGATAGTACCCCGCTAGCCCCAGGAAGGCCCAGACATCTTTCTTTGTCTTGGGTCTGGAGCAGTTGGCGACAGCATCCACCTTAGTTAACTCTGGTTTAATACACCCTTTTCCAATAAGAAATCCTAAATATTTTGTCTCTTGCATTCCCATGGTACATTTCATAGGGTTAATGGTAAGTCCAGTCCTAGAAATGGCAGACAAGACTTCTGACAGGTGACGTAAATGTTCCTCCCACGTAGGACTGAATATCACCACATCATCTAGATATGCCACGCTATACGCAGCATGAGGAGTAAGAATTCTGTCCATAACCCTTTAAAATGTAGCAGGAGCACCATACAGCCCAAAGGGCATTACTGTGAAATGAAATAAGCCAAGGGTGTACTAAATGCTGTTTTGTCTCGTGAGTCCATATCCAGGGGAATCTGCCAATATCCTTTCATTAAATCTAGTGTGGTAAAATACTGTGAATTTCCCAAATGGTCCAAAATGTCATCTATATGGAGCATGGGGTAACTATCAAATTTGGAAATAGAGTTAAGACGACGGAAATCTAGACATATACGTACCCCACCCTCCTTTTTGTTTACAACCACTAAAGGAAAACTCCATTCACTATGGGAAGGCTCGATAATTCTCATATCTTGCATCTTTCTTAATTCTTTAATAACATCTTCTCTAGCCCTTTCAGGTAGCCGGTAGGGTTTTTGACGAATGGGGCTATTTTGGGAAACTGAAATAGTATGTGTCACATCTTTAGCTTTTCCAGGAGTTCCCTTGAAGGTTTTTTCATGATATTTCAATATAGTTAATAGTTCAGCAGTCTGCTAGGGGGGTTAGATCAGGATTTATATTAATTTCCTTAATGTCCCCTTTCATTTCCAATCTTTGATAAGCTACGTCCAATTCACTATTACCATCCTCCGGGTAGACATACCAGCATAAGGTTGGTACCCTCTCTACCCATGGTTTCAGAAGGTTTGCATGATAGATACATTTTTTATTAACTTCGTCATGTACATTTATCTCATAAGTAATGGGGCCCATTTTTCCTTAGGACCTCATAGAGGCCCTGCCACTTCACCAATAATTTATTATCTGATGAGGGTAACAGTAACAATACTTGATCCCCTTCCGCAAAGTCCTTATTACATGTTCCTTTGTCATACTGTATCTTCTGAACTGTTGTTTTTGATTAACAGCATGAGCCTGTTGAATGTACTTCATTATTCATTCCCTTAGTTTTTGTAAGTACTCAAAGGGACATTTGTTCTGGGAAGTCCTATTCTCCTCCCACCACTCTAACTACATCTAAAGGCCCTCTAGGGTTTTTGCCATACAATAACTCAAACGGGGAGAATCTGGTTGAGGCCTGTGGTACCTCCCTATAGGCAAACATTAGATAAGGCAGGTAAATGTCCCATTGTCTCCCTTTGTCATGGACAAATTTCTGAATAATTTTTTACATAGTCTGGTTGAAGCGTTCCATCAGACCCTCTGTTTGGGGATGATATGGTGTGGTACATATAGCTTCTATCCCTAGGGTCTGGTAGTGCTGCTTCAAAACCAGTGAACAGAAATTCGTAACCCTATCCGTAAGTATTTCATGTGGGATACCCACTCTACTAAACATTTTACCTAATTCCTCAGCAATTCTAGGGGCGGTGACAGTTCGAAGGGGTACAGCCTCCGGATATTTAGTTGTATAGTCACAAACCACTAGTATATACTGATTTCCTTTTGAACTTTTTTGTACTGGTCCCACAATATCCATAGCAATTCCTTGAAAGGGGGTAGTAAACAAAAGCATAGTTTGCAAAGGCACTTTGTCTTTCTTTACAATTTTTGCCACTTTTTGACATTCTGGGCAACTCCTGCAGTATTCAGCCACTTGCTCATGTATGCCAGGCCAGAAGAATCTATGAAGTAGTCTACTCAAGGCACGGTCTCTCCCTAAATGTCCGGGCCATCGGAATATCATGGGCAAGGCTCAATAATCTTTGCCTGTACTTTCTAGGTACCAATAACTGCTCAATGATTTCACCAGTTTTGGGATTAGTACATATCTTATATAATAACCCGTCTATCAATTGACACCTGTCTCCGGTCCCTTGAGTCTTATCCCGTGAAAACAAAGCTTGTAAAGAATCATCCCCCCTCTGTAATTCTGCAAAAGTATTTTTATCATATTCTTTTACATCATGCATAGTGCCATCATCATAGTTATCCTTCACAGTGTCTTTTATATTCAAAGTCCAGTTATTTTTCTCCTTTCTCGTCTGCCTTCTGGTTTTCCTGTCTTTCCCTATAGCTCCATATATTTCTTTATCAAAGGGGAAAGAAATGTTCCAAAGCATCTGAATTCTGAATGGATGTGATCTGAGATCTGGTCACCATAGCACAGATGTTAGAAGAAATAAGATTCTGAAAAGTGGGACAGTCATGTCCGATTACTACTGGAATTGGTAGGTAGGTACAACTCCTACCTTCATATTCTGTACTTGTCCTTGTATGGTTATTTCTGTCTCTTCTAGTGGATAATAATGTGTGTCACCATGTATACATGTTACCCCAGTGGTAGGACCCCCTGGGGATGGTGGCATACATAACAATTCTGGTTGTATCAATGTTTGTTTACTTCCCGAATCAAGGAGGCCAGTAACTGAATGTTGTCCTATTTGTACAGGTACCATGAACTGTCCCCAATTGGCTAAAGCAAGATGTATTTGTTCGGGTTTCTTCTTGGGACAAAATCTTGCAATATGTTCTTTGGTTTTATATTCATGACATACAATGTCTGGTTTATACCCCCATCCAAGTCTACCCATGTTTTTTATACCAGTATTTATAATAGTGTTACCTCCTGGTCCCATAGTAGCAGGAGGAGATCTTACTGGGTACTCTTGATGATTGGCTGTCTGGGCGGTATCTTTCTGCCTGTGAGGTCTTGCTGTGATGTAATCCTCAGCCAATCGGATTGCAGTGTCTGTTACCTCTGGGCGGTGCTCCTTCACCCATAGTTGAACATCTGGTGGTAAGACCCAAAGAAACTGCTCCAATACTATTGTTTCTATAACCTGGTTTACAGTCTGGGTGTTAGGCTGCAGCCATTTGACACACAAGTCTTGAGCTGAGTAAAAGCCTCTTGGGGGTTATCAGCATTACTGTATCTGTAGGACCTAAACCTCTGCCGATAGGTTTCAGTGTTGATGTCGTACCTCTTCAAAATAGCCTGTTTAACTCAGTCAAAGTTATTTATATCAACCATCTCTACTCGGCCAAATGCCAGCTGGGCTTTTCCGGATAAATAAGGTACCAGTCTGATAACCCACTGATCTCTTGGCCAATTACAGGCTGTTGACACTCTTTCAAATGTCATTAAGTAGGCTTCAATGACATCAGAGTCTGATAATTTAGCTAGTTTAATATCTTTCTGGCCTAGTACTGGGGCAACAGGTGGTCTACCAGCACCCATTGTTTGGATTGCCCTTAAAGTGTCATTCCACCTAGCTTCATATTCTCATCGGTCTCTGTCCCTTTGTTTCTCCATTTCAATCTGTCGTGTACGCAGCCATTTCAATAAGTCCAGGGGCTCCTCAGGAGGGCTTTCTTCTTCTACACCCCCACTAGCCTGAGCCAACCCTTCCACTTTCTTGTCTTCCATCCTGGGTTCTGTTTTACCTGTTGTCCTCTTTCTGGTTACTGGGTCCAGGCCTTGTAACAATGGCAATTGATACTTTGTAGTCACCAACCTGGTATGCACTCCAAGAAGCCTCTGCTGGTTCTTCTGCTGGATGTCCGCTCTGTCCTGTAGCATTTAAAGTTCACCAGGGCCTTTGTACAGGTCCCTCCAGTTAGTCAATCCCAACCAACCTATCCCACTTCTGACACCAGTGTGGAAGGCTGGGGGTTAACAGATGGACACTTGACACAGGAGCTGAAGTGTTGCAGAAATCTTGCAAGAATATTTTATTTACAGGAACAAGAAAAATAAAATGAACTGTATGTCCAAAATAACAAACGCTAAAGAATGCTGAAATTTAAACAACATGCTTTGTTCCAGTAGTCAAAGCATCAGCAGTTTCAAATACACAGGAGAAGTAATCATCTTAAACTCCTAGGTGTTATCAGGTCAACACCCAACTCGAATCTGACTAGCTTCATACAAGGACCAACATATAAAGAGGGGGCTGAACTAAAGGATTGGTCCACCCATCCATCCATCAAGTTACCCTTTAATACATTTCACCTAATGAGGTCATTTTTGAACAGTTTTTAATACAAGTTAATTATTATATTTGTTTAAACAGTTCTAGTATCCACTATCTTTCCTAGAATGAATCTAATTCAATATTTCATATTTCTGAAAGCTGACAAGCACCGCCCCCAGCTTTCCTGCATAAAAGAAGGATGAAAGAGGCCAGCCGGCTCTAAAGAAGCAGGAATGTTGAGTGGTGCTGTGGTGTTTTCTTCCGTTATTAAAACACTCCCTGCAGGGCTTATAATCCTAAATTCTCAAAGAAAAGCAAACAAATAATGTCTCTTAGACTTCAGAGACCTAAAACATTACTAATTCTCTCATAACTCTGAGGTTGCATTCCATTTTCTCAAAACAGCAAAACGGGAACGAACGTACGCACCTTCGTGCAGGGAGACAGAGAAAGACCGCAGTAGCGGCTCGCCAGAAATCTCTTGAAACAGAAGCTGGGTAGGTTCTTATAGCTTTCCTGACATAGTAGGATTGATTTTGTAATACTGATAAAGGGAATCAAATCACTGTATGCTACGCTTGTACCATGGGTCAAAAGTCTTGAAATTCTGTAAATGTTACTGCCAAAATGGCAAATCGGGAGCTCGTTTTTACAGACCCAGTTCTGGTGATATAAACGAGCAGTACACAGTGTGTTCTAAGGATGACAAGGAGTTTAGAAATATTTAGCTATAATTCTGGCACTATTATAAACACTATGCAATTGCAATGAGGAACAAAATGTTGACACGATGGCTCTGGTAAAGAAGGTGTCCCCTGAGGATGAAGACAACAGAAATGGGGGGGATACCCGACGAAAATATTAAATAAAGGAATTTCAATAGTTTGCAATAGATGGACTGTCTATTACTCACTATTTAAACAAAGGACAAATACACAAAGACAGGCATTCATTCTACTTCCATACTAGACAAAACACAAAAATATTCAGACGGGGGCGGGGGTTACCAGGGCACTATCACACTCCATTTTATAATGGCCCTTCACTCACCATCTTAGAGCAGCACTCTATGGCATTGAGGGCTGGAATGGAGAAGCAAGTGCCCCTAAAATAAGTTAAGAATTAAAAAAAAAAAAAACACTGTACCATTGTATGGGAATCAGTTGTCCTTGCCATGGACTGATGTAGCACCTAATTTTATTTATTTATTTATTACAGTCTTGGAATTTGACATACCTTTGAGTCTGTGACTCATTTACAAAGGTTCTGAGTCCAAAAGAAATCATAACAATTAGCTAAACACAACAATGTAACAAAGCATGACATACATATAGCAAAAAAGCAAAACAATCAGAGCTGTCATTATATCAGACTTTGTCAAAGTTGGCAAATTAGAACCTAAAGTAGATACCAGAGTAAAAGCTAAGATACAATACAATAATGTAAAAGTATGTGATAATAGGTGGCCCAAGAATAACTTTGCGGAAGTCAATAGGGTAACATAGGTCAGCCAAGACAAATAAAAAGGAGCAGTGAAAATGGAGAAAGAGGGAAGAGGAGGGGAATAGGTGGAAATCAGGGTTCAGGAGCTACAGAGTGAGATGAAGTAGAGAGGAAACACATCAAGAGAGAGGTACCTATGGGAGTGTGAAGGGAGGAGGGGGGGGCGGGGAGAGTGGCAGCTGTTTAGCCAGGAGATAAGGGGATACATGAGGGTGAAGTAGGTTAAAAGTTGGACAGTCGCAGCAGTTGAAATAAAGAAGGTACTGTCTGAGGTTGTGTTTAAACTGCCCTAACTTGGAG
Source organism: Neoceratodus forsteri (assembly GCA_016271365.2). Taxonomy (NCBI): domain Eukaryota; kingdom Metazoa; phylum Chordata; order Ceratodontiformes; family Ceratodontidae; genus Neoceratodus; species Neoceratodus forsteri. The sequence continues at coordinate 99,263,590 of CM057452.1, read as the reverse complement.
GCAGTTTGTACATCAAGAGAGAGATCTGATAGCCAGGTGGGAGCTCTGTAGTGAAATACCTGCTGTGCTTCGTTAGTCTGACAGAATGGGGCCTGATAGGTAGGTCTAGTTGCACTTCTTGTCCCTCAAGGATTGATTACTGGGGTAAGGAGGTGTATTGTTGTAGGGGTTAGACCCAGACAGATCTTCTTACCTAGTAGGCAGGTATGGTACATGATCCTGCCACAAAGATTCAGTCAGCAGGTTTGAGTATATAGATCGCAGGTGTGGGTGTATCTGTGAGTCCCAGAAAATAATCAGCAGGCCTTATTGAGGGCAATCTTAATACATTTAAGAGAAGTGTCAGTAGCTACTCCATAAATGACTAGCCTGCAGTCTACAAGAGAGAGAGGACAGAGCTGTTGACAGCAAGACAGAGTGCATCAGGGGTAAGGCTGTCATGGTGTCTGTAAAGGAGGCCTATTCAAGTATTAACAGCTTTGGAAATTATGTTTAAATGGTCATTACAAGTTAAGGTGCTGTCAAGTGTAATGCCTAGGTACCTGAAGTTGTGTACTTGCTCCAGAGAATCACAACAGTTGTTAACGATGGTGAGTTGGGCTGACCTATGCTTATTGTGAGAATTTATAAATAACACCACCTTGGTCTTTTTTTAGTTCAGGATTAACTTGTGTTCTGTAAGCCAGGACTCGACCAGGGCAAAGGTGTGCTGCAACTATCTAGTAAGGAGGGAAGGATCTGGCTGGCTCATGAGTAAGACAGTGTCATCTGCATAGAGGAGGAGTTGACTGGGGCAGGCCTGGGGAAGGGAATAGAGGAAGAGACTAAAAATAAGGGGGCCAAGAATGGAACCTTGTGGTACACCAGAGAGCACAGGATGGGAGGTGGAGAGAGTATCCCTAATGTTCACCTGTTGCATTCTGCTAGCAAGGTAGTTCTGAAACCAGGAGGTAACTGCATGTGAAAGATCAAGGACATGGAGAGACTCAATAAGTAGAGAATGGTTAACCTTGTGAATGCTTTAGTTAGGTCAATGGGGAAGAGTACACAATGGGGGGTGAGATACTGATAACAAAAATGGAAAGGGACCTGGGGGTAGTCATATCAGATGACCTAAAGGTGGGCCAGCAATGTCAGAAGGCAGTAAGGAGGGCTAGGGGGATACTGGAATGCAAAGGGAGAGGCATCACCAGTAGAAAACAAGAAGTTGTTGGCCCTCTGTACAGGCAGTTGGTAAGATCACATCTGGAGTACTGTGTTCAGTTCTGGAGACCCCATCTCCGCAAAAACATAGACAGGGTGGAGGCTGTCCAGAGGAGGGCAACCAAAATGGTGCAGGGTCTGCAGCAGAAGACATATGAATAAAGACTAAAGGAGCTTAAGATGTATAACCTCGAGGAAAGGAGGGAGAGGGGGGACATGATAGAAACTTTCAAATACCTCAAGGGAATCAACAAAGTCCAAGAGGATAACATCTTTCAGAAAAAGATGTGCAAGAATATGGGGGCACAATTTGAAGATAGAGGGGGACAGTTCAGAGGTAATGTGAGGAAGTATTTCTTCACAGAGAGGGTTGTAGATGCATAGAACGGCCTTCCTTTTTTTGGTAGTGTGCATGGAGGGCCGTTTTCGCTTCAGCTTTGTTTGAGCTCTGTACACAAAGTTCGTTGAAAATGTTTAGCTGAGCTCTGTTGCTCAGTATTTGAGACTACTATTGGGACTCTGAATTTGGATTCTTTGGAACCAGGAGTGGAGACAGAAGAGGTACCCAACAGGAGTAAATTAAGTGAATATTCATGTTACAGTAGTTTCGAATATCTACAGTCTGGGTACAGAACGTTGGTGGATCTATAAGGAACAGCTTTATTTAAGATATCGACGTATAAAGAACTGATAATGGAGTTTTGATTGAAAGAGCCGGTAGATTTAAGATCTGTGGCTATCAAGGTTTTGCCTTGATTGGGCAGTGTCGGGTGGGGGGCTCCCTGATTTCCACTGCTTTAGGGCCATATCGACTCCCAGGGACCGAGCGTGAGTTGGCTGGGTTTTGCCCCAGGGAGCTGGTGGCATTATCGGAGACCACCCTAAGAGGCCTCAGGGTTGGTCCGGGAGGCCTAATTGCCGTGACCTTTGTAGCTGTGGGTCCTGGGAGTGATTGGGGGTCCGTTTTTGGGCGGTGGATGGGGAGTCTCTTTTCCCTTCCTATTACTTTATCTGCCCGGTTTAATATTTGGTTCCATTTCACTGTTTTGGTTTCTTGACCCGTGAATCAAGGATCTGAATGACTATGCCTGATTGGTACTTGGATTTTTGCCTGGATTTGCTTGAGAGCTGATTACTTGATCGGAGTTCGGTGGAGTGGAGGTGCCTGTTGACTTACTCGTAGGATATATTACATCTCTCTGTCTTGCTCTGGACTTTGGAGTATCTGCATTTAAAAGGATAATATTATTTTTTGTACTGGGACTTACACAGTGGAAACCGGTGGTGAGAGAACCTGGGGTCCTCCCTTTGACTTTTATATTTATTCTTCTGATTTATTGTTTGTTTTATGTTTCATAAATGTGTTCAGGCAGTGAGAGGGCTTGAACTAATTTTACTTATTTTTCTTTTTCTTTTTTTCTTTTTTTTTTTTTTCTTTTACAGTTTTGTACTTTGTAGGTCAGTAAGAGTGCCTTACAATGACACTATAGGAGGAAAGATTGAAATAATTTTATATATGTGCAGAGGTCTCTAATCCAGTATACAGGGGTTAGAACAATACTTTTAAAGTTGGTTTCATTTTAGTGAAGATTTTGTGTTTTGTTTTAGTTAGTTTTATTTTGGGGTGGGGGTTGTATTTGTTATAGATTGTGTTGTTCGGGGTGGTCATATATTATTTAGTTTGGGTTATTTGTTTAAAAAAAAAATGTGTTGGCCAGGGTTGACAGTTAGGCATTATTCCCCCTCCAGGCTGAGAGATCTCCGCCCTTTCTTTTGCCCCCTTTGTCCCCAGAGGTGTATAGATGATGTAGGGGTTTGGGAATAGCAAGGAGGATTCGGGTTGGGACTTGGCCTGGTGGGGGAATGGATAGGAGTGGATAGATTGGAATAGTGGGGACAAGGAGACACTCTGGGGTGAAATAGGTCCAGAAAAGGGGTCCTCCCTGTCTGGTTCCCATACCCAAGGGTTCTGCCTATTGCAGACAGGAAACTCGGTCTTCCTTGGCTGCTCATTGAACTTAGGCAGTGTTATGCAATGCCAGGTCGATTAAAAACAAGACCGCTATAATCGCAGATCTTGTTAATTCAACCGACCTGGCTTGCATCACCGAGACCTGGTTGGATGGAAATGCTGGCCCTGTTTTGGCTTCAGCGGTTCCACCTGGGTACTCGGTGATACACTGCCCAAGGATCGATCGTAGGGGTGGGGGTGTGGCCCTTTGTTTTAAATCAGAACTGAACCTGAGGGAAATTCCAGTGGGAACCACCAACTCCTTTGAATGTATCGTGGGTGAGGGTGTAGGGTGCAGGATTCTTCTTGTCTACCGTCCACCAGGAGATGGGAATGTTTTCCTGCAGGAAGTCGCAGACTTCATCACCGACCTAACATTGGGACCACATAGATGGCTGATCCTTGGGGATTTCAGTGCTTGGGTCGATGATGAACTCTCGCAGTTTGGACGAGACTTCCTCCAGTTAATGAGTTTACTGGGCCTCACACAGGTTGTTTCCTCCTCGACCCACATTGGTGGTCATTCATTGGACTTGGTGTTTCTCCTGGGGATGGAGATATCCGACTTGGTGGTGGAACCTGTCAGATAGTCAGATCATCGTACTATCAACTTCAGTTTTGAGGTCCCCCCTAAGAGGCCTGCCCCTACGGAGATGGTCGAGTACTGCACTTTGAGGGGCGTATCCCCAGGTGGCTTGATGACGGTGCTTGACCTATCGGGCATACCAAGGGAATGCGTGGATCCAGGGGATCTTGTACTTGCCTATAATAGGGTGGTGACAGAGGCCCTGGATTCCATTGCTGCTGTTCATGTTTGTCCACTCTCCCTTCGCCCTAGGTCTCCATGGTTTGATGAGGCCCTGAGAGTTGGACGAAGGCTAGAGAGGCGATGGCAGAGGTCCGGCCTGGTATGTGACAGGCTTAGTTTGATGGACCATTATTTGGTCTATCAATCAACAATCTCCCATAAGAAGGCAGAATTCCTGTCCAGGGAGATTGCTGCTGCGCACAATCGATCAGCTCAGCTTTTCCGGACTGTGGATAGATTGTGCATTCCACTCTGTGTTCAGCCCAGAAATGCTTTTTCACAAGAGCAGTGTGAGGAGATTGCTCGATTCTTTGCAGATAAGGTTGCCACAATCAGGTCCAATATCCGCCTGATCCTTTCTCTAGGGAGCAGCAGTGGTCAGCTGGAGATGTTGGATGCCCAGTTTGAGTGGTACGACTTTGGCCAGCCTACAATCAATGATACTGTGATGGTTATCCAGACTTTACGTCCTACCAACTGTAGTTTGGATCTGGGCCCGACGCCCTTGCTTGTTGGCTGCATCGATGTCATTGGCCCGGTCCTTGCTGAGATAGTCTGGATAGCCTTGGAGAGGGGAATTTTTCCAGCTCCCCTTAAGGAGGCCATGGTACGGTTCCTTCTTAAGAAACCCTCCTTGGATCCTGACTGTCTTACAAACTACAGGTAGGTCTCTAACCTTCCCTTTTCGGGTAAGGTTTTTGAGAAGGTGGTGGCTTTACAGCTGGAGGACCATTTGACCAGCCACAATATCTATGATTCTCTCCAGTCTGGTTTCAGGAAGAGACATAGTACAGAGACGGCTCTTGTTCGGGTACTAAATGACCTCCTGATAGCGAGAGATCGAAGGACCCATTCCATTCTGGTCCTTCTTGATCTCTCTGCAGCATTTGATACTGTGGACCATGGTGTGCTTTTGGATTGCCTGTGGCTTATCTGTGGACTGTCGGGGACTGTCCTCAGATGGTTTCAATCTTACCTCATGGGTAGGACTCAGAGAATGGTGTCTGGGATTTGCACCTCAGCTCCATTCTCCCTTCCCTGTGGGGTTCCGCAGGGATCCATTTTAGCACCCATTTTGTTTGCAGTGTATATGCTGCCATTAGGAGTGATTATTAGATGGTACGGCTTGAGTTTTCACTGCTATGCAGATGATACTCAGCTATACATGTCTTTTGTCCCTGAACAAGACGATGCTGTCTCGGTGCTTAACAGCTGTCTAACTGAAATCCAGGCCTGGATGAACATGAGCTGGCTGAGGTTGAACCCTGATAAAACTGAGGTGTTGGTTGTGAACCCAGGCCGTCGTGAGGTGGGTGTGCTGGCAGGTTCACCTTCAGGCTTATGGCTTGGAGGTGTCCAGCTAGCCACCTCAGACTGGGTACGGAACCTGGGTGTTATGTTTGATGACTGTTTGACCTTGAAATTACAAGTGTCAGCAGTTGTTAAAACCTCTTTTTACCATCTGAGAAATATCGCCCTGGTGAAACATCTGGTGCCTCCCGATGATCTTCCAATGTTGGTTCACACCTTCATTACCTCCCGCATTGACTACTGCAATGTCCTTTACCTAGGGCTGTCGGGGATTGATATCCACCACTTGCAGCTGGTGCAGAACGTGGCTACCAGGCTGTTGACTGGTGTTTCAAGAGCCAGTCATATAACGCCTGTGCTCCGTGGTCTGCACTGGCTGCCGATTAAGTGGCGGATCACCTTTAAGGTTGCTTTGCTAACCTATAAGGCCCTACATGACCACCTTACATGACCAGGGACTGAGCTACCTGAAAGATCTCCTTTGTCCCTACTGTCCCTTCTGTCCTCTCCGATCTGCTGATAAGGGATTGCTGGAGGTTCCCAGGGTATGTTTGCAGACATCGGGAGCAAGGGCATTTAGCTTTGTTGCTCCGTGCCTGTGGAACTCTCTACCTCATCGGGTACGAGATTGCCTGACTGTTCAGAGTTTTAAAACTGCTTTAAAAACTTATCTTTTTAACCTGGCTTTTGTTGATTGATGTGGTTATTTATTATGTGGTTTTATATTATTTTTTGTTGTAACTTATATGTTGTTTAAAATAATTTATTTTATTTTATGTATTTTATTGTACAGGCACCTTGGTTTTAGAAAGGAGCCTTTTTATAAATAAAACTTATTGATTGATTGATTCCTGAAGAGGTTGTAGAGTCAAAAACAGTGGGAGAATTCAAGAATGCATGGGACAGACATAAGGCAATTCTAGTGAGGGGGTAGGAGGAAGTAGGCTGTTGGTTAACTAGGATCTGCAGCTTATACATTAGGTAGGGAAATGGGCAGACTAGGTGGGCCAAGCGGTCCTTATCTGCCATCAAATTCTATGTTTCTATGTTTCTATGTTTCAATGTTTCAATGTAGATAGACCCAACTAAGTGACCATGGTTGAGTACTCTGTGAATAAATGTAGTATATTCACGAAGTGTGCTAGTGGTGCTATGATTTTTTCTAAACCCATGTTGCTGTGGACATTGAGTGTTGTATTTGGACAGGTAATTGGAGAACTGATTGGAAATTATATGTTCAAGCATTTTGGAGAGGGGTTAAGTATAGAGACGGAATGGTAATTAGAATGCAAGGTCTTGTCTCCGCTCTCATAGACAGGGGTAATTATGGTTGCATTCCACAAGACAGGGAATTAACCTAGGCAAAGGGACAGATTAAAAATCTTAGTGAGGGGTAGCAGCACAGCATCTAGGGCATCTAGGGCAAGGCGGAGAAGTTTTAGATCAAGGAAATCACTGCTGCAGTGCAATCTGTTAAGGACCCAAAGGAGGTACTTTCTTGTCTCTTTGGCCAAGACTATCCTAAAGTAGAAGGGGGGAGTTGGGAGTGGTCATTGTAACAGAATAGCTGTCTGCTAGTTATGTATATAATATATATATATATATATATATACACACACACACACACACATATACGAAAGGGGTGAGTGGTAAATGAGTGAGATAAAACAGTGTATCATCCACTGCAGTGTGATATCTTTATCCTCTGCTCTACTGTGATGATATCAGCCATTTACACACACAGGTCACACAAGGTCATCATTCTAGGCAGCTTTCCCCTCAGCATGCAAGAAACACCTGTGCTGTTACCATAGACACAAATGCAGAACTACTTCAGAGGTCTCACTGCTGCCTACAGCTAGCTCTGTGAGCATTACAAAACACACCTACCCCCGACCAATTTCCAGTTCATTACTGTGACTGCAGCCAGAATTCTAAACAGCACAGCTTCACAGAACAGTCTAAACTACTGCCTGCAGCTAGCTCAACTACCACTGAAACACACTCTCACTTGTTCCTCAAATGCTGATTCTCACCCATTACAATTACTGTGATACTATCAGCTTGACTACAGCCAGAATCCAAAAGAACACAATTTCACAGAACACTCTGCACTCTGCCTGCAGCTAACTTAATTACTACTGAGTGAAAACAATATCAGCTGTTCTGACACTCTGCCTCTCAGCTCATTACAATTACTGTGATGCTCTCAGCTTCACTTCAGCCAGACTTCTAAACAATACAGCCTCACAAAAGTATGTTTCTCACTCCTACCTAAACCTAACTCATTTAGCATTGCAAAACACACTCATGTGTCTCCCAGAGTTTATAACACTGCCAGCCCATTCAGAAAAGCTCACACACAGAATGAGCAAACACATAAACAGGAACAGAACACAAGAGAGCATAACAAAACTTCTAAAACTCTTGGCCCTATTGTATATATCGAATACATGATGGTCAGATCATGTGCTATGGCACATATTGTCACTCCTGCATCATGAGATCTGGATATCTCTCTCTGCAGGACTGACAATATTTGCCATATCACACTCATGCCCATCATGTATCCCCTATATATATCTATAAATATATATATATATATATATATATATATATATATATATATTATCCCTATATATTATAAATATATATATATATATATATATATATATATATATATACACATATATATTTATTTGTTTGAAATTTTACTTATGAGACATGGCAGGGTCAGCAGGCCCATGGGAAGGACTAGCTTTTAAAGAAGCCTAACCTTTTGACCCCAAAGCAGTTGCTTGATGGAGCTAAATTGCTAGAGTTTCCTTTTCTGTGTTAACACTTACCTGCTAAACTTCCTGAAATTGTTATAAAAAAATAGGTTATAACAAGCCACTGCTTTGAACCTAGGAAACTGGTTGTCAAACATTGCATTTTATGACATCAGGAGGGAAGCCAGTTCTGATAGATACCTGTGAAAATTCACACAGCTAAGCAAAGGGTTTTCAGGATGTTTTTCTGAAACATCAAAGGGGAATGCTGTCATAACTTATGCTTTGATGAAGAGAGACAGTCTGTATAATCTGATATTGCTATCTTTGCAGATTTCAAGCAAGCAATAAGATGAAACCATTTTGATTATACTTGGTCATGTTATAAATTAATTACATGGCTAAAAATAGGCCTCATGTGCTGTAACATCACAAGAAGGTTGGGACTTTAACTTTGAATATTGCCAAGCTGGCTGAAAGGACTGTGGTTCACTCTTGTTCCAAACTTTAAAAGAACTGACATACTTGTGTTCTGGCCTTAAGAAGCACTTCTGTCAAGACAGGTAACACACAACTGAAAACTGAGTTAGAACTAGTAATTCAGTTATAAGGCATTTTGTTTTGTAATTTCCATTTCTTTCTGACTGTAATCATTATGTATATATGTAGCCAACTCGGTTAAGAAGGGGGATAAAACCTTTTATAGGTACATCAGGGAGTGAAGGAAGACCAAGGGAGGGGTAGTGAGGCTTAATAAAGGGGGGAGGGTGGGCAGAGGGAGACTGTGAAAGGCAGAGATACTAAACAAATATTTTTGCTCAGTATTTACAAATGAAGAGGGGAGGTATATAAAACAAACAGTAGAAACACTCTGGATACAGAAGTTGATACCAGCCCATTTACCAAAGAAAGGGTTCTGAAAGAACTCTTAAAACTGAAGGTGGACAAAGCAATGGGGCCTGATGGGATTCATCCCAGAATTCTAAAAACTAAGAATAGAACTAGTGACACACTGACTACCCTTTTTAACAAATCATGGAAGGATGGGGTGGTACCCGAGGACTGGAGAAGGGCAGATGTGATTCCCCTTCACAAAAGTGGGAGCAAGGCAGAAGCAGATAACTACAGACCTGTTAGTTTAACCTCAGTGATAGGGAAAATGATGGAATCACTTCTGAAGGAAAGAATTGTCGAGTATCTAAAGGCCAGAGGGGCACAGGACCCTAGGCAGCATGGATTCACAGCGGGAAGGTCATGCCAGACAAATCTGATTGATTTCTTTGACTGGGTGACCAAAGTAGTAGATCAGGGAGGAGCTGTGGACATGGCCTACCTAGACTTTAGCAAGGCATTGACACAGTCCCACACAAAATATTAATATACAAGTTAGCCAGCCTGGGAGTGGGTCCCAAGATGACAGCCTGGGTAAAGAATTGGCTGGAGAATAGGACACAGAGAGTAATAGTAAATGGAGTCCACTCAGAAGAAAGGAGGGTTACTAGTGGAGTACCGCAGGATTCAGTATTAGGACCGGTCCTCTTCAATGTCTTTATAAGCGACATTGCAGAAGGACTGGAAGGAAAAGTATGTCTCTTTGCAGATGACACAAAGATCTGCAACAGAGTTGATGCACAGGGTGGGGTGAAAAGGATGAAAAGGACTTGGCAATGTTAGAGGAATGGTCAAATGTATGGCAGCTTAGATTCAATGCTAAGAAGTTCAAGGTAATGCACCTGGGAAACAAAAACCCAGGGAAGAGTACACAATGGGGGGTGAGATACTAACAACAACAAAAATGGAAAGGGACCTGGGGGTAGTCATATCAGATGACCTAAAGGTGGGCAAGCAATGTGAGAGGGCAGCAAGGAGGGCTGGGGGGATACTGGGATGCATAGGGAGAGGCATCACCAGTAGAAAACAAGAAGTTATTATCCCTCTGTACAGACAGCTGGTGAGACCCCATGTACTGTGTGCAGTTCTGGAGACCCAATCTCTGCAAAGACATAGACAGGATGGAAGCTGTCCAGAGGAGGGCAACTAAAATGGTGCAGGGTCTGCACTGGAAGACATATGAAGAGAGATGAAAGGAGCTTAATATGTATAGCCTTGAGGAAAGGAGGGAGAGGGGGGACATGATAGAAATGTTCAAGTACCTCAAGGGAATCAACAAAGTCCAAGAGGGTAGCATCTTTCAAAAAAAGAGGCGTGCAAGAACAAGAGGGCACAAATTGAAGATGGGGGTGGCTCAGAGGTAATTTAAGGAAGTATTTTTTCACAGAGAGGGTTGTGGATGCATGGAACAGCCTTCCAGAGGAGGTTGTGGAGTCAAAATCAGTGGTGAAATTCAAGCATGCATGGGACAGTCATAAGGCAATTCTAGGTGGTGGGGGTAGGAAGAAGTAGGCTGCTGGTTAACTAGGATATGCAGCTTATCCAGTAGGTAGGGGAAATGGGCAGACTGGGTGGGCCAAGCGGTCCTTATCTGCCATCAAATTCTATGTTTCTGTGTTTCTATGTTCTGTTTTATACACTGTATTTATCTATTTCTAATTTTAGTAAGCATTTTGATTTCCTTAATCCTGCCTGAGACATTTTTCTCATTTTGAGTGTGAATGCTGGAATAGTATTGATAATTCTGACATAACTGTTAGAGTGCTTATTGTGTCACCATATACAGCCACACTAACAAGGATCTGTGCGAATATCTAGCAAGGTAAGGAAATACCTGAGTCTCAACTGAGTTAGAAGGAGAGTTGTGAACCAGGTTGGTTGTATGCCAGCTGGGATCAAATATTGTGCTGTTTTCCCTGAAGATGGTGCAATATTTGGACCTGTTACCTGGGGTGTGCTAACTAAAAAGGGTTCATATTTGACCCCAGGACTCGAGACTGGTAGTTGCTCGGACCCAAAACAAACAGGAGGGTGTCCCTGTTTGTCCCCTGTTCATGAATTGCACTTAAAGGTTGGGTACTGTTGTAACAGAGGACCTAACCCCAGGAGTGGGTTTGTGACAGATTTGGTGGCAGTGGTGGGGTTTGTGAACCAGGGTGGTTGTATGCCCGCTGGGACAAGTATTGCACTGCTTTCCCCTGAAGAGCGTGTGATATTTGGACCTGCAGTATGGCATAGAGGTTAGAGTAATGAGCTGTGAATGAGCTTGGTACAGCCAGCAAACCAGACCTTGGTTTGATTCTCACAACCTCCACTTGAATACTGTGTGACTCTCATCAAGTCACTTAACCACCCAATGCTCCCAGGTCACCCCTGAAAACTGACACTTGTGTGCCTAGTGGGCCTTACCTGGTTACCAAAGACTAAAATAAGAAAAAAATAAAAAAAATACCTGGGCTTACTAGCTAAAAAGGGTTCATATTTGACCCCAGGAATCACACTTAAAGGTTGGGCACTGTGGTAGCAGAGGGCCTATCCCCAGGAGTGTGTTTGTGACAGATTTTGGTGGTAGCAGTGGGATCTGAAAGATTTGTTTGCATACTGTGCAATTATTTGGTGACACGAGCATTAACAGTCCAGTGTGTCAGATTGCTAAACTGTAACAGTTCACACACAAACAAGGCAGAGATTTAAAAAAAGAAATATATCATTTTGGCTATAGCCTAAGTTTCCTACCTGTTTTATTTTTTTTTCAGGTGAAAGCTAGTGTAGCCGTAGATTTGGAAAGAAGATGACTTCCAACTACAGCAAATATGCTACAGACCACCTGTGGCAGTTGTGCCAGGAAAGAGGAGTCCGATGTGAGGGGTGAACCAAACAACACCTCTTGGAGGCTCTTGTGGTAGCCGATGCAAAAGTGACTGCCAGGACCTCGAGTCACAGTCGGTGACTGAAAGGGACAAGACCTTGGGCATGGAGGGGACAGGGTCCATTGCAGTGTCCGGTCCCAGGGAGGAGGACAGCAGAACCAGTGGGAACCAAGAGCCACAGCAGCAGGGGAAGGTCACCACAATGCTGGAGCCAGAAGTGATCAGACTGCAGCTAGCGTGAGGAGAATGGAGCTAGAATTCAAACAGAGGATGTTCCAGATGGAGCTGGAGAAGCAAGAAAGAGAAAACCAGTTTTGGAGAGAGACAGAAGAAAGAGAGTCACAGCTTCAAAGGGAGGCTGAGCGAGAGAAGAGAAAGAGCACCAGAGGAAATTTGAACTGGAGAAACTACAACTCCAAAGACCAGTGCCAGAGCAGGTAAGTGGCATGGGTGAACCTGGAGCTCCAGGACTAGGTTACAAGTCAAATTCTAAACAACTGATAGCTGAATTTAAAGAGGAGGAGTATATGGATGCATTTTTAAATTCATTTGAAAAGGTATGCATTTAGGCAAAAATTCACCAAGAGTTCTGGAGCTTTCAGCTATCTCCGCTGCTTACCGGTAAAGCTTGTGACACCTTGGGTCACATGCACAATCAGGACAGTAATGATTATGACAAACTTAAAACTGCATTGCTTAAAAAGTATGAACTGACAGCTGAAATATACAGAGTTCAGTTCTGTAAGCTCAAGAGAAGCCCTGTCATGAGCTACTAGGATCAAGCCACCAAGCAACATCAGTTTTTGAAACATTGGTGGGAGGTGGTCAAAGCAGACTCTGTATAGAAAATTGAGGATGTGGTACTTTTAGAGCAATTCTTTTGGGGTTGCCCAGCAGAGCTGAAAACCTGACTGGAGGACCAAGATCCAAAAACAGTGCAGGAGGTTGCCGAGCTCTCGGCCTGCTATGCCAGGAGCAGGCCTGTTCTGAAAGGGAGTGGAGTGGGCGTGGCAGTGCAAAAAGGGAAAAGCATACCTTCAGGGCAGCTAAAGCCCTCACTGCCTCCCCAGAAAGCGTGCAGCCCCAGGTCACAAAAAAAGAATTTGCCTGATAAAAGAAATGATTGTTGGTTTTGCAAACAATCTGGGCATTTTGCAAAACAGTGTCCTAAAAAGGCACAGAGTGTACAGAGTGGTGCTGGGAAAGAGGTGGGGTTTTTGTGTATCCCTGAAAGCATGCCAGTAAACACGAGGGAGCACATACACCCAGTTACTGTGAATGGGGTGCAAACCCATGGGTTGAGTGACATGGAGGCGTCTCTTACTTTGGTAAAAGGGGATTTGGTTGAGTCTGAACAGCTCATACCTAATCAGTTTGTTACACTATCGGGATTCACTGTGGAGGAGAAAACTCTGCCACTTGCTAGTGTTCTCCTGGACTGGGGTGAGACAGGAGAGATTGTGCAAACAGTTGCAGTGGCAGAAAATCTTGCCCTGGATGTGATTATAGGGAACAATCTTCAAAAGGGGGTGGTATGTGCAGTTACTCACAGTAAGGCTGCAAAGGCAGACTGTAGTTCCCTGGACCCCTTAGAAGCCCCTGTGGAAAACACTGGGAGGCTGGTTCCCCAGCATGTGTCTCCTGCAATGAAGAGTAGTGAAAGGGAGATAGTACTTCCCCAGGTAGCAGTTAACAAAACAGCTACAGAAGGTTACTCTGAGGAGGGAGGGATAGCTAATTGTCAAAGGGTTAGGGATGGCAGTGACCCTGAATGCCCTGATGTCAGAACTATGGACCTCAGTTTAGAGACTGAAGGGGACATGTTCCATGCTTTGGGAATGTGTAAAGATTTTGCAGCTGCTCAGAAAAATGATCTTAGTTTAGAGTGACTGAGGGCTTGGGCAGAATCTGACAGGACACAGGGAGATGATGGGAGACATAGAGTGTATTGGGACAATGGACTGCTGTATACACAGGACATAAGGACAGAGGGAGGGGTGATGGGCAGGCAGCTTGTTGTTCCCCTTGGGTACTGTGAGTGGTTGCTCAAGATTGCTCATGATATCCCCATGTCTGGACATCTGGGAATCATGCACACTATGCAGCAATTGGCCCAGAATTTCTTTTGGCCCAACTTTGCCCAGTAGGTGAAGCAATATTGCAGGTCTTGTCACCAGTGCCAAGAAATAGGGAAAGCTGGTAGTAAAACCCAAGCTGCCCTAATTCCCTTGCCCACACTGCATTAGCCCTTCCAGAGGGTCAGAATGGATATTGTGGTGCCTTTATATACCCCCAGCTCTTCTGGGAAGAGGTTTATCCTAACGGTGGTGGATTATGCCATCCGGTACCCAGAGGCAGTTGCCCTATCCTGACTGAGGACAGACAAAGTGGCAGATGCCTTGCTAGGGATTTTCTCCCATGTCAGGTTTCTGCAGGAGGTTATCACCGATCAAGGGGTTCCTTCATGTCAAACCTGATGAAGTGTTTGTGAGAGAAGTGTGAGGTGGTCCAGAGACACATGACACCTTATCACCTGCAAGCCAATGGGCTTGTAGAAAGGTTTAATGGTACCTGAAAATTGATGCTCAAAGCATTTGCTGAACAGCATGGGAGGGACTGGAAGATATACCTTCTCCACCTGTTGTTCACATACAGGGAGGTGCCCCAAGAGTCAACAGGGTTTTCCCCCTTCGAGTTGTTATATGGACGCAGGGTTCATAGGCCCCTAGACATGATCCAGGAGAACTGGGAAGGCAAGCATGCCACCCAGAGAACTCCCATAGTGGATTATGTCCTTAAATTTGGGGAAAAGCTGAAGGAGCTTATGGGAACAGCCCAGAGCAACCTGGCAGCCGCCCAGCAGAAGCAAAAGGTATGGTACAACCATAAAGCCAGACCTCGCTTGTACTCTGTGGGTAAGGAGGTCATGGTCCTAATCCCAGTCCAGAAAGATAAGCTGCAGGCCGAGTGGGCAGGACCGTACAAAGTAGTCAGACAAGTGAATGGCATAAATTGTATTGTAGAATTGCCTGACAGGAGACATACCAAAAGGATGTACCATGTCAAAATGATGAAGCCATATGCAAATAGGGCTGACATGGTCTTTGCAGTGTGTGGTACTGTGGAGGGGATGGACAAGGAAGACCCCCTTTTGGACTTGCTGGAAGAAAACAAGTGGGAGTCCTCTGTGGAGGCAATCAAACTGTTGCCCCAGTTGACCCGGACCAGATCCAGGAAGCAAGGGAGGTTTTAGCAGACTTTGTCCCATTGTTTAATGCCAAGCCTGGACTAACCCGCTTAGTGACACATGATGTAGATAAGGGGATGCAAGTGCCCATACGGCAGACAGCATATTGGGTGTCAGAAGCTGTCCTAAAGGACATTAGGAGGGAGGTGGAAGAAAGGCTGGATTTAGGGGTAATCCAGAAATCCCACAGCCCCTTGGCCTCACCCGTCATCCTTGTCCCGAAGCTGGATGGCTGTCAATGCAGTCATGAAGTCGGACACCCACTCAATGCCACAAATGGATGAACTACTGGACAAGTTGAGAGGGGAGACATACCTTACCACTATTGACCTGCTGAAAGTGTATTGGCAGGTGGAGTTAACTGCTAGAGCTAGGGAGAGGTTGGCCTTCATCACTCTGATAGGGTTATTTGAGTTCAAGGTAATGCCTTTCAGAATGACGAACACCGTGCTACCTTGCAAGGGTTGGTGAACCAGGTGTTACATGGTACTGAAGAGTATACCATGTCGTACCTGGACGATATTGCCATCTTCAGTGCCAGCTGGAAGGAACACCTGTCCTACCTTAAGAAAGTGTTGCACAGATTCAGAGGGCTGGGCTCACGATAAAAGCTGAAAAGTGCCAGGTGGCCATGGCTGAGGTGGCATACCTAGGGCATGTAGTAGGGTGGGGACAGTTCCATCCTAATCAAGCAAATATTGAGGTAATCGAGGCATGGCCCAGACCTGAAACACAGAAGCAGGTTCAGAGTTTTCTAGGGACCGCAGGATACTATCGAAAATTTGTATCAAACTACAGTGCCCTGACAGCTCCCATATTGGGCCTGCTAAAGAAAAGAATGCCTAAAAAGGTAAACTGGGATCCAGTCTATGAATGAGACTTTAAACAGCTAAAGGAGGCACTGTGTGGTGCTCCTGTGTTAGCCAGTCCCAGACTACAGTAAACCATTTGTATTCCAGACAGATGCCTCAGACATGGGAATTGGGGCAGTACTTAGTCAGACTTCCAACTAAGGGAAGGTGTCGTGGGTGGGATAAATAGACTTAGACAAGAGACAGCACAATAGGTACAACATACCATATGGGTATGATTTTTATAAAAGAAATTATAAACTCAGAAAAGAAAATAATGCAAACAAATAACTTTTCTATACTGTATTCATAACATCAAAACAAACCAGAATGCACAGCTTGGCTAGAATAATAGCTCTATCAGCCAACATTGGTCTGTGCCTGACCTCTATCAGAGATCTCCCTGGGAGAACCTCACAGGTCCTCTCCCAATGACTATTTAACTTCTGGGGTTCAGTTCCATCTTTTTATATGCATCTAACTCCTCCCAGGAGCTGGAACTCCACCTGGTAATTAACACAAAATGCTTTAATACATTCTTATTCATCAACCATATTCCCTGCTTAACATAGTTTCATATTCCTAAATATAAATAGTCAGTTCAGGGTATTATATGCATTTACTAATCTTATGCTTAACTGTATCTTTCCTGCATTTCTAAGAAGATGGGCTGTATTAAGCTTAACTCCACCCATATTCATGAGAGGAGGGGTTAGGAGAAAACATAAAAGTAGTCCAGAATAAGCTGCTCACACGCTATAGGAGTACACCTATCAACCCGACATAGCCCTGAGCAGACTAGGAGAGTACATAGCTTGCAGCTAGGACTGATGCAAGTGGGAGAAAAAAAAAGGTAATTATAATTATCTGGTGCTCAGTTTCATTGACAAGGAGCACAGTTCATGCTGCATGTGATTCAAAAAGGCTTTACTGGTGCACGGAAATGCCACCATGCGTTTCTAACACAGTAAGTCACTACTCCACTTAAGGCTTCAGCAGGAAACTGTGTGCCTATCAGCTGGACTTTATTGCAGGGAATTTGGGCACTCGTCTGTCCCTTTTTCCCTCATCTTTACAAGTATGTGGACAGCTGTTGAGCCTCTAGGGAGAGCCATGGAAGCAAAGCAGGGTAAAAAAACACTGCTTATCGGCATTCGGGAAAGAGAAAGTGAGGGATCCTTCTCACTACAGATAACAGAGCAAATAAACTATGTGGCTTCCTGACAACGGGGCAAATATCACTATTATCAGCAGCAAATCATATCATTGCTCTCATACATTTGTATACCTGGAACAGGTTCTTTGATGTCAACAAAATAAAGGCAAAGAGAAAGGCGATAAGGAAAGCTAAATAAAAAATGCTCATTATAACGAGTGGCCAACTCATTATAACTATAACAATTAGAGAGAAAGAAGAACTTGAAATGCTGTTGTGCAACAGACCGTAGGGATATAGGAGAGGAGAGAAGAGAGAGAGAGAGAGAGAGAGAGAGAGAGAGAGAGAGAGAGAAAGACATAGAAAAACAGAGTTTAAACCTCAGGTTCCAGGTATTCCCAAAATACAAAAAGGGGGGGTTCCCCCCACCACATACACCCCCCTATTCAAAATCAAACCAATCATGTATGGTTTGTCTGATACTGCGATTTCCATATTCCCTTGGGAATGGGATGGGGCTTCCACCATTCCTCACAGAAGCCCCACCCCAGGGCACCAAAAAAAAAAAGTTTACAAACATATATGTAGCTTACACCTTCTACAGTGATAACTACACTATACATACATTTTGCCCTGGGGTCTATATGGCATTTTATCCAGGACCATATCTAGAAAGGAAATCAGCATTCTTGTGACTGGCACCAGACCTGTGTTTAATTTCAAAGGTGTAGGGTTGTAGTGCAAAATACCATCTTAGTATACGAGCATTCTTATCCTTCATTTGACTTAGCCAACACAGGGGATTATGATCAGTAATATGAGTAATGTTATTACCCCACAGATAAAATTGCAGTGCTTCAATGGCCCATTTAATTACCAGACACTCCTTTTCAATAGTAGCGTACTTATGTTCTCCAGGAAATAGTTTTCGGCTGATATATAGGCTAGGATGTTCTTCTCCCTTAATGTTTTAGCATAATACCACTCCCAGTCCAGTTTCCAAGGTGTCTACATGCATCTCAAAGGGCTGTGTGAAATCAGGGGATTGCAGTACTGGCAAGGCACATAAGGCTGCTTTAATGGCTCAAAATGCTATGTTACAGGTAGGGGACCAGGGAACCTTCTTAGGTATATTCTTTTTTGTTAAGTCAGTTAATAGGGTGGCAATTGTAGTGAAATCAGGAATAAATCGCTGATAATATCCAGCAAGTCCCAGAAAAGATCTAACTTCTTTCTTAGTTTCTGGGACTGGACAGTTCACTAC
The DNA here is from genome assembly GCA_016271365.2 of Neoceratodus forsteri. Classification (NCBI taxonomy): domain Eukaryota; kingdom Metazoa; phylum Chordata; order Ceratodontiformes; family Ceratodontidae; genus Neoceratodus; species Neoceratodus forsteri. The sequence goes on along the minus strand of CM057452.1, from coordinate 99,245,207 downwards.
TACTGTCGCCTTGATTTTAGGCCGAATCACCGAATTTCCCAATATAAAACCCAGATACTTTGTCTCCTGCATGTCTAAACAAGATTTAGATGGATTTATAGTAAGCCCTGCTGATTGGATAGTTTGTACAACATTACCTAATTGCTCAAGATGGGAAGACCAATCATTACTATAAATAACCACATCGTCCAGATATGCGGAGCAATATTGTACGTGTGGTATTAATAGTCTATCCATATACTGTATCTTTGAAAGGTTGCAGGAGCACCATGGAGGCCAAAAGGCATATACACAAACTGGAAGAGGCCATATGGGGTACTGAATGCAGTTCTTTCCTTAGAGTCTGGGTCTAAAAGGATCTGCCAATAACCCTTTGCTGAGATCTAATGTAGAAATGTAATTGGTCTGGCCTATTTGATCAATGATGTCATCCACCCTAGGTATAGGATAACCATCAAATTGAGAAACCAGGTTTAACTTTCTAAAATCTAAGCAGAGGTGGATGCCACCTTCTTTCTTGGGGACAATGACCATTGGAGATGACCATGGACTCACAGAAGGTTGTATTATCCCTAAGCGTAGCAATTTCTCAATTTCCAGTTTAACCTCGGTAAGACTTTTCTCAGGTAGCCTGTGTGCCTTTTGACTTATGGGTTCAGCAGTAATTTTAATTGTATGAGTTACATTAACTGCTTCACCTAGTGCATTGGTAAATGCAGCAGAAACATGTTCAAGGAGTTGATAAACTTCATCTCTTTGTTGTTCAGTTAAGTAGGGGTTAACAACTACATTCTTGATAGTCTGAGTTTTCTAATCTCTTGCATGCTGTGCCTAACCCAGTATCGTTACTTTCTGCATAAACATAACAACAGGGTTTAGGTTCTACTCGATTCTGCCATTTCATTAATAAATTGGCATTGTAGATCTTACTTGCCGATCTTTTTTCAGGGGTTTCTATTTTATGTGTGACAGGCCCTGTCTGTTCTACAGTACTGTAAGTACCCTGCCACTTCATTAGTAATTTCTTCTCCGAGGATGGTAGTAGGAGTAGAACCTTGTCACCTGGTACAAATGCTTTTTCATGAGTCTTAAGCTCATACAACACCTTTTGTTTTACTTGGCCATCATATTGTTCTTATAAGCCTGTTGGGTATATAGGAGTAACCTATTATGGAGTTCTGTCATATACTCCAAGATGTTGACATGCTTTATTTGAAGGTTACCCTCCCAAGCCTCCTTAATTACATCAAGGGGTCCATGGGGATTTCGACCATATAATAACTGAAATGGTGAAAACCCAGTGGAAGCTTGTGGAACTTCTTGATAGGCAAACAAGAACAGGGGTAAATGATGGTCCCAGTTCTTTCCCTCATCATCCACAAACTTGCGCAACATGCATTTTAAGGTTTGGTTAAACCTTTCAACAAGGACATCTGTTTGTGGGTGATATGGGGACGTTCTAACAGCAGTGATCTCAAGCATCTTATAGAGCTCTGTAAGTAAGGCTGAGCTAAAATTTGCACCCTTATGTGTAAGAATCACTTTAGGAATCTCCATTCTGCTACAATATTCAAGTATTTTTTCAGCTATTTTGGACATTGCAATAGTCTTTAGTGGATAAGCTTCTGGATACTTGGTAGCATAATCACACAGGACCAAAATAAATCTGTTCTCCTTAGAGCTTTTATTTAGGGGACCAACAATGTCCATAGCAATTCTCTCTAATGACTGGGAAACCAGCGGTAGGGGCCTGAGAGGTGCCTGATCTCTCTTGGTAACCTGACTAACTGGCTGGCACTCAAAACAACTTTGGCAGTATGTTGCAACAGAGTCATGAATACCAGGCCAAAAAAATCACTGTTGAAGCCTAGCCAAAGTTCTTTCTCTCCCTGCATGCCCAGCACTTGGTATATCATGCACAAGGAACAATAGATCTTGCCTATATTTTGTGGGAACTATTAATTGTTCAACCTGCACTTGGGTGGAGGGATGAGTACATATTCTGTATAAAATACCATCCAACTGTAAGAATATAGGGGCACTGCCTGAACTATCTTTACCTGCATGTGACATCATATGGGTAAGAGAGGTATCATTTTGCTGCTCAGATGCAGCATTATACATATGTAAGGCAGGCATTAAACTGTCAGACCCCTGAATCTTTTTCTTCCACTCAATTAGGGCTTTTCATTTTTCTGCCCTCGTTGTTCTGGGTTTTCCAGTATCCTCAAAAAACATCATCCTGTAAAGGAAAAGGTGAAGTACTGTCATCTTTACTGTGACTGCTTGTGCCCTGGTGGAACAGCAACTAAACTATTAACATCTTTAGTGTCAGGTGGCAGGCCTCAGACAGCTAGTTTTGGAACCCACTCGTGAGGGAGCAATCTTAGACCTTGTACTCTCAAACGGGGGCAGTGAGAGGATCTCAGATCTAGAATTGGGTGTTGCCATCTGGGAACAAGTGACCATCAAACAGTGTGGTTCACGTTAAACTCAGCCACAGAGTCAAGCCATACAAAAGTGAGGGTACTAGACTTCAGGAGGGCTGACTTTGGCAAGATGGGAGAGTGCCTCAGAAAAGCACTAGCAAACAGGCTAGAAGGAGGTGTGAAGCAACAATGGGGAATCATCAGAACTGCCATCACAGAGGCAACAAGCCTTTGTGTGAAGCAAATAAACAAATCAAAATGAAAGAAAAAGCCACTATGGTTCTCAAAAGAGGTGGCTGTGAAAGTCAGGAAGAAAATGATAGCATTCCGGAAGTATAAGGAAACACAGAAGGAGCAGGACAGAGAGCTGTACCAGTTAAGGCAGAAGGAAGCAGGGAGGGAAGTCAGAATAGCAAAGGCCCAAACTGAGGAAAAGATAGCCAACTCGGTTAAGAAGGGGGATAAAACCTTTTATAGGTCCATCAGTGAGCATAGAAAGACAAAGGGAGGGATAGTGAGGCTGAATAGAATGAATGGGGGTTGGGCAGAGGGGGACAGTGAAAAAGCAGGGATACTGAATGAATATTTCTGCTCAGTATTCACAAAAGAGGAGGGGGAAGTGCCTAATCCAATGAACAGAAGCACTCTTGATAGGGGGGTCGATTCCAGTCCTTTCACAGAAGAAAGGGTTCTGCAAGAACTCCTAAAACTGAAGGTGGACAAAGCAATGGGGCCTGATGGAATTCACCCCAGAATTCTAAAAGAATTAAGGGGGAACTAGTGAAACCACTGGCTATTCTTTTTAATAAATCATGGGAGGATGGTGTGGTACCCGAGGACTGGAGGAAGGTGGATGTGATTCCCCTTCACAAAAATGGGACCAAGACAGAGGCAGGAAACTACAGACCTGTCAGTCTGACCTCTGTGGTAGGGGAAAGTGATGGAGCCACTTCTGAAGGAAAGAATAGTTGAGTACCTAGAGGCCAGTGAGGCACAGGACCCAAGGCAGCATGTGTTCACAGCGGGAAGGTCATGTCAGACAAATCTAATAGATTTCTTTGACTGGGTGACCAAAGTAGTAGACCAGGGAGGGGCTGTGGACATGGCCTACCTAGACTTTAGCAAGGCATTTGACACAGTCCCACACAAAAGATTAATAGTCAAATTAACCAGCCTGGGAGTGGGTCCCAGGGTGGTAGCCTGGGTAAAACATTGGCTGGACAACAGGACACAGAAGGTAATTGTAAATGGAGTCCACTCTGAAGAAAGAGGGGTTACTAGTGGGGTACCACACGGTTCAGTATTGGGTCCAGTCCTTTTTAATGTCTTCATAAGTGACATTGCAGAGGGACTGGAAGGAAAAGTATGCCTCTTTGCAGATGACACAAAGATCTGCAACAGGGTTGATACACAAGGAGGCGTGGAAAGGATGAGAAGGGACTTGGCAAGGTTGGAGGAATGGTCAGAAGTATGGCAGCTAGGATTCAATGCAACGAAGTGCAAAATAATGCACCTGGGAAACAAGAACCCAGGGGAAGAATACACAATGGGGGGGAGGTAGTAACAACAACAAAAAAGGAAAGGGACCTGGGAGTAATCATATCAGATGATCCTAAGGTTAGCAAGCAATGCGAGAAGGCAGTAGGGAGGGAATATGTATACTGGTATGCATAGGGAGAGGCATCAGCAGCAGAAAACAGGAAGTTGTTATCCCTCTGTACAGACAATTGATGAGACCCCATCTGAGTACTGTGTCCAGTTCTGGAGAGCCCATCTCCGCAAGGACATAGGATAGAGGCAGTCCAGAGGAGGGCAACTAAAATGGCGCAGGGTCTGCAAGAGAAGCCGTATGAGGAGAGAATAAAGGAGCTTAATATGTATACCCTTGAGGAAAGAAGGGAGAAGGGGGACATGATAGAAACTTTTAAGTACCTCAGTGGAATCAACAAAGTCCAAGAGGGTAGCATCTTTCAGAAAAAGAGACGTGCAAGAACAAGGGGACACAATTTAAAGATGGGGAGGGTGGTTCGGGGCAATGTGAGGAAGTATTATTTCACAAAGATGGTAGTGGATGCATGGAATAGCCTTCCTGAGGAGGTTGTGGGGTCTAAAACTGTGGGAGAATTCAAGAATGCATGGGACAGACATAAAGCAATTTTTGTGGGGGTAGGAAGATATAGGCTGTTGGTTAACTAGGATCTGCGGCCTATCCTGTAGGTAGGGAAATGGGCAGACTAGATGGGCCAAGTGGTCCTTATCTGCCGTCAAAGTCTATGTTTCTATGATAGGAAAGCACCAGTTGCTTAAAATTGTTATAAGCCTGCCCTAAAATAAAAGGAACAGGTAAAGTAGGTACCACTCCCCCATTGATAATGTCCACATGTCCACTAATAGTCACAGTCACAATGGTTGTAGGGTACTGAAGTACATCCCCATGAATGTAAATGATGCCTGTTGTTGCTGGTGCTGGTTTTCCTGAATGTACTAGGTCCGCTCGTATCAGGCTCTGCCTACTTCCAGAGTCTACTAACCCCTCAATAGTCTGATCATTTATTTGCACAGGAATCTCAAAGTTACCCAGGTTCATAGATGCAAAATAGGCAGGTTCTTTCCTCTTTCTGGGGCAAAATATGGCAATATGTCCTAGGCCATGGCAGTAATGACACTCCACATTTGAATCTATGTATCTAGATGGAACAATCACATCCCCCTTTTTGTTAACCCCGTGTATTTGAGAAGAAGTAATGGTAGGTCTTACCATGGGTGTTGTACTCATAGTGGAACTAGTGGGAGAACCATCAGTCCTGCGGTATCCCTTACATTCAAGTTCAAGTTTATTGCAGGAAAACTCCATTGAGCAAGCTCATTCACAAGGAGGTCCAGAAGCTTGTACACAGACATGTGGACATTACTTAAAATGTATCATTGTCTATAATTGAACAAGTGCATGCAATGTTCACAAAAGGCATTTCATGATAAGATGCAACCTAGTAGAGCAAGGTCCAGTTCAGGCAATACAAGGGAAGATTTATACACCTAACTCAGATAAGGGGCAATAAAAATGGTTAGCGTGCAAGGACAAGAGAGGAAGAATAATTAGGCAGGCAGCGTAGAAGATTAAAAGAAAGCAGGGATGGCAGGGTGTTAGAAAGAGTAGGGGGAGAAGATGTGAGTAGGAGGTCTGGTGGCAAGGGGCAGTGACAGCAGAAAAAGGAATCATATGTAATGGTTGTCAAGCTGACAGGAAGTCCTCTGCCAGAGTGATGGCACTATCTGCAGTATCCGGATTATGCTCCCGGATCCAAAGTTGGACTTCTTCTTTCATAATTTGAATAAACTGTTCCAAAGTAAATAAATCCAAAATGGCCTTCACTGTCTTCCCCACTGGTTGGATCCACTTATTGCAAAGGTCCTGCAAATCTAGTATATGTTTCCCTGGGTGATACATGGGGCAGATACTTTAGGATCCTGAATCTTTGTCTATAGGTTTCGATGTTTATGTCAAAAATTTTCAATATTTATTTTTTAACTGCTGTATAGTCATTCACAAGGGCACTGTCCATGTTGGAGTAGGCCAGTTGTGCCTTCTCAGTTAGGTAAGGGGCAAGGTGCACCACCCATTGGACTGGGGGCCAGTTACAAGCCTGGGCTACACATGTCATCAATTAGAGTCACTTTTGTTAATTTAATATCCCTTGGATTATTCTGGGCCCCCTGACCTGCCCCCATAGTCTGAGACATGTGTAAAGTGTCTGCCTAACATTGGTCCTGTTTTCTACGCTCCTGTTCTCTTTCCTGAAAATCCCTTTCTCTTTGTCTGTCTTGTTCCAACTGCCTCATGGCCAACCATGGCATTAACTCCTTCAAGTCTTCAGGTGGGACATCCTCTGGTCGCTCCTCCGGTTCATCCATGTTCACAGCCTCCAGTCGAGTAGTAATGTCCTCAATATCACTGGTAGCCATACCAGTCTTAAGTTTAGGTCTGGTTACAGGAGGGAGTCCTGACAACAAGAGCTTCCCAGTCAGAGTCGTTTGGCCTCTTGTCGATACCCCTGAGGGCAATGAGGGCTCTTCCAGTTTATGAGCCATGTACCTACCGTCGCTCGCAAAAGTCTAGATACTAAAAACACTATCCTTTCTGGAGTCCCCCAGTATACCTGGACCACCAGTTACCCCACTCCTGGTACCTATTGTCATGGGTGGGATAAATAGACTTAGACAAAAGACAACATAATAGGTACAACATACCATACCATACGGGTATGATTTTTATAAAAAAAAAACTCAGAAAAGAAAATAATGCAAACAAATAACTGTGGTATATTCATAACATCAAAAGAAAACAGAAGCAAAGCTTGGCTAGAATAATAGCTCTATCAGCCAACATTGGTCCATGCCTGACCTCTATCAGAGATCTCCCTGAGAGAACCTCACAGGTCCTCTCCTAACGACTATCTAACTTCTTGGGTTCAGTTCCATCTTTTTATATGCATCTAACTCCTCCCAGGAGCTGGAACTCCACCTGGTAATTAACACAAAATCCATTATTACATTCTTATTCATCAGCCTTATTCCCAGCTTAACATAGTTTCACATTCTTATATATAAATAGTCAGTTCAGGTTATTATATGCATTTCCTAATCTTATGCTTAACTGTACCTTTCCTACATTTCTAAGAAGATGGGCTATATTAGGCTTAACTTCACCCATATTCATGAGAGGAGGGGTTAAGAGTAAACATAAAAGCAGCCCAGGATGAGCCGCTTACTCCCTATAGGAGTACACCTATCAACCTGACGTAGCCCTGGGCAGACTAGGAGAGTACATAGCTTGCAGCAAGGACTGATGAGAGCGGGAAAGAAAAGGTAATTATAATTATCTGGTGCTCAGTTTCATTGACAAGAAGTACAGTTCATGCTGTATGTAACTCAAAAAGGCTTTACTGATGCAAGGAAATACCATTGTGCATTTCTAACACAGTAAGTTACTGCTTCGTTTAAGGCTTCAGGAGGAAACTGCGTGTCTATCAGCTGGACTTTATTGCAGGGACTTTGGGCACTAGTCTGTCCCTTTTTCCCTTGTTACAAGTACACAGACGGTTGTTGAGCCTCTAGGGAGATCCATGGAAGCATAGCAGGGTAAAAAAAACACTGATTTTCAGCATTCAGGAAAGCAAAAGTGAGGGATCCTTCTTTGCTACAGATAACAGAGCAGATAAACTATGTAGCTTCCTGACAATGGGGCAAGCACCACTAATATCAGCAGCAAATCATATCATTGCTCTCATACATTTGTATACCTGGAACAGGTTCTTTGATGTCAACAAAATAAAGGCAAAGAGAAAGGCAATAAGGATAGCTAAATAAAAAATACTCTTTACAACAAATGGCCAACTAGTTATAACTATAACAATTAGAGAGAACGAAGAACTTGAAATGCTGTTGCGCAATAGACTGTAGAGATATAGAAGAGGAGAGAGAGAGAGAAAGAAAAAGAATAGACATAGAAAAACAGATTTTAGACCTCAGGTTCCAGGTATTCCCAAAATACAAAAATGTGGGTGGGGGGGGGTTCCCCTCCCACAGAAGGATCACCCAGTAGTGTACCTCAGTAAGAAATGACTTCCCAGGGAGCCGCTTATTCTACAGTGGAGAAAGAATGCCTTGCAATAGTGTGGACACTGAAGAAATTAGAGCCATACCTCTATGGGCATCACTTTGAGGTACCGGCAGATCATAACCCCCTGGTTTGGCTAGCACAAATGGGTAAAATGAATGGTAGGCTTTTAAGATGGAGCCTTGCCTACAGGGTTACGACATGACTATCACTCACAGGGCAGGGGCAGCAAATGCGAATGCAGACAGGTTATCCCAACAGTCAGAGCAGTGAACTGAAATTGGAGAACTCATCTCATGCCTAGGAATAGATTCCTCCAGGTTCAGTCTAGGAGGGAGGAGCATAACGGAATAGCTGTGTACTAGGTATGTGTATATAATTTTATATATATATATATATGTTTCTTTGAATTTCTGCTTATGAGACATGGCAGGGTCAGCAGGCCCATGGAGAAGACTAGCTTTTAAAGGGGTCTTACCTTTTGGCCTCAAAGCAGTTGCTTGCTGGAGCTAAACAGTTAGAGTTTCCTTTTCTGAATTAACACTTATCTGTTAAACTTCCTGAAACTGTTATAAAAAACAGGTTATAACAAGCCGCTGCTTTGAACCTAGGAAACTGGACATAAAATATTGTATTTTACGACATCAGGAGGAAGTCAGTTCTGATAGATACCTGTGAAAATTCACACAGCTAAGAGAAGAGCTGTAGCCACAGAATTTAACTCCTACCATAGCTTCTGAACCACTGAGCTACTGAAATCCCTTCCCTCCTACTCATCCCCTCCCTGCTCTCTCCCAGTGTGCCCCTCCACTACCCTCCCACCTTCCATTCTCTTTCTCTACTGTAACCCCAAATGATTCCCTAAGTGCCCTCCTCACCATCAACCCTTCTAAAGGTGCCTCCACTGATGGCCTTAACCCAAACCTCCTCTCCCTCTTTGCTATTGCCATTGCCTACTCCCACTCTTATTCTCTACTGCCTCTTTCCCCTCTGTTTGGAAACATGCTGTGGTCCTTCCTCTACCCAAAGGATGAACCCTCATCCACTGGCAACTATCACCCCATTTCTCTCCTCCCTACCCTTGTCAAGCTTCAAGAACACATTGTCCTCTCCCAACTCACCTCTTTTCTATCTGACACCTCCTTTTTCATCCCTTTCCAGTCTGGTTTCAGGAAAAAACACTATACCACCACCTTTCTCCTATGGCTGACATACTCCATCCTAACCAAGATGGACAATGGGCAAATTACCTCTGCCATTTTTGTCAACCTGGCCAAGGCCTTTGACACTATCTCTCACTCCCTTCTCCTCAACTTATTCCCAGCAGCTGGCCTGTCTCTCTCTGCCACAAACTGGTTCAAGGCCTACCTTATTGGTAGAACTCAATCAGTTAAAGTCTTGGACGCCACTTCCCCGCCCCTCCTGATTAGCACTGGAGTCCCCTAGGGCTTGGTATTAGGGCCCCTCCTATTCTCCATCTTCTTAAATGGCATTCCCTCTGTTTTCTCCCTATCCTCGGCTATACATATGTATGCAGATGATACAGTCCTATATGCATCTGGCTCCTGTCCTGTTAAGGTTATAACCAGCTTACAGCAAGACTTTGACAAGGTTCAGCTCTGGTTTACCAACCATAAACTTTTCCTCAACACCAAAAAGACTGTCTTCACACCCTTGAGGGGACTTTACTTAAGGACACATCCTCTTTCAGGTACTTAGGTGTTTGGTTGGACCAACATCTAAATTTCTCTGGACATATTGGCACCATCCAAAAAAAACTGTGCCCCAAGCTTAGTGCCCTGTTCAAGAACCGTAGCTGCATCCCTCCTATTGCTAGGCATGAACTTGTTCAGAAGATGATACTGCCCATTTTCGACTACTGTGACATGGTCTATGTCACTGCCACTAAGTCCTCCCTGGCCAGACTGGACACCCACTTCAATTCCTTCTGCTGCTTTGCCCTTGATGTCCCCCCTCACACCCATCACTGCGATCTTTATTGTACCCTATCCTTCCCCTCTCTTACAAACAGGTGACTCTCTCACTGTGCTAAATTCACCTTCAAGCATTGGCTGGGTGAGCTCCCTTCTTACCACACATCCTCCTTTATAACACCCCCACCCTTCCATTCCCTTAGTTCAACCAACTCCCGTACCCTGGTTGTCCCCCCACAGATCCACCCAAATTGGCCAATCCAGTTACTCTCACTGCCTCCCAAAAATGTGGAATCCTCCCCCAAATCAGGCACTCATCTTCCACCTACTCCATCAGCTCTGCCCTCAGTAATTACCTTGTACCTAGCTGATCTTGCCATGTCCCTCTCTAATTCTCTGCTCTAAGCCCTAGACAAACCCTACTCCCTACCCTCACCTTCATTTTACCCTGTGCACACACCCACACCTTCTAGCCATTCTCCCCGTCCTCCTAATTGCTCCCTCTTACTGGTCTCCCTTGATCTCACACAGAATGTAAAGGAACCTGGATGCTCTCCATGGGTCCTTCTCCTGCCCCCCAAGGGGCTTGTATCTCTCATCTACTCCCTTCCCCCACCATCTTAAAGGGGTCTCTGTCTGGGACACTGCTTTATCCCCTTCTCTCTGGTCCACCTAGTCCCCTTGCAAGATTCCTCGCATCCTGAAGAGGTCTCCAGGGGCACAACTCTTCCCCCTCCCCACCTCACCCCTCCCTCCACTTCCCCTTTTCTTTCATGTAAGCACTTGTTTACTTATTAGTCCAGCACTTATTGTCCACTCTTTCTACATGTTATGAATAACACTGTTTGTAACATCTGCCTTACAACTAACTGTATGTTAATGTTGATCTTGTAACTTGAATGTATAATATCTCATTCCAGTTGTACCCCTTCCCCTCAGGTTGCACCAGAAGATGAGTGACTTGTTGCTCAGTGTGCCTTCCTGGTGAAACATTTCAATAAATAAATAAATAGAAGTTTTTTTCAGGATGTTTTTCTGAAATATCAAAGGGGAATGTGGTCATAACTTATGCTTTGATGAAGAGAGACTGTCTGTGTAATTTGATATTGCTATCTTTGCAGATTTCAAGCAAGCAATAAGATAAAACCATTTTGATTATACTTGGTCATGTTACATGGAGAATAATGGATAGGCAAGTGCATGTTATCAATATTTTTTTCACACCCAAGGTGTGTGATGACCCATAAACCTCGAGAGCGAAGCTCGAGCGGTTTATGCAGTCATCACACACCGAAGGTGTGAAAAAAATATTCATAGGCACACACTTGCCTATATTTTATTTTTTATAATTGCTGATGAAAAGTCTTATCCAGCATTTATCTAATAGGAAAAAAAAAGACACAGTAGTCCAAATGTCCGTAAGAAGTCCAGTGGAGTACGTTGTAGACATTCGCTGGTGATCGCAGTTAAAAAGTGGATGGGTGAAAGACTAATTAAAATTTAAGAGTGTTTTTGTAAAGCTAGAAATTTGAAATATTGTGCTCATTTTAGATTATGCCGTTAGCAGTGCGACAAGCAGGAAGTGTTGTGGTGGCCACGAAGATCTTCCGGTTGCTGTGGTGACCTATGAGAGACAGTGTTTTTAAATTGTGGTATTTTGTTCCACATCATTTTTATGAGGGATTTTTAAGTAACAACTCAAACGGAGGCAGTTGGTAAGCATAAGTGCTTTAGCTGGGGAAAATTTGACTTAGTGCCTGAGCTGTCTTGAGCGCAGATTACAACTCGAGAGTGACTCTGAGATTGTGAAAAGCCATACTAACTCGATTCCGGGTTATTACAGCATTTTCACAGTGTCTGCATTTAGGTTGTTAAAGCGGCTCACCAGTAATTATAAATTAATTACAGGGCTAAAAAGTGACCTCATGTGCTGTGACATCACCAGGAGAGTGGGACTTTAACTCTGAATACTGACAAGCTGGCTGAAAGGACTGTGGCTCACTCTTATTCCAAACTTTGAAATAACTGACACACTTGTGTTCTGGACTTAAGAAGCACTTCTGTCAAGATAGGTAACACATAACTGAAAACTGAGTTAGAACTAGTAATTCAGTTACAAGGCATTTTGTTTTGTAATTTCCATGTCTTTCTGACTGTAGTCATTATGTATATATGTTCTGTTTTATGCACTGTATTTATCTACTATTTTTAATTTTAGTAAATGTTTTGATTTCCTTAATCCTGCCCGAGACATTTTCTTATTTTGAGTGTGAATGCTGGAACAGTATTGATAATTCTGACATAATTGTTAACGTGCTTATTGTGTCACCATATGCAGCCATGCTAACAAGGATCTGTGCAAAGATCTAACAAGGTATGGAAATAGCTGAATCTCAATTGAGTCAGAAGGGGGGTTGTAAACCAGGCTGGTTGTATGTTAGCTGGGATCAAGTATTGCACTGCGTTCCCCAAAGAGGGTGTGATACTTGGACCTGTTACCTGGGTGTACTAGCTAGAAAGGGTTCATATTTGATCCCAGGATTCAAGACTGGTAGTTGCTTGGACCCAAAACAAACAGGAGGGTGTCCCTGTTTGTCCCCTGTTCATGAATCGCACTTAAAGGTTGTGCACTGTGGTAGTGGAAGGCCTGACCCCAGGAGTGGGTTTGTGACAGTCATAACTCTAGGGGAGCTTGTAGGGGTTCCAGGTGCAGAGGGGGCATTAGAGAATAAGTCGGGGGAAGGACTTCACTGAGGTCTGAGAAGGCATTATTAAAGATGTCAGCAATTTGCTGTGGCCCCTGGGTGGAAACCCCACTGATGTTGATAAGTGAGGGTGGAGTTTTGTTGGGCTTGCCAGTCAGTTCCTTGATGTTCTCCCCAATATTCCTACTGTTACCCCATGTGTCAATAAACACAGTTTAATAATAATCAGATTTAACAAGAAGAATTGCTCAAGTGCAGTTGTTCCTAGCCGCCTTGTACCTCTCCCAGTCAGAGGGGTCCCAGTGGCATGGGCTTTATGCCAGAGATGATTTTGATCAGACATCTGTTTACAGAGAGAGGGGGTGGAGATCCAGGGGTTATAGGCACCTTTGAATTTCCTTTTTCTGAGAGGGGCGAAGATATCACAGGCTGTGTTGAAAGTGGTGATAAAGTATTCTAGTGCAGAGTCAACAATAACCGCCAAATAAATAGGCATCCAGTCACACTGCTGAAGGTAACATAAGAACTGCTGCCACTGCCCTTTTTTCAGGACACACTGGCAAATCAACTTACAGGGGAGTAGTACTTGGTATTACTTGGTGATATGGGGCACAAGAAGGCAGAACACCCATCGAGAGTGCCCCCCCCAACCACAATATTGTGGATCATTTTTAATCATTAATATCTAACCAAAGATCTAATTTGGTTTTAAATGTTTCAAAGTTGTGACTATTTATAAGATCAACAGGTAACTTGTTCCACAATCTTGAAGCTCTTAGTGTGAAATAATGCAATCTCTTATTGTTTTTTGCTTTGGGGATAGCTAGTTGTTTAGAGTGTAGTCTGGGGACTAGTTTTCTTTTTGTGTAATTAATTCCACACTATTGCATAAGGGTTGGACTTTGTAATGTCTTATAGAGGAACAGGAGATCACCCCTATGCTACCTCATTTCTAAAGAATGAAGTTTAAAGTGTTTTAATCTATCATCATATGGTAACTGTGCTAAGCAGGGGATCATCCGTGTTGCTTTCCGCTGGATACCCTCTACTGTTGCTATATCTTTCTTCAGGTATGGGCTCCAAAAAGGGGACCCATAGTCTGAGTATGGTCTGACGTGTGTCCTATACAGGGAAATCATACAGCTGTCAAGTTTGGTCACAAAAGTACGGTCTATTCTTCTAAGGAGACTGTTAGTGTATTTAGCTAATTTATTACAATGGTCACCAAACAGAAAATTTATTGTTGATAATAATCCCAAGATCCTTTTCACTACTAGATACCTTAAGTGTTATGTTATTTAATTTATAAGACTGGCATGGGTTATTATTGCCGATATAAAGTACGGTACATTTATTGATGTTAAATTCCATACCATTTGTTGTCACCCAGTTGTTAATTTTATGTAAATCTATATTTCATTGTTTCATGTTATTCAATGTATCCACTTTACCACCCAATTTGGTATCATCTGCAAATTTTGATAAAAGATTATTAGAACCAATCTGCATGTCAGAAATAAATATGTTAAACAGCACAGGTCCCAAAACGGAGCCCTGCGGCACTCCGCTGGTCACCTCACCAAGGTCTGACAAAAATCCATTAATTTTCACTTGTCGGGTCCTATTTATCAGCCAATGATTTACCCAATTTGTTAAGTTAGTTGAAATTCCTAAATGAATAAGTTTGCTAATAAGTTTTTCATGTGATACACGGTCAAATGCTTTGCTATAATCCAAAAGAATAATATCCATTGGAATCCTAGCATCCAAGTCATGGTGAATGTAATTATAAAAGGCTATTAGGTTGGCAGTTGTTGAGTAACCCTGTTTAAAGTCATATTGGGTGGTGTCGTTGAGATTTAAATTTAAAACTTCTGCTTCTATTAGGAGTTTAATAATTTTTTCCATTACTTTACATGGCACTGAAGTCAGGCTAATGGATTGATAGTTTTCAGGTTTTGATCTACTCTCCTTTTTGAAAATGGGTGTCACATAGGCTGTCAACCAATCAGTGGGGACTGTTGAGTCTTTAAGTGATTTATTGAAAATAATAGCTAGAGGGAGAGAGACTGTATCAATAGTTTCTGTTAAGAATCTGGTGCTAATCCCATCAGGTCCTGGACTTCCTTTTTATTAAGTGTTTTCAATGCTTCCTTTGTGTGATTAATTGCTATAAAGTAGTTGAATTTATTAACTTGTTTTATTATTTGAGTTGAATGTGTATCTTTTTTTAGGAAAACACAACAAAAGTATTTATTTACATTATCGGCTATAACTTTGTCAGATGTTATTGGTGTATTATTGACTATTAATGGTCCTACTTGTCTGGGATTCCCTTTTTTTTATTTAAGTAGGAATACAGAGATTTTTGATCATCTTTCGTGTGGGCTATTCTGAATTCTAATTTTTGTTTTGATTCAAAAATTGCTGATTTAAATTTTTTTTTTATAATTGCCCTATATGATAATAAAATGTTATTGTCATTTGTATTCTTTTTAAGTTTTGAAAAGAGCTTTTTTTTTGTTTAATTAGTTTTTTTTATTTTATTATTTAACCATGTGGGAATATGACCTTTATGACTGTATTTATTTTTTGTTGGAACATATCTGTACTCCAAGTCCAGAATGATTGTTTTAAATCTGTTCCAGGCATTTTCCACTGATAATGGTGCTAGTATGTGTTCCCATTTTATATTCTTTAAGTGATTATTTATTAAATTGAAATTGGCTTTGTCATATTGTTTTAAGTGTATATTATTCCTAAAGTATTGTTGGTAATAATGTAAACTAAATAGTATGGATTTGTGGTCACTATTCCCTAAGGGGTCTGTTATTGATAGATTAGTGATATAGCTGTCCATGGTTGTCAGCAGTAAGTCCAATATATTAGTTCCTCTAGTAGGTTCTGAAATTAGTTGTTCAAATCCCATTTCAATTATCCCTGAAAGGAAGATTTTGTCAGAATCCGACCTTCCAGTTAGGTTATCCCAATTAATGTTTGGAAAATTAAAGTCCCCTAATATTATGACATTACCTTTACCTGCAAAGGTTTTAATTTCTGACACTAATGAATTAGTGTAGTCAATATTTTCATTAGGTGGTCTATAACATGTTCCAAATAATGTTTGTGGTTGTCCCTTTGGTTGAATTGCAACACAGAGGCTTTTTGTTTCTGTTTCAGTATTATTTTCAAAGGAGGGAATAGTGTCCTTTACATACATACATACCCACCTTTTTTGTGAGTTCTTTCTTTGTGATAGAGCTTAAAACCTGGTATGTGTCTAATCCACTCAGACTCAGTATCCCACCATGTTTCAGTTATTGAAAAAATGTCAGTATTATAAATACTGATTTTGGATTCAAGTTCAGCAAGTTTGAAAGTATTTAAAGAGCTTGCATTCAGTGATATGACTTTACATAATGCATAGTTGTCCTTTTTGTGTAAGAGACGTGGAAATGCATCCATTCTTCCCCATGTCTTTTAGTTTAAAGTTTTGTGAATAAAAGATGCAATTTTTTCCCTAGAATTAAACTTCCTCTTCTACTTAGATGTAGGCTGTCCCAACAATAAAGGGAGGGTCTATTATAAAAAATCTTCCCAATGAGTTAAACATGTGATGTTTTGTTTAAGGCACCATTTTCTAAGCCATTCATTTAGTGCTTTAATTTTATTTGTGATTTCTGTGCTGGCTCTAGGTACAGGAAGAATTTCAGAGAAACACACCTCACACCCTTTGTCAACCAGTATGTTGTTCAGGGCTATAATGTCCTTTTTCAGTTCTGATAATGTAGTCCTATTGATGTCATTCATACCAGTGTGGACTATGACTAATGACCCCTTAGGTTGATTTTTAAGTATAGATGTAGTCATTTTGGTGATGTCAGGTATTCTCGCTCTCCTGAAGCTAGAGCATGTGTGGTTTATTTTGTCTGGGTTACAGATTAGTCTGTCTGTATGTTTGATGATAGAATCACCCAGAACAAAAACTGCTTTGGAACTATGACCAGTTGTAGAAGTTTTCATACTTTCTTGATTGTTGATTTGTGGAATTTGTAGTAAGGTTTGATCACTGGGTACTGTTTTTGAGTGGTGTGACAATTTACAGTGTGTTACATTGGGGCTAGTCCTATGTAATACAGTAGAAATGTCTAACGGGTGTGTTTCTATAATGAGGGATCATTATCTAGTTGTAGTGAATCAGACTTATTACTTAGAGGTAACCGCAGTGTACCGGAGTAGACCTGGCCACCTCTCCTTTTGGTTTTATGTTTACTTGTGGGTACAAATGCCCATGCATCATCTGTCTTAGTTGTTTGCAAGAGTTTTGTCTCTGTTTGGGGAAAACTATTTATGATAGTTTCAGAATTTGACTTGTGTGTAGTGCTTTCAAGTTTTGTAGCCATGGTGTCAATGTAATTCTCTAAGAGATTTATGTCAGATTTTACTGACATCCTAGTTTGCAAGTTGCCTATTTCATCATAGAGGGTGGATAGCAATAGGCAATTATTACAAATGTAGCCCCATATTTGTTCCCCAAGGCTATACATCCCACAATTCTGATAACAGTTTTCAGGGGTAGTCATTGTGGTGTAGTTATGATCAAATTAATACTGTAAATGTATAACAATTTAGTCTGTGTGTCAGGCCTTATATTGATTTACTCAGCAATATATATATATATATATATATATATATATATATATATATGAACTTCTCCAGTCACAGCAGAGATACTATTTCACTTACCCCTAAGATGTACCGGTACCCCTTTCCCCGGTTTCCACGGAAGACACCGTAGACACGCGCAGGTCGCACATGTCTCTGCGAGTGGCCCCATGTACGCTCACCCCACTCGCTATGCAGGTCATTTTTGAGTGCAGAAAAACAGATGTGCATAGTCGCGCTACTTCCAGTTTCGTGCTAATGCCAGATAAGTTAAAATAAAATATAATGCCTTTAAAAAGGCTAATTCCCAGATGTAGTACAGGAAGCTGTTATAATTCTGTTACCTTCATGGGCAATAATGTAGGACAGAGGGGAATAAAGTGGCAGGTGACATAGAAAGACCACCACTGATCACCAGTATCCCACACTCCCTTGTGGTAAACAGATAGGAGATCAGGGTTAGGGATATACCCTCCTCTCTCAGTCACCCTAAGCAATACAAGTCACAGATGGTCTATAAACAGTCAATATTTAATTTAATACAATGGCTATATGTGCAGCTAGCATCCAAAGGCTTCAGCTTACTATGCGGGTCATTTTTGAGTGCAGAAAACTGGAAGAGCATAGTCGCACTACTTCTGGTTTTGCGCTAATGCCAGATAAGTTAAAATAAAATATAAAGCCTTTAAAAAGGCTAATTCCCAGATGTAGTACAGGAAGCTGTTATAATTCTGTTACCTTCATGGGCAATAATGTAGGACAGAGGGAAATAAAGTGGCAGGTGATATAGAAAGATCACCACTAACCACCGGTATCCCACACTCCCTTGTGGTAAACAGATAGGAGGTCAGGGTTAGGGATATACCCTCCTCTCACAGTCTCCCTAAGCAATGCAAGTCACAGATGGTCTATAAACAATCAATATTTCATTTAATACAATGGCTATATGTGAAGCTGATAACTGGGGAGTGGTCACTGAGCGAGTCAGGTAAGACCTCAGTGCCCATAAACCTTTCAGGATGGTTGGTAAGAAGCAGGTCTAACTGAGTGCTGTTGCCTGTTCTATCATTATGCCTGGTGGCGGAATTAACCAATTGAGAGAGGTTAAGGGTGGTGAGTGCATCTTTGAAAGGGTCAGCTTCAAGGGCAAGCCAGTTTACAATAAAGTCAACATGAGCTTCTATTTCAGAGTGATTTGCAAAGCTAGAGATGTAGTCAAGTATAAGACTAAAGCCTCTGTAAGTATCATGTGGGAGGATATATACAGAGAGAACAGTGAGAGACTTACCACTGATGCCAGTTGCAATTCTGACTGCAAGTGCCTGGGCATTGTTATCAAATGCAGTTGTTGGGAGGACTTGACCCTATAGTGAGTCTAAGTAAATAGCACACCTCCCTCCCTTCTTGCATAGTCTATCCTCTCTGAACAGGGTGTAGCCATCAAGGGCAATAGCAGTGTCAGGGATTTTGGGGGAGAGCCAGGTTTTGACCACTACAAGGAGATCAGGGTTGTGCAAAAGACCCATGTCTGGAGGAGATCGAGTTTGGGCAGAAGACTGAGGATGTTGATTGATGCTAGTTTAATGCCACCCCGTTTGCACATGCTTTTTATTTATTTATTTATTTATTTTGAAAGTCGGATTTACAACCTTTGAGTCAGGGACTCATTTACAAAGGCACCTCGTCGCAGGGAGGGTAGATATGCTTCCAAATGGTTGCTGTACAGGACCAGGATTAGGATAAATATTGCCAGAGAGTAGCAACAGAAGTAGGGCACAATGAATTATAAAGTTTTTAAACAGCTGAAAATGAAAAGGTAATCTGCTTTTTAAGGGTTTACATGCGATAGCGATTGGTGGCTGTGATGTGAAGAGTGTTATAGAGAGGAAGGTGAATTCGTTGAAATGGTTAGAAGTGTGATAGGCCAAGATATGTGGGTAAGGAGAGTGGGCTGGTGTACCACTTACAGTGCCAGTAGCTTAAGGTGTGTTAGTTGGAAGTGGCAAAGTGGGGGAAGGTGTGTCTATGTGATCAGTTAGATCAAAAGGGAGTATGAGCAATATAATTTAATTCATCTCTAGACACAGGATGCATACCGCAGGACTGGAGACTGGCTCACATGGTTCCCTCCACAAGATTGTACCCAAGGATGAACCGGGGAACTATAGGCCAGTAAGTCTAACATCCATAGTGGGGAATGGACTAATGGAGACCATGCTAAAGGATAGGCTAGTGGCACTACTGGAGGTGAATGGGGTGCAGGATGGGAGGCAGCATGACTTCATCAAGGGCAGGTCATGCCAGACCAACTGAAACATAGAAACATAGACTTTGATGGCAGATAAGGACCACTTGGCCCATCTAGTCTGCCCATTTCCCTACCTACAGGATAGGCCGCAGATCCTGGTTAACCAACAGCCTATTTCTTCCTACCCCCCACAGGAATTGCCTTATGTCTGTCCCATGCATTCTTGAATTCTCCCACAGTTTTAGACCCCACAACCTCCTCAGGAAGGCTGTTCCATGCATCCACTACCCTCTCTGTGAAAAAATACTTCCTCACATTGCCCCTGAACCGCCCCCATCTTTAAATTGTGTCCCCTTGTTCTTGTACATCTCTTTTTCTGAAAGATGCTACCCTCTTGGTCTTTGTTGATTCCACTGAGGTACTTAAAAGTTTTTATCATGTCCCCCCTTTCACTTCTTTCCTTAAGGGTATACATATTAAGCTCCTTTAGTCTCTCCTCATATGGCTTCTCTTGCAGACCCTGCACCATTTTGGTTGCCCTCCTCTGGACTGCCTCTATCCTGTCTATGTCCTTGCGGAGATGGGGTCTCCAGAACTGGACGCAGTACTCCAGATGGGGTCTCACCAACTGTCTGTACAGAGAGATAACAACTTCCTGTTTTCTGCTGCTGATGCCTCTCCCTATTCATCCCAGTATACCCCCAGCCCTCCCTACTGCTGGTGGAATACTATGACTGGGTGACTAAGCAAATTGACAGGGGCTGTGCAATGGATGTCCTGTACCTAGACTTCAGTAAGACCTTTGATTCAGTACCACATGGGACACTTGCAATCAAGCTACAGGGCACAGGGGAGGGAGCAAAACTGGTGGGGTGGTTGGAGAACTGGCTAAAAGATAGGTAGCAGAGGGTGGTGGTAGGTGGGGAATACTCATCCCCTAAATCTGTGACAAGTGTTGTTCTACAGGGTTTGGTTTTGGGCCCAGTGCTGTTTGGCATATTTATTGCAGACATCTTGGAGGGCATCAGTGGCAAAATCAGCCTATTTGTGGATGACACCAAGATGAGAGCAGTGGTGGATGACCAGGAAGGGTGGCGGGGGCTGTGATGCTTGCCAGCTGGTTATGATTGCTCTATGATATCTGTAATATAGAATGTGGTTAGTGCGCATCTCCCACGAGACATCCTGTACTATGGGGGCCTCACCCCCAGGTTTTAGTTACAATGACAGGATATATATTAAACAGAAGATCTCTGTAATGTGATTAACTTCCAAGTTGTATTTTATGGCTGTGTTTATGACCTGTGCTGCTTTGAAGCTGGAAAACTAAAATATACATTTTATGACCTGTTGCTTCTTTGAAGTGGAAATGAAATAGGACTTTATGAGTCTGCCAGAGGATGGAGATCATAAACTTTTATGATGTGTTAACAGAAGGAACTGGGAAATCACAGACGTATAATTTGGGAAATTAGTTTTTGCTGATGTCACCTAATTTAATATACCCCCTGATAGAACATCTTGTTTTGTATATTTTTTATATTCTGAAAGGAGGAGCTAGATGACATGATGGAAGGGGTTGAAACACATCATTTTAAATTGTATTCTGTGTTTCAATTGTGACACTTCTTTTTTGGACTCTTACAAACAACATCTAACTATAAGCACTGTGTAGAGGTATACATTAGATAGAAAAAATCTAACTGTATGTTGGTAGGAGTTTGTATGCAATTTTCTTTGTTTTCTTTTAAGAGATTGTATGCTTTGTGATATATTGTTCTGTGTTTACATTTTACATATTTTTATCCATTTTTAAGTAAATCTATATTTAAAGATACTGCCTGTGTCTTCCAAGTTCTTTCTTTTGCATGTGATGTATGGAGGGTTAAGAGTGACAAAACTGTTGATAAGCTTAATGGTGTCACCAGACTGGGAAAAGGTAAGAATATACCTAAGGTCTTTTATAGAGTTTTAAGAAACATAGAATTTGATGGTAGATAAGGACCGCTTGGCCCATCCAGTCTGTCCATTTCCCTACCTAATGGATAAGCTGCAGATCCTAGATTAAGGGTTCATTTTGGATACCTGGTTAGGTGTCCTTAGGCGAAAGATATCTGGCATTCCCCGAAGAGCAGAATTATCTGAGCCTGTACATTTGGGTACGCTAGCATAAGGTTCACAATTTGAATCCCCCCAGAACTTGAGACTAAAGGTGATTTGGACCCACGAGCAGACAGGAGGGTTAACCTGTCTGTTACCTGTTCACAATACTGCACTCAGAGGCAGGCACTGTGGGAGCAGAGGGCCTGATCTGCTGAGCGGTTTGTGACAAGGGCTACTAGAGGATCTGGCAAGGCTGGAGGTATGGTCTGACAGATGGCAGCTGGGGTTCAAAGCAAAAAAAATGCAAGGGGCTGCACTTCAGAAAAAAAATTTGAGGAGAAGCTACCATCTGGGGGTAGTGCAGCTGGAGGTAACAGAAGAGGAGAAGGATCTGGGGTGTTCATCATGGGAACAATGAACAGTTCTGCACAATGCAAAAAGGCAGCAGCAATGGCCAACAAAGTGCTGGGGTGCACTGCAAGGGGCATTACCTCGAGGAAGAAGGGAGGTTATTCTACCAGTGTACAAATCATTGGTTAGACCCCACCTGGAATACTACATGCAGTACTGGCACCCCGTACCTACAAAAGGACATTAGGCTGCTGGAGGGGGTGCAGCATAGGGCAAAGAAGATGATTCAGGGCCTGGGGGAATTGCCATAAGAGGTCAGACTAAGAGAGTTAAACATGTCCACACTGGAAGAGAGGAGGGATGGGGGAGATATGATTGAGACCTTCAAATACATAAAAGGGTTGATCAAAACAGACACAGAGGGTCTATTCAGGAGGAGGGTGGGGAGAGACACTTGGGGCCATGACATGAGATTGGAGGGGGGTAGATTCAGGAGGGAGGCCGAGGCATTTCTTTATGGAGAGGGTGGTGGCAAAGTGAAATGCACTATCAGCTGAAGTGGTGACATGTACCACAGTGGAATGCTTCAAGAGGGGTGGGGCAGGGCAAAGGGGAGGGTAAAGAGAGGTAAGGGGAGGGGGTGGGGCAGCTGCTGAACAGGGAGATAGCTGCATTCACAAGCAGCCTAGATTGACCATGATGGCCTTTTGATGGTGGAAATGTTTGTATGTTCGTAAGTGTTATTTGAAATAGTAAGTGTTCCATGATAACGTAGGCTAGGGAGAGCAGGCATCAGCAAGATGATGGATAGTGACAGATGAATTAAGTGCAGTTGATGAAAAAGTGGGGATGGGAGAGTAGAAATCATCCTGAGAAACAGGAGGAGCAAGCAAAATTAAATATATGGCAGAGAAACAGAGCAGAAGAAATTGTACCCCACAGACAGCATAGTGCTTAGGGTACCTGACTTTGGGTCAGGGTTTCAAAACTTATTCACAGAAATAAGTTCTCGCTCATGTGGATTAGGGGTTTTGTTATTGGGCTGACTCAAATCTATATTTTTGGAGAAGGGCCATGAGATAATGTAATGTCCACCTAAACAGGCAGATGGCACCTTGGTTTAATGTCCAATCCAAAAGATGGCAACACAGAAGTGCAGTACCACCCTAATGCTGCATGATAGTAACACTACTGGGATTCACCCCAGATACCTGATGTGGTGTTAAAACCTACAGCCTCCCAATCTTCCAGCCTCTGAGGCAAATGTGCAGTCTGCTGAGTTAGTGATGCATACTTGCTTGCTGAAATGGTTTGTGGATATGGCCAGGCAATCTGGTAAAACAGACTATTTCCCAATGGATTTATGGCAACTGCAACTTGTGATCAACATAAATTTGTCGCTGTAGTGTTGCATCTGAAAAAGTTGTCACCATCGTGTCATAGATCCAACCATCTCTATGTCCACCAAGGAGCTTATCCTACACAATGTGCCTATCATGGTGGGTCTTTTTAGTTCAATACTCCTCTCAGGAGATAAGCAGCACTACTCCTTCGGAGGCTGGAGATAATTATCTGTGACTTTTTACATTTTTACAAGGACCACTATGAAGAGATCTTTGTGGCCCTCCAGTTTAAGACTGGAAAGAGAAATGGTGTTGTTGTATACATGTTGAGGCTGTGTCTTCAACAAGTACAGCGGTCATAGTGAAATACCTGTTAAGAAACAGAAACAACACATACAGTTTTGATGATGACATGACTGAATATTCCACCCAATCATTGAAAGACATTGCATGGAAATTGAATGACCCTGTACAATCAGCAGTGACTCAACACTTGTGCTTTCCAAAGGATGACTTCAACAATTAAGTCATGACCTCTCCAGATATTATATATCCTTCAAATGAATAGTCATTTTTGGAGTCATCACAATAAGATGTGTGCTGATTTGGGCAATATTGCCTATGAATACAGTATATTACCTTACAGAATGACACAATTAATAGAAAATTTGCTTATGTAGTTTGATCCTGTGCATCAATTAAAAATGAATCACTTGCATGAAAGATGTCAGTTAGCCATCTCCATGTGATGGATTTGAAAAAAGCTACTGTGAACATTTTGAACAGTTACTTGTGAGTAGAGATGAGCAAAGTGGGCAAACTTTGCTCTGCAAAATATGGCCAAAACATAATTTTGCACCACAAGTGTGAAAACACATTTTGACCAGGATTTCATTATAGGATCAAATATTGAAAATTACCAAAGATTTGAGAGAGCATTAAAAATTTTACTATTTCTTCATAACTTTATTGTTTTTTAATACTTTGACCACAAATTTTCAAATTCTGTCAGAAATGTCATTTTGCACTAGAATTGAGAGAACACATTTTGACCAGGGTTTGAACAATGGCACCTGCCAGGTTCATGAGGTGGTGTGAAAAAAATTGGTATGTTGAAAATGTGGGGTTAAAATACTGAAAATTTACAAACGCATGAGTGAGCATTGAAATTTTTTAACATGCCTTTATAACTTTGTTGTTTTTAATATTGTAACTCCAAATATTCAACATAGTCTTCACATCTTGCCAATAGAATCAATTGTAGTCTTCTTCACACAGGGCTCTACATTAGGAAAATAGGTTATGTCTGACCTTGTTTGCTCAGGAAAGGGAGTGGTCATTATGGTTGTCAACCCCAAGGAAGACCCCACCACTGCTTTGCCAGGACTTCGTAGACCCAATTCTGCATTCTTCAACCCTAATGTCTGCATTAATGTAATATTTTTGCAATTAATTTTCTTTCTTTTTCTGACAGTAGAATTGCATCTTCATTTGGGACCTGAGCAAAATTAAATAAATAGAATAGTGGAGATAGTCCCAATGTAGTGCATGGAACCATCGGGTCTCCACATCCACATTAACCCCTTGTGAAGGAAGGCTCTCCAGCCCACCACAAAGTGTTGTTCATGCACCGGAATACTGATCTGTCCCTCTCCAGGCTAGGGTCACTGCTGTATGATACAGCACTTTCTCCCCAGCCTCATCCCATTCAACCAGATCACTGAGTTCACACTTGAGCTCAGGTCACTGGCATGGGAAGGCAACATGGTCTCCACTGAGTCAATGGCTATCCCTGTAAGCAACATTACTTAAAAAAATGTTTTTATGACATTTTGACCCCACATTGTCAACATAGTCCTGATCCCCCCCCCAACTTCTGAACATGAGAGTTGTCATTTATAAAATACTGGACAAAACATCATTTTGTGCCACAAGTGTGAACACACATTTTGGCCAGGATTTGAAAAACAACACCTGTCACATTCATAAGGTGGTCTGAAAAATTGCTATGTTGAAGATCTTCTGTCAAAATACTGAAAATTAATAAAGTTATGCATGAACATTGAAAAATTAAAACATACCTTCATAACTTTTCTGTTTTTTTAATTTTTTCTTTGCACTAAACTGCCCCTTGGCTCAGCCCCGACTTCACCAAACCTGTCCACCCCCCCAGAAGTAACAGACCACCAATCAATCCAAGCTTGCCCCTATTGTGGGGCCACCGAGATGACCCACCCCATGGAAACACATCCAGATTACCGGCAGCATCACTGCTGCTGGAAGGTTCCCTAGGCTTACCCCCCCGGGTGGGGCTGCGGGGGTGGGCTGCCTGATGGACTACTTACCGTAGTTGGGATCAGGTGCAGTGGGACATGCAGCAGTACTGGGTGTCAGGCATCATTCATGGGACAGGTGCCATTTTTTGCATGCTAACCCTTGGGAGGCATGATGTGCAATGACATAAGTGCACTAGCGCAACATCTGTCATGCCTCCACACAAATCAGGCACTGGTCTATGCAGATACCCCAGCCTCTGCCAGGGGTCTATATTGCACTGGACAGTCAATCTTCATCCCCTCGAAGAAGGAGAGATGTCCCTCGGATGCTCAATCCTTCTGCCTCTGGCCAACCGTCTGACTCCCAAGTCCATTCCCGAACTTGGGATGTTGGCATTGCAAGTGGACACCTTGCCGCTGCATTTTTTTAGAATTTTGTCCCCAAATATTCAACATAGTCTTCTTACAACCCCATGTCATGAATCAAATAGGTGAACATTTTCAAATCCCATCAAAAACATTGTTTTGCACGTAAGTGCAAAAATGCATTTTGTCCAGGATTTAAAAAATTTACATGTTCATGATGTGATGTGAAAAAATGGCTATGTTGGAAATTTGAGGTCAAAATATGCAGGTCAAAATACTGAAAATTATGAGTTATGAGCAAGCATTGAAAATCTTTGATAAACCTTCATATATTGACAATTTTGTTGTTAATATTTGGACACCAAATTTTCTACATAATATTCATAAGATCCCACCTCATGAACCCAATGGATGAAAATTTTCAAATCCAGCCTGAAGGGTGATTTCATGGAGCCACTGCAAAATCACTTTTTGTGCTGCATTTTAAGTTTTTCACCTACCTTATTCATAAGGTAAGGACCCAAAATGGCCATGTTCAATATTTGGGAGCAAAATATTAAAGAAATGACTAAGTTATGAGTAAAAGTTCAAAATGCATTGGAAATACATTAACAGGACTTTGCTTATTTTCCCATTTCACAGCTGTAGTTCCAGGAGGAGGATGTCTTTTATCTTGGAGACTGGATCTAAGACAGTGGACCAAATTTTGTGAGTGAGGGATGTAGGGGTGGGTACTGAGTGGGGGTTGGGGTGGTGGGTGGGGAGGGATGGCAGTGCAGCAGACAGCAATGGACTGTTTTCTTTATTACATGTTTTAAAAAAGAAAAAAAGTATTGAGTGACTTCTTGTTATTGCAGATCCTGACTCTGGGAATTAGGTACCCCAGTGTCAACTTGATATTTGACTGCACTGGATGTGGGTACCCCAGTGTCAGACTTTTGGCTTAGGGTGAGGGGTGTGGTCTGAGCTAATGCTGGGGTTGGGCACCCTGGTGTCGGATGTTGGAGTGGTGGGCATTGTAATAAAGAGGGACTGAACTGGCACTGAGGTTGGGCACCCAGGTGTCAAAATAACTTAATTTAGCTGGCACCAGCATCAGGCACACCACTGTCCACCTTAAAGAAATTTGGCCGCTAAAGGGCCAGTAATAAAACAAATTATGCACAGCTCCATTCAGCAGGGAATGTACTATGCACTGACATGTAGCCCCACCCCTGCTAAATGAACACTACAGAGAGAGAGAGACACATATGCTTTTGACAGTGTCTGGATAACCCTGTCCCCAAAACATGCATGCATATAAAACAACCACATTAAGGAATGTGGTTGTAAAAATTCAGTTATCCTTAGAATGCTTATTTTTCTAACAATTCATGCTCAGAAACAGAACTGTTTTTCTTAAATATTTCAAAAACTACTGAAGTTTTCTTTACACACTTGAGATGTTTGACACATAAACCTTGAGAGTAAAGCTCAAGAGGTTTACGTGGTCAAAAAACTTCATAAAACCACAAATGCTCAAGAGGTTTATGTGGTCAAAAAACATCATAAGCCCACAGTCACTTATTTTTTATTTTTTATAATAACTGAAGTAAGGACTTAGATGTTTCCCACTGTTGCACTGTAAGTGAAAGCGAAGTGTGAGTACCCCAAATGCCATAATAATTGGGTATGACATTACACCTGGTTATTTATGGGCCTTGATCACACTGACAATCAGTGTGATAAAGGAGGGCACCAGTTATTAGATACATATGTTATATTAGTGCGGTAGCACAAGTATAGTTTTTTGCATCTTAATAAGTTTTGTGATGTTCAATGAAATTACCCAGAATTTGGAATGCATTTTCTTGGAAGCAAGTTCTCAATACAGGAGATGGTCCATAATGGCCAAATGTGCAGTTTCCAAGATACAGAATATTAATTTTTAATGAAAAGGAAAAATTTTTTCTATACTTATTACACATTTTTTGCTCCCACCTAGAGCCTAGACAGTATGGATTTTTTTCCAAAACGTTTAGGGTAGAAGTGGCCTTTACATGGTTGTGCCTTTCTAATGTTTTATGAAAAAATACTAATCCATTCCAGAGTTGTAAGAATTTTAAGGTTTTTTATGAGCATGCTCAGTAGGGTTTTAGGATAACCTTCTGATACATAGAATAAATTTACCTTTCCACTTTGACCAAAATGAGTGAATTATGTTTTGTGAGAAAAAAAAATGCAGGTTGTGACAGCCACCATCTGTTTGTTTGTTTTTTGTTTGTTTTTGTTTTGATTTTTACTTGGCTAAACAAAAAATTGAATATAAAAAAATGAAGAATTTGAAAAAACAAAACAAAAACGTATGAATCATGCTAAACAGGACCCGTTAAGCAAGATTATGTTGTCTGTTTTTTCCCCTAAATTAACCATGTACCTTTTGGGAATTTGTGCTGCCATATACTGAAATTACCAATTTATATGTCGTGAGCTAAGAATTTGTGTCACACATTTTAGTGTTGCACTTAAATATGCACCACTAAAAAATGTGACACAAAAAAATCAGTTTTTGTGCCTCACATACTTTTATTCATAACTTGACTGTTTTACATCTTGCAATTAAATCTGTGACACTAAAAATGTGACAAAAAATAATTTTTTGTGTCTCACATACTTTTATTCCTAACTTGGCTGTTTACAATATTTTAGTCCTAAATTTTGAAGATACAGTATGTGCCACTTATACCTTCATTGCTTAAGATGGACAGCCAATTTCAACAGACAAATCTTGGATGTCAAAAGCCAAACCTAATAGGCCTCCATTGTAAAACCAATGGCTATAGTAAATTAGGGACGCCTGATATACTGGCCACCTGATGCCCACTAACACCTCCACAGCTATGCTCAGGTTGTTTCCCCGACACTTCCTGAGGCTACCTGACTGCATCTGTGGAGGTGTTAATGGGCTTTCCTGGGAGTACCTAATCACTGCAATCACCTAGCAAGGTGTTAGTTGCGGACCCCTTTTAGTTATAGTAGAGCCCTTTGCCGCTGATCCCTTTGCCCCAGAATCTTTGTGGAGTTAAACAGAACCACAGACTTTGAAAAAAAAAAAGCTCATTTATAAATCCCTGCTGCATTTTGGCACTGCTTGTAGCAATGTAACTAGTGATCCCGATGGACAATGTCTGGCTCAGGAGGGAATGCTTGCTTACGGCAAACTTAAAAAAAAAAAAATCAGCTCACCATTCAAACCACTGCTGCATCCTGACACTGTTGACAGCTGTTAGCTTGTTCTATTAAAATGAAAAAGCAGTGTGTGCTGGTCAGATGGGATGTAATCTGTGCAGCTTTCACTATTAGAGAGAAATAGGAAACAGTGTGTGCTGGTTAGTTGGAGGCAAATCTGTACATGGTAGGCTGGAGATAATATTGTAAGGGGGTAGTTACTGTGCAAGAAGGCCATTGCATATGTTTTTGGGTGCAACAGAGGCTGCTTATAATGAACAAAAGTGATTTATACAGACTAGTCCATTATAAGCGGCATGTGCTGTACTGTTTACGTGACCCTACCTCATAAGCAACGATGTTGAAAATTTTAACGTACAGGTTAAAAGGTGATTTTGAAGTGTAACACATAAATTTATGTGTTGCACATTTTATTGTTGCACTTAAATGTGCAATGCTAAAATGGGCGACACAAGAACTCCATTTTTCTGTCTCACATACCTTTACTTAAAACCTAGCCATTTTACACTACTTTAGTGCTACATTTTGAAGATACTGTTTACATGACCCTCCCTCATGACCAAAGATGATGTGAATTTTCAACTGTATTTAAGTGCAACACTAAACTGCGAAACTAAAATTTGTGACACATACATTGTAGTGTTGCACATTTTAGGGTACACTTACATGTGTGACACTAAACTGTGGGACACTAAAGTAAAATTTTGTGTCTCACATACTTTTACTCATAAGTTGGCTGTTTTCAAATATTTTAGTGCCAAATTTTGTACATACTATTTACATGACCCTACCTAATGGGCAAAGATGATAGGGACTTTTACGTACAGGATGAAAGGTGATTTTGAAGTGTGACACATAAATTTATGTGTTGCACATTTTACTGTTTGGACTTAGATGTGTGACACTAAAATGTGCAACACACAAATTCCATCTTTGTGTCTCACATACATTTACTCAAAACTTGCCCATTTTACAATTCTTTAGTCCCAAATGTTGAAGATACTGTTCGCATGACCCTACCCCATGAACAATGATGGTGAGAATTTTTAAGTGTATTTAAGTGCAACACTAAACTGCAATACTAAAATATGTGATGCATGCATTTCGTGTTGCATATTTTAGAGTACACTTACTGTAAATGTGCAACACTAAAGTTCCATTTTTGTGTCTCACATACTTTTACTCATAATTCAGATGTTTTACAATATTTTATTCCCAAATTTTGAATATACTGTTTACATGACACTACCTCATGAACAAAGATGGTGGGACTTTTGAAGTACAGGTCAAAAGATGATTTCATAATCACTCTGTGAAACAACCTTTTTGTGGGATTTAACACATTCTAGTGACAATGTTCAAGATGTAGGGTCAAAATAATTTTTGTGCTGCACATTTAAATGCAACACCAAAGTGCAACACAGAAATGTTCAACAATAAACTGTTCTGTGCACACCAAAAGTGGAATTTTTGAGTCACACTTAAATGGGTACTGACTTTTCCATTGGCAACTGTGGGACCTGCAAGGATGAGGATATGACAGTTAGGGTTCAACATAACACCACAAAAGTGGGGAAATCTGGCTCCACATTCTTCTTTCATGAGCCAAAATTATTATTTTGTAAATCCCATGAAAGAAGAATCTCCACTCACAAAAGAAGAATTGGATCTCACAGAAGAAGAAATTTCTTGTTTTGTGATATTTCATATCAAAAGAGGCTCATGAAAGAAGAATTTGTTGTGAAAGAAGATTTTTCAGAAATGTCACCAAAGATTTCCTTCACATGAAATAAGAATTATTTTTTCACGAGACCATATGAAAGAAAAGCTGCTCACAAAAGAACTTTGTCTCTATATAGAAAAACAACTTTTGGTTTTAACAAGGATATTTTAAAAGATTTCTACCCTAAATTGGCAACATGACTTTTTTTTTACCACACCTGATGAACAGGAAGGTGCCATTTTTCAAACCCATCCAGGAAGGGGATTTTGCAGTCATTCAGCAAAATCACCTTTGGGCAGGCTTTGAAAAACTTCAGACTGCTTCTTGAGGTGGAGACATACAAAGAATATGTTGAAAATTTGGGGTAAAAATATGATAAAACAGTTATGAAGAAACGGCCCTGTGCATCTGTATCTGTAGCCACATGGAAGCACAGGGCACGCTAGACCCTCTGCTTCTGCAGCTAGATGGACTCCTCACCTTTGCTTCTGTACCCAGATGGACTTCTCACATGGAATGGGGCAGGAAGGCCATGTGGATCTGCATCTGTAGCAACACAAAAGTGCATGGTCCATAGAGTTCTGTGCTTCCACAGCCTAATGTACTCCTCATTTGGCACAGGGCCCAAAAGGCCCTCCACATCTGTAGCCACCTGGAAGCAAAGGGCCCAGAACACCATGCACTTCTACTGCCAGATGGATGCCTCACTTGGCACAGGACACGGAGGTCCCTGCATGTCTGCATCAGTAGCCACAAAGAGGCACATGACCTGGAGGTTTGTGCACTTCTGCAGACAGATGGATCTGTTGGGACCTGCATGAATGAGTATACAATTCCACTATCTTAAAAAGAATGGGAATTCACTGCAAAAAACTGGATTAATGCACCAGTTAGGGTTCAACTTAAGGAAAAAAGTGGGGAAATGTGGTGGTAGGATTTCCAACCCTAACCCCCCTCAAGAAGCAAAAAGACAAGACTATACAAGCAATTGCAGATGGTTATCATCTAGAAAGACAAACATACAACATTTTCCAGATGGCACAAAATACATCCTTTATCATGGTCCAGTGCTTCTGCAGCCATGGATACACATGTATACTTCAACACATAGACATCCACTTCTGGCTGCAGATAAAAATGCACAATATCAATCGAAGATGCCGGAAGTCAGTGTGTATGTTTTATACTATGCAACTGTGCATGTGGCTGCAGAAGTGCAGGCTCCATGGGTTCCTGCACTTCAGTAGACAGATACAGTTTTAATTTGGGCAC
Source organism: Neoceratodus forsteri (assembly GCA_016271365.2). Classification (NCBI taxonomy): domain Eukaryota; kingdom Metazoa; phylum Chordata; order Ceratodontiformes; family Ceratodontidae; genus Neoceratodus; species Neoceratodus forsteri. The sequence goes on along the minus strand of CM057452.1, from coordinate 99,212,947 downwards.
TGTATTTATGACAGCAGAAGCACAGATTCTGCAGCTGCCTGAATTTTTGCAGACAGAGTTGAGTGTGTATGTTTTACAATGTGCAAATGTATCTGTGTCTACAGAACTGTGGGTTCCACAGGGGCCTGCACTTCAATAAACAGGAGTACTTTTCAAATCTGATTATCCTGTAGTTGTGCTACAGAAGTGCAGGCCCCACAGTGACCTGCGCTTCTGCAGGCAGAAGTGGGTGTGCATGTCTTACATTATGCAAGTACATCTGCATCTACAGAATTGCAGGCTACACAGGGGCCTGCTTTTGGGCAGACATACATATGTGTGCTAATCTCACTCTGTGACAATATATCTGTGATTGCAGAACCCCTTCTGCAGACAGAGGAAGTGTACTGTTGTGATCTGGGTATTTTAGATTTGTATATATGTGACTGCAGAAGCAAGGGACCCAGAGGGACTTGTGTTTCTTCAATCAGCAGTGGCTGTGTATATGTCACACTGCAGTGGCTGTGTATGTGTTATGCAATTGTATGTGTGTCTACAGAATTGCAGGTTACACAGGAACCTGTTCTTCTGCAGACAGAAATACTCTGCTAATCAGGGACTATTAGATTTCTATAGAAGCACAGAAACAGAAACATAGACTTTGACAGCAGATAAGGACCGCTTGGCCCACCTAGTCTGCCTATTTCCCTACCTATTGGGTAAGCTGCAGATCCTAGTTAACCAACAGCCTACTTCTTCCTACCCCCTGCCAGAATTGCCTTATGGCCGTCCCATGCATTCTTGAATTCCCCCACTGTTTATGACCCCACAACCTCCTCAGAAAGGCTGTTCCATGCATCCCCCCATGAAAAAATACTTCCTCACATTGCCCCTGAGCCATCCCCCCTCTATCTTCAAATTGTGTCCCCTTGTTCTTGCACATCTCTTTTGCTGAAAGATGCTACCCTCTTGGACTTTGTTGATTTCCTTAAGGTACTTGAAATTTTTTATCATGCCTCCCCCTCCCTCCTTTCCTCAATGGTACGCATATTAAGCTCCTTTAGTTTCTCTCTTCATATGGCTTCTGTTGCATTCCCTACACCATTTTAGTTGACCACCTTTGGACTGCCTCCATCCTATATCCTTGCAGAGATGGGGTGTCCAGAACTGCGTGCAGTACTCCAGATGGGGTCTCACCAACTGTCTGTAGAGAGGAATAACAACTTCCTGTTTTCTACTGGTGATGCCTCTCCTTATACATCCCAGTACCCCCCACACAGCCATCCTTACTGCCTTTTCACATTTCTTGCTTATCTTTAGGTCATCTGATATGACTACCCCCAGTTCCCTTTTCATTTTTGTTGTTAATACCCTCACCCCCCCACCCATTGTGTACTCTTCCCCTGGGGTTTTCTTTCCCAGGTGCATTACTTTGCACTTCTTTGTATTGAATCTAAGCTGCCATACTTTTGGCCATTCCTCCAACCTTGCCAAGTCCCTTCTCATCCTTTCTACCCACCCCCCCATGTATCAACCCTGTTGCAGATCATTGTGTCATCAGCAAAGAGGCATACTTTTCCTTCCAGTTCCTTAACAATGTCACTTATAAGACATTAAAAAGGACTGGACCCAGTACTGAACCCTGTGGTACCCCGCTAGTAACCCCCCCTTCTTCAGAGTAGACTCCATTTACTATTACCCTCTATGTCCTGTTGTCCAGTCAATTATTTACACAGACCAACACCCTGGGACCCACTCCAAGGCTGGCTAATTTGTTTATTAATCTTTCATGTGGGACTGTGTCAAATGCCTTGCTAAAGTCTAGGTAGGCAATGTCCACAGCCCCTCCCTGGTCTACAACTTTAGTCACCCAGTCAAAGAAATCTATTAGATTTGTCTGACTTGGCCTTCCCACTGTGAATCCATGTTGCCTTGGGTTCTGTGCCCCCGCTGGCCTCTAGGTACTCAACAATTTTTTCTTTCAGAAGTGATTCCATCATTTTACCTACCACTGAAATCAAGCTAACAGGTCTGTAGTTTTCTGCCTCTGTTTTGCTCCCACTTTTGTGAAGGGGGATCACATCCGCCCTCCTTCAGTCCTTAGGTATCACACAATCCTCCCATGACTTGTTAAAAAGGGTAGTCAGTGGTGTCACTAGTTCTCCACTTTGTTCTTTTAGAATTCTGGGTGAATCCCATCAGGCCCCATTGCTTTATCCACCTTCAGTTTTAGGAGTTCTTCCAGAACCCTTTCTTCTGTGAAAGGACTGGTATCGACCCCCCCATCCAGAGTGCTTCTATTGACTGGATTAGGTACCTCCCCCTCCTCTTCTTTTGTGAATACTGAGCAGAAGTATTTGTTCAGTATCCCTGCTTTTTCACTGTCCCTCTCTGCCCATCCATCCACCCTCCCCTTTATTAAGACTCACTATCTCTCCCTCCCATGGTCTTTCTTCACTCCCTAATGTACTTACTGTATAAAAGGTTTTATCCCCCTTCTTAACTGAGTTGGCTATCTTTTCCTTGGTTTGGGCTTTTGCTATTCTGACTGCCTTCCCTGCTTCCTTCTGCTTTAACTGGTACAGTTCTCTGTCCTGCTCCTTCTGTGTTTCCTTATACTTCCTGAATGCTATCTTTTTCTCCCTAACCTTAGTGCCACCTATCAAGAATTTCTGTTTTTTGGTGCAGTAGCACTGGTTCTACATGCAGAAATATTGTTGTGATATGAGTATTTATGAGTATTGTGGATTTGTATCTGCAGCTACAAGTGGATGTTTGTCTTGAAGTGCACATGTGCATTGATTGCTGCAGAAGCTAAATTTATGATATCAGTATTATGGATTTCTACCTGCAGCCAGATGTGGGTGTTTATATGTTGAAGTGTGCATGTGTATCCAATTATCAATGGCTGCAGACCTGGTGGACCATGATGATGGATATCTTTTATGTCATCTGGAAACAGTTGCATGTCATTTTGTCTTACCAGATGATGGCAGTCTGTGTTTACTTGTGTGGTCTTTTCCTTTCATTACTAGGGGGTGGGGAGTTATGGCTGGAAACCCTAACACTACATTCCCCTACTATTGTTGCTTTTTACTGAACTTCTAACTGGTGCATTAACATAGTTTTTTTTGCAATGAATATATCTCTCCCACTCTCTCTGTCTCTCTCCAGATAAATATGAATTAACTGAAAAAAAACTACATTAATGCAGATTTTAGGGTTGAAAAATGCAAAGCACACAAAATAGGGAAATGAAAAAAACATTAGGGTTTTGGATCTCCAGAGTTTCAGCAAATCAGTGGTGGGGTGTTCCTTGGGGTTGTCATTCCTAATGCACTTCACCCCCCAACCTGTAGTCCCCTGTCCAAAGCACAAGGTGCAGCTCCAAGCCAGTGCCTCATAGTGATATACTCTTTGGAGTTAGAGAAGTATGGCTCACAACAGGTTGCCAACAGAATCACTCATAACTTTCTTCACATCTGAGCTTGTTTACTTATGGGACAGGTGTGCATTAGGGCTGACAACCCCAAGGCACATCCTGCCATTGATTCACCAAGACTCCACAGACCCAAAACCATAATTGTTTTCATTTCCCTACTTTGTGCACTTTGCATTCTTCAACCCTAATGTCTGCATTAACATAGTTTTTTGTAATGAATTTCCCTTCTTTTTTTGATTGTGGAATTGTATCCTGTTTCACAAAAGACCCTCTGAGACTGACACAAAATAGAATAAACAAAACAGCTGAGATGTTTCAAGACTCATTTTTTCCAGCCAACCCACTTTTCCTGACCTGATGCAGTGTGTGGTCCTGTCAGGCACTGACATCCACATCAACCCCTTGTGAAGGAAGGCTCCCCAGCACACCACAAGGTGTTGTCTATGTGGCAGAACAATTGCACAATCCTTTCCCCAGATTGCAGCGGTGGTGAGCAACACCAGCAGCTGTCATCCTCATACTGCCAAGCTGATTTCCCAAGCTCACCCATGAAACCAAGTTGCCAGCATGGGAACACACTATGCTACCTGCTGAGACAAAGACTGGCCCTGCACACAATGTTTCTTTATAACTTTTTCTTTTTTTGACATTTTGACCCCATATTTTCAGTAAAGTCTTTTTATGACTGCTACTTCTGAACATCACAGGTGTCATTTATAATTGATGACAAAAACAAGACTGCAGTTCAAAAACACAAGTGTTTTATTTTCAGAACGTGTAGCTACATGGGCCACACCATCCCAGTGCTTCAACCAAAGGTTTTTCTGAGGCAGTACTCAATCAGTAGGGGTGGTGTGGCTCATGTAGCTGCACATTCTGAACATAAAACATTTGGGTTTTTGATCTGCAATCTTGCTTTTGTCACCTATTCAAGGTCAGTAAAGCCTAAGGAACTAGTGTTTTGCCGGTGAGTGCTTAAAACCCATGGAACTTTGCATTTGTTTAGGGGCTAGCTACCCCTTCTTAGCTCTGGGACTAGAGATGCAGTGAAGCTTTTCTCCATGGGCAAATATGTGGTGAAGTCACCAAATTGACATCTGCAGAGCACTTAGAGTAAATTTTCAAGATTACTCGAAATTTGCCATTTGTGATTTTGCTTTGCTTTTTGGGTTTTTAAAGTGTAATTGCACTTAAAAAACCCCAAAGCAGGAAGAAGCCTCAAACCCCTCCACTGCCAGCAACCTGACATCCCTTCTTGGTGTCTAGTGCCCCCCCCAGCCACTGCTGATTGCCATCAACAAGCAGAACTGCACCACACTATAAAAAAAATATATAATTTTCATTTAATCCCTATCCCTGCCCTGGTGTTTAGGGTCCCCACCCCACAACACTGATCACCCTGCTCTGGTGTATAGTGGTGGACACCCCCCCCGCCATCAGCAATTGCACCCACATCCACAACAATACTGCATAAAAAAGATTTTCATTTGATCCCTGGTATCTAGTGGAGCCCCACCCTATCAGGTAGTGCCCCCACCATTCTCACCCCTCACCCCAATCCTGAGTGGGCCACCAGTACAGCTGTCCACTCACCTCCACGGCCAGCAGCCCAACTGAGCTCAATGAATGAATGCGTGCTTGTAGAAGCACACATTCATTCATTGACAGCTTGTGGTCATTTTTATCAGTTTTTCAAGGGTAGAGAAGGTGAGGGGGTTGCTCCAGTTGCACACTGGGGTGGGGTGGATGGGAATGCCATTGTGTGTAACAGGGTGCCCCTATTTTGAAAGATTAAAAAATATAAGAAACCACTGGAAATTAGTATGCATCCCCCCACCACAATTTTTCTGATTCACTCTATTCTGTACTCTTCTTTTTTCTGTCTGCCCTGTCTTTTGTCAGGGTGGCCAACCTGCCAGTCTCTCTCTCTCTATCTCTCTCACTCCCCTTTGTCTATCCCTTTTTTTGTGTTTCCACAGCCCCTGATGCATCCACTAGCGCTGAAAGGGCTTATCGTTGTAAAATAAATGCTTCCTTTCTGTGCTCAGGATAGCACTTAATAGTGCTTAGTCAGTGAACTCCCAACTGGAAGTAAAACCCAGAGTGCAACACATGCTAATAAAATAAAAGAAAATAGTGTTTTGTGCTTCAGAGCAGTAATTATGCAGCTAGCTGCTCCAAAGCCCGTCTGGTAGCCCTGCTGCTGGTAAATGGAGTGAAGCTCCACTGCAGTTGAATCAATGGCCTGAGTGAGAGCCAAGAAAGAGGCTCTCATTATGCTTCTGGCCACAGGTGGTGGCAAATGCAAAATCCTATGGGGAAACCGAGTGAATACAATGGGCAGAAAGAAAATATAAGTTCCATCGTGTTCACATATATAAAACGGGATCCTAGTGTTAAACAGCCACAAATGGTGTTACGGGGGCTGTTGTTTAAAAATAATGTTGCAAGTGGTGAGTGGAGCTTAAAAATACTCCGGCTCAGAAAACTGTGAGTGGCACTGTAAAATGAACATAAAGGGGACTCAGCAAGGGTGACACTACGGGCAACAAAGGGACAGATAAGTCCCAAAATGTCCTCAAATGAATAAGTGCCCAGAAAGTACTGGCAGCCCCAGAATGTGGAGAATGGGGCTGCATGAGCAGGAACACTGCTAAAATGAAAAGAAAGCCAGACGGCTATAATTTCAGCCATCTGCTGTTGTAAAATTAACTGTGCAGCTCCTGAAATAGTTGGTGAGGCTTACAGAGCCTACCAAAACCCTGTTTTAGCATGAATGAATAATGCAACCATGGAGGGTTATAGAAATAAAAAGCCATCGCAAAACATAAATGAAATAAAAAAGCAACTGGCTGTTTGGGAACTTTTTTTTTCTCTTGAACTGCATACTGTTTGGAATTCTTATGTTGGCAAGGGAAAGAAAATAAGGAGGGCGCTCTTATTGTTCTATTCCCCTGACCTATTCAAGGATTCCAATGTTCTAAATTATATTATAGGAAGTTACTACCTGGTCTGAAGATAGAACTTTCTATAGGGCCAGCAGCCCATGAGATAGCTGTTTTTATAAGACTCCTAGGAAGTGAGATCACTACTAGTGGGCGGAGCCTAGGAACCTCATTATGGAATAACCCCTAAATTAAGGTTATTATAAGAGATAGAGCCCAGAAAAGGGTAAGAGGTGTATAGCCAAAGGTAGTTGCTGTGTATTTAACTATGTACCTGATTGCTAGAAGGGTCAAACTCAAATGTAACCCTAGAAAATAAGGTATATATGTTAATGAGGTATCACATGTTAGTGATGTTACTCCAAAACTGCTATATAAAGTCACCACTAGGGGCCATGACAGATAGGTGGGTCAGTAGTGGACTGACCACAGTGAGAGGAGGACGTGAGTGTGCAAGCTTGCACACTAAATCAGCCCTTTGGATTACAAAAGGATATTTCAGGAGTTTGGAAAGAAACTATTTCCTGTTTGCTCTGGTGTGAAGGACTAACACTGTTTTTCTTTTCTGTAAACATTTTTAATTTTATTTTGTTTTTTGGGGGTTTTTTGTCAAAATAATCTGACAAATACAAGTCTTTGCATTTTTTATGCACTTTATTACTGTCTTCTGTGTCTGTTATTAACCCACACTTCTACATTGTGGACCCCCCAATCCACCACCACCACCACCAGTGACTAGAGTAGCCCCCTTCCCTTCTCTACAACCCTGAAAAACTGACAAAAATGACAGTGAGCTGTCGATGAATGAGCCCATGCTTGTATAAGCACGTGCTCATTAATTGAGCTCAGTCGGGCTGCCGGCTGTGGAGGTGAGTGGAGGACTGTACCTATGGTCCTTTTTGGGGTTGGGGGAGCTAGGTGGGACCACTACCAGGCAGGGTGGGGGGTCCACTAGATGTCAGGGAGTAAATGAAAATCTTTTTTATACAGTATTGTTGTGGATGTGGGCACAATTGGTGGTGGCAGGGGTGACCACTAAACACCAGGGCAGGGTGTAGACACAGTGAAGGGAAAGGAACTTAATGAAAACAATATTTTTTTTATAGTGTGGTTGTGCATGTGGACAGCAATCAGCAGCAGTGGGGGGGGTGCCACTAGAAATCGGGGATTTATTGTGGCCAGAGATTGGCAGCGGTGGGGGGGGCACTACAACTAGACACCAGGGATAAGTAGTTTTGTGTACTTTAAATCATGGATGACCCACTCCATGAATTGTAAAATTTCACAAAGTGTACTCCACGAATTGAGTGTTATTTGCATAATTTTCTGCAGAGTGAATTTTGTTGACTTCATCCACCTCTGACCTGGACCCACACCACTGAGCACATCCATTCTGGTTGAACATGTAATTTATAAAATACCGACCAAACATCATTCCACAATTCAGAAAGCATGGTTTGGGCAGGATCTGAAAAATAGTGACTGTCCTATTCATTAGGGAAGGTAAAAAAAAATGGCTATGTTTAAAACTGCTTTCAAAATATAGAAAATGACCAACAATATTAGCAAGTGTTGAAAATTTTCAATTTACCTTCATAACTTTGTTTTTTTAATATTTTGACACAAAATTTTCAACAGTATTTTCATGACTCCATCTCATGAGCCCGGTAGATTTTAAATCTTGCACAAATAGTGATTTCACAGAGCAACTCCCAAATCACCTTTCAGGGTGGATTTGAACATTTTCACCTACCTTGTTCATGAGTTGGGGTCCAAATAAGTCCATTTTAAAAAGTTGAGGCAAAAATATAAAAAAATTACCAAGTTATAAGTTTACGTTCAAAATGCATTGGAAATACATTAACCACACTTACCTTATTTCCTCAGTTCTTGGATGCAGTTGAGCGAGGAATACGTCTTTTGGCTTGGCAAATGGATCTATGATCCTGCATATCCTCGGGGCCAACGGCTCTCCCCTTGAGACGTTACCTCCACCAAGTACCTAGGTGTCACCCTCAACCAGCAGCTGGACCTCACCCTGCACATCTGTAACGTCTGCAACGCCTCTAACTGCAAACTTGCCCTAGCTTATCATGCCAATAGCTGCCTCACCCCTGCTGCCCACCTAGCCCTCACCCGGGGGGTCCTCCTCCCCACTCTCTGCTATGGCCTTGTCACTTTCACCTCAGTCCCCAAAACCAGCCTATCAAAATGAGACTCAACCTACAACAATGTTTGCCACTTCGTCCTTTCCGCTCCTCCCCTCACCCACCGATGTGATCTCTACAACCACCTAGAGTGGCTCCCCCCGGAGAAACACCGATCCTTCGTTATAGGCAACTTCATTGACTACATTGTCCGCTCTGGTTCCCCCCCGTCTTGCCCTTCCCCTTAACCCTAGGCCCCCATCCTACCACCTCAGGCCCGGGACAACCCAAGAACATCTCGTTCCTAGGACCCGCACCCTCGCGGGTGATCGGTCCTTCCACATTTATGCCCCCAAACTTTGGAACTCATTCCCAGAACTTGTCAGGGCCTCCTCCTCCCACCCAAGCTTTAAAGCCTCCCTCTGGAATTTCCTGAAACCTTCTACCCCCTGACCCTGCTCCTCATAATCCTTCTCCATGGGTGGGGGCCTCTCCCTCCTCCTCAGTACCCCGCCTCTGCCCTACTCGCACTTCTCCCCTAGCTCCGGCCCAGCAACCAGGCCCATCCCCCCCGCCTTTGGCACCCTCCTGCTTGCGCTTACCATTGTCACTGCTTCTGTTTAAGCATAGCGTTTTCCTTGTCCTAGAGCTAGCCTTGTAATGCTTGCTGTGCTAGGTTACCTTCTTGTCTCCTCAATCTGACTAACTATGTACTCAACCTATCCGCGTGTTTGAGTTATTTTTCCTATGTTATTACCTGTATTTCCTCCAATGTACTTTCACAATTTTACTGAGCCACTATTGTAATGCCTGGCTCTTCTATGGATTTTTTCCCTGCTCTGTAATCTGTTAATTATATGATGTCTGACTCCGGTAACTCTCCCAGGTCACACCCTTCTCTGTAACTGTGATGTACACCGTATGGTACCTGTAATCCTCCCAGGTCGCACCTGAAAATAGGCTCATGGCTGTCTAGTGTGCTTACCCAGTTAACAAAAGCAAATAAATAAATAAATATGATGGTGCACCATTTTTAGGTGAGTGGTGTGATGGTGAAGGGTGCACTGCTGAGTGGGGGTTTGGGTGGGTGGGTGGAGGGATGGAGGCAGCAGAGTAGAATGGCACAACAGGCATTGATGAACTTTATTTAGTACAGGTTTTAAAAAAATTAAAATTACTGTTTTTATTTTGCAGATACTGACACTAAGGACTGGGCAACCCAGTGTTGGCTTGATATTTTATAGCCCTTGGGGTGGGTACCTCAGATTCATACACTGTTGGGTCAGGAGGAAGGGGTGGTCTGAATTTTTCACTACGGATTGGGCACCCGATGTTGGAATTTTGGTGTCGTGGGTTGGCGGTGGGGTATTAAATAATAATAGATGGTGGGGACTTTATTGGCACAGGGAGTGGTTAACCCAGCATTGGAATTTTGATTATTTTTCTAACACTGGGGATTGCACATCCTGGTGTCTGGTATAAAGAATTTGGCTGCAGATGCTCCTAATAGTTGCTAAAGGCTGTTTAGGAAACCACATCTTTGTTCAGTAGGGGTAGGGCTATGCACTGGCGAGTCTACCAAACCCCACAAAATGAACACTGTTTAAATGCATATGAATGTGTCAGGCTATCCCCGCCCCCACAGACACGTACACATTTTTGCCTGATAACCTCTTTTAGAAATGTGGCTTTAAAAAAAATCAGTTATCTTTGTTCTTAAACTGAGCATTCTTGTGGTTTTTCCTTAACTTTTAAAAATGAGATAAATTGGGAACTTAAAAAGCACAAAAGCACACACCTTGAGACAAGCTCTATCAGACCTGCAAATTTCAAGTTTGAAATCGTCCTAGTTTTTTAGTTATAGTGAGCCAAAAAGGTTTTACTTTTAGCCAATCTAACATGTTGTAGACCTCTATATCTTTGCTCCGATTGAACCAATTGCCATAACATTTAAAGAATCCAGGGAACCTGGCAACCATGCAGTGTTTGCCAAATTTCTAGTAAATCTGTTGAACAGGGATGGAGTTATTAAAATGCAAAACTTGGGGTTTAACATTAAAGTTCTTAATCAGCCCTAATATATAGACACTATCATGCCTATATAACAGTGTTACAAGGTTACCTATTGTTTCTCTCAATTATTCTGCGGGTTTCTATTTTATTATGGCAACCAAATGACAATATTCATCCATCAAGTAGACAGAGCATCTGTGTTTCCCCAAGTGACAACAGTGCTGCTCCTGGGGCTGCTCCCAAGGCTGGCTTGTTAGCTCACAGGGGATACCTTTGTGGCATGCATCTGGTGTCTCTCCTACCCAAAACTAAGTAAGTCACTTCTCTAAAGGGCAAGCCTTCACTAGCCTGGGGCCTGTCCATCTGAGTCTGGGTCCAGACCAGGATATCTGAGGTGGCAACTAAGGACAATGTGCCACAAAGGAGGCCCCTGCTCGTGGTACTGAATGTATCTCACAATACTAGAGGTTCATCTTTCTACAAAGAATGATTTTGTGCCAGTTATTTATAATGTTTTACTGTGACTTTTTTCCCCCGGGTCGTACCAGGAAGCGAGCTTCAGCTCAGTGTGCCTTTCCTGGTGAAGGAAGGAAGGAAGGAATTATATGGGCATGTACATGAGGAGTGAGGAAGTTTCTAGCACCTTCTGAGCAGAACTGATGTAGGAAGCACAGTAAAATGGGTTTTCATAAATGCAGAGTAAAGGTGGGTAAAGTCCATTAACTTTGCTATGTGGAGAAATTTGCATAGAACTCAAATTTTGCAAAATATTCCACAACTTGAAGCAAAAAAATTTGCATGTATTGTTAATGCTAATTTTCCATTGCTTTATATGGGCTTTGCATTACTTTACCTTGTTTTACCCTTAAAGGTAAAGTTTGGAATTATTCTTGGGAAGACAGGTCACATGGGGTCTGTGTTGCTTGCACGGCCTCAGTTCAGTGTAGTGTGTGTAGTGGAAAGCTGGGGTCAGTTTGCCCTCAGAGCTCTGAGATTTAAACCTTTAAAAAATGTTCAAAAAAAGCAATTTACCTTTGGACTTTTGATTCTAAATTTAGTACATTGAGTGTAGTAAACCCTTGTGTGCTTATATCATTCAGCATTTATTGATTTGGTGTGAATATTGCATCTTAAATTAGTACATTATGTGTCTGTACTGACAGACACTGCAGAAGTGTGCTTTGGGGGAAGGGCAGATCTGTGGTGTAGAAGGGAGATTCACAGACCGCTGTGTGGAAGGCAGCCTTTCCAACTGTTGTTGGCTAGTGTTTTAGTATTGGTGTGTTCAGTTCTGTACACAGGTACACACAGTAATACTTCTAGTAATTTTTTATAAGTTTTTGCTGTTCACTGTGTATTTTGTCAGTCTGTTTAAAAGAATGTGTTGCAGTTTACTGAACTATTAAAGTTTTTGCACATTACCTTTAGTCTGTGTGTGTGTGTGCTGTCAATTCATATGCATTTTATTGCGCTACCGTAATAGCAGTACTCTTAATTTCTTAGCCCGTCTATGGTATTTTTTTCCTGCTTCTATCTAGCTATGCTGTAAATTAGGGTTGTCAGAACTAGTTCGAGCAAGATTCGAACCCATCTCGAACCCTGGTGTTCGAGTTCTAATTTAAGACTCGAACACTAGAGGGTTCGCAAAAGGGTTCGAATCTTTGTAAAAAAATGTTATTTTTCAGTTTTCTGGTAAGCGCATCCCTCCCAAGTCCCGAATGCAAAACTTCAGCCCCCGATTGAAAAAAAATCTTACTTGAGTAAAGTTTCGCTTCCGTGTTCCGTTCCCACATCCCGATGCAGTTACGGACACTGTTCTTGTGGGGGGACATTGTGAGATCGCGCCTGCATAGTGCGTACCCTTGATCCCAGACTGGCAGCCAGTCACCGTCATCACCACCACCTGACCAACTGCTCTGCGGTCACGTGGTGCTCATACCAGCACGGTATTTAAGTCGCACGTGAGTGACTGCATTCACTGTTCGTTAAAGGAGTTGCATCATTCTGCTGTGCCTGATTGCGTTGCGACGAGTCCGACTGCGAGTTGCGAACGAACTCGTGGGCTGGCATTTAAAAAAGTGATGACTTGCTTTCCCTCCAGCTACTCAGTAAAACAAAATAAAAAATCTAAAGTGTGGGTGGTGGACAGTGGACACTGGGTGAAAAGGAAAGCAAGGGAGGGTAGGAAAAAATGGTGGGGTGAGGGTCTCTCTCGCTGTGTGCCACGTGGGTAGTCGTGGGCTGGCATTTAAAAAAAAAGTGACAACTTGCTTTCCCTCCAGCTACTCAGTAAAACAAAATAAAAAAACTAAAGTGTGGGTGGTGGACAGTGGACACTGGGTGAAAAGGAAAGCAAGGGAGGGTAGGAAAAAACGGTGGGTGAGGGTCTCTCTCGCTGTGTGCCATGTGGGATATTATATCTACTAGCTGACTGCCTGCATTGGAATGCTTAGTCTCTAGTTGCCAAACTACTATATTTGATGAATTTTCTGATCCTCCTGATCTGTTTAAGATTAACTACCAATATCTCTCTCTCTAGTGGGATTTGTCGTGAGACAGAGCACCCTGGCTGGGGAAGGGGTGAAGAAAATCAGATTTTGAGAGAAAAAGTTAAATCAGTGAATATGAACAGTGAACTTTTATTGAATTGAATTGTTTAAAGTCAAGTCCTACAACCAAGTATCAGGAGGGATGACACTGCTGCTGTGCTCCCTTCCCTTTGACTGCACTATACCCTAGTTATTACAGTGTGTGTTTTGTGGTGGTATTATCCTTAAATACATTTTTTTACTGTTGGGAGGAGAGACAGAAACATCTCCTGTGATCAGGCCATCACCCTGCTGCTGTGTGCCCTTTGACTGCACTGTACCCTAGTACCCAGTGTGTGTTATCGTGAGAGACCCAGTGGCTAGTTTTCTGGTGGCATTATTCTTAAATACATGACAAGTTGTCAACGAAGCCTAAAAATATATTTCCCTGTTGGGAGGAAGACAGAAGCCCAGTGGCCAGTTTTGTAGTGGCATTGTCCTTAAATACATGACAGAAGCCTAAAACTATATTTCCCTGTTGGGATGAGAGACAGAGAAATCTATTTCCTGGGTTTGTGTATGTAGCTCTGTCTCTTGTGGTCAGCCCATCACCATGCTGCTGTGTGCCCCTTGACTGCACTGTACCCTAGTACCCAGTGTGTGTTATCGTGAGAGACCCAGTGGTTAGTTTTCTGGTGGCATTATTCTTAAATACACAACAGAAGTCAAAAAATATATTTCCCTGTTGGGAGAAGAGACAGAAAAATCTCTTTCCTCGGTTTGTGTGTGTAACTCCGTCTCTTGTGGTCATTCCATCACCCTGCTGCTGTGCACCCCCTTGACTGCTATGCTTATGCCTTTGCCCAGCAGCCCAATCATTCTGTAAGCCTTGAACCTTTAGTTGCAAACTGTCATATTCTTCAATTACTTTCAGTCCACTGCATCACAGTGTCACATAGCCAAAATACAATTTTGGAGTTGTAGCCAGTGATCATAGATCACATTGCTTTCTTACACAGGAATTGTGTGGGTGTATTCCCTGCAGTATACTGGTTCTGTTATGGCTGACACCAACATAGATGAAGCATCTAGTGTAGGTGTTGGTGGTAGTGGTAATCCTGGTGCTAGCAAAAATAAGCAAAATGTTTCACGTGATAAAAATTCAACAAACAGCAAAAGAGCAACAATGAAGTGTGGTAAAGGGGGGACCTTTTAAGAAAACCTGTACAGCTGCTGGGGTCACACGGAGAGGCACCATAAGGTATGCCATTCATGCTGTTAAGATCCCTGTGACTAGCAGCAATAATGCAAGTGACAGTGAGTCCCTCTCTGACTCAGACAGTAGCTCTTTGTCTCAGTCCGACACTTGTGTCTCGCGACGAATCATTACTTCCTCAACAAAGTGAAATGAGCAAGTCTGCTGACAATGAATCAGGTAGTGCACTTGCAAATACATCCAGCACTGTTGGCAATGAAAAGGACATATCCATTGAATCCACCACTTCTGTGTTGGCCAGCAATGAAAATCCATCAGAGTCTTCTGTCCACTCTTCTAGCACCAAGGAGCATGTCCCACTCCCAGGTTCTGTTAGGACAGGTGAAAAGACACAAACAGTCTTTAGCTATCTTCCTAGCACTCGAACAAAATCTGTCACATCTGAGGTGTGGAATTATTTCTCTGTCAGTAAAACTGATCCATGCAGAGCAATTTGTTCCCTGTGTAAACAGAGTGTAAGCTGTGGTAAAGTTGTGTCATGCCTTGGCACTACAGCTCTTAAACGCCATCTGAAAAAGCATTCCGTTTTGCTTGATCATCCAAACCCCATGTCCTCCATCTTCCAGACCACAGGTGAGAAGGGTCAGGAATCTGAAATGGATACTGAATTGTCTGAACTTGATGCGGACAGAACCACTGCCAGCCCTAGGATCACTGTTACCACCAATGCCAGCACCATTAGTACCAGTTGCACATCCAGTGATGGCACTGAATGTGTAAGTCCTAGTCCACCATCTCCACGTCCATCTGCCCATTGAAGCACGGTGTATAATAAACCAGCAGGGGCATGTTGTAAACAGCTAACACTGTCTCAGGCATTTGAAAGGAAGAATACCTTTACTAGAAATCATCCAAAGACCCTTCATCTTAATCACCGAATTGGTGAACTGTTAGCCAGAGCCCTTCTCCCATACTCTTTGGTAGATCATGACGATTTTAGGGAGCTCATGACATTAGCAGAGCCTCGCATAATGTTCCTTCATCAAGGTACTTTTCCTATGTTGAAATACCAAACATTTATCAGGCTTTAAAAGCGACAGTGATGCTTGCACTTAAAACTGTGGAGGGTGGGGTTATTCATGTCACAACAGATATGTGGACCAGCACTCAAAACATAGATTACATGTCCCTTACCACTCATTGGGTCACATTTTCTTGTGCTTCTTCAAAAACAAAGACACCCCAAAAGATGGTGCTGCTGCATATAAAGAAGTTTGGGCAAAGTCATACTGCTGCAAACATCTTGCAGGAACTAAATGACCTCCTTGACAATGGGTTTATTCTCACGGTCTAAAATGTGGCTTCATAGTAAGTGACAATGGAGCCAACATCTTGAAAGCAGTACAGGATGGAGGATTTCTGCATGCTTCTTGCTTTGCACATTGCTTACACTTAATTGTAACGGATTTCTCAGCAACGAAACACAAGTGGATGGTATGATTGCTGTTTGCAAAAAAATTGTGACTCACTTTTCACATTCAACCAAGGCTATATGGACATTGTCCGAACTGCAAAACCACAAGCTGCCCCAGCAAAAGCTGATTCAAAATGTTTCCACTTGTTGGAACTCAACGCTTATATGCTGCAGCTCTGGGGCAAAAGCAAGCTGTACATGAGTATTGCTCCAGTTACATTATTGGAGATGTCATTATGCTGTCTGTGCTGCAGTGGAAATTAATGGAGACAGTGTGCTGTATCCTAGCTCCTTTGAGACAGCTACAAGGGACATGTCTTCTGAAGGCGATCTGTGAGTCAGGTTATCCCACTCATAATGCTCATTTCACATCATCTTAGTGTTCTAAATCTACAAATAGAAAAAGACAGATCTGAAGAGCAGACAACATGTCGCCTGTATCATGGGAATCTCGTAAAGAGAATGAGCAGGCACTTCAAAACCAATGACAAATTAGTTGCAATGACGAAATCAAAACACTACATCCTTGCAACTCTCTTAGATCCCAGGTTCAAGGCTATACATCTTCCAAAAACAGATGATATAGAGCAGTACGAATGTATGTTGCTAGATGAGCTGCAGCGCTCACAGGAGTCACACACAGACACACACAGTACCCTCAGGTTGTCATCACCACAACATGCAGGTTCATCTTCACAAAGGGATATAGAACTGGAAAAGTCACCAAACATTAACAGTAGTTGTTCCACAACTGCCACTTCTTCAACCCTTAGTAGCAAGCTAAATCTGTGGCAAAACTTTCCCAAATTGCTGCCATACCAGCTTATTCTGATTCCTCTTCTGGTCTCTGTCCATCATGGTAGACAGTTACCTGCAAGAACTGCCTATTCCTATTGATGCATGCTCTTTTGAATACTGGAGATCAAAAAAGTCAATTTGAACAGAGCTGTATGATGAAGCCTGTAAATATCTTGGTTGTCCTGCAACAAGTGTCTCTTCAGAACGCATGTTTAGTACAGCTGGCAATATTGTGACAGACACCAGAAATAGGTTGCTGCCAGAAAATGTACACACATTAACTTTTATTAAAGTTAATAAGTCAAGATTTTCGTATCCCTACAAGAGTATACAAACTGATCCTGAAGTGATTGATGTTGTGGATGTTGATGGTGATGACAACTCAGATGGTGGTGGCTGGTAAATACTGTGTGGGACGGAGTCTCTCTGCACCAAAAATGAAATTTTTTCAGAATGTGATGACTTTGGTTGTCATCTCTCTCCTTTCTCGATCTACTACCTTGGACTATATACCCCCCAAAACTTTCACCATTTCATGGCAAACTGCTTTGTAGCTAGGGTCTAAACTAAAGTCAACAAGTTTTATATACAGGGCAATTTTAACATCAGAGAACAGGCCCACATTTGGCATAAAAGGGACACTGTCACGTCAATCCTTTCTGTATCATATTATTTATAGTTAAAGTGCAAACATATATTTTTGGATTTACCTTCTGTGACTTTGTGGTGCATCAGTATATGGCTGGGACAGGAGACGGTCTATTTTTCAATTTTAAAGAGGACAAAACAATGAGTTCTAATTGGTAGCTGTTTATTATTTTTCAATTACAGAAATGTTAGCTATAAATGAAAAATGGATGCTAGTACATGGGTGAGGGTTGTGGGTTGGTTTTAACATGGGTGTAAGGTGGCATGGTGCTACTGCACAGATGAGGGTGGTGGAATGGGTGATGGGGTGAAAGGTGGGTGTTGTTTTAGTTCTTTCATTTACAGATTCGTGATCAGCTGGGGATGGTGAGGAAAAAAATGATGACAGACCGAACCTACTGTACACATTATATATTCTTATTAAATACATTGCAAACTGCTGCCACCTAGCACAATTGTCCTGTCCCCTTCAAAAAAAGAATAAAGGAATCAGAAATAAAAGAATCTGCATCAGCAGTTTTCACAGAATGTGACGTATCATAGTGTTTTTGCTTTATAAGTAGTGATAATTTGATACATAATGGGGTTGACAGACACTGTCCCTTAAACATCACATGCCAACTGCTGCAGCTACATTAAATGTTCCTTAGTATGTGGTGAGGAAACCAATTTTTTTATTTATGTGACTGAAATACAGATTTTATTGAAGTATCAGCTGCAAAAATGCATCATCTTAGAAAGTTGTAAGTATTACTTCAATTTGCCAACAAAAATGTTGGTATATGTATGCATTACCTTAGAAAATTGCATGCATTTTTGCCAGCAACAATGACTGGCATATTTTTTTTTATTCAAATGTCTTGACTGACTACGTTATGACATAATATGTTTTGCAACAGTTCCACATGCTGCTGCTGTAGTACTTGGCTTAACTTTGTTATAAAAGCTGTCTTTTAAACATAGCAACTTTTGATTTACTCATTTAAAACAGAAAGCAGCAAATAGCTGAAATTAGGTAATATCATTTTTTTCTCATAATTCATGACGATGAATATATATAGCTGAGTACATAAATGGCTAATGTGCCTCTTTCTTTCACTAAGGAACTATGATGCAGCTGCAGCAGGAAAACTTTAACATATGGGTGGGTGGGTGGGCCTGTTACGTATTAAGTTGCTGGCTTTAGCAAACAGAAGAAACCATAGATAAACCTAGTTGTATTCCTATCAATGTCACACAAGATAATTTTCTCCCTTATATTGAACAGTTTTTCCTTCACATGTATTTTATTACTATCTTCGATACTGGCAGCACAATAAAAAAATAGGGTTCGAGTTCTAAAAAGTTCTAAAAAAGATTAGAACCCTAGAACTTTTTCAAAAGTTCTAGACTAGAACTAGAACCCAGAACTTCAGAGGGTTCTGACAACCCTCCTGTAAATCCCCACCACCACCACCACAAAATAAGGTATTGCTGTTCCACTTTTGGATTTGTGAAGCCTGATTAAGGCCTTGTTGTGCCCGTGCAGTGTAACTGGGTAATAAAATTACCTTTCTCAGGTTATTGTTGGAACTGCACAAAAGGAAGAGATGACAGACAAGTGGTGTCCAGATAAAAATTGTATTTATTACTGGCAAATAATAATAATACAGGCTTACAACCAACAGTGTAATCACTGGAACAGTATCCAGCTTCCTTATCTATGTAGGTGCAGTCTCTAGTTTCAGTAAAGCTACATGCTGCAAGGGATCTTATACCTAGATAATCACTATGGTAACTATAAAAGAAGATACATAAAAAGTACATAATTGGTCAGAAACAGGTGGCTTGTGTAACCATCCCAACTAACAAGAGAAGTTGCTTAGCTTGTAGAAGATAACTGAAAAATAAGGTCTGTGATGCTTCCAAGATCACTAACAGTTACAGTTGTGCACAAGCACTAAAGATGGCACTGTTGCCTAACTTATGATTATACAATAAAATATAATTGATCGCATCTCCCAGTGGCAGACTACATTATAAAAGTATAGTGAAGCATAATATGCATTAAAGAAGTACAGCAGAACTTAAATCCTGACACTACCTTAAGGTTAGTACATGTACCTACATATGCGTTGCTGTCTGCAAGATGGGGGTACATTCAGGGGTGCTGGTCCATGGATAACAGCAGCTACATCCCTTTAGTGCCCAATTTCCATATGGAAGTCACTTTTGTAGTTTTTGGCTTCCCATCCACCAAAAACTGAAGAAATATATTGTTGCTGTTAATTGTCTCTGTTCAGTCTCTTGAAATTGTTGTCATTGTACCACTATTGTGTGTTTCCCCATAGTACAGTGAAAACTCTCAGTGCATATTATAGCACTTAAACGAATGAAAACAGACATAATAAAAAAAACATACCTATTGAAGTATTTTTGTCAGCGTACCGTTTCGTGAATTCTCTTGAATTTGTTACAGCAACACACAAGAGAGGAAAAAAAATCACTTTTTGTGGTGCACATATTTCTTTTCTTGGTGACTGACTGCATAATCTTAAAAAGTGCCCATGAATAGATGGTCATGCTAAGCTGTTTTTGGCTGTGGTGCTGCTACCAAAAAGACTATTGCTTGTGTGCCTCCAAGTGCTAGCAGTGGAAGTTGTTGTGATGATGAGGTAGGTTCATCAGGGGCTAGCAGTGTTAAGTGTAGTCATTAATGCAGTAGTATGTAGCAGAAGGGAAAGGTAGTAGTTGCTCCAAGTAAAGGGATTTCTGTGACTCTGTTTTTCTCGGCAAAATCAGTCGCTTCAATGATGGTTGGAGATGCTGGTGTCACTGGTAGTAAAGTGAGTGACGGCATTGTTGATAACAGCATGAGTATTGCTACAACCCAAGCAAAGCTATCAGGTGGCAACACTGTTGTAGAGTCAGAAGACTTGAGTGTAGTTGAAGACCTGGAAAGAAAATATTAAGGAAAACTGTCTTCTAATGATGCACCCCACCCCCCAAAAAAAGAAATACCTTTCATGGCTTGAAATCTTTTGTACAGCTGAAGTCAAGAATCAGACACATGTAGAACACACGTGCTGCGACAGCATGATTTCATCACTATGGATATGAATCTGTGTGTTACGACCTGAGAATGTAAATGGAAAGAACAATGAGGCATGGTTATAACTTATTCACCCACAGCAGTAACTCCCCCCTGAACAAAAATAACATTTTACAGAACTACATTGGATGGCGGCACTCGTCCATGGCACATGAATGTGATCATAGCCAACACACCAGTGAAGAGAAAACATTCAGTATGTATGATGATGATGGAACTGTGTACCTGAATATGTGATCATAAGTACTAATAAAGAGAATTTTAAAAGAAGTTTAGACAGTTCTATAAATGATAGGGGAAAATGAATTATTTTATTATGTCATAAAGGAGCTAACCCTTGGGCCCAGGCCTTTTATAGCCCCTAAATTCTAAGTGAATTCTAAGTGAATGATGATTCCCTGCAAAGGAGCAACACAACAGACTGCTTACAACAAACATCAAGATTCAATACAAATTAAACTGCAGTGTCTCTCCAAACACATGACAGTGACCCGTACAATAACTTATCATTGTTGGTGTAAATACACACACATAGGGCAGCATGTTTCAGTTACCGCAGCAGAATAAATTTCAAGAACATCAAATTAGAGGTCAACCCATGGTCATCTGTGGCTATTCATCATGCAACAACATAATGTACATTAGCAATAGCAGCAGCAGCAAACAGCAGGACAACAGCAGCAGCAGCAGCAAGCAATTTTCTCACTTGGGACACTGACACAGTTCTAACTCTCTTTGGACATTTGAAGCAGTGCGTCAAGAAATGCAAGTGACTTTTCTGAACAATTTCTCATGTGATTTTTCTTCATCTGGACTTTTCATGAAATTAAAACAGTAGGACAACAGCAGCAGCAGGCGTCAGCAAGCAATTTTCTAACTTGGGACTCTGATACACAGTTCTGGCTCTCTGTGCATTTGAAGCAGTGTGTCTAGAAATACGAGTAACTTTTCTGAACAGTATATCATGATTATTCTTCATTGGGACACTAATACTGCAGGCTGAATGATGTAGCAAGATAGCAGTATGAGTCGGCTACCTTGTCATAAGATAGGAAATTTGGTGGGGGGGGGGTTGATTGTCATTGTAGGTGATTTTAGGGTATTTTGATTTTCATTCTAGGTGTACTACTAAAATGAAACACAGTCAGCAGTAACCAAAAAGTAATATAGCATGACAATTAAAGCACCAGTGTAATAATACTGCAAACATTTAGACCAATACTTTTTTATTCTATTTTAGATTACCCCTTACCTAATGACTTGTGCATATGATACCTTTCTTTACACAATTTAGGTCTGCTTTAATACATTTTTTTTCACATCTGAACTAATAAAAGGAGCGCTCCTTTTGATCTGTCTAGCACCAAGATTTCATCATTATTCTCATCTATTTAAAATCATTTCTGTTGTGACTAAACTGAAGTAGTCTAGCATGAAGCAAGCAGTGCTCCATGACCTTATGGAACATTTGGTGTTCAAAAACAGCTGGGAATCATGATGAGTTGGGGAGGTGTATATGGCAGCCATAAACAAGACATGGGCCACCTATTGCCATGACTGGGACCTGGCAGTGCCAGGATATAGGATATTTTGGAGGGACAGGGTAAAAGGGGAAAGGTGGGGGGTGACACCATATGTGAGGGAAGGTTTGAAGTGTGTCAGGGAGGAAGAGAAGGAGGGCAACACAGAGCCATTATAGGTGCAACTCCAGGACTCCAAGAATAGGACCCTCAGGATGGGAGTGGGGTTTTGATCGAAGACAGACAGAAAGGATGTACCATGTCAACATGATGAAGCCACATGCAAATAGGGCTGACATGGTGTTTGCAGTGTGTAGTCCTGGGGAGGGGACAGATGAAGGGGACCCCCTTCTGGACTTGCTGGAAGGAAGAAAGCAAGCAGGAGTCCTCTGTGGAGGCAGTAAAATTGTCTCCCCAGCTGGCCCCAGACCAGATCCAGGAAGTAAAGGAGGTTTTAGCAGACTTTGCCCCATTGTTTGGCACCAAGCCTGGGCTAACCCCCTTAGCGACGCACGATGTGAAGACAGGGACACAGATGCCCATATGACAGACAGCATATCGGGTGTCAGAGGCTGTCCAAAAGGACATTAGAAGGGAAGTAGAGGAGATGCTGTATTTAGGGGTAATCCAGAGATCCCACAGCCCCAGGGCCTCACCCATAGTCCTCGTGCCTAAGCCAGATGGCTCTACTCATTTCTGTGCAGACTATTGTGGACTGAGTGCAGTCACAAAGTCAGACGCCCATCCGATGCTGTGGATGGATGAACTCCTGGACAAGTTGGGAGGGGCAACCTACCTTATGACCATTGACTTGACCAAGGGGTATTGGCAGGTAGAGTTGACAGACAGAGCTAGGGAGAGGCCAGCCTTCATCACCCTGATAGGCTTATTTGAATTTAAAGTAATGCCTTTCAGAATGAAGAACACCCCAGCCACTTTCCAAAGGTTGGTGAACCAGATGTTAAATGGTGCTGAGGAGTACACCATGGTGTACCTGGATGACATTGCCATCTTTAGTACCAGCTGGGAGGAACACCTATCCCACCTTAGGGAAGTGCTGGGCAGGATACAGAGGGCCAGGCTCACTGTCAAAGCAGAGAAGTGCCAGGTGGCCATGGGAGAAGTGGTATACCTCAGGCATGTGGTAGGCTGAAGACAGCTCCATCCTAACCAAATAAAAATAGAGGTACTCCAAACATGGCCCAGACCAGAAACACAGAAGCAGGTCAGAAGTTTTCTTGGGACAACAGAGTACTATAGAACATTTGTACAAAATTGCAGTGCCCTGGCTGCTCCCCTATCTGACCTGATAAAGAAAAGAATGCCAAAGAACATTACCTGGGACCCAGCCTGTGAGGAAGCCTTTACCAGATTGAAGGAGGCAATGTGCAGTGCTCCTGTTTCAACAAGTCCTGACTATAGCAAACCCTTTATACTTCAGACTGATGCATCAGACATGGGTATTGGGGCAGTATTGAGTCAGACATCCAGCCAAGGGAAAGATCACCCTATAGCGTATCTGAGTAAGAAGTTACTTCCCAGGGAGCAGGCATACCCCACTGTGGAAAAAGAGTGTCTTGCCATAGTGTGGGCCCTAATGAAGTTGGAGCCATACTTGTATGGGCAGAATTTTGGGGTACAGACTGACCACAACCCCCTGATTTGGCTGATGCAGATGGGGAAAAACAATGGTAGGTTGCTAAGATGAAGTCTTACTTTGCAAGGGTATGACATGACAATTCTACATAGGGCTGGACCCAAAAATCAGAACTCAGATGGGCTGTTTCATGTCTATGACGAGTGAACTGATTTGGAAAGCTCATCCCATGCAGAGGATAGAGCCCCCAAATTCAGTATAGGTGGGGAGGATTGTGACACTTGGACAGCTGGTTCTGATCACTGTATGATTTTCTGTAATATAAAAATGTAGTGTGATTGTCTGTCATGAGGAATCCTGGGCATGGGATGACACCCCCCCAGTTCAATTACAAGCTGCCATCCTAAAAGCCAGGAGATAATTACAGGCTAGAAGAGACTTAAATGAAGGATCTCCTGTTTATGTGACTAATTGTAGCTTGCCAGCTGAGAGAAAGATCATAAACCTTTATGACGTTCAGAGGAAACACCGTTAATTTCACATGGTGTTACAAAGCATATTGCACCTCAGTGAGATCTGGCAGAGAGTCATAAAAAGTCTTTTGCTGTCCTGGAGAGGGGAAACTGTTCATAAGATCAAAGAAAGTCATTTGAAAAATGAGTTTTGCTGAGGTCACAGAATTTAATTTACCTTCTGAATAAGACATCCTGTTTGTATGATTTTTTTTATATTCTGACAGGAAGGAGCTAGGTAACCTCATGCAAAGAGGTTGGCAAAGCCAGTTTTAAAACAGTATTCTGTTGCCCACTAAGAGACACATATGTTTGGACTCTGAAAAAAGCAACATCAAGCACTGTTGGGAGATAAGTATACATTAGAAAAGACAATTCTAAGTGTACTGTGGTAGGAGATTTTGTCTGCACTTTTAAACCTGTTTTTTTTAAGTGATTTATATGTTTTGTGATATATGGTTCTGTATTTACATTTTACATTTTTATCTATGTTTAAGTAAGCATCTCATTTTTAGAGACTACTTGGTGTGCCTTTGAAATTCTTTATTTGACAAGTGAAGAATATATAGCTAAAACTGACACTGGGCATAGCTTACTGGTTTACCAAACTGAAAAAGGTAAGAGTTTATTCTGAGGTCTTTAATAGAGTTTTCAGGGGTTCATTTTGTACACCTGGTTAGGTGCCCATAGGCAAAAGATATCTGCCCCCCCCAAAGAGGAGATTTATCTGAGCCTGTACATTGGGTATGCTAGCAAGAGGTTCACAGTTTGAATCCCTCTAGAACTTGAGACCAAAGTTTGATTCAAACCCACAAAACAGACAGGAGGGTTACCCTGTTCTGTTAACTGTTCAAAATACTGTGCTCAGAAGTTGGCACTGTGGGAGCACAGGGCCTGACCTGCTGAGTGGGGTTGTGACAACATGTTCATCACATAATATGTTTGCCATGCACATCACACACTGTACTGCTGCAGCAGCCACGCCAGTGTTGAACAAAGTTTGATCCAGGTCATGACTTGACAAGATGTGTTTTTACAATGTAACTTGAGTTAAGACATAGGGACATTGACACAATGTATGGGTTGCATGTATTAAATATGTGATTGCGATGATTTGGTCTTCATGTGGCTTTCTGAGACAGCTTTGTATCTGTTAATCAGCATATATGACAGGATGGAACAGCCACACTTTAAACATAATGTGTTATTGCAATCAAGTACTAATAACTCCTTCTTTATCTCTTTTAGGAGGAAACTTTCTGATGCTGTGTGCATTCATTGTTGCTTTCTCCAAATAACAAGTTCAACATCATACCCCCCCGGGGCCAGCAGACATGACGCAACAAGTAGTATGAATCCATAACCATGACCATCAGTACTGGAATGGAGGAGGATGCATTGCAGATAAGACCTGTGAAGAATTTACCAAACAATAAACCATTATTGAAACTTGCTTGAAAATGCCCCCCCCAAAAAAAATACTTACATTCACTGACTTGATAGTATTCCAATGCCACAGTTCCTCATCAAGCACAGAAATGCATGCACCAAGTGCGACTATGTGACCTGTGGCACAAAACAAAACAATGATTACATGTATATACTGTGGCCCAGATATTCAAACTGTGCTCAAAATGAGTGCAACAGCAGGAGCAAGCACAAACCAGTTCGCAAATGTGCAACAGGTGCGATATTCAAACATGGAGCAGAGCAAATTGCGCAAGCAACCAATGTCTGAATATCGCACATACTGCGCCATCGCACAACCAGGAAGAAGAAGCTGAGCCAAAATGTTGCGCTATGGAGCAACCAGGTAAGCTCAGCTGAGCATTCCAGAGCTGCCATAGCACAAGCACAGCCCCACCCAGAGCAATGGAACTGCACATCCAGGGAGGCAGGCTGGGGCCCACCACCAGCCATGCCACACATGGGCACAGAAACACACTGCAGAACCCACACCACACCTGCGCACCCCAAGAACAGTATCACTGGGGGGTGGGACAGATGATCTACTTGCCCATGGGGACAAGCCAACAAAGCATAGCAGAGCCATGACACCCCAGCACAACCACTGGCAGGCGGAGAGTGCCACACACAGGGGGTTGACAACCACAGTGCACATCAGCCCCCCATAAGCACAGCACACCCTGCACTGTGACCCCAAGACACCACCCATGTGCAGTGACTGGCACTGCAGGAAACCATGCAATCCCCCCAGCACTCATCAGCCCCGTGCAACACAGAAGCCTACAAGCCAGACACACCCTGTGCACCCAGCAGTGGGTGGCAGCAGATGGCAAGACCAACCGAAAGTCACTGCCATGCACACACATGCACACACACACACACACACACACACATACCCAGGACCATACCAGCCCAGATGGCATGTACACCCCTGCAACTGAGCACCCATAGCCAGCTGCAAATCAGAGACCAACACAGTATTCATATCAAAATAGAAATGTATATTTAAAAGATTAATCACAAAACCAAGTGAAACTATGTACAAGTGGGGGGGATGGGTAAAAGGCAGGGTGTTCAAGGGGAGGGAATAAAACTTGGAGAGGAAGGCAGGGTGATAGGGATGGGAGAAGGGAAGGAATGGCTATGGCCCAGCTGGCTGCTGGTCCTCCTCCTGGCGCCCCTCCTGTGCCTCCTTCCGATCACCATGGCGCTGTATGGCCTGCAGGATCTCCTGGTTCTGAAGTCCAACCTGGGTGAGGCGCCAAGATCCTGGGACATCCTCCTGAGTACCTCGAGGCCTAGGAAAATGGGAACACAGTCAATGGCTGAGACTGACCACAACCCTGAACACCACCCAACCTGCAAGCCATATAGCCCAATGTCCCGCACCTGTGGTGGCATACACCCACCCACAGTGAACATGCACATGGCATCACAAACTGGCGGCACCAGCTATGTGCACCACTGCCCACACACACTGCCCACATCCATCACAGTACAAACAAGGCTGGCAAGTGACGTGGCAACGTGGTGCGATGCCAGTTACACAGCTATGTGCCCAGTGCATGCCTGGACCACCAGTGACGCATACACAGACATGCTGTGATACTGCACAGTGATGCATGTCACCTGTGTCATGCCTACATACATAGATACATAGACAGTGTCATCAGATAAGGACCTATGGCAAACCCAGTCTGTCCATATGAGCTTGTAAGTTCACGTTGTTTCCCTAGAAGTCTGTTGCCCCTTACCCCTGATCTCCAGAATTCCTTCATGTCTGTCCCCTGCAGTCTGAAATCCCGTGATTGTGTCAGCCCCACCACTTCCTCTGGCAGGGTGTTCCACTTGTCCACCACCCGCTCTGTGAAGACAGTCCATCACCATGTGTCCTCTGAATCATCCTCCCTCCAACGTCATCCCATGCACTCTAGTCCTGGAACATCTTTTTCACTTCAAAAAGTGTGTCCTGCACCCTGATCCCCCTGTAAGATACCTGTATGTCTCCATCATATCCCCTCTCTCCCCCCTCCCCTCCAGGGAGTACATGTTCAGTTCCTTCAACCTGTCGTCATAGGACCCGTGATGCAAGCCATGCACCATCTTTGTTGCCCTCCTCTGAACCTTCCCGGCCACTCCACGTTCTTACGTAGGTATGGTCTCCGGAAATGTACACTGTACTCCAGGTGGGGCCTCACTAGTGTCTTGTATAGTGGAATTATGACCTCCCCTTTCCTGCATGGTTGTATTGTGCAGGGCTAGTGGACTCCCCCCCCCCAGCATGCAATAGCATCCATGAAGTCATGATACTCACATTGCTCAAGCAGCTCTGTCTGCCGCTGTTGCCCCTGCTGCTGTTGCTGCGGCTGCTGCTCTCTCTGGGTGCTGACTCCTGCTGCCACCGGAGCCCTGGCACGACCCTCCTCATCCTGGCCCTGCATCCTCAGATCCCGGCCTGTGGGAGACATATGTTGAGACAAACATCAGTGTGACTCAAAAGCAGAGTGCCACCTGCCCCAGTGAGAGTGCCCGCCCACACAGCCATAACCATCCATCGCACAGCTGCACACACTGACACAGCCAACCGTGTCCAAGCTGTCACCTATGCACAGCCACACAAGCACACACACACCCCTACAGAGAATATAGGTGCATAGATGGTACACTCACCTGGCCTAGGCACCACGCCCCACCTGGCACATGCCCGCAGCCTGGCCAACATGTCTGGCTCCCTCCGGCGGAGGTCACCGTACCGGTGCCAGCACTGCTCAGCAGACCGGCCCCATCCAGTTACCTCCACCAGGTCAGTGGCCACTTGCTGCCACACGTGCGTCCTAGGCATGGTGAGGGGGGCCTCACCATAGAGTGCCTCACAGTGGGGCTCCACCAGGGCCACCAGGTTGGCCACCTCCAGTGGGCTCCAACTCACTGCCCTCCTCCTAGCCATCTCAGCCAGTTTACAGCAGGCAATATGGCGCTCCACTGCACTGTAACCCCACGTGGAGATGTTGTGCAATAGACCACCACAGACTCCAATCACGCTGTTCGAACAGCGCCGTCATTTCACATAGCGCTGTCACCAGACAGCGCAATAGGGACGTACACATGGCATGCGAACAGCGCCAGGGGGCAAAGGGCATACACAAGGTCACGGCAATGATGCAAGGCTACACACAGCACCATCGGACATATAGGCATCCTGCACGACTGCCAAGC
This sequence comes from Neoceratodus forsteri, assembly GCA_016271365.2. Lineage (NCBI taxonomy): Eukaryota > Metazoa > Chordata > Ceratodontiformes > Ceratodontidae > Neoceratodus > Neoceratodus forsteri. The sequence continues at coordinate 99,184,354 of CM057452.1, read as the reverse complement.
TGTGTACCAGTTCCACAGTGGACTATTGCGCAGTAGTGCCACAGCGCCATATAGTGCCCAGTGCTGTAGCGCCACTGGCACAATGGTGGCCATGGCCTGAATTGCCTATCGCGCTCAGCAGGTCTGCAGCGTGATAGATGCATGCGTAAGCTGTCTGGGCATGCGCAATGCAGTGTAGCATGCAGGCACAAATCTGCGCCATTGGCTCAGCCGGCCCTTCCGTATTGCACAAAGCGCAAATCCGCGATATTCAACCGACATATACAAATCATTGATCAGCCATTCAAAGGCGCAGTGGCACGATTAGCATGTCATTAATTAAGCGCCACCTCATTTGCATGTGTTGCGCTATAAAATGTGACAGTGGGTTGTGCTGGCCAGATTGGTTACTGCAGGTGAGAGGTGAGTTACATGCTGTGTGATGCTCAGGACAATGCTCATGGGCAAGGGTGCCGGAGGATGATAAAGGCTGAGGGGGCTGAGAATGAAAAGGGCACTTAGAAAGGGACAAAGGGCACCCTTTCTAGCAGTATCTGCCATATGGAGAAGAAACGTGGGGGTCTTCCGCCCCCCCCAGGCTGGCACCTATGCTCATGGGGAAATGCTGTCGACTGCACAGTGACAGGTGTCCACTTCCACCCATACAGATCACCATGACTGACCAGAGCCAAGGTGAGGGTGAGGACGGCGGGTGTAGGAGGAGGCTGAACTTCACAGCGGCAGAGACAGAGGCCCTCTTCCAAGCATACCTGGAGGATAAGCCACTATTGAGTGGACGGAGGGGCACCCCTCAGGAACGTGAAGCTGCATGGGAGGGGGTAGCTCGGGCCGTCAACCTGCATGGAAGGCACCAGCGCTCCGTGCAGGAATGCAAGAAGATGATGGGGACTGACCGCAGGAGGCTGAAGGAGAAGGTGGCAGCCTTCAGGGCGGCACATGCTGGCACTGGTGGTGGTCCGCCAGTGGTGTTGCAGCTGACCCCAATGGAGGAGACACTGGTCGCGGCCATGCAGCCGAGTGCCATTGTGGGCGTACCAGGTGGAGGATTCCAGACAGGTGGAAGCCCATCACTGCACGGTATGACATGGTGGTGGTGTTGGGGGGGCTGTTGTTCACATGCACTCACATGTACTCTCTTTCTGTTACAGATCCTGTTCGTCTTCAGGAGACGGTGGTGGTGGCGGGTCCAGACAGTGATGCAGACCTGCTGGACATGGAGGAGGGACCATCCACCTCTGCCACCAGCCAGCAGGCACTGCAGCAGCATGCACGCTGGGCCAACAACTCTGGTGTCAGTGATACGGGTGCGGGGGGTGCACAGCCTGTGTCTCAGCAGTCCGGCATGCAGGTATGCCAGCATGCTGTGCCTATGGCAGTGGCACGTACCTGCACCATTGATGACAGCAGGCCTGCAATGGGCAGTGATAGTGTGTGTCCCATGACGGACACATGGCAGGCCAGCACGTGCCCCTGGGCCTTCCTGGTTCACACCTGTGTACCAGCATGCTGGCACAGTCCCAGGCTGTGCCTGTCAGCACCGGTGGGGCAGCACCAGTGGCTGTGCAGGTGTCCGGCACTGTTGTCAGCATGGAGGTGGAACAGGTGGACCTGGGGGCTCAGCAGTTGGAGGGGTGGCAGCAGCAGTCACACACCAGGTCTGGGGGTACAGTGTCAAGCAGTGGCACATGTCCACCACCCTTTGATCTGCCCATACCTGGTCCTGGCGAACAGCGCCCACCCTCAAGGAGTGCTGTGCACTGGGACCGTCCACACCCTGGGGGGTCACGATGCCATTGGGACACAGTACCCATTGGACGTGCACACCCGCCTGCTGCAGGAATCAGTACAGCTGCAGGGGCAGGTTGCAAGGTCCGTGGAGGCACTGTCTGTGTCTGTGGAGCGGCACAGCAGGGAGTGTGCTCAGGACCGAGCCGAGCTGGTCCTTATGCGGACGGATGTGACCGCCGCCACTGACAGGCTGACCCAGACAGTGGTCTCTGTCGCGGACGCATTGGGCACACTGTCAGGTGCCCCTGTACCGCACACCCCACACAGTGCGCTCTCCGCTCCCCATTCCCGGTGTCATGTGACACCAGGTCTGTCGATGCCGGGTTCTGCTGTGGGCATCCCGAGCACCCCTGGTGCATGTTTGTTCAGCATGATGCAGACCCCTGTGTGGGCAAGGTCGCATTCGCGCGCGCAGTGGGACCCCTGGTGGTGCAACAGTGCCACCCCATGTGGCCCCTGCTCAGCCTGCCAGTGCTGCTGGGCCACGGCGGGGCCGCCCATGCATCCGTTGTGGCCATGGGACAGTGCTACATGACTGAGCTGTCTCCCAGTGCGGGCCCTGTCTGGTGCTGCCCTGTGTGCAATGTGTGTCATGGTGGGCAGTGCACTGCTGGGTGCTGTGCTCACCACGCTGACACATGGACCACCTGCACACTCTCCCAACTGCTGTCCACAGGTGCGTGTGCATGATGATGCCTGCATTGCACTGTACACCAAGGTGCAAGGGTGCCCAGGTCCTGACACACGTACTTGGACGGTACAGGTGGTGGGGGGTGGTCGGTGGTGCTGTGTGTTGGCAATGTCGTTTCCGCAGTGCTGTGCTTCTGCCCATGTACGCTGCCTGGTGTGTGTGTGTGTGTCCATATGAGTGCTCACCCTCCTGATGGTGTGTTGGTATGCCTGGAACCTTCAACTCCCTGACCTTCATGCACGGTGTGTTCCCCTGTGTGCCTGTGGTTTTGCGCATGGACAGTGTTGCCTGCACATGTCCCTTGACTTACCTGTGTTGGGCGTAGTGCTCTTCTGCAATGGTGTCCCAGTGCAGCTGGGCCTGCCGGGTCAGTCGGGGGTCCCTCCATCCCTAGGGGGCTGCTTATCACCAACATCACCGGCGCCACTGGCGTCCCCATCGCTGTCCCCCTCTTCGACCTGTACGGCTATCCCATGGTCTTTGGCCATGTTGTGCAGGATGCAACAGGCCAGGAATATCCCACAGGCCTTTTGAGGGCTGTACTGTAGGGCACCACCGGAGGTGTCTAGGCATCGGAAGCATGCCTTGAGCATCCCAAACACCCACTCTATGATGTTACGTGTTGCGGCATGTGCCTCATTGAAGCATAGCTGCGCTGGGGTCATGGGGCACCAGTACGATGTGAGCAGCCAGGGACGGAATGGGTATCCGCAGTCACCTGTGTGGAGATAGTGGAGAGCAGTGTCATGTCAGGTCCATATTGCCCATATCCTTGTGTGCCACTACCATGGCACCTGTGTCATTCCCACCCTTGCCCAGAGTTTGCATTCCATACATGTGTACTCACCCACTAGATGACCCGTGGGATTTCCCCACTCGAATCGATGGCACAGTGCAGACTGGTGCCATATGAAGGCATCATGTGCTCCACCAGGGTGTGGCACAGACATTGATAATGCGCCCAGTGGCATCACACACCACCTGGCAGTTGACACTGGAAACCCTTCGGTTCGATATGCCTGGCCGTCGGGCTAGGTGGCGTGCGAATGGCCACATGGGTGCAGTCTATGGCCCCTAGCATGCCAGGCATCGCGTGCTACCCTGTGGAACTCCTGCATGTTTGTGCACGCCTGCCGCGGTGCTGGGGAAATGGATGTACTCGCAGCATAAGGCAGCAGCGCTGAGGAATTGGGTGAGGATGCGTGATGTGGCCGACTGTGTAATGCCTGTGGTGTCCCCTGTCAGCCTCTGGAAGGTGCCCGTGGTGAGCAGGCACATGCAGGCTGTCACCTTGGTCTCCACAGACAGAGCGTGACTCCGTCGTGAGGGTGCCTGCATCACATCACTGCACAGCTCACAGAGCCGTCTCAGTATTGCCCTGTTCAGGCGGTACCGGCTCACGATCTTGACATCTGTGTACAGCTCGAAGCTGAGGCGGGCACGATACCGCCTGTCGGGGGCATACCGCCAACGGGCCCCTCCACGGCCACGTCCCCCTGCAGCATGGTGTCTCACCCCCCTCATTACAGCTTCCATGTGGAAGCTGGCACTGTCCATCTCCCTGGCTTCTGACCCCCCGGCTGCTGTTCCTGTGTTACCCCCACTGCCCCCACTGCTGCTTCCACTGCACCAGGCAGCCCCCGCTGGCTCTCTGTCCTCCTGGACCCACTGTCCCTGTCTGCCCTTCCAGCTTCTGTCTCTCTCTCTCTCTGTCTCTCTCTCCAGTTTGCGGCCTGCTAGGGTTCTTGCGCGCTTCCTTGAGCCTTTTATTTTGGCTCAATTCCGCAGCTCATCCTCCGGCTGAGCCACTCTTGTGCATTGCGCAAGTGTTCAAATATCGCATTGCGCACTTTATGCATGGACCCGCCCCCTTCGGTTGCGCATGCCTTCATTTCCATTGCGCTGTTGCTCAGCATGTTTTCGGTGGCGCAACTGGCCCCTTCTGAATATCGCAGAATGGCGCATTTTTGGAGTTGCGCATGGCGCAACCCTTTTGAATATCTGGGCCAGTATGTAGAAAACAATATATGTATACATATGTGTATGTGTATATATATATATATATATATATATATATATCACAGTTAAGGTCAGGTTCTGTGGAAAACAATGATGGTGCCAGGCAGGTACATTAATCAACTTACCAAGGGTAGTATTAGTGTACACACAAAGGGCATCCTTCCTGTTGGGGTCAGTGCAGCACACTTTGGGCAACCAACAGCATTCTCAATCTCGTCATCTTGGACAGTAAACTCAATGGTCAGGTTATCCTTCTTGTACACCGTTTGACAAGACACTGTGCATCATTGGACTGGCAGTATAGCCTAGCGGTTAGAGGAATGAGGTGTAAACGAGATTGATAAATCCAGCAGAGCAGACCTGAGTTTGATTCTCACAACCTCCACTTGCATACTGTGTGATTCTGAACAAGTCACTTAACAACCCAGTGCTCCCAGGTCGCCCCTGAAAACAGGCACTTCTGCCTATTGGGCCTTACCTGGTTACCAGAGACTAAAATAAAAATCATCACATCACAGTCAGGTCAACAACAGCAGCATTACATGTATTTTCAACAGCAGCAGGGTACTTAGTTCTTAGTGGAGTGTGAAGACTTCGCATTTGTTGTTATGCTGTCATTTCACTTCGTGTGGACTGATGAATTTTCTGGAGACAAGACAGTAGCATTGGATGCACACTCATTCTGGGGACTGTGTCTGAACACTGCGCATAAGACTGAGTGCGCCATTAATTCTGGGAGACCGTGCATTTGTTGTTATACTGTCATTTCACTTCGTGTGGACTGATTAATTTTCTGGAGATAAGACAGTAGCATTCTGTGGATGCACACTAATTCTGGTGACTGTGTGAACACTGTGCACAAGACTGATTGTGCCATTGATTCTGGGAGACTGCATTTGTTTTTATGCTGTCATTTCACTTTGTGTGGACTGGGGAATTTTCTGGAGACAAGACAGTAGCATTCTGTCGATGCACACTAATTCTGGTGACTGTGTGTGAACAATATTTTTGGTGCCTCAGTAATGTTTACTTTCTGTATGAATACATGCCACAAAACAATGTTGAAAGCTACTGTAACTTTATTGATGGCAAAACAAGGCAAACACAAATGCCCACTGCACTTTGGTGCTTAGGCCTTCATTAGGAGACAAACTGCTGAAGACCTAATCGACAAAGCGCAAGGGTCATTACTGTGTTCCTTGTTTTGCCATAAATACAGTTGCACTAGCAGTGAAAATATTTTACTGGCATCTATTCGTGTGGAGTTATGGCTTTCTGGTTTTGTTAAAGGAATAGTCAACACAGAATTTGCAAAAACATATGTTATCCAGAGCACTTTTCATTTGTATGTAAGGTCCTAGTGTGTCCTTCCCTCTGTCTGCTGTTAGGAGTATTAGGAGTGACAATGCAAAGTGCCCGCATCTCTAAACACCAATAGGGATGTGACATGCATAATGAACTGCCACTTCTGCTGGAAAAGGGAATAAGCAGGGCCAAAACACTGGCGTAACATGGTACAGAATTACGGTGGAAGTCCAGTAACAAAGAAACATCCAAGGGGTCCCTAGGTAGGGTAACAAAACAGGGAGTAAACAGATAGCAAGAGCAAAATGGTTCCAGAAGGGGAAAATGCAGAATACAGGCAGGAGGAGATGGTGGCTGAATGATGTAGGCTGACCGGGAGAAGGCAGGCCAGGAAGGAGGAGGTCCAATAGAAGAGGGACACCCCATGGGACAGCTGGAAGCAGAGCACTACAGGAGCTCTTTCAAAGAAGGGGAGGAATGGACGGAGTGGGGGCACGATGAGGAAAACTCAACAGCCAAAAAACACAGCAAGTAAACAAACATGAAAGGAAGACAGAGCTGAGGTAGGGAAACAGCAAAACAGCAGAGAGATGGTGGGGGGTAGCAATTAAAGGGGAGAAGCAACAGCAAAACAAAAAGAAGGGAATGAAGGATGAAAGAGCAAATGAGGGAGACAAACACAAGAAAGGGGGCACAGGAGGGAGGAGGAAGAACAAACAGGAGGCAAAGTGGAGAAAGGCAAGGGGGCTCAGCCACATGAGCCATGCAGGAGCAAAGAGCACTGGAAATTCACAACATGCTAAGCAGCGGGCTGCTGAGAGAGGCTGGCCTTTATAGGGGTTGTGGGAGGAGCTATTCCCCCACCATTGAACCTCGGGCTTAAGCCCCCCCCAAAAAAAATATTAATTGATGTACTGCAGTATGCTGATGCCCATAAATGTACCATTCATAGTGTATTTGCAATTTTTGAGCATCCACAGGACATTGCAGCCCCAAACTCCATAAATACTATGGCTACATGAATACTTTTTCTGGAATAATAATTCCAAATATTATATTCTGAACTCAAAAATATTCTGCCATTGTAGTAGTGTGCTATTAAATGCTGAGAAATGCACCAAAAAATAAGTAACCACTACTATGGTGACCTAGTAATGCACATTCAGTATCACAGCTAAATATAAAAGTGAAGATAACCACCCCAAATATAACATAAAGTAAGGGGACACACCGCTGGACATAGCAAGCCCTGGCCCAAGCTACATCCTGCTTTTTTTGGCATCAATTTCACTACACAAACAGGAATATGTGCCAAGGGAAGACTCCGTCCACTTCCAGACCTGCACCTTCTGTGCAGTAACAGATGTCAAGAATTCATGGGGCTGCCTGGTAAACTGTAGAACTCTGTGTTTCCATATGGCCACAGATACAGATGCACAGAGCAAAGTCAATCTCTTAGTCAAAGCACAAGGCCCTCTGGCACCCATAGGTGCAGAGGTGCACAGCTCTGTCAAGAGAAGAGTTCTCTTCACTATATGGTACTTGGGCCCATGTAGGCAACCCTGCCCCTTCTCTTCCCTTCCCAGGCTGGGGGTGTGTGTCACATGACATTGTCAAGCGCAGTCGGTTTCAGAGTTAGGAAAGCCCTACTGACGTGGTGTGTCGGCTCCTCACCGCCCCCACCACCACCCTTGGTCATCTTAGTACTACATAGCTACAGTCACGTGACGGCTGAAACCAATCAGTCGAGTTTCCCACTAGCAAGCTATCATATATCACCACTAGAGGCCGCTACTGCAACTGTTATCTTTCATTTTCACCCTCTCAGCCACAATGCTGCTTTACCTAGCTTTGTGCCTACTACTTCAAATTCCTCTCTCCTACAGATTGCCTCCCTATCTCCCTACTCCCCATTTTGGCACCCCGTCATTTACTATTCACTCTTTCTCTTTCCTTCCCTTAGGAGAACCTCCTCCAAACCCTCTCTGGCACACCCCTACATTACAACCAGAATTTCTTCCTCCCCTTCCCTCTCACCTATCCCCCCTTCCTCCCCCTCTCACCTTCCCCAACCATTCACCCCTCACTGCTCAACTCTCACCTACTGAACCTTGAGGCCTTTCTCCGGTGCTTAAACCTTAGTACTCCAACCCCCAGGCACAGTACAAGTTGCTGCAAGAAATCCTTTCCCCTGCTTCTACTACTCCTGGCAGGTGACATCCACCCTAACCCTGGCCCCCACTGCATAGACAAACCTTGACTGCTCAAGCTCCCTCATCCATCCAGTCCTCTGATTCTCTCCCCAAAGGCCTCTGCATTTTTCACATTAATGCCAGGAGTTTACTCCCTAAACTAGATGCCCTCTCTGTCTGGGTAAACCAGCACCAACCAGACATACTCTGTATCACAGAATCTTGTCTATCTGCCAAAATCTCTGTCTTCTCACTTGCCATCCCAAACTACACCTTGTTCCAGCAGGACCATGGCAAGCGTGGTGGGGGGGTAGCGCTGTATGTCAGGCATTCCTTAACTTGCTCTGTCAGCTTCAAAGAATCCTGCCTGTCCTCTCACGAATCCCTAGTAGCCCACCTGTCCTTTCCCTCATTCTTCCCCCTTTACATCGGGGTTCTTTATGCCCCCCCAAAACTCTCACCTGACTCCCTCATCAAGGCGATCTCCACTATCTCCCCGATCGCTTCAAATGGCGAACTCATTTTACTAGGCGACTTCAACCTCAATTGGCTCTCCTTCTCCTCCAAAACCACCGCTCTGGGGATGGAAGCTCTAAATCTCTCCCAACTAATCCAGGAACCCACCCGCCTAAACCACCAGTCTCAAATTCACTCCCTCCTGTACTGGCTTCTAACCACCCATCCTCACAGAATCACTGACTCGGGCACCCTCTCCGATGCCCTTAGTAACCACTGCATTCTCTACTGCATCCACAAAATATACTCACCACAATCCAGCTCCAAATTCATCTGGTCTTGCCCGCTACACCTCCTCGACTAATCTGCCCTACAGCATGACCTATTTAACGTGGACTGGCCCCCAGTCTTTGCCTACCAAGATGTCGACCTCGCCCTATCCCACTTCTGCAACATTTTCCCAAGCACTTGGGACCGCCATGCGCCCCTCAGGAAAACCAGAGTTAAACGTTACCATCACCCCTGGATCACAGCAGACCTTGACAACTTATGCCAGGCCAGGGACAAAGCATGGAAGCTGTACAAAGCATCCTTCGCCCCTCGCAACCTCCAAACCTACAAACTTCTCCGAAACAAATGCATCAACGTAAGACGGCAATCAAAAGCCTCATACTTCAAATCACAATTTACCTACAATCAAGCCTCCCCCGCATCTTTCTGGAAGGTCTTAAACTCCCTTATGAACCCTCCCTCCAAGCAAGCCAGCTCAGTCCTCAACTTAAATGGCAGAACTGTATCAAAACCTGCTTCTGTAGCTGAACTCTCTAACTCATTCTTCATCTCCTGTGCCCTGCCAGACCCTTCCCATCCTCCTGACTCCACAAACTCCCCTTCCTCTGACTCTGGCTTCCTTTTTCCCCCCTTCATGCCCTTGGAAGTTTACACTGCCATCACCTCTCTAAAACAGTCCAAAACCTGCCCTGATGGTTTGCAACCCAGAATGCTCCACATCTCTGCCTCAGCCATAGCAGCTCCCTTAACACATTTACTCAACCTCTCCCTCACCATAGCTATGGTCCCCACCGCCTGGAAACTGGCTAAAATCATTCCCCTGCATAAAGGTGGTGACCCCTCCCAACCAGGAAACTACAGACCCATCTCCCTCCTCCCTTCCCTCGCCAAACTCCAAGAATCTCTCATGCTTACCAAACTGTCAGCATTTCTCTCCACAAACAGCTCCCTCTCTCCATTTTAGTCAGGCTTTAGAAAACATCAATCCACTATCACCACCCTGCTGCATATAACTGACTCTATTCTGTTGGCCATGGACAAAGGCCAAACTACCTCAGCCATTTTCATTGACCTGACGAAAGCCTTTGACTCAGTCTCCCACCCCCTGCTACTCAGCAAATTAAACTCCATTGGCCTTGCTCAACTTGCCATCAACTGGGTCCACTCTTACCTCCAAAACAGGCAGAAGTCTGTACAAATAGGTGACACTCTTTCCAACCACTACCCATCGTCTCAAGCATCCCCCGAGGCTCCATCTTCAGCCCTAACCTTTTCTCCCTATTCATAAACGACCTCCCCTCCATCTGTCTCTCCTCTAACGTGCATCTATATGCCGACGACACCATCATCTTTGCCTCAGGCCCCTCCCATGACATCGTGCTTCCAGATCTTCAAAGAGACTTTAACAGGGTCCAAACTTGGTTCCAAAAAAAAACCAGCTCAAACTAAATGCCCCAAAAATGGTCACCATGATATTCGATAGAAGACAAAAGCTCGCCTCCCTACCTGCTCCCCCACCAATCTGCACCTTGGAAGGATCTCACCTTGAGACCATGCCCACCTTCAAGTACCTGGGAGTCTGGCTGGATAGCCACCTCAACTTTCCCACCCACATCTAGGCCATCTGCACCAAACTAGGGCCCAAGCTAGCCGTCCTCTATCACCACAAAGCCAGTCTTCCCCTCCCTACTTGTAGCGAACTCGTACACAAAACCATCTTACCTGTGCTGGACTATGTTGACATCATCTACGGTACAGCCCCAGCCTCACCCCTCTCTGAACTCGACATCCTTCTCAATTCCTTCTGTCGTTTCGCCACTGCCTCTCCCCCACTTACTCACCACTGCCTCCTCTACGTCACTCTATCCCTGATCCCACTGTCGCACAGGAGGACCACCCACAGTGCCTCCCTCATAGTTAAATACTGGTTAGGCTTACTACCCCCCTACCTCTTCTCCTGGCTCTCTCCAGCCAGTTACTCTGGCTACCCCCTCCGACACAGACGCATGCACCTTCCACCTCACACCCCCCTCCTCTGCCTCTGGTCAAGCTGGCTTTTCCTGTCATCTCCCCCTTCTATGGAACAACCTCCCTCCCAACCTTCACCAGCTCTCCTCCTTTGCAGCTGTTAAACTTCTCCTCAGGTTCCTCCCCTCCCCTACCTGTCCTAGTTGCTCATCTGGTCACACCCCAAACTAGGGCCTAGCCTGCCATGGGTGGCCTCTGCTGGTCAATGTCCTGCACCAGACAGTCCCACATTTTGCACACTGCTTATTTACTGTCCAATCTCGGTGCTTGCTCACTCTATCGTAATACCATTTGTAAACACTGTATATACCTTCTTTTGAGTTATGCTGTTTACACAATTCTTAGACTTGACCTGCCCTGGATGCAGAATTTCACGTCCGAGCAGAAATTAGTTGCACTGTACTGCATACCTCTGGGTAAGGTCCCTGCTGTTTGTACCTAATGTCTGTAACCAAGAAATTGTTTTACTTCTCTGCTTACTTTCTGTGTATGCCTTGTACCGGGGTTGCACCTGGAAACAAGCCACGGCTCAGTGTGCCTTTCCCGGTCACCAATTTTAAATAAATTAATAAATAAATCTCCTAGCCTCGGCTCATCCAGCTGGCTCACTGAGCTTTCCTCCAAGCTCATCTCACTGGAATGGGATCACAAAGCACCACCCGCTGGTGTAAAGGCTGGCCCTGCTCACAATGTTTCTTCATTTTTTTTTTTTTTTAATTTTGACCCAAAATTTTCAAGATGGTCATTTTAAGACTCCCCCTTATAACCATGACCTTTGGCATTTCTATAATACTGGCCGGAATGTGAATTCACACCACAAGTGTGAAAACTCATCTTGTACAGGATTGGAAAAATGACACTTGTTATGTTTATGAGGTGTGACAAAAATGGATACGTTGAAAGTTTGGAGTCAAAATATTGAAAATTAGCAATGTTATGAGTGAATGTTGAACTATTTCAATGTTCTCTCATAACTTGGTCATTTTACCATGTACAGTATTTACACAAATTTTCAACATAGTCTTATGACCCCACCTCATGAATCTGGTAGGTTAAAATGTTAAAATCTTGCCTGAAATGTGATTTCACACAGTGACTATGAAATTACCTTTTGACATGTATTTGAAATATTTCAACTGTCTTGTTCATGAGTTGGGTTCCTAAAAGGCCGTATTGAAAGTTTGTTGGAAAAATACTGAAAATTAGTGAAGTTATGAGTGAACACTGAAATATTTCAATGATCACTCATAACTTGTACATTGTACCATATTTTATACCAAATTTTCAAAATAGCTTTCTTCTGACCTCCCCTCATCAACCAATTAGATGAAAATTTTCAGATCCATCCTGAAAGCTGATTTCAAAGAGTGACCACAAGATCCCCTTTTGGTACAGATTTGAAATATTCCACATACCTTGTGCATGAGTTGAGGCCCCAAAAAGGCCATGTTGACAATTTGGCGTGAACATTTTGAAAACTGACAAAGTTATGAATAAAAGTTCAGTTCCTATTGAAATACATTAAACTGGATTGACCTTTTTTTTTTACATTTTGTTGTTGCTGGTTCAAGAAGCAAGATGTGTTTTATGTTGGAGAATAGATCTACGCTGTGGGACATGTTCAGGTAAGTGGGTGTGTTGTGGGGGAGTGGGGTAGTGAGTGCTGAGTGGAAGAGGACAGAAAGGGATGTGTGGGGGTGTGGGGAGCAGATCAGCAAGGGACCATTTTTTTTATATGTAACCCCCCTGCAAATGGGGGTTCCCAAAAGTCTTCCAGGAGCTTGCCTAAGTGCTCCCAGTCTGGGTGGTGTTCGGCATTAAAGCCATTTTAAATGGCAAATCAGTGAGTGTTTGAGCCTCCACATACTGTCTCTTTAAGAGCTGTCTGCTTGCAGACATAAATAGTTTGAATGGGGGGACCATGTGTATTTATGCCCGAGTCCTGCCTGGACTGCTGGCTAAGTGTTCCGTTTCTGCTGTCACTAAGTGGGCAGAGTGAGCACTCTCAAAGGATGTAACTAATTACTGGTGACCTGTTAGTATAGTAATGAAAATGTAGTTTGTCTAACCTGCTTCTCTTGCAGCATGGACTGTATCTGTTCTGCCCCACCATTTTGGTCCCGGACTGCTGAATTGGATGAATTGGATTGGGGGGACACTAAAATGGAGCAGGCTGTGGGCCAGTCAGGACTGGGACTCTGAAGTGGAGCCTGCTGAAATGGGGCTGTGTGAAGAGACCCTCTAGGAATTGTAGTTTCTGGCCTGTTCATGCCTTTTTGCACCTATAGAGAGCCCTGCTGTGACTGACAACTGAACCAACCAACCGAACTCTTTGGATCTGTGTGAAAGCCCTAGAGCTGTTTGTTGGCAAGCCAGATTCAAGTTGGGAGTGAAGAGTGAAGGAGCTCTGCTCTGTTCAAGCGGCATGGTAGTTCACGTGGGAGACGCGTGTGAGTCCCGAATTCTGGCCTGTTTGCTGTTGTGTAGGAAGAGAGAGAGAGAGAGAGAGAGAGTCAGAAAGGGTGTTTTGGACTGAATCAGAAGTTTGTGAGGAAAAAGCAGGCTGCTGCTGTTGGGACCAGGCTTACCCTGTAGAAGACCGAAGATTTTGCTGAAAGCGATCGGCCTGTCAGGACTTTAGCTACCTGTAGTGCTCCCGGGTAATTGCAGTGATTTTTGCAATCAGGACTGAGGAGTCACCTGCCTGGTACAGTAAGCTTTCCTTTACATATAAATGTGCTATGTGCTGGAAGGGGATCGCGATCTGGTTTCTGCAATTGCTGTAAACTGTGTGCTAGTGCTGGAAGTAGTTTTCCCAGCCAGAATCGGACTGAATCCGTGCTGCCTGGCACAGATAGGCACTGCCACAAGGGTCCTGCCTCACTACCTTGCTGTACAGAAAGATCCATCGCCAAGTGGCCAAGCTTCCTCAGGCAATCAAGAGAGTTCACTCATCAGCCCTCCTGTGTTTAGCCTGGGTATCATGAGTAATTATCAGGGTAGCTCCCTGCAACTTTTGTTTAATCAAAGTTTGTAGACAGAATGAGAAGCGACCTGCAGAAACTTGAAGAATGGTCAGGGGTTTGGCAGTTGAAATTCAATGCAAAGAAGTGTAAGATAATGCATATGGGGCACAAAAACCCTGGCACAATATATCAGTTGGGGGGTGAGGATATAGCATGCACCAAGCAGGAAAGGGATCTTGGGGTTATCATCTCTGATGACCTCAAGGTAGGGAAACAGTGTGACAAGGCAGCAGGTAAAAAGGATACTGGGATGTATAGGCAGGGGCATTACCAGCAGGAAAAGGGAGGTCATAATTCCACTATACAAGACACTAGTGAGGCCCCACCTGAGTACAGTGTACAGTTCTGGAGACCATACCTATGTAAGGACATAGACAGGGTAGAGAAGGTTCAGAGGAGGGCAACAAAGATGGTGCATGGATTGCATCACAAGTCCTATGAAGACAGGTTGAAGGAACTGAACATGTACTCCCTGGAGGAGAGGAGGAGAGAGGGATATGATAGAGACATACAAGTATCTTACAGGAGGAACAGGGTGCAGGAAAACACTATTTTAAGCGAAAAAAGTTCCAGGACTAGAGGGCATGGGATGAAGTTGGAGGAGGACGATTCAGAGGAAACATGAGAAAGAATTTCTTCACAGAATGGGTGGTGGACAAGTGGAACACCCTGCCAGAGGAAGTGGTGGGGGCTGGAACAATCACGGGATTTAAGAATGCATGGGATAGACATAAAGGAATTCTGGAGGTCAGGGGTAAGGTGCAACAGACTTCTAGGAAAACAAACTGAACTTACAAGCTCAAATGGGCAGACTGGGTGGGCCATAGGCCCTTATCTGCCGACACTGTCTATGTATCTATGTATCTATGTGTGTCATCTGATTGCTTGTGCTTTTCTTTCCACGAATTGAGCCATCTGGCTCCGGATTACAAGTTGTGTGTGCATGTTCTTTTTCCATCACAGGGCCCCAACCAGCTGCAATGGACCTGGCCAGCACCTTTCTCCATCCTGGGTACCCAGAGAATGGGACCGAGTGGGACTCTAAGTGAATGCACAGTACTGTGATTATTATTGTGTTTAAACCAATTAACCTGATTTTCCCCCTCCTTGTTACAGCTCCCCTGAATAAATCAGATCTGTTTGTTTCTGCAAATTTACATTGACTTTGGTGTCAGTTTATGTTTAAGGTATTGCATTGTTGCTGTTGTACTGCATCACCTTATTTTACGGGGGTCCCCAGAGTCAAGCTGAAGGAATCAGTCCTGGGGGTAAGTGCCAAGTACAAGTGTATGTGGTTTGCATATCTGGGGTATTGGGAAAGTTACTGTTGTGTACTGTGTGGGCCACTAGTGGTAGAAAAGGGGAGTCACAGTGTTCCAGAAGTCTGTGACCTGGTTAGACTAGTCACAACCAACCCAGACCTTTGGGTGGAGGCACCAGTCATATAATCTAGGCCCCTCAACCTGTTAGTAGCAAAGCAGGCAGTGGTAGTAGCCCTTGGGATAGTGCCACTTAGGGGTTACATCTTGGAGGCACCGCTGGGATTAGCGTCCTCTAGTGGCCACGTACTGAAATTACCCCAATATGTTTAGTTTAGGAGAAAAAATGGAGGAGCTTACTACACCTAAGCTAAAAATTGAAGCCAATAAACTGTTGGTGCACCGAATGATGGGGTGGAGTGAAGCTGAGGGGGTAGACCCCAAAAGGCTATTCTGTTATTGGATGTCCCCCTAGGGACCAGTAATGCTGATATTGTATCCACTGCGGAGCAGATTAAGGGCAGGGGCACAGTGGAAGTTAGGGGACAGATACAGATTTATTTGAACAAACTATGATAGTACTGCTCTTGTGTAGCTCCCAAATAGATCCTGAGAAGGTACCCCCTGTAATTTTTCCTGAAGGTACCCAGAAGTGGTGGAGGGTCATTCATTTGCATAGTAGTCTGGCCACCCTGGGGGGAGTCTCATAGTATAGATGGGTTCAAAGAGAAATTACTCAAACTGTTAGCATCTGAAAGGCGCACTGCTCAGGAACTGGTAAAGGTGTTAGACCTCTCAGGTGGCCACATGCCCATGTATTCCCCAGGTACATCCCCAGTTTCCCCCAAGAGATCTCCAGTAGCCCCCTTCCCATCATAATTCCCCCAATCCAGCTGGACTTCTACCGAAAGCTCAGACTTTTCTCCAGCACAGTCCCAGTGCCCTTGGGGGAGGATGATCTAGAGACCTGGATGGACTATGCCACCCCATTAGTGCAGGAATGGCAGTGTTCTGAGGGGGAAAAATGGAAGCGCCTAATGGAGAGTTTGAGGGGCCCTGCACTGGAAGCCATCCATTTTCTATGAGCCACTAGCCCAGAGGCTACTGCGGTTGAATACCTCTCTGCCTTAGAAGGGGTGTTTGGCAGCACTGAGTTGGGGGACGACTTGTTTTGGAAGTTTAAGTCAGCTAAACAGTGGAAGAATGAGAAGGTGTCAGCCTTTGTTACTAGGATCGAGAGGGCTCTGCAGAGGGCCTACAGGAAGGGGGGAGTGCCTGCAAAGGATCTGAACAGGGTCAGACTGGACCATATTTTGAAGTCCACTAGATTTTCCAGTGTGATGTATTAAAGCTCAAGTTGCAAGATAGGAGGACCAACCCTCCTGAGTACTGCCACCTCATGAAGGAGATTCATGAAATTGAAACTGATGAAGAGGGCTGGGAGCCCTATGCAGGGGTTGTGAACACTTGCCAGACTCCAGAGAAGAGTGATTCAGATGAGGCCCAACAGCTGAGATAATTGATTAAAGAGTTGACTGAGGCAAGCAGAGGACCTGATCTATATCAGGCACCAGAGAATAAGAGTGGAGTGGGAGTGCATGTTGTTTCTTCTGAGAATGGGACTGAGGGTAGCTTGTTGGCAGAGATCCGAGAGTTGAGAGCCATGGTGGGAGAGCTGCAAAGGACTGCCCTAACTCCCAACTGTAGTGGGGATTCAGAAGTTCAAGAACAAAGGCCCAAGTTCAGAAAGGACCTCAAAGTACCCCTGAGTTACCACAGCCGAGAAAGGCCTCCACACCCATTAAAGACTCTAGAGAAACTAAGTTTTGCTATCACTGTGGGGAGGATGGACACACCTGCCCTTTCTGCCATTTGCCCGAAGATCTGAGGAGGGTCCATGGCAGACTGCTCAATTTGCCTCATCCAAATACCAACCGGCCACCAGTGGGAGCTGCTAGGAAAAGTTATGCCACCAAAGCCAATGCCAGATCGACACCCAGGTCAGTGCCACCAGAGTGGTCCGAAGTGGTGGGTCCCTCCATGGAGATGACTGTGAAGGTGAATGGAGTGTCTACTAGGGCTGTGCTGAACAGTGGCTCCCAAGTAGCCATCATGTTCCAGGACTGGTACCAGAAGCATTTGTCTGATGTGCCCTTACAGCCTTTGGAAGGATTGCATGTCTGGGGGGTTAAATGAAAATGCGTACCCCTACTCTGGCTACATTAGAATTTGACTGTCTTTCCCCACCTCGATAGCTGGAGTTGCAGAACAAGTGGAAACCTTGGCATTAGTGTGTCCCCCTACTGGCTTGTATGATGGAGTTCCTCTACTGATTGGGATGAATGCCCATATATTTGGATGGTTGGCACAACTCTGCTATGAAAAACAGGGGCAAAGGACTGGTAGAGCTTTGAGGATTCCTGCCTTGATCAGGAAGGCTTATGAGTCACGGAAGAATGCCGAAGAGATGGATCCAGATGAACTGGTTGGAGTCTTATGGAAGAAGGACCCCGGAGTCCCTAATTTTGGTGCCTAATGCTCAGTGTACCTTACAAGGAGAAATCCACCTGAGAAAAGACATCAAGAACAAGATACTCATACTGGATGCTCCAGGCGATGGAAAATTGCCAGAAGGGCTGCTGGTTAAGCCCTGTATCTTACCCATTTGGGCCCATGCCTATGCTCAATGGGTAATGGTCCAGGTTCACAATGTGTCAGACAGACATCCGAGTGAAAAGAGGTTGCACCCTGGCTAATGTACACTGTGCAGACACTGCAGTGATTGATACCCAGTAACAAGTATTTGGGGGAGAATGACAAAGTGATGCCTGACTTGTTTGATTTTGGTGACTCCCTATTGCCAGCCGAATGGAAGATGAGAATCAGTAGGAAGCTTGCCCGGAGGGACCAGGTGTTTTCCCTAAAGGAATGGGATATGGGATGTGTGAAAGGAGATGAGCATCATATCCGGCTGCATGATGAGAGGCCATTCCATGAGAGATCCCGACGCCTGGCACCGGCTGACATAAATGTTGTAAGACGCCACCTACAAGAGATGCTTGTGGCTGGTGTAATTCAAGAATCCAGGAGCCCTTATGCTTCCCCTATTGTAGTGGTGAGAAAGAAGAATGGAACAGTACAGATGTGTGTGGACTATCAGACCCTCAAAAGGAGGACCATTCCTGACCAATACACCATGCACTGCATTCAAGATGTGCTAAACTGTCTGAATGGTAGCAAGTGGTTCTCCATGTTGGATCTTCGCAGTGGGTTCTACCAGATCCCCATGGTCCCCGAAGACCATGAGAAGACAGCCTTCATATGTCCGCTTGGGTTCTATGAGTTTATGAGAATGACCCAACGGATCTCGGGTGCCCCTGCCACCTTTCAATAGCTGATGGAGCGTGCAGTGGGGTACATGAACTTGTTAGAGTGTTTGGTATACCTCGACAATGTTATAGTACAGTATTTGGGAATTCATTGGAGGAACATGAAAGCAGACTTTTCAAAGTACTGGACCACCTGGAAGATTTTGGCCTCAAGCTATCCATCAACAAATGCCAATTCTTTCAAACCTCAGTGAAATATGTGGAGCATATAGTATCCACCGAGGGGATAGAGACTGATCCTAGCAAAGTTGAGGCCTTAACCACCTGGCCCCAGCCCCACAAACTAAAAGAGTTGCAAAGATTTCTAGGCTTCTGTGGTTATTACAGGCGGTTCATTAAGGGCTACTCGAGGGTAATTCGCCCACTTCTGAATCTTACCCAGGTTACCCTCCCACAAACAACAAATACAAAAGAGTGGCAGCCACTGAAAGTGAGAGAGTGTATTTCCACCGCAGTGAAACGTTTGGGTCATGCTGGACACCTGATTGTGAAGCTGCATTTCATGAAATTATATACCAACTCACCCACACTCCTGTCCTTGCCTATGCTGATCCTGCAAAACCCTATGTGTTACATACAGTTGCTAGCATGCAAGATTTGGGGGCTGTGTTATATCAAGAGCATGAGAGTGGCCTGAGACCAGTGGCCTTTGCAAGCAGAAGTCTGACCCCATCTGAGAAGAATTATCCTGTACATAAAATGGAGTTCCTGGCCTTGAAATGGGCTATTGTGGATTAATTCCACGAATACCTGTATAGGGCAATGATACTGGTAAAGACAGATAATAACCCTTTGACTTATGTACAGACTTCAGCCAGATTGGATGCCACTGGCCATAGGTGGCTTTCTGCATTGTCTACCTATGATTATGCTGTAGAGTACAGAGCAGGCCTAAATCACATAGATGCGGATGCTCTCTCTCAGAGGCCTGTTTCCAGAAGTGACTGGGTCAGACTGTCAGAACCTGATATTCGAGCACCATGCCAGAAGTTTGACAAAGAGGAACAAGTATCCCCAGACACAGTGGACTGTCTAGTGGATTGCTTGGGGCCCTCTGATAATTGTATACCTGCTGCTTACTGCCACTTTTCTGCATTAGATATTGGTGCACTGCCTCAGTTAGATAATGACAGTCTTCAGCGGGCTTAATCCTGAGATCCAATGATCAGAACAATCCTTGATGCCCTCTATGCAGGGAAAGATGTGTCCAAGTTGCGCTCTTCTGATTTGAGAACTTCATTGTTGTATAGAGAAGGCCCTAAACTGAAACTGATTAACCGATTGCTGTACAGAGAAACAGTGGACAGAGGGGGGTGGACAAGCAACAGTTGGTTTTGCCCACTGCTTTCAGAGACTTGGTACTGAAGTCCCTTCACAACCACATGGGGCACCTCAGTATAGACTGAACCCTTGATCTAGTGCAGTCAAGATTCTACTGGCCTAAGATGGGGGCTGATGTGGAGCATCATATACGGACTTGCAGTTACTGCCTGCAGAGAAAGGCCTTGCCCCAGAGGGCTGCACCCCTTGTTAACATCACCACCAGTGCCTCCATGGAGTTGGTTTGTATTGACTTTCTGAGTTTGGAGTCTGATCAATGAAATATTAGCAATGTGCTGGTGGTCACTGACCATTTTACGAGATATGCCCGAGCCTTCCCCACCAAGGACCAGAAAGCATCCACTGTGGCTAAGGTGTTGGTGAGAATTTCGTTGTACACTATGAAGCCCCTCAGAGAATCCATTCCGATCAAGGGTGAGATTTTCAGAGCCGTCTAATCAAGGATATGTTCTTTCTGTGGGGAGTGCAGAAATCCAGAACTACCCCTTACCACCCCCAAGGGGACCCACAGCCTGAATGGTTTAACCGCACCCTGCTTGATATGCTAGGCACTCTCCACCTGAAAGACAAGCCCAGATGGAGCCAGCAAATTAGCACTTTAGTACATGCTTACAACTGCACCAAAAGTGATGCCACTGGGTTCTCCCCATATCGTCTTATGCTTAGAAGGGAAGCCCGATTGCCTGTGGATGTTTGTTTCGGTGTTTCGCCTGATGGGGTCCGAGCTGACAACTCTCTACAATACGTGCAGAAGCTAAAGGAGCAATTGAATCATGCATACCAACTAGCTCAGACGAAGGCTAACAAGAGAAATTTGGCTAACAAAGAAAGATATGATAAGAAGGTGAAGGCCCAAGAGCTCCAAGAGGGAGACCATGTATTGCTGAGAAATCTGGGACTACATGGTAAACACAAAATTGCCAACAGGTGGCACCATGCCCGTGTATAAAGTAAGGCCTGAAAATAACTCCAAAGATGTCAAGACAATGCATCGCAACCATTTTTTGCCCATTGGTCAGATACTGATTGAGTCTGAGCCCCCTGGAGTTGCTCCCCCTGGACCAGTGACAAGGGCCGCAGCAAAGCAGAAACAGAGAAAGTCTGCACCTGCAGTTACTGATTTGGAGTTTCCTCCACAGCAAACCCCCCTCGACAATGACTGCCAGTCTGTTTCCGATGAAAGTGATTGCGACTATGGTTACTACCCTTAGTATGAACTAAGTCAGCTGTTTCAAGGTAACCCCCTGGTCAATTATGGGGATGAAGCTGGGCCCTCTGGACTGCCTAAGCCCCCAGCTTTGTCCTTGGAGCCAATGCTCCCAGAGAGTGAAGTGCAGAGTGTCAAGTCGGATGACATGGAATCACTATGTATGGTGGAACTGTATGAGCTTTCAGAGGAAGACATAGATGAGCTGGGACAGACTTGTGACATACCAGAGCAAGAACAGTACTTTGAGTGTCCTGATAGTTCCCTTCCAGTGCCAGAATACTCTCCATATGAGACAAGTGTTGTGGACTCAGAAATTGCAGAGCATGGGGCTGACAGTGCCACAAGTTCAAACCTTCCTACCCCAATGGAAACTCCCCAGGCAAGTAAAGACAGTGCAGAAAGTGAGGCTAAAAGTGCAGAGACTGTAACAGTTCCCCCTAGAAAGACTGATCAAGCTGTAAAGCCTGTGGTGCGCCTCAGTTATGATTCTCCTGGGAGGCCTGTAGATTTGCCTCTCAATGTGGTCCACAAAGGAGTATACGCAGTGCAGAGCTCACTGCCCAAATTGAGCATAAGTACTAACTCCAGGCTAATTGTTCTGCCCTCCAGGTATGGTGCCCCTGTCCCATCTAGCCCCAAGGTAGCTGATAGGAAAGGGACCCCTTTCTCCAAGTTTTATGTGCAGGAAGTAATGACCTGAGTGCAAAGTGTAATGTATGTATGTATAATGCTGAGTGAAAAGTAATGTGTTGAGAAGTATTAAGCTTAATGTGTTAGAGTGTAAATGTATATAATATTTTGTATTGAAAATTATGGGGTACTTACTTGACGCAGATGCCAAGTTTTTCCAGGCCAGGAAGGGTGTCGTGGGTTGAACAAATCAGGTCACACAGGAATCAACAAATTTGGTACAACACCTAAATGGTATGATTTTTATTAAACAAACAAACAAAAAATTAAATCCAAAAAAAATATAACAGCATACAGCAGCAAGCTTCTGATAATAAACAAACAAAATAAAACTTGAAAACAGCACAGCTTCCCTGCCAAGGGTCTAGCAGTGGAACATAATCTTGTGCAGTATAACACAGAGAGCAGGCAGTCCTCACGTGAACTCTCTCTAACAGTATCTAACCTGAGGATCTAGGCTGGCTTCTTTTAAAGAGTGGAGCTCCACCCCTTAGCTCAAAGCCCCACCTAATTATTAAGCTATTTACAGGAAAATTTCTTATTTCTTTGTACAATCAATTACATAGAATTTACATAAATGAAAGGCATAACAAATAATCCGTTATTATGATATCAACATAAACACCCTAATGCTCTTTCAGATATGACTGCACATTTCTTGCAGAGTGGGCTGCATTATAGACAACTCCTCCCCTTTTCTAAAGGTAACCTAGGAGCTGCAGCATATAAAAGAAGGGAGAAAGGTGCTGCTGACTTTCTATAGGAGACAGCACCTTGCAAGGCCACCAGCACTGATTGGAGACATGAAACTCCTGGGAGTTGTGTAAGTAGACCACATTTTAGTTCTTCTTCTCTAATATCCTGTATTTTAGTTAATTTGCTAACTGTTTAACCTTTTCAAGAACAGGATATTCCAATCTGCACCTGTACATATCCTAAAGAAAAACATTTAAACTGGCATTGGTAATTTCTTAGTTTGATTGTCAATCCCAGCTTGCTTTTTACATTGTGAAAAAAAACCTTTGCCTACCAAGTCTGTTTACAGACCTTTAGTTAATTTCATTCTTTAAGTCTGTGCAGCTCATTTAGACCAATTCTGCACATTTAAGGGCAATGCAGGGAAAAAGTGCTTATATTTAACTGGACCATGACGTAGAAGAGCAGAAACAGGAAGGGGAAGAAAAATAGTTTCAATTGTAATACACAGCGTCAGATGGCCAGTCTGACTGTAGCATATTCTGTATGTTTTACACAGAAAAGGGAATTAGAAAGAGACAGAAAGACATAAAATGAAGGAGTAAAGTGCTGTTGAGCAACAGTCTTTGGAACAGATATAGGAGAGGAGAAGAAAACGTCAGGTTCAGGTAAGCACTATTCACATGGGGGGGGGTTCAACTACCACAAAGGGTGTAATCTCCCTGCAAATGGGGGTTCCCAAAAGTCTTCCAGGAACTTCCTAAGTGCTCCGAGTCTGGGTGGTGTTTAGCGTTAAAGCCGTTTTAAATGGCAAATCAGTGAGTGTTTTTGAGCCTCCACGTACTGTCTCTTTAAGAGCTGTCTGCTTGCAGGCATAAATAGTTTGAATGGGGGGACCATGTGTATTTATGCTTGAGTCCCATCCGGGCTGCTGGCTAAGTGTTCCATTTCTGCTGTCACTAAGTGGGCAGAGTGAGCACTCTCGAAGGGTGTAACTAATTACTGGTGACCTGTTAGTATAGTAATGTAAATGTAGTTTGTCTAACCTACTTCTCTTGCAGTATGGACTGTATCTGTTCTGCCCCACCATTTTGGTCCCGGACTGCTGAATTGGACCAATTGGATTGGGGGGACACTAAAATGGAGCAGGCTGTGGGCCAATCAGGACTGGGACTCTGAAGTGGAGCCTGCTGAAATGGGGCTGTGTGAAGAGAGCCTCTGGGAATTGTAGTTTCTGGCCTGTTGGTGCCTTTTTGCACCTATAACGGGAGCCCTGCTGTGACTGACAACTGAACCGACCAACTGAACTCTTTGGATCTGTGTGAAAGCCCCAGAACTGTTTGCAGGCAAGCCAGATTCGAATTGGGAGTGAAGTGTGAAGGAGCTCTGCTCTGCTCGAGCAGCGTGGTAGTTCGCTCGGGAGACGCATGTGAGGCAGTTTGCTGTTGTGGAGGAAGAGAGAGAGAGTCAGAAAAGGTGTTTTCGGACTGAATCCGAAGTTTGTGAGGTAAAAGCAAGCTGCTGCTGTTGGGACCAGGCTTACCCTGCAGAAGACCGAAGATTTTGCTGAAAGTGATCGGCCTGTCAGGACTTTAGCTACTGTACTGCTCCCAGGTAATTGCAGTGATTTTTGCAATCAGGACTGAGGAGTCACCTGCCTGGTACAGTAAGCTTTCTTTTACATATAAATGTGCTATGTGCTGGAAGGGGATCGCGATCTGGTTTCCCCAATTGCTGTAAACTGTGTGCTAGTGCTGGAAGTAGTTTTCCCAGCCAGAATCGGACTGAATCCGTGCTGCCTGGCACACATAGGTGCTGCCAAGAGAGTCCTGCCTCACTACCTTGCTGCACAGAAAGATCCATTGTCGACGGGCCAAGCTTCCTCTGGCAATCCAGAGAGTTCATCCATCTGCCCTCCTGTGTTTAGCCTGGGTATCATGAGTAATTATCAGGGTAGCTCCCTGCAACTTTTGTTTAATCAAAGTGTGTCATCTGATTGCTTGTGCTTTTCTTTCCATGAACTGAGCCATCTGGCACCGGATTACAAATTGTGTGTGCATGTTCTTTTTCCATCACAGGGCCCCAACCAGCTGCAATGGACCTGGCCAGCACCTTTCTCCATCCTGGGTACCCAGAGAATGTGGCTGAGTGGGACTCTAAGTGCATGCACAGTACTGTGATTATTATTGTGTTTAAACCAATTAACCTGATTTTCCCCCTCCTTGTTACAGCTCCCCTGAATAAATCAGATCTGTTTGTTTCTGCAAATTTACATTGACTTTGGTGTCAGTTTATGTTTAAGGTATTACATTGTTGCTGTTGTACTGCATCACCTTATTTTACAGGGGATCCCCAGAGTCAAGTTGAAGGAACCAGTCCTGGGGGTAAGTGCCAAATACAAGTGTATGTGGTTTGCATATCTGGGGTATTGGGAAAGTTACTGTTGTGTACTGTGTGGGCCACTAGTGGGAGAAAAAGGGGGGGGTCACAGTGTCCCAGAGGGCTGTGACCTGGTTAGACTAGTCATAACCAACCCAGACCTTTGGGTTGAGGCACCCTTCATAGAACTTAGGCCCCTTAACCTGTTAGTAGCCAAGCAGGCAGGGGTAGTAGCCCTTGGGATAGCGCCACCTGGGGGTTACATATAGGTTTAACTTTATTACTTAAAAATAAAAAAGATCAATGAGCGATGGTTTTCTCATGTAAGAGGAGGACATTGCTGACACTGGGGATTGGCCACCCCAGTGTTTGGATGCTGCTCAGTGGCACTTGTGGTGGGCATCCCGGTGCTGCCACCTATATTTTTTGGGGGCGCAGGCAACCTAGAGGGGAGGGGGTTAGGATAAATATGTACTGGGGTGCGTACCTTTATCTATCTATCTATCTATCTATCTATCTATCTATCTATCTATCTATCTCTCTCCAGTGAGGATAGCAAATGAATATGAGCAGCCATCAAAACTGCAACTCATATTCAGCTCTTTCCTCCTGGGCTTCCCTGCAAGGGTAGCAACCCTATGTGAAAGCGAGCATAGGAAAAGGTGACTGGAAGGAGGGGATAGTAAGGGAAAGGGGAGGGATAGGAAAGAAGGTTGAAAGGGGTAGTATACCTGCTGCAGCTGAGCTAGCCATGAGGTGTAGTGGTGAGGGTGGCTAGCTGTGGGAAAGCAGGTACTGGGTTCGGGGCTGGGTGTGGGTAGGAATTTTGCCGCTGGCTGCAGATGTGTGTTTTCTTTCTTGGAGTCCAGAGTATCACCCCCTCTCCGACATGCACCCCCTGGGGTTGAGAATCCTTAAGTAGGGAGGTGTGGGGGGAGAAGGGGGGTCGCAGCCCCCCATACACACTCGGACTCCTTGCTGGCATGTGTTTATCACTGATTTGCTTTTTGACAATATACACTCACCATAATAGCGATCGCTGTTTTGCAATAGTTATGACATGGAACCCTATCTGTCTATCTATCTATCCATCCATCTATCTATCTATCTATCTATCTATCTACCTATCTATCTATATTATCAACAAACACTGGAAAGGGGGCAGGCAACTTGGAGAGGAGGAGGATGAGCAAGCAGTACTGAGGGTGGGCACCTGGTCTGCTTTTATGTTCTTGAAGATATATCAGGGATAAATGAGGGAGGGAGGGAGGGAGGGGATGGAATAAAAAAATTAAAAAAGATGGATAGATAGACAGAGAGACAGACAGACTAGAGAGAGAGATCAATCAGGTGATCGCTTACTCTTTGCTCCCACTCAAGTCGGCTGCACAACTCCAGTTGTGCCTACAGAAACCAAGAAAATCCCGCTGTCCTGATATACGGTGTAGGTGTATGACTCCTCTCACTAAGCTGGGCATCCAGGATTTTTGGGTGCCTAGAAACCTTATTTCCAGCCATATTTTCAAAAAAACCCAGACTCTAACTAAATGAGTCCCGTTTACCTACAGTAGGCTTGTATTTTGAAAATCCATTCTTTATGATTTTCAAGGTTTGTTAGTTACAATCAAGATGTGGTAGTCTCAAATGATATCCATTTCTCAAAAAAGATAAATCACAAATTCTAAGCCCCCATGATTGATGTTTTTTATTGTTTGCATCAGAGGGTAATCCAAAAACCCTACTGCGCATGCTCAGAAAATTCTTAAAGGGGAACAGCCATCAATAGAGTTTCTTAATGTCTGAAAGTCCATAAAAAGCTAATTTGAGTGAGCCATTGTATTTAAGTGTGAGTCTTTGCAGTCCAGAGTTATTTATATGTAAATCAGCCTATAATTAAGGGCTGGGGGCAGCCATGTGTTTTAAGCTCCTGACAGGAAATGATGTTGCCGAGGAACTTGGCCCTCCATTTACTGTAGGTTAAATAGGAAATCATATGTTTTATTAAGTATGTTTAAGGTGTTATTACAACACTTTCTACATTTATAATAATTGTTTTGTATGTGCATTGAAACTAGTGAGTTATCACCTTTACATTTCAAACTGTTAGTAAAAATAATCCATCTTTAGGATCACTTTAAGCTGTAGGCTATACTGCCAGATGATCATTAAAAACTACACATCTCAAGGCTGACTCTGTGGTGTCAACAGGTATTGGGGCACAAAACTGTATCAGACTGTCTAAACCCTGGTTGTGTTCACGTCAGTGCAGATTTCTGGTGCTGCCACAGCACCGACTTCTGTCTTATTCCATTCTCTGTCTTACAATTTCGGATCTGAACTCAGGTCTACAAGATGCAAATGTGGCTACGTACCTGCTGGCCTGGCATCATGGGGTCAGCCTTGAAATGTGTAGTTTTTGATTAATAGCTGCCAGCAAAGCCTACAGGTTAAAGCAAAGAGCTGTGAACAAGCTTTGCTCATTCAGCAGAATAGGGTTTGATTCCAACATTTTCTACTTGTAGATTGTGTGACCAGAGCAAGGCACTTATCCTCCTTGTGGTCCCAAAACACACCCAGAAACGAGCTGTTCTGTAGTTGTGTGTCTTTTCCGGACAAAGACAATGAAAACAATTTGTGTTGACTTGAAAAGAAAAAAAGTTAGGACACCATTAATTGTTTATTAATTGCAAAAATACATAGATGGACAACATTGTTAAGACATGCATAACCTGAAATGCATTATTAAAAGAGTATTTTACTTTTTTTGATGAAATTAAAAGTATAACAGTTTCTTACTGAGATACTTTGGATGGAATGGGATTTTCTATCGTAAAGGAAACAAATGAAACTAGTTGATCCTGCCGCTCATACCCTTCAAGCGTGGCTTACACGGGGCAGCTCTGCCAATGGACCACAACTTTCCAGAATGCCATTCCCATTGTAATGTAAAAAAAGAAAGAAAAAAAAGGGAGAGACAGGCTGTGTGTGTGTGCATGTGTGTGCATGTGCGCGTGCACGTGTATGTACGTACGTCTGTGTGTGAAGTGTGTGCGTGTGTGTGTATCTCTGAGAGAAGTGCTGTACTAACTGAACTGTGCTGAAAGGGAAAACAATTATCACAATTAATTAAATAAAATAATATATGGGTGGGTGTAAAAATCAGAATTTTGCACACACCCTTGGTGTGGGATGTTAAACCCCTTGGACTTTGCCCTTGGGGTTAATGTAGCATCCCATACCTGTGTGTGTGTGTGTGTGTGTGTGTGTGTGTGTGTGTGTGTGTGTAAAAACTCTGGTTACACACACACATATATTCTATATTTTAATATTGCAGTTCCGATTATGCATGTTTTAACAATGTTGTCCATGTATTTTTTGCAATTAACAAACTATTAATGGTGTCCCATTTTTTTTCTTTTCAAGTCAAATCTGGATAGAAAGAGCACAATATTTTCAGAATCATAACACATGCTCAGATAGTTTTTATTGTCTTTGTCCAGGAAAGGCCCACAACTACAGCTTATTTCCAGGAGTGTTTTGGGACCACAGGGAGGTTAAGTGACTTGTTCTGGTCACACAATATACAAGAAGAGAATGTTGGAATAAAAACACATTCTGATGGATGAAAGAAGCTTGTTTACAGCTCTTGGTTTTAACCTCTAGGCTTACTGCCAGCTGTAAATCAAAAACTACACATTTCAAGGCTGGCCCCATGATGCCAGGCCAGTAGGTAAGTAGCAACATTTGCATCTTGTAGACCTGAGTTCAAACCTGAAATTGTAAGAGAAAAGGCTGTAAGAGAGAGAGAGAGAGAGAGAATGGAATAAGACAGAAGTCAGTGCTGTGGCAGCCCCAGAAATCTGTACTGACATGAACACAGCCAGGGTTTGGAAATCCTGATATGGGGTCCCAATACCTGTTGACACCATAGAGTCAGCCTTGAGATATGTGTAGTTTTTAATGATCAACTGGCAGTATAGCCTAGAGGTTAAAACAACACTAAAGATGGATTATTACTACTAACAGTTTGAAATGTAAAGGTGATACTAGTTTCAATGCACATACAAAACAATTATTATAAATTTAGAAAGTGTTGAAATAACACCTTAAAACACACTTAATAAAACAAATGATTTCCTATTTAACCTGCAATAAATGGAGAGCTAAGTTAAGTTCCTCAGCGACATAATTTCCTGTCAGGAGCCTAAAACACATGGCTGCCCCCAGCCCTTAATTACAGGCTGATTTACATATGAATAACTCTGGACTGCAAAGACTCACACTTAAATACAATGGCTCACTCAAATTAGTTTTTTACAGACTTTCAGACATTAAGAAACCCTGTTGATGACAGTTCTCCTTTAAAACCTTGGAACCATTTAATATTTTTTTCACAAAACCTTTTAAAGGCACTATCTGGGCACAGGTCATTTCTACAATGAAAATTTTGTGAAAAAGTTCTGTACCATCTAGGTTGTATGTGAGAGCAAAACAAAAGTGTGTGAAGTATAGAACAAAAATTAAATTAATTAAAAATAAATGTTTTGCTTTTCAGAAACAACACA
Source organism: Neoceratodus forsteri (assembly GCA_016271365.2). Classification (NCBI taxonomy): domain Eukaryota; kingdom Metazoa; phylum Chordata; order Ceratodontiformes; family Ceratodontidae; genus Neoceratodus; species Neoceratodus forsteri. Next base: position 99,155,029 of record CM057452.1, on the reverse strand, counting down.
ACATGCATCAAGAAACTTTTCATGTCTTGAGACACTGCCAGCCAGACCACGCATGCAAACTTTTGGGTTATTTTATGCTGAATGCCGCCAAAGTTAAGATGAAAAAATTGGAGTTTACATTTAAACACCTTACTCAATCCTAACTATACTCAAGACCCCAATTTTTCTATGATTCTGCGATCATGGAGATTGCCGCAGAATTTAATGTAAACCAAAGAAAAAATGAGGAATATTATTCTGCAGTTTACATGAACTGTGGAATATTATTCTGTGGTTTACAGGAACTGCAGAATATTATTCCACGATTTACACGAACTGCAGAATATTATTTTGTGGTTTACATGAAATGCAGAATATTATTCCACAGTTTATACTGAAGAGTCAGTATTTAGCCAGCTCGCCATCACAGCAGTAGCACTATCACTCTGGACACTGATGACCCAGGTTCTGGAATGAGCTTGGGAAGTTGGAGGGCCAGCTGAGTGGAGAAGGATCAAGTGTCCTATGGACTGCTCTCCTCCTCCAGGAGTAAGGGTGGGGAAGTCGCCATTGTTCTGATAACCACTCATGGTAGCCTGGAGCAGGACAGCCAGGACCAACTGCATTTGGAAGGCATGTCAGACATTTGATGCGCCACCCCAACGTCATTGCGTGACATGCCTCCCAGGGAGAAAATTGAAAAATGGAGGTTCTGCCACCATACGATGATATACAAAATCACACATACCCCCACAATGCAAAGCATCATGGGCTGTATATGCAAATCACCACAGAATATTGTGCTAGTTCAACTTTAAGCAGAAATGCATGGCGCTGAAAGGCCTCTCACATAGTCGATGATGTCCGCCTCACGTTGCAGACCCTGCTTCATCGACTGGGCTTTTGCTCCAATTCTACCATTCAGTCTCCTTTGGGGGAAGGGGCCACCCAGCAGCCCTTCCCCTGGGTGGGTAAGCTGGGGGTCTTCGGGAGTGAAGTAAGTCCCAGGGTGTGTGACATGGCTGAGCATGTGTAGATCGGACCAATGTCGGCTGGTGGATGAGCAGATAAGCACAATAAATAAAAAAAAAAATGAAGAGCCAGTGTAAACTGTGAGTAAAACAAATCTGCTGTTTACAGTACATTGACTCTGACCAAGGAAAATGATTCCATGGATCACATCCATACGAGGCTGGCAGTATAGCCTAGAGGTTAGAGGAACGAGGTGTGAATGAGCTTGGTACATCTAGCAGACCAGACCTGAGTTTGATTCTCACAATCTCTACTTGCATACTGTGTGACTCTGAGCAAGTCACTTAACCGCCCAGTGCTCCCAGGTCACCCCTGTAAACAGGCATTTGTGCCTAGTGGGCCTTACCCAGTTACCAAAGACTAAAATAAAAAAATTAAAATAAAATATAAACTGCTGTTGTTCCAATGATCATATAAACCACAGAAAACTATTCTGCAGTTTATATTAACTTCTGCAGAATGCTTTTTGGAATTCTGTGGAATTAAAAAAAAAAAAAAATCTGAAAAGCATTTTGGAACAGCCCCTGCCCATTAGATTGTCTGCTTGGGCTTTACCTTAAAAATCAAAACAGGTAAATCCCCCCCTTATCCAGCTCAGCCACACCCCACTCCCTACCCCATCCCGGCAACCTACTTGAGTCCCTTTATTTGAAGTAGAAATATTTTTAGCCGGTCCCATACTGTGCTGCTATCCTCATCCTTCTAATTTCACCACCAGGCTTGAATTCCAGTTTCTTGTCCCAGAAGTGCTTTGAGCACAGTTGCACAAACACTACTAGAATGAGAAACTGGCATTCAGGCCTAGTGGTAAAACTAGAAGGATGAGGATCACTGTGCAGTGTGGTAGCCACTAAAAATATTACTCATGCAAATTTGGTGGCCCCAGGGACTTTCAGGCTGGGGTGCGGAGGGGGATGGGGTTGAGATGGATGGGGTGTTTTTTTTTTTTTTTGCTTTCTAATAGTAAGAACTCAGGAGTTAATTGACAACCTCTCCCTACAAAACAGGGTACTAAATGGGAAAAAGACAGAAGTAGAAAGGTCAGTGGGGGATGCTGCAACAGAAGGTAAAGCCATCAAAAAATGGAGAGCAATGAGTACCAATGCCCGTAGTCTGAGTAACAAGCTTCCTGAATTATAGGCCTTGATGGAGGAGGAACATCTGGATATTATGGCAGTCACAGAAACATGGTACACACAAAACCATGACTGGGATGTAAACATACCAGGATACACTATCTACAGGAGGGACAGGGAGGGTAAAAGAGGAGGAGGAGGAGGTAGCTCTTTACATAAGGGAAGGAATCAAAGCAACAGAACAAAAGGGTAAACAGGGAGGAGAAGAAGCACTGTGGGTAAATTTGGAGACCGGCAATGGCACCACAATCCTATACAGGGTTAGAGCACAGACCCTTCTCAGGGGAGGAAATGGACAAGGAAATGATAGAAAGTATACTTAGTATGGCAGAAAAAGGGGAGATATTGCTGATGGGTGATCTGAATATGCCAGATGCTAACTGGAGTGCAGTTGCAGCAGCCACTTCTAAGAGTGGGGTTATTCTAGATGCCCTACAGGGGGCATGCCTTAGACAACTAGTATTGGAGCCCACTGAGAGGGAACAATCTTAGACCTGGTTCTCTCAAATGGAGATGAAGAGAGGATCACAGATGTAGAAGTGGGTAGCCATCTGGGAACTAGCGACCATCGAACAGTATGGTTCACAATAAACACAGCAATAGAGTCAAGCCATACAAAGACAAAGGTACTGGATTTTAGGAGGGCTGACTTTGTCAAAATGGGTGAGTGCCTAAGGAATGCACTAGCAAATGGGCAGGAAGGAGGGGGTGGAAGAACAATGGGGAATAATAAAAACTGCCATTACAGAAGTAACAAGCCTTTGTGTAAAACAAATAAACAAAACGAAACGAGGTAAGAAACCACTATGGTTCTCAAAGGAAGTGGCAGTGAAGGTTCAAGAGAAAAGAAAGCATTCAGGAAGTACAAGGAATCACAGAAGGAACAGGACAGAGACTGTATCAGTTAAAGCAAAAGGAAGCTGGGAAGGCAGTCAGAACAGCAAAGGCCCAAACCGAGGAAAAGATAGCCAACTCAGTTAAGAAGGGGATAAAACCTTTTATAGGTACATCAGGAGCGAAGTAAGACCAAGGGAGGGATAGTGAGGCTTAGTAAAGGGAGGGAGGGTGGGCAGAGGGTGACTGTGAAAAGGCAGAGATACTAAACAAATATTTTTGCTCAGTATTTACAAAGGAAGATGGAGAAGTACCTAAAACAAACAGTAGAAACACTCTGGATACAGAAGTTGATACCAGCCCATTTACAGAAGAAAGGTTTCTGAAAGAACTCTTAAAACTGAAGGTGGACAAAGCAATGGGGCCTGATGGGATTCATCCCAGAATTCTAAAAGAACTAAGGGTAGAACTAGTGACACCACTGACTACCCTCTTTAACAAATCATGGGAGGATGGGGTGGTACCCGAGGACTGGAGGAGGGCAGATGTGATTCCCCTTCACAAAAGTGGGAGCAAGGCAGAAGCAGGAAACTACAGACCTGTTAGTTTAACCTCAGTGGTAGGGAAAATGATGGAATCACTTCTGAAGGAAAGAATTGTTGAGAATCTGGAGGCCAGAGGGGCACAGGACCCAAGGCAGCATGGATTCACAGCGGGAAGGTCATGCCAGACAAAGCTGATAGATTTCTTTGACTGGGTGACCAAAGTAGTTGATCAGGGTGGGGCTGTGGACATGGCCTACCTAGACTTTAGCAAGGCATTTGACACAGTCCCACACAAAAGATTAATATACAAGTTAGCCAGCCTGGGAGTGAGTCCCAAGATGACAGCCTGGGTAAAGAATTGGCTGGAGAATAGGACAGAGAGTAATAGTAAATGGAGTCCACTCTGAAAAAGGGGTTAGTAGTGGTACTGCAGGGTTCAGTATTAGATCGGTCCTCTTCAATGTCTTTATAAGCGACATTGCAGAGGGACTGAAAGGAAAAGTATGTCTCTTTGCAGATGACACAAAGATCTGCAACAGAGTTGATGCACAAGGTGGAGTGGAAAGGATGAGAGGGGACTTGGCAAGGTTAGAGGAATGGTCAAATGTATGGCAGCTTAGATTCAATGCTAAGAAGTGCAAGGTAATGCACCTGAGAAACAAAAAACCCAGGGGAAGAGTACACAATGGGGGGTGAGATACTAACAACAACAAAAATGGAAAGGGACCTGGGGGTAGTCATATCAGATGACCTAAAGGTGGGAGTCACGTGATGGCATCCACCTAAGCAGCAGCTGGAATACTGAGCTCCCCCCTCTGGTCGCCTTCATTGTGTAATTTACACTGTACTTCGGAGCTTTTTCGATAAATTTCGCCAGATATCAGTTGCTCTAATAGCCTACCATCGATTGGAGACTTTATCTTTGGGAATTAAGTTTTTGCTGGGTTGCGATGGAGGTGGATGGGAAGCAGGCCCTAACTAAGCACACTCCTCCTGCATCCCCGGAGAAGGCCGCAAAAAAAGCAAAGAAACCAGGCCCCTACTAGGCTGGACCGTGGAGGAGATAAGATGCCACAACCTACACCACTGTCGGAAGATAAATTCTTGCAAGAGCTGAACCCTCTAAAGGATCTTCTCCTGGATTTGACTGGTGAGCTTAAATCTTTGCGGAATGACCTGTCCTCGGTCTCTAAAAAGGTCTCGGATGTGGAAGTCAGGGTCGCTTCCTCGGAACAGTGGAGATCCAGGACCGAAAAGGAAATAGTTGAGCTCAGGCAGCAAGTGAAGAAGCTGCAGCTTAAAACTGAGGACTTGGAGGGGCGAAACCGCCGAAATAACTTGCTGATAATGGGCCTTCCTGAGCTGGAAGAAGGCCCAGACCTTATGGCCTTCCTACAAAGATTTCTTGTTAAAATAGTAGGCCCATCCCCTATAAGTTCCTCCTACCACCTGGAAAGGGCTCACCGCTCACTGCGCCCTCGACCTGCAGCTGGATCTCCCCACGTCCGATCATTATGAAATTCCTTAGTTACGTGGGAAAGGCAACACGCTTATTTGAAGGCCCAGAGCTGAAGGAGATTCTGTGGGGAACATCAAGATCCAAATTGCCCAGGACCTGCCAAAGGAAATCCGGGAGAAGAGGGCAGCATACCACCCTATTGTACAGAAATTAATCGCCGCAGCAATCTCTTTCAGGATGGTATATCCTGCAACTCTGAGAGTGACTGTCGGAGGCTCAGCTATCAGTTTTAGTACCCCCGAAGCGGCCCACAAAGAACTCGTAAATAGACTGCCGGACTTGTTTAAAGGGACTGGCTGAAATATATTGCAGTGGATTTTGGATGGCTGTTTTTGCACTCTCCTAAACTGACCTTTTATTTTGATGTGTCTGTCTCTGGTCCCTCCCTGGTAATCTACTTTCTTTCTTTGGCCTCCCGTCTGCGTCTATCTTTCGCATTCTTACCTGTCTTGGTCTTTGTTCTTCCTGCTGGCTGTCGCTTTCCTGTTCTGGCTGTCGGGGGTTTTTCCCTTCTGGTCCTTTTCTTGGGCTCTCTGTTGGGGCTGGAAGGGGACGGATCGCTGGGTCTGGGTGTTGGCTGGGGCTCCCGGTCCATTTTTTGGTGTCTGTATCCCCGCGGTGGAACTCCTGTTTGGCGGTTGCGGTTTCCGGGGGGAACTTCCGGGATGACGGACCGCCCTAGGTCCTATGGTGATATCGGTCCCCTCTGAAATGGCAGCGCCTCGACCTGGCGGTTCCAGGATGTCTCTCATCGCCTTTGAGCGGTATCTGAAGAGCTGGATTTTTATGCCCAGGGTCGGCATGGAACCGGGTAGGTGTGCTTAGTATTTTACTATGGAGGGGAGGTGATGGGGATTTTCTGGTTCCACTGGGGTGTCTCGGGCTTGGCTTCCCTCATAAATTTGGGACCTTGTGGCCCTTGTGTGTTGCCTTTATTTCTTTTTCCTTCCGCATGCCCTATCCCTCATATCTTTTTTGTGTTCTGGTCTGCTTTATCTACATGTTGGAGGGCTGGGGTGGAGGAGGGCGGCTATGGGGGGGGAGGGACTTAGTGAGCTGGTGGATGTGGGATTGCGAGCCGTGCATTAGGGGGGTTGATAACCTCTGCCCAGGGCCGGATTGGGGAAGGACTGGGTTTAATATCGTTGGGGTGCTCCTCTCACTTAGGGTATACTTTTATTTTGCAGTATATGGATACTCGCTTACAGCTCTGGGGGTCTGGAGGTTCGCTTGGGGATTATGGAGGTCAGTAACTCGGGATAACATACCATATCTGGGACTATATCTTGCTGGACCTCCAATTGTATATAGTTTTTTTGCGGTTCGTATTTGAGAGCGTTTTGTGAGGGAGGCTAACGTATGGCGCATAATAGTTCTGATCTTTTTGATTTTGTTGGGTGGGAGGGGGTTTTTCTGGCACTTATGGGTTCCTTACCATGTTCTGGACTCAGGCCAGGGAGGAGGTATACTGGGTGGGGGCTGTGGTTGGCTATTTCATCTGACTTGTTTGTATCCTGGATATTTCGTTTAAAGGGTTTTTTCCTGGTGGATATGGCTACTGTTGGGTTTCTGGATTTTGGGGGGTGGGGAGGGGTGGAGGGAGAGTTATGATGGGGTCTCAGATCTTTATTTGGGAGGTGCACCTTGTTACCATATCTGATAATTACTCTGTCTGGATATCTGGTTGGTTTGACATAATTTTAAAATGGCTAGTAGTACAGTTAAATTAGCATCTTGGAATGTTAGAGGGCTTAGGGATCGGGTCAAGCGTTTGCAGGTTTTTAATCACTGTTCATTGCTCCACATTGATATCCTATTTTTGCAGGAAACACACCTATGCCATGGTGAGACCAAATTGCTTTCTCGTTCTGGTTTCTCTCAAGTTTATCTGGCGGGGAACTCTTGTTTCAGCAGGGGTGTCGCGATTCTTCGTAAAAGGCATGTTCTGTTCACCAAAGACCTAGTTCTCTCAGACCCAGATGGGAGATATGTTCTAGTGAAAGGTAATCTAAACGGAGAAAGCGTAGTTCTTGGCTCAGTATATGGACCGGTGGGGGGGAACCCTGAGTTTTTTATGACTCTGGCCAGTAAATTAGCTAGCTTTTTACCTGCCCAAATTATATTGGGGGGGGGACTGGAATGTACCTCTCTCATCGACATTGGATAGGGAGCCTCAGGATAGGCGCATGCCTTCCCCGGCTCAGAAAGCTTTCTGTGAGATGATCTCGTTGCTAGGTCTGGGTGACCCATGGTGCCTTGCCAACCCTTCCTGTCGTGCTTTTTCCTTCCAATTCGAATCACATGGTACTAAATCAAGATTAGACTTCATATTAGTCAGTCTCTCCTCTCTCCCGAATGTCTCTCTGTCGGGCATTGAACCGATCATCGTATCGGATCATGCCATAGTCTGGGTCCAGATGTCCTTAAACCCTGATTACTCCCGTGACTCCATGTGGTGATTAAATACCCAATTACTAAAAGATTGTCAATGTGTCTCAGAAATCAGTTCTCGGATATCTCTCTTTCTGGCTGATAATATGGACTCTACTCCTCGGGTTGATATGATATGGGGAGCTCTAAAATGTTACCTCAGGGGTGACTTTATCAAAATGGCCACCTTTAGAAAGAAGGCACGCTTAGCTAGGTCCTTGGAGTTGGTAGGTAAGATCAGGGATTTAGAAAGTAGGTATTCGTCAACTTCCTCGGTGCTGGACCTTAAGGAGCTTCTTTTAGTTAAGAATGAATACTCTGATCTTCTGAAAGAAAAGACAGAATATTGCTTGCTGAGAACCCAGGCTAAATATCTGGACCTAGGTGAAAAATCTGGTAGTTATTAGCCTTGTGCCTCCGCACTTGAGAGTTCGAGGATCATCCTCCCTGACCTTCCTGTCTGGTAATAGTGTCTTCACCCAGAGACATTGCTGGTTTTTAGGAATATTACTCGGATCTCTATAGCTACTCCCGACAAACCACTCTATAACAGATGTCAAAGAGTATATAAGAGGAATAGGTGTTCCGAGCTTATCAGACACCCAACAAGCGAGTCTACTAGCCCCTATCTCAGCTGAAGAAATCACGAGCACTATTGCTTCTTTGGCCCCAGACAAGGCGCCAGGGCCAGACGGTTTTCCGGCAAACTTCTATAAAGTTTTTGTCAAGGATTTAACTCCCATTCTCCTTAAGTTATATAACTATCTCCCAGTTTCATATGAGCTTGATCCTGCCTTATTCGAGGCTACTATAGTCTTAATCCCTAAGGCAGATAAAGAACCCTCTGATCCGGCTAGCTACCGCCCTATCTCCCTCCAAAATTACGACATTAAAATACTAGCCAAAATACTTGCTGATAGGATCAAGAAGATCTGGCTGGAACTTCTGAGTCTTGAGCAGACTGGTTTTGTTCCTGGGAGGTCGGCGGCTGACCATTTGAGGACTTTGTCACATATTTCACAGTATGCCCAGTCTATCCCAACCCCTGCGGCTTTAATCTCTCTTGATGCTGAGAAAGCATTTGACCGGGTTGACTGGTCCTTTTTATGGACAGTAATGGAAGAAATGGGCTTTCCGACCTCCTTCTTGAACACGATACAGGTATTTTATAAATGACCTTCCGCTAAAATTTACTGTAATGGGGTTTTGTCCTCCTTTTTCCGTCTCCATGCCGGTACCAGGCAGGGTTGTCCCCTTTCTCCTTATTGTTTAATTTATATCTGGAGCCTTTACTGATTAAACTCAAGTCTTCTCCCGTGTGAAAGGTATCAAGCTCCATGAGCGGAACTAGTTCTGTTCATGTATGCAGATGATGTCCTGCTGCATCTGATGGAACCGGTAACATCCTTAGAGGCAGCCCTCGATATTATTAGGCAATATAGCTCTTTTCTGGATACAAATTAAACATCTCCAAATGTGAAATTTTTCCCTTAAATAATTATATGTTTAAACAAGATTTCCTTCCTTTGGAATGAGGTGGACCCTCAGATCAATTAAATATCTTGGAATTCACTTTTCCACTGAACCTCCTTCTTAAAAATTAAACTTGATTAGAGTCAGGGACCTCGATTAGCCAGGATCTACAATGTTGGTCAGCCCTCCTATTTCATTGTGGGGTAGAATTAATATTATTAAAGTGAATGTTCTTCCCAGATTTTCTATCCATTGAACCTTACCAATCTCTGGGTCCCTCTTTCCTTCTTTCATCAAGCTACCGACTGATTTCCACTTTTATCTGGCAGGGAAGGGGTGCAACGCTCCTATGCCACCTTATCGCTCCCCAAGGATAAGGGGCCTGAGACTTCTAATTTTCTTCTGTATTATTAGGCCCATTTGTCTAAGTTAGGAAGTGGTTTCTATGAATGCTGAGAGTGACTGCCCAGTCTGGCTTCAGTTGGAGAAGGCTTTTCTTTCCGATCTTAGAGTTGATATGTCCGCTTTATTCTACCAGACCCGAAAGCCCTTTCACAGCTGGTTTCTGATGAGACGGTGGCAGTTTCTCTTAGGTCATGGGTGCAATGTCTCAAGTTCTTTCGGATCTCTAGTTTCACGGATCTGGGGCAGCCGTTAGTTCTCAATCCCAATATTAGATTGGGGAAGTCTTGGATAGGTCCAAGTTGGCTTCCACAACTCAAAGATTCTAGGGTGGAACATTTGTTTGGACAAGACTTGCTCCTTACATCAGATGATATTCTTACTAGGTTTGATATACCAACCAAATGTATTTTTAAGGTGTTTCAGCTCCGGCACTTGGTAGGTACCAAATTTGGTACTACGGTCACAGATGGGTTGTACACCTTTTATCTGACATCATAAGCTTCGCTTCTCAGCCTCATTCCATCTCACTGATTTATTCCTATCTTTGAGTTTTAATTCCCAAGAGGAGGTTAGGGGTCCCCTGGTCTGGACAAGTCTTCCTGACGATGTCCCGCCTGGGGAAAGTATTATCTAATTTACATAGATAGTATACCCAGGATAGGTTTCGGTTAATACAATATAATATTGTTAACAATCTTTATTATACTCCGTTAAACTTTTTCAAGCGTAAACTGCTTGCTACTTCAGATTGTTTCAGGTGTTTACAGACCGAGGGCAATTTAATTCATATTTTTGGGAATGTCCTAAAGTTGCCCCACTGTGGTCTTTGATCCGGGACAATCTGGATCCCTTCTGGGTCTGAGAAGACTCTTCTCTCCCGAATCTGCTGCTGGTGATTTCTCTCAGATAGACAGTGTGGAGCGCAGATACCATATGGCCTTAGTATCTATGGCAGTTAAGAAACTGGTTTTAAGACACTGGAAGGATCAGTTGGTCTTATCATATGCTGACTGGTTAAAGGAGCTAATGTCGTATCTCCAATCCGAGAATTTAATTACCAGTTACAAGGACCGTAGGGACTTATTTCATAAAAGATGGGGTAAGCTGCAGTCCTTATGTTTACCTTAACAGTCAGGCCTGATGACTCGATCCCTTGGCCCTCATATAGCTCATATGGTGTTTTCTTTAGCTTTTGTCATGTTATTATGGATCCTAGACCTGTTCTCTCTCCTTTGTTAACAACTTAAATGGTCCTAGGTTGCTATGTTACTCTGTAAATAGGCTATGGTACCCAGATTCCAGATTTTTTGTGTTTAAGGTCTTAACTGGTGCACCCTTGGGGAGGGGTGCAGGGGTGTGTGGGATTATGTACTTTCTTGAAGTTTGGTTGCAAGATACATATTTTGTGTTTACTTTATCTTTTAAATCTTTCCTGATATCCTGTACATTTGTTTTAAGGGGGTTGGGGGTGGGGTGTTTTTTTTTTTTTGTTTTTTTTTTGGCTTGTTTGTTGTTGGTTTTTGTTTGAGTTGTATTGCTTGAAACTAATAAACTTAAATTTCAAAAAAAAAAAAAGATGACCTAAAGGTGGGAAAGCAATGTGAGAGGGCAGCAAGGAGGGCTGGGGGGATACTGGGATGCATAGGAAGAGGCATCACCAGTAGAAAACAGGAAGTTATTATCCCTCTGTACAGACAGCTAGTGAGACCCCATCTGGAGTACTGTGTACAGTTCTGGAGACCCAATCTCCGCAAAGACATAGACAGGATGGAAGCTGTCCAGAGGAGGGCAACTAAAATGGTGCAGGGTCTGCACCGGAAGACATATGAAGAGAGACTTAAGGAGCTTAATATGTATAGCCTCGAGGAAATGAGGGAGAGGGGAGACATGATAGAAACTTTCAAGTACCTCAAGGGAATCAACAAAGTCCAAGAGGGTAGCATCTTTCAAAAAGAGGTGTGCAGAACAAGGGCACAATTTGAAGATAGAAGGGGGCGGCTCAGAGGTAATTTGTTGAAGTATTTTTTTCACAGAGAGGGTTGTGATGTATGGAACGGCCTTCCAGAGGAGGTTGTGGAGTCAAAAACAGTGGTGGAATTCAAGCATGCATGGGACAGTCATAAGGCAATTCTAGGGGGTGGGGTGGGGGGTAGGAAGAAGTAGGCTGCTGGTTAACTAGGACCTGTAGCTTATCCATCAGGTAGGGAAATGGGCAGACTGGGTGGGCCAAGCGGTCCTTATCTGCCATCAAATTCTATGTTTCTATGTTTCTATGTTAACCTTCTCTGGTTTGTAGGTCTCAGCCCCAAAACTAGCATTTTTCCCTTACCTGGGTGCTTGTGGGGGGGGGGTTGCTGACTGCTACTGAAGCCCCCAACTGCCACTGCAGAATTTCAACAGAAATAGGAAACTAATACTGCAGAAGTTCTGCATCAACAGGGGGACTTGCTACAGAATTTAAACCCAAATTGAAGCAGAACAATTGGGGCCTTGATAATAAGGAAAATGAGAAGACTGCATCAGCTCAGTTTAGGACATGGTGGGTAAATGTATCCTGGATTTAATACACCAAACAGGACTCTAAGTGTTATAGGGGGAGTGTAGTTGTTTCTCTTTTTACTTTTGGGTTTTCTTTGATCTTTCTGTTTTGTTTTTTACTTTGATCATTTCACTTCATGCCAAATCTTAACAAGAGATAGAGTATGTTAGATGTATTTATTTGCCTTCCTTGGTTACTTGGCTTTACAAGACAAAAGTAGACTGAAGGCCCATCAGAATTGTCTCCCAATCCAAGTGGGTGAATGTATTCCTGTTTGGCTTCAAAAGCAGGTAGCTATTGAGCCCTTTTTATGTTAACGCACTTGCGCAGCCAACATCTTTCGGTAGTGCAGATTTGGAGGCACGGTCACTGTTGGGCGAATGCAGGGCACGCATCAGTAGGTACGTCCCTCATTCCCCAATCAGCCTGCATGCCGGTGCCACACCACCCAAGTGAGCACATCTAAGGAAAGGTCCGCTGCAATGCGAGCAAAGCTCATCACACGCAGCAGACTTCCCAACGTGCTTACCTGGAAACACACACTGCCCGACAAACTGCCGACTTCAGGATGCCCAATTGGGGCAGGGTAGTCGGCTAGGAGCCCACCCCCCGCTGGCATAAAAGAACCTCCCATTTGTTATATGCTGAGGGGGGTGCCCAATCCTCCTTGACTCTTGCCCCCCTGCTTTTCTTGTGTGCCGATGGGGGTGCCCAATCCCTGCTGGCATAAAGTAACCCCCCCTTTTGTTGTGTGCTGACTGGGTGCCCAATCCCCCATCAGCTACAGCTGCCCTCCAAAAAAACAAGGCTCCGTTGATACACTGGGAGCCCACCACAGTGTGCCACATGCCCTTGTAAACAGAAAAATGATCCCACAATGGGTTTTTCTTTGTACCTGTGGAAAAAGGGAACGGTCCCTCGCTGGTTTCCCTGCCCCCCTCCCACAACCCGAGCTCACCCACTGCACACCCTACCTCCCCACACCCCAACCCTCACCCCATACTTACCTCTGCGGAGTCTGGCTGCGACGTATCTTTGGTGGACCAGGAACACGCCTGCACTCTTCAAAGCTGACCATGAACTGAGGAAATGCCGGTAAGCTGTATAATGGAATAAATTGGATTTTTCAACTTTGATGCATATCTTAGGCATTTTTTGGAATTTTGGCACCAAATATTCAACATGGGGTTTTTGGGACCCCTCCTCATGAATTCTGGCACTGTCATGGCGTTATTCGGTCCCGAAAGGTGATTTTGTGGTCACTGTGTGGAATCACCTTTCAGGATCGAGTAATGAAATGACAGTGCCACTGTTCATGAGGGGAGCTATCAAAAAGCCTGTGTTGCAAATCTGGTGACAAAACTCCCAGAAATGGCTGTTTTATGAGCATGCATTGCGCAGTTTCTACGCACTCTCGTAACGTCATGAATTTGTAATATTTTCACTCCAGATTTTCAAACTTGCCATTTTTCCACACCTCCTGATGAACAGTACAGCTGTCATTTTACATATCCTGCCCAAAATGTGTTTTCACACGTCCGGCACAGAATAGCACGGTCGCTGTGCTAAATCACTTTTCAGGACAGTTTGAGGTAATGACTGTGACACTGTTCATGAGCAGAGGTCCTAAAATGCCTATGTTGTAAATCTGGTGCCAAAAGTCCATAAAATGACTGTGTTGCAAGTGTGCATTGCGTAGTTTCCACGAACCTTTGTAACTTCACAAATTTGCAATATTTCCATGCCAGATTTTCAACACTGGTATTTTTTCACACCTCCTTATGAACAGTACAGCTGTCATTTTTCACATCCTGCCCAAAATGTGTCCACACCTGTGGCACACAATGGCGTGGTCACTGTGGGAATCAACTTTTGGGACAGATTAACAAAATCGCACAGCCACTGTTCATAAGGGGAGGTCCCAAAATGCCTATGTTACAAATGTGGCTACCAAACTCCCAAAGATAATTGGGTTATGGATGTGTTTTGCGCAGTTTGTATGCATGCTCATTGCTTCACCAATATTTCATATTGTCACTCCAGATTTTCTACGTTGCCATTTTTTATGCCTCCTCATGAACAATACAGTTGTCATTCTCCACATCCTGCCCAAAAATGTGTTTTTGTCCCTCTGTCGCCAAATGGCACAGCCACTGTGCAAAACCACCTTTCAGCTAACAGTGATTTTGCCACTTTTCATGAGGTGGCCTGACAGGCAGCCCATGTTGAAAATGTGGAGTGAAACCATCACCACATGCCTACGATGTTAGGGTTTCCAACTGTAGCACCCCACCCAGTACAGACTGACAGGCGTCAGAGGTGTGACTTGGGATCATTGGATGTAATGATCACACCATTCCACACCCATCCCCTACCCTGCAGCCACTGACAGGCATTGTGGTGTGCCTTGCACTGTTCAGCCACAAAATTCACCCCACGCTCCTGTACTGCACCCACATCAGCCTATTTCCTTATGGAATGGGATAAGTATAATACCCAAAGACCCCAAAGCACACCCCGACACTTGCCAGTGTCTACAGGGTAGGGTGAGGTACAATGGCATGAGCGTTCTAGCTGACGACCCAAAGGCACACCCCAATGCACGTCACTCTCTACAGGGTGGGGGTGGGGTTGGCATCACTTCAGTACTTCACTGCCATTCCTATTATGCATCTCTAGCTCTGGCACTGCCAATGCCAATGCCAGCGCGACAACATTCGACATTGACAAATGCTTGTTTAAAATTAGTAATGGATGTTACAGTAGGTCCACCAGCTCTTGCAGCAATTTATTCCATGCTCCAGCAGCTTGTATGTAAGCAATAAGACATGACAGGTGTGCATGGAACAGATTTTACCACACGCCCTGGGATGTAGTGAAGCAAGCAGCCGCAGGCTGAGTACCTTCAGCCCCTGGAAGTGTGGTAAAATCTGTTTCATGCACGCTCCCAGAGTGTCTTATTGCACTTATAAAATGGGCTCCTTTTTTTTTAGTTTTTACAGTTGGAACAATAGATTTTACAGGCAGAAAAAAGATTTGATTGTGTAAATTTATAATAAAATAGTCCTTCCGCCTAGTACAAAGTGACATCATTATTTAAGTACTGGACAAAGTTAGTCCTTTGTTGGTATCAGTAGTACTGGTTTTGTTGCCAGCATGTATCCCCTTGTACTGTTGTGAATTTTCTTTTGCTTGTTTGCTTAATGGGAAGGAACTCTGGTATGTACTGTGGAACAGTAATGAGAGATAGAGCACTGCTTTTGTCTGTGAACGGGACCTTTGACAGCATGGCAGGATTGGGCAGGGACTGCAGAGGCATCAGCAACACACGCATGCACACAGCAGCTGGAGGTCCAGTCCCCCCCCAACAACAACAGACTATAATTAAATGAGGAAGATGACAGAGGAAACACATACAGAAATAAAAATTTTAAAAATTGAGGCAACGTCTCTCCCCTTCCTGTCATGGAATCGGTGCCCCAATCGAGAGGAAAGAACGGCAGAGGAAAGTCATCAGAAAGGTTTGTTGTTTTGTTTGTTTGCAGAGGATTTACTGGGCATTTATTGTGTAATACAACTATTGGGGCAGAAGAGCAATTTTGAAACAGATGGCTAGAGCAGGTATGCTGATTGAGATGTACCACAATGTGGCTGTTTGAATGTTTCTCTTGTTACTATATGAGAGAAAAAAATGGTGCCATTTCAAATCTGTGTTCTAACAGAACACTGATTTTATGTTTCTGTACTGTGGTCGCTGTTTCCAGAACTTGTTATTACCTGTGCATTGAATGGATTTGATACACATGTAATAACTAATCAAAATGCAGGAATTTCCATGCCCATTTTATAAAGCAAAACAATTATCTCTTTTTTCAGTATTTACTTTAGGGATAATAAGCTACTTATTGTGTGACCTTAGTTTGGCTGTTCTGACACAGAAATGAAGACAACACTGGCATGATAATTCAAGATTTTTTAGTATTTTGAATAGGATTGAGGATCTGTGAGTGGGGCTACTAGAATGCAAGGGAAGGGATACTAATATTAGTATGTCTAAGGGCAGACATCGGGGATCAGGGAGTGGGGCCACTAGAACACCAGGGAAACAGATCCTAATATTAATAGTAATAGAAGCAGACACTGGGGATTGGGGAGGGGGGCCACTAGAACACCAGGGAAGGAGATGCTGATATTAATACAGAAAGACATCGAGGCTGGGGAAGGGGGGCGCAGCACATCACCACAAAACAGGTACACTCTCCCATGTGAATTTTCTAAGTACCCTTAGACTAGCTCTTGCTGGTCTAAGGGTACTTAGAATGTCTCCCTCAGGGAGAGTTCTGAAAATCTGGTTTTCGGGGATGTGGCAGCTTGCGTCTGCCACATGCTCCCTAGCCCCATGTTGCAGCCCATTACTGGGCACATGGGTGCTGCAAGTCCTGAAATTCCAAACAGTACATGTTCCTATGCTCAAGGTTTGAGTGTGGTGCACTGCAACAGGGTGGCAAGCCCAGAAAGACAGTTTCCAAAACACAGCACTCCAAAGAACCACAAAGAGTCAAAAATGTCAACTGATAGTTTCTTTAATCTCCACTAGTGTGAGAGCCCCTAGTACCTCGGCTACAAGTCTTCAAGGAGGCATCTATTTGGGGTGGGCAGCCTGTGGTTGATGTAGCAGCTTTTATAAATAGTTCAGGGGCAGTTTTTAATGCAAGGTACCACCTGCTCCATTTATGTTTGGCTCAGGCACCTTGTGTCAATCCCAGGTCTTTGAGAATCAAGCCTCATGCCTTTTATTGCTAAACTCTGGTTTGGGTTTCTTCCTCCTTACCTTTCCATTCACCTATCCCCGGATACTCCTTCTTCTTATGTTTTGTGCACCAGGCACCAGGCTCTTTCTCCCTCCCCCATCCCCACTCTACTGCTGGTCAGTCTGCCTTCTCCTACCGTTTCCCTCTTCTCTGGAATCTGCTTCCCAAACATCCAAAACTCTTCCTCATACTCTGCCTTCAGACACCTCATCTGAGTCCTTCCTGTCACCCCTTGTTCTCTTCCCTCCTCCTCCTCCTCTGCCTCACCCCAACTCTATACATAGTCTCCCCTGATCAACCAACACCTTAACTGCTGGTGGATTTTTACTACTTGCACTTACTGTTCTGATTGTGCTCACAGCTGTTTTTAACTGATTGTATGTCATTTGTTTTACTGCATTTTGTTTTCTGTAATCCCTGCCTGCTATATAGAGAATAATGCATGTGTAGGTGTGTGATATGTAGTTTTTTTTACACACCCAAGGTGTGTGATAATATGTAAACCTCGAGAGCGAAGCTCGAGAGGCTTACATATTGACACACACCGAGGGTGTGTGAAAACAACTTCAAATCACACGCCTACATACATGTTATTTTTTATAATAACTGGTGCTAATTAAACACAGCTCAGAGTTTTAGCATTATGTGCTTCCTGCATTGTTGATTCGACCTCTGTATGGGCTCCATGGCATGCTGGTTGTTATGACAACAAGAAGGAGGTTCAATGGCTTCTTCATTATTTAAAGTTAAAAAACTGAACGGTTCAATTTTCTGAATTGGTAAGTACTTTAGCATGGTACACACAACCTGGCATGAGACGGTAAAAGTCATATCAAGTCCAGTTTGATATGACTTTGCCATATCAGCTCGAAGGTTGATATGACATTTTACAATTCTCAAAAACAGGTTGATATTGGGGGTCACCAGTTATTATTGTATATTTCTGTATATAATTCTTTGTTACCCTTTGTTTGTATTGGAACCCCTGTCCCTGGATCAAACCTGGAAAAGAGCCACGGCTCAGTGTGCCTTTCCCGGTTGCCAAAATTTTAAATAAATACATAAATAAATAATATATATTCATCCAGTGCTTGTTAGGATATTTTGTGCCAAATATCTGAGTTATTTTTGTGACCTCTGGACCTTGAGTGAGAATACTGAAATATTCTCACTGTAGGTCTCCAGGGACAAACATATCCTCCCTGTAGGTCTTGATTGGTGCAAACAAGCAGCACAAGAAGTACAGTTCTAATTTTAGAACTGAAATGGTTACTTGCGTGCTGGCTCCCACCAAATGGTTTCATTTCTGCCCAAACTTTCACTGCTAGCTTTCATTTTCTCCCCTGTGAGCTCCATCATGATCAATTTAAAAAAAAAAAAACTCATAATCAACACTTTTTTGAAATGCTTCATCCACAGGAAGTGTACTTTTCATTTTCTGGCCAAAATTTACTCTTCCATCACTGCTATAATACTCAATAGCTTCTCATACCTCCCGCTGTTTCCACAACTGTCTCTCTGACTGAGTCTCTTCTCCACTTGTAGCTGTGACCAAAGCTCCACTGTACAGCTTCCACTTATTGATGCAGCCACTCATACAAACCGTTGGCTCACTTTAAACCCACTGCACTCTTTAGAAGCATGCTAATGTATTCATACATGTAGAAATGTCATGCACGTAATGTGGCACATGTCTCCTCGGCCATCCAAATATGAAACTACAGTAAAGAAAATGGTGAAATAAAAGAACAGAAATAAAAAAAGAAAAACAACATAAAAAAATGAACAAGCATTGGATAAATGTAATATGTCACGCCCCCATCAGAAATATCTGTGTATCTCCCATGTGTGGTTTTACCTTTGACATCACTTGTGGCTCCATATATAGATATATGTAATAGATAGACCATTCTGAGGTGTGCGGTCGCACTCTGATATACGCACGCCTTGGTGTGTGTTGTTATGCATAAGGCTGCAGGTCGAGAGCATCACCCACCCAAGGCATGCGTATATCAGAGCGTGACCTACAGGAGAGACAGGCAGGGGAGAAGAGGGGGAGGAGTAGCTCTCTATGTAAAGGAAGGGATAAAAGCAACTGAACAAAAGAGTAAACAGGGAGGAGAGGAGGCACTGTGGGTCACCTTGGAGACTGGAAAGGGCACCACAATCCACACAGGGGTTGTGTACAGACCCCCATGTCAGGGGGAAGGAATGGACAAGGATATGATAGAAGGCATTCTTAGAATGGCAGAGAAAGGGGAGATACTGTTGATCGGAGACCTGAATATGCCAGATGTTAACTGGAGCACATTTGCTGCAGCCACATCCAAGAGCAGGGCCATTCTTGATGCCCTACAGGTGGCAGGCACTAGACAGCCAGTTTCAGAACCCACTCGTGAGGGAGCAATCTTAGACCTCGTACTCTCAAACGGGGGCAGTGAGAGGATCTCAGATCTAGAAATGGGTTGCCATCTGGGGACAAGTGACCATCAAACAGTGTGGTTCACGTTAAACTCAGCTACAGAGTCAAGCCACACAAAAGTGGGGGTACTGGACTTTAGGAGGGATGACTTTGGCAAGATGGGAGAGTGCCTCAGAAAAGCACTAGCAAACAGGCTAGAAGGAGGCGTGGAGCAACAATGGGGAATTATCAAAACTGCCATCACAGAGGCAACAAGCCTTTGTGTGAAGCAAATAAACAAATCAAAATGAAAGAAAAAGCCACTATGGTTCTCAAGAGGTGGCTGTGAAAGTCAGGAAGAAAAGATAGCATTCGGAAGTATAAGGAAACACAGAAGGAGCAGGACAGAGAGCTGTACCAGTTAAGGCAGAAGGAAGCAGGGAGGAAGTCAGAATAGCAAAGGCCCAAACTGAGGAAAAGATAGCCAACTCAGTTAAGAAGGGGATAAAACCTTTATAGGTACATCAGCAAATGAAAAGACAAAGGGAGGGATAGTGAGGCTAAATAGAATGAACGGTGGGTGGGCAGAGGGGACAGTGAAAAGCAGGAATACTGAACGAATATTTCTGCTCAGTATTCACAAAAGAGGAGGGAGAAGTGCCTAATCCAATTAACAGAAGCACTCTTGATAGGGGGGGTCGATCCCAGTCCTTTCACAGAAGAAAGGGTTCTGCTAGAACTCCTAAAACAGAAGGTGGACAAAGCAATGGGTCCTGATGGAATATCCCCAGAATTCTAAAAGAATTAAGGGAGGAACTAGTGAAGCCACTGGCTACTCTTTTTAATAAATCATGGGAGGATGGTGTGGTACCCGAGGACTGGAGGAAGGTGGATGTGATTCCCTTACAAAAGTGGGACCAAGACAGAGGCAGGAAACTACAGACCTGTCAGTCTGACCTCTGTGGTAGGGAAAGTGATGGAGTCACTTCTGAAGGAAAGAATAGTTGAGTACCTAGAGGCCAGTGGAGCACAGGACCCAAGGCAGCATGGGTTCACAGCAGGAAGGTCATGTCAGACGAATCTAATAGATTTCTTTGACTGGGTGACCAAAGTAGTAGACCAGGGAGGGGCTGTGGACATGGCCTACCTAGACTTTAGCAAGGCATTTGACACAGTCCCACACAAAAGATTAATAGTTAAATTAACCAGCCTTGGAGTGGGTCCCAGGGTGGTAGCCTGGGTAAACATTGGCTGGACAACAGGACACAGAAGGTAATTGTAAATGGAGTCCACTCTGAAGAAAGGGGGTTACTAGTGGGGTACCGAGGGTTCAGTATTGGTCCAGTCCTTTAATGTCTTCATCAGTGACATTGCAGAGGGACTGGAAGGAAAGTATGCCTTTTGCAGATGACACAAAGATCTGCAACAGGGTTGATACACAAGGAGGCATGGAAAGGATGAAAAGGGACTTGGAAAGGTTGGAGGAATGGTCAGAAGTATGGCAGCTAGGATTCAATGCAACGAAGTGCAAAATAATGCACCTGGGAAACAAGAACCCAGGGGAAGAATACACAATGGGTGGGGAGGTAGTGACAGCAACAAAAAAGGAAAGGGACCTGGGGGTAATCATATCAGATGACCTTAAGGTTAGGAAGCAATGTGAGAAGGCAGTAGGGAGGGCTGGGGATATACTGGGATGTATAGGGAGAGGCATCATCAGCAGAAAACAGGAAGTTGTTATCCCTCTGTACAGACAGTTGGTGAGACCCCATCTGGAGTACTGTGTCCAGTTCTGGAGACCCCATCTCCACAAGGACATAGGATAGAGGTAGTCCAGAGGAGGGCAACTAAAATGGTGCAGGGTCTGCAAGAGAAGCTGTATGAGGAGAGACTAAAGGAGCTTAATATGTATACCCTTGAGGAAAGAAGGGAGAGAGGGGACATGATAGAAACTTTTAAGTACCTCAGTGGAATCAAAAGTCCAAGAGGGTAGCATCTTTCAGAAAAAGAAACTTGCAAGAACAAGGGGACACAATTTAAAGATAGGAGGGCAGTTCAGGGGCAATGTGAGGAGATATTATTTCACAGAGAGGGTAGTGGATGCAAGGAACAGCCTTTCTGAGGAGGTTGTGGGGTCTAAAACTGTGGGAGAATTCAAGAATGCATGGGACAGACATAAGGCAATTCTTGTGGAGGGTAGGAAGAAATAGGCTGTTGGTTAACTAGGATCTGCGGCCTATCCTGTAGGTAGGGAAATGGCAGACTAGATAGGCCTAGCGGTCCTTATCTGCCATCAAAGTCTATGTTTCTATGTTTCTGTGTTTCTACCGCACCCCTCAGAGTAGTTTATCTATCTTATAAAATGTCAAAATTGTTTTGGAGGAGGGTAAAAGTGTAGGTGTGCGATCGGGCTCTGATATATGCACGGTCATGTGATGTGTTTTATACAGTCAGAACTTTGGATTTGGATTCCTCCATAATTTTAATATATATATATATATATATATGTATATGTATATGTATATGTATATGTATATGTATATGTATATGTATATGTATATATGTATGTATATGTATATGTATATATATGTATATGTGTGTATATATATGTGTGTATATATTTATATATATATATGTGTGTATATATATATGTGTATATATATATATATATATATATATATATATATATATATATATATATATATATATATATATGTGTATATATATATATATATATATATATATATATATATATATATATATATATATATGTATATATATATATATATGTGTATATATATATATATACACACAATAGGGGTGAGTGGTAAATGAGTGAGATAAAACAGCGTATCATCCACTGCAGTGTGATATTTTACCCTCTGCTCTACTGTGATGATATGAGACCTTTACACACAGGTCACAAAAGGTCACTGATATCATCACCCTAGGCAGCTTTTCCCTCAGCATGAAAGAAACACCTGTGCTGTTACCATAGACACAAATGCAGAACTACCTGAGAGGTCTCACTGCTGCCTACAGCTAACTCAGTGAGCATTACAAAACACACCTATCCCCCAACTTCCAGCTCATTACTGTGATGCTCTCAACTTGATGCAGCCAGAATTCCAAACAGCACAGCTTCACAGAACAGTCTAAACTACTGCCTGCAGCTACCTCAACTACCACTGAAACACACTCTCACTTGTTCCTCAAACTCTGATTCTCAACCATTACAATTACTGTGACAATTTCAACTTCACTGCAGCCAGAATCCTAAAGAGCACAATTTCACAGAACACTCTGCACTCTGCCTGCAGCT
Organism: Neoceratodus forsteri; assembly: GCA_016271365.2. Lineage (NCBI taxonomy): Eukaryota > Metazoa > Chordata > Ceratodontiformes > Ceratodontidae > Neoceratodus > Neoceratodus forsteri. Next base: position 99,132,603 of record CM057452.1, on the reverse strand, counting down.
AACTTAATTACCACTGAAAACAGTATCAGCTGTTCTGACACTCTGCCTCTCAGTTCATTACAATTACTGTGATGCTTTTAACTTCACTGCAGCCAGACTGCTAAACAATACAGCTTCACAAAAGTATGTTTCTCATTCCTATCTAAAACTAACTCATTTAGCATTGCAAAACACACTTATGTGTCTCTTAGGGTTTATAACACTGCCAGCCCATTCAGAAAAGCTCACACACAGAATGAGCAAACACATAAACAGGAACAGAACACAAGACAGCATAACAAAACTTCTGAAACTCTTGGCCCTATTGTATATATCGAATACATGATGGCAGATGTTATGGTAATATTGTCACCCTGCATTGTGAGCTTGATATCTCACTCTTGCAGGAGTGACAATATTTGCCATATCACACTCATGCCCATCATGTATCCCATATATATATATATATATATATATACACATATATCGGATATGAAATGGCCTGACTCATATTTATCTTCACAAAAGGCCAATGATATCATGATATCTCATAAGTGGCGAAGCCACGAGTGAGATATCTTGATGTCATTGGCACTGATTGAAGATAAATATGATATCTTCAGTCAGGCCATGTTATATTCTGTTTATATAACATATGTTTTGGGCCCATTGCAACACAACCCCCAATATCCCCCACCAACAGTAAAGAATACATATGTTATTTAAAATAATTATCTGGTTGATCCTGCCAGTTTAAAGTTATTTAAAGAAACTTACCTGGTTGATCCTACCATTATTTTATATAATCTAAAAATGTATTTGGTTGATCCTGCCACTCTGAGATTCGGTTGCCCTGTGGGCTAGATTGTTAGAAATGTGCCAAAGGCAAGTGCAAGTCCGGTGCAGCTCAAGTCAGATGCACCATGGGGAAGTGGGAACCATATTCAGAAGATGCGCTCCCAAAATGCTCCTGTGCAACCCGGTTGAGTATGGCAAAGATGTGCCAGGGCCCAACCACAGATGAGCCAGTGGAACCAGGGATGTGCGGGAGCAGACCTGTGCACAAACCCAGTGAGCAGAGCAAGAGCAACAGGCAGCAGGGACACACAGCCAAGGTAGCACAGGTGCAAGTAGCACAGGACCCCACTAGCAGGGCACACCCAGAGACACAGAAGCACTGTACAGGTGACAGTGCACAGACAGCCCCAGTCCACCAACCATGGAATAAGCACCAGGCCAGTACACCACCACCACCACCATGACAATGATAGGGCCATGAAACAGACACCCCCCAGGCTGGACCACAAGGCACCATGGCCAAGGTGCCAGGTGAAGAGCCAAGCACAGAGAACAGGCGACCAGGGGACCAGTGGAAAGGGAGGCACAGGCCACCCAGGGCCACATAGAGCACCAGCCAGAGTGGGGAGGGGCACTGTAATGCTGCCAACAGTGGAGACATACAGCACCACAAGGAAATGGGAGGCCAGGCAGATATGTGCACATGGTGCATGGGCAGGCACAGGCCACCATGAGACACATGGCACAGGGACATGCACAGGACAGGGAAAAGGTCCACCCACCCCATGAACACAGGAGCAATGGCCCAGGGGGACACCAGAGACACAGCAAAGCACAGTGGAACAGATACCCGCAGCATGGCTGAACACAGCACCTGCAAAGCATACACAGACACAGGAATGTAGCAAAATAAAGGTTTATCAAGCAGCAGAACAATGTACAACAAAATACAACCAGGGTAGGGATGGGGGGAGGGTAGGAGGCAGATGGGGACAGGAACCAGGGGCTATACAATGGAAAGGGGGTACTGCAGGGAAACAGGGTAGGTGAGGGTAATGGGGGCTATAAACAGATTGCAGCCTAATGCCGTCCACGTGCTGCCATCTCTAGCCACTATAGGACCTCTCTCATGGCTACAGTCTCCCGCAGCTGCCACCTCACGATGTTCAACATCCTCCGCTGGGTCCCCTGCATGCCCCTGAGGGCCATCAGAATTCTACCGGATCCCCTCCTAGCAGCCATCCTGGGAACACCTAGAAGAGACAGGACAGGCAATCAGTGACATGCCCAAATGAACCCCGACCCACCCACAGTGCACAGTGGACGGAGGGGCACACACCAATGGAGGGACTACAAAGGACCCATGCCCAGTGGACCGCACCAGCCACCCACACAGCACACCACATTGGTGCAGATAGGCAGACAGTGATGTGCAGTGGGTGCATGTGTGCACAGGCATGGGCACATGGCACAGAGTGAGGACACCTATCACCGCACACACAGTGGATGCTGTGCACAACCCCCCTGGGCAGCACATGGCCACCACAGGCCATGCAACACCAGCGCACCCCACAGACATTGCGCCCACCATGTCTGTGCAGACACATGGCTGGGGAGACCATGCCCCGACCCTGTTCCCACCAGTATCCCACAGAGACATGGTACAGCAATGTGACCAAGCTTACCAGTCAGACAATTCCAGCCAGTCAAGACTGCACCCCCCTATCGTGGTCCTGCGCCATGGCTGTGGCTGCCCTGGTTCTCCTATGGTCCTCCAGCCCTGTGGAAGGAAAACAGAGAGGAGGACATGAGTACACAAGCATGCACGGACAGCCCCCCACCACCACACAGTCCCACATGGCACAGGGCTTGTCCCCATCCATCCTGTGGCCCCCGTGCCTGCATGACTGCAACACATGCAGTGGCCATGCATGCCATGCAGTGACTGCCAGGACCATGCCAGCCCCCTGCAGTGGACTGTGCCATGCAGCTGTATACACACTACAGTAGAGCTCTGTGCATGCCTGCCACTCACGCATACCAACCTGGCTCTGGCACTGCCCCATGCTGCACATGGGCTTGCAGCCATCTCATCCTCTCCAGGTCCCTCCTTTACATGTTGCCATACTGCTGCCTTCACTGCTCAGGCATCCTGGGCACCCGTGTCCTGCGCTCAAGGGCCGTGGCCACCTGCTGCCACACCATGGCACATGGTTGCTGCAGGGGTACCTGCCCATAGAGCTGGCCCTCAAATGGCTGCACCACTGACACCAGGTTGACAACCCCAACATCTGACCAATTACTGGCCCTCCTGGTTCCCCCTTTTCTTGCCATGGCACACAGCAGTCCAGCTATAGGATGAGATATGGCCAACAAGTCACGCACATTGGGTGACACATGTACAATGCATGATAGTGAATGGTGGTCTGTGATTGTGCAGCATGTGGATGCATGATCACTGTGCACTGTGCAGTTGTATCGCGCATCACCGCGCATGTGCACAGTGCCATGGCCTGGTGGGAGCACGAGGTCATGCACACAACCCTGAAGGCACAGGGTGTGACCCCCCGCAGTGTCATGCATGTACCTGGCATGCGCTGCATGCCACATCATGCATAGTGTGCAGTTGCATGGTATGCGGCAGTGCCATGATTCACGCGCATGCACGATGGACCACCGGACCCATGCGCAATGACACACCATCGCAAAGGTAAGGAGGCAGTCGCACAATAGGCATGTGCTTCAATGTGCACGCATACGCACATGCATGGCAGATGCAACGTCCATGCACTGGACTTGCGCAACAGGGTTGCTCCTGCGCAAGTCGATTGCGCAAGGTGCATTTTTGTGATATTCAGCCGCCGTATGCAAATCACCTCATCAGCCAATGCACAGTGCAGGAGGGTGCATTAGCATATCATTACTGTTGCGCACAGGCTCATTTGCATGTGGTGTGCCTAATGAGCACCATAGAACAGCACGGGGCACGGACTGGTATTGCAACCATTTTGGTAGGTGAATGCCTATGCTGGGATTTGAGAGGTCTGCAATAACACTGTAACAGTGCACTGCTCTAGGCCATGCTGACACTGACCCCCTGTGCTGTCACTGTACACAGGTAGTGAGATGTCTGCTAAGGAGGGTAAGGGGGAGTGTGGGCCTGCCTGCAAATGCAGGCCCAACTTCACTAAGGCAGAGCAGAATGCCCTGTTTGAGGCCTACCTGGACAGGGAGTACCTGCTTAGTGGTGCCACGGGCACCCCTCAGGAGTAGTCAGCAGGGTGGCTGGCCATGGCCACATATAACAACACACATGGCAGGCACCAGCGTAGTGCACAGGAGTGACGGAAGAAGGTTGGCACAGACAAACATCACATAAAGGAGAAGGTGGCAGCCATACATGCATCCCACAGCAGGACCAGTGGTGGCCCAACCACCGCACCCACCCAGACGGCAACAGAGGAGCTTGTGGCAGCCACCATCAGCCAAACAGCAGTTGAGGGTGTGCCCAGTGGTGGCTTTCAGATGGGTGTCAGCCCCTCACTGTATGAGTTTGCACACCACATGCATGTCTGGCAGGTGTGAGATATGACATGCAGGTGTGCCTGCCACTGTGCCACATGCCACATGTGTGGGTGGCTGCTGCCATGCGTGGCACCCCATTGGACAGTGGCAATGGTGACATGCACACCCAGAGGGTGGGCATGTGTATCGGGGCTACAGCACCACTAACACTCAGTTCCTTTCTTGCAGCACCATCACGCCTCCATGGGGAGGATGAAGTGGAGGCAGCCACAGCCATGGTCCCAGAGGATGGACTGTCCACCTCCATGGGCATCCATGGCAGGGACAGGCTTCGGTGCAGCAGTGCAGGGTATATAGATGTCCTTGGCCTGGAGTCGGATGACACCCTGGCTGAGCTCCTGTGGGATGCCAGCCTGCCTGTACTATCTGCTGACACTCAGCTGGGGATCGAGTCCAAATCCAATGATGATCTGACACTGATCTTGGACAGCATAGGGGCTGTGGTGCCTGACACACCCCAAGGATTATCACAGGAGACATTAGGGCCCAGTGCTGTGCCTGCAGCTGCCACCCATCTACACCGGCATGGTGGTGTGTGGTGCCACCACTGTGTCTGGCAAGGGTGGCGGTGCTGTGGTGGCTGCAGCAGCACCGGGACATACTCAGCAGATGGTCAGGCAGTAGCAACTGGATACAGACACCACCGGGCAGTGCACCTGGGAGTCCAATGCTGGTGCACCTGTGGACACTGTACTCCCAGTATGGCCCCCTCTACAGCATCCACCAGACCGGGCCACTAGACAGCATGTTGTGTCACCCACATAAGCCCAGCTTCCTGCCCAGGGGGCATATGATGTTGAACGGCTGGCAGACCACACCTGGTTGCCGTGGGTTTCCGTGGAAAACCAGGCACTGCTTGCCATGGAGGTGCATGCACTGTGGGCAGAGGTGTGTCAGATGGCTGAGCAGTAGGACAGGGGTAATGCACAGCTTATTGACTTGCTCCGCCAGATGCAGAAGGCCATGACCGCATCACTGGACTGCATGACTGGTACCACTGTGTCCAGGTTTGCATCGCTGGCAGCCACTGGGCTCTGCCATGTGCACTGGACCCCCCCCACAGTGCTCTGTCCACTCCACAGTCCCGGCGTCTGGTAAACCCTTCGCAGCAGATGCCGGATCCGATGTTGGCATCCTGGACATCCTCGGCACAAGCCTGTTTGGCCACCTCTACACCCCAGTGAGGACACAGTTGTGGTCCCTGTCATCAATCCCTGTGGGTGCATCAGACATCCCCCCATTGGCCAATGCACAGCCTGTGGCTGCTGACTGGCCCTGGCGTGGCTGCCCAACTGGTCACAGCAGCCGAGAGACCACGCGGTTGATGTGATATGTGTGCTGCTCTTACCTGTTGTCCGCTGCTGCTGCCCGGTGCACATGTGGGTGGTGGTGGTGCAGCATGCCTGTGATGGTGCACATGTGTGTTGTGGTGCATGCCCCCCGTGTGTGCTGGCCGGGCTGCTGGGCCATATGGCATGGGTGTGCAACAGTGTCATGCTTCTGATCCATGCCATGTTCCTCAGCCTGTGTGTGTGTGTCCATGCCTGTGCTCTGTATGTGTGTCTGTGTGCCACTGCCTCCACCATGCCTGCTGTGCACCCCATTCCCTGCATACATCCCACTGTGCATGTCCAGGCCTGTGTGTGGTGTGGTGGTCTGTGTGACCCATGCATGTGTGTTGGTGCACTTACCTGTGTTCTCCATAATGTTCCTGTGCTATTGTGTCATGGTGCATCTTGGCCTCTGCTGCTAGACAGGGGTCCTGCCTCCCCACTGGTGGCTGCCCACCGCCCTCCAACACATTGTTACCATCATCCCTGCTGCTGTTGCCCTCATCCACCTGGACAGCTATCCCACGGTCGATGGCCATGTTGTGTAGTATGCAGCAGGCCAGGAATAGGCCACAGGCTTTCGAGAGACTGTATTGTAGGGCACCACCTGATCTGTCTAGGCATTGGAATCACATTTTCAGCATGCCAAAGATGCACTCGATGATACTGCATGTGCTGGTGTGTGCCTCATATCTCTCTTCCACAGGGGATGATGGTCGCCGGTAGGGGATGAGCAGCCAAGGCCTGAGTGGGTATATGCTGTCACCTGTGTGGGGATGGACATGGTTAGCACTGTGTTGTATTGTGGTGACCACCTTGTCCCTGAGGCCCAATGCCCCTCCACGATGCCCACCCTGTTTGCCCTCCCTCCTCCCACAGCCATGCTGCGCCCACCCCCTGGCCTGTGCCCTACTCACCCAACAAGTGACCTGTGAGGATATCCCCACATTTGAATCTCTGGCATAGTATAGAACTGTGCCAGATGAATGCATTGGGTGCACTCCCATGGTGTGTGGTGCAGACATTGATTATGCACCCCCTGGCATTGCACACCACCTGGCAGTTGATGGATGGGTACCCTTTTTGGTTTATGTATGTGGGCCCCTTGAGGCCAGGTGGTATGCGAATGCCCATGTGGGTGCAGCCTATGGCCCCAATCATGCCTGGCATGCATGCCACCCTGTGGAAGTCCTGCATGTTTGCTGTACTCTCTGCCTGTGTGCTTGGGAAACATATGTACTCCAAAGCATGTGGCAGCTGAGCGTTGAGGAACTGTGTGAGGAGATGGGACGTGGCTGACTGGGTGATGCCCGTGATGTCATCCGTTGGTCTTTGGAAGGTGCCCATGGTGAGCAGGCACATCACTGCTGTCACCTTTTTCTCCACAGATATGGCATGACTATTTCTGGTGGGTGCCTGCATCTCCTCACTGCACAGCTCACAGAGTTGCCTCAGAATCACCCTGTTCAGGCAGTACCAGCCCATTATCTTGGTGTTACTGAAGTTCTCAAATGTGATGCAGGCACAGTACCATCTGTGTTGGGCATACCGCTGCCAGGCCCTTTGTTGGCCACGTCGATGTTCCTCCATCCTCCTCACACCCCTCATTACCTCATTGATCAGGAAGGGAGAGCTATCCATCATGGACCACTGAATGTACAGAGTTGCGCATCTGCTGTCTGTGTGTTTGAGCTGGTTTGTATAGGCTCAAGTCTGGCTGGCGCATCTTGTGTTTTGCTCCAGACGTGTGCCATGACATCAGGTTGAATATACCATTGCGCTGCATATTCATGGGAACGCCCCCCAAACTTGCTCTGCATACATTTCATTTGTGCCATGGCACAGTGTGACTTGTGCTGCACAACTGTGGTGGTTGAATATTGCTCGGTGGCTCAAGTCCGTGGTTGCGCTGGGGCGTCAGTTGTGCCATGCACAACTGCTCTGAATATCCACCACCAAGAGTATGTTTAACTTTCCCCCTGAAATGTAGCTTGACCGAGCACTATCAACACTGACACGTGATGCACTGTCAGACCTTCACAATAAGGCAGTTTGTGTCAGAAAAGTTAGAAAACTGTATTTTTCCTACAGTTAAGTGTATTTGTTTAAAAGAAGCTGCCAACTGTACTAAGAGGACAGCAAGTGAATTGGCGACTTCAGAACAGCTGAAGAAAGCATTAGCATTTGTTATCAGGCTGCCTTATTGTGAAGGTCTGGCAGCGTATCACGTGTCAGTGTTGATAGCTTGGTCACACTACATTTCGATGGATATGTGAAAGTACTCTTAGGGTAACCGAATCACAGAGTGGCACGATCAACCAGATATGTTTTTAAGTATTTTTTTTTTTAAATAATCGCAAGATCAATGAGCTGTCTGAGGTGTATGGGGGAGGGGGGCAGGTCCAAGAGAGAGACCCACGTGATGGAAAGTGAAATAATTTCACTTTCTTTTCTATGATGTATAGAAACATAGAGATATCACCATGATGTATAGGAACATGAGATATTACTATAATGCATAGGAGCATGGAGATATCAGCGATATCTCCACTCAGATATCACCGATATCACCTCAGATACTTAAGCAATAAGGTACGACAGGGTGTGTGTTATCATGTAATAACGTCACTTCTGAGGTGGGTTGAAGCACGAGGTGAAGCCGAGTGCTTCCACCACCCCAGGAGTAATGTTATTACACGATAACACACACCCTGGAGTGCCTTATTGTTATTATACAATGGTTCATTTATTAATAAAAGAAGAAAAATGAAAAATATATATATATATATTTATGTATTTTACACTTGATTTTTGTGTGTGGAAGTATATCATTTAAAAAAAGTCCAGAATATTATCCAGCAGTAGGTGGCTCTGCAGACTGAATGATCTAACTCTCCAGTTGTACGTGTGCTGTGCCCTGCCTTGTGTGATCTTTGTTGTGCCCCCCCCATGATGGAGTGTTGGCAGTGAAAGTCGGAAAGAAAAGCTGATTTATTTTAGCATTGTTGGTTTTTTTTTATAATTTGTATTTTTTTTCATTTAAGTAGGAATGGTGCTTTGCAAGTGGGCGGGTGGTTGACCATGAGCATCCATGTACTGCCATATGGAACCACGGAGCTGGAGATAAAAGTCATTATAGGTACGATTTATTGTTTAAAATTTTGAGCCAGGGAGAAATACATTTGCAGTTTGGTGGCAGTTTCTTTCTGGTTACGGACAAGCAGGCACATGCGCACAGTGAACGGCTTTAGCTGCAGTGGGAGCCATAGACTGCCGCGCTGGGGAAAAACTTCTTTTTTCAAAAATAAAAATAAGTGTGGGGTCTTTATTTAGTTGTAGAGCGATGGCTTAGCATGAGGAAGATGAACTGAATGGATGACGGATGGGGTAAGTGTGTCTGTGTGAGTTATGGGAGGTGCACATTACAATGAATTGGTGTGTGTGGGGCGGTAAAGCCTTGAAGGGTCATGTTTGGTCATGTGGGCATTAAGCGGGCAGTGATTACGGTTTGGCTATGCGGTTGTTTTGCTGCCTTTCAACGATACAGTGATGTTATTGTGTAATAACACTGTGTCTAGGACTCAATAGCCAATCAGCATCTTTGATTTTTTTCTTGCCATGGAATAATACTTTTTAATCTGTACTTATATCCCAAAACTTATGTTGTGTGTGTGTGTGTGTGTGTGTGTATGTATAGATATATATCTGGGATACATGATGGGCATGAGTGTGATATGGCAAATATTGTCACTCCTGCACAGTGAGCTCTGGATATCTGAGACATCCAGAGCTCATGATGCAGGAGTGACAATATTTGCCATAGCAGACAATCTGCACATCATGTATTTGATATATACAATAGGGTCAAGAGTTTCAGATATTTTGTTATGCTGTCTTGTGTTCTGTTCCTGTTTATGTGTTTGCTCATTTTGTGTGTGAGCTTTTCTGAATGGGCTGGCAGTGTTATAAACTCTGGACACACATGAGTGTGTTTAGCAATGCTAAATGAGTTTTAGGTAGGAGTGAGAAACATGCTTTTGTGAAGCTGTATTCTTTAGAAGTCTGGCAGCAGTGAATCTGAGAGCATCACAGTAATTGTAATGGGCTGAGAGGCAGTGTCAGAACAGCTGATACTGTTTTTAGTGGTAATTGAGTTAGCTGCAGGCAGCAGTGAGGAATAGACTGTTCTGTGAAGCTGTGCTCTTTAGAATTCTGGCTGCAGTCAAGCTGAGAGTATCGCAGTAATGAGCTGGAAGTTAGAGGGGGGAATAGATGTGTTTTGTAATGCTCACTGAGTTAGCTGCAGACAGCAGTGAGACCTCTCATGTAGTTCTGCATTTGTGTCTATGGTAACAGTACAGGTGTTTCTTGCATGCTGAGGGGAAAGCTGCAAAGAGTGATGATATTAGTGACCTTTTGTGACCTGTGTATGTAAATGGCTGATATCATCACAGTAGAGCAGAGGGTAAAAATATCACACTGCACTGGATGATACACTGTTTTATCTCACTCATTTATGTCACCCCATTGTGTGTGTGTATATATATATATATATATATATATGTTTATTGAATTTTGTTGACCCAGTAAGCGCACTGGGCCTAGAAGTCCCTTTTTAGGGGCGACCGGGTGGGGATACAGATGGTAAGCAACTGAAATTGGACCAGATTATGCTGTTGGTGGTATTTTTAGTGAATGGGAGAAATTTGGCCAGGACACTGGGGAAATTCCCCTACTCTTTTTCGATAAGTGCAATAGGATCTTTAGCATCCACCTGAACTACCACCAATCCGGCCAGATGGGACCTCAGTTTAACGACTCATCTGAAAGACAGCACCTCAGAAGTGCAGCACCCCCCTCATGCTGCACTGCAGTGTCAGTATTGGGATATTAACCCAAGTGCCAGATGTGGGAACTGAACCCACAGCCCTCTGATCTCCCAGCTTCAGAGGCGAGAGTGCTACCTACTGAGCCATATCTGTTTTCTGCAAAAAACCTTGTTAATGCACCATTAGAATTCCAGTGACAAAAGTAGGGAAATCCAATCTTAGGGTTCCCAACCCTAAGACCCCATCCACACCCTGGGTTTCCAACCCTAACACCCCACCCCCACCCTACATGCAGGAACAGGTGTGGGGGCTGTACCTTGGGGCTGTGAACCCTAACACTCACCCATTCCATGAGTAAGTAAGCTGAGATGGGTAGAGTATAGGAGAATGGGGTGAGCATTAGGGTTCACAACCCCAAGACACTCCCCCCCACGCTTGTTCCTGCATGCAGTGTGGGGGTGGGGTTTGGGTTGGCATCCCAGGGTGGGGGTGGGGTCTTAGGATTGGGAACCCTAAGACTGAATTTCCCTATATTTGTAGCTGGAACACTAATGGTGCATTAATGAAGTTTTTGGCAGATAATTTCCTTACTTTTTGAAATCTAGATTTAGTAACTATGGGAACAGCAATGGGCACCAAGATGGCTCCACAGTATACTAACCTCTTTATGGCAGACTTGGAGGAGGACGTTTTAAGGCACTGTTCCCACAAACCACTAGCTTATTTCTGTTACACTGATGATCTGTTTATTATTTGGACGAAGGGCACAGATGCACTTAAAGATTTTCATGAAGAACTTAATAACCTTCACCCTACCGTAAAGCTTACCCTGGAGTATTCTACCACCAATGTTAATTTTATGGACACCACAGTCACCATTAAGGATGGAACCTTACATACATGTATTTATAGGAAGCCAACAGACAGACAGAGATACCTACACAAGAAAAGTAATTACCCAAACCACACAAAAAAATCTTCATGTACAGTCAAGCACTCTGATGTCACCGTATTTGTTCAAATGAGGATGACAGGGATACACATTTGGCTATGTTGAAAAACACCTTTGTTGAGCAGGGACACTCTTCCAGCGAAATTGACAGGATAACAGAACGTGCAACACAAGTACCAAGACAACAACTACTTCAAGATAAAGAAAAGACTGCTACAGACAATTTGTTGTGTAGGGCATCTTGCTGATAGGAAGGCACTCATTGCAGCGGTGGGTCAGAGCTTTTAGCTGATTGTTTTGTGAGGGCACAGTTTAGGCCCAACCCTTCCCACCCTCACCCCACCCACCCCTGGAAATAGTAACTTTATACCTGGGGTTCTGACATCATTTCCTCAAGAGTGCAAGGTGCATATCACTGTCATATCCTCTCTAGCACACTGCACTGACAATATAAGCATACACATTGCATAATATATATATTTCAATATAACAAACCTATCACACACACACACACAAAAAAAAAGTAGATAAACATGTGGGGAGTAGTGCAATGTAATGGCTGTGGGGCAGCAGTCTTCCGGGAGTCTTTCTGGAGGCTGAGATGCTGCCCTATTTGCAGACAACTCTCTGCCCTGTGGGAGGAAGTTGCCCATCTTCAGGCCACACTGGACAGTAGTAAGGGAACCTTCCCCCAGGCCACACTGGATGGTAGGAAGGGAACCTCCCCCATCCAGGGAGCACCAGAGCCACCACCACTACCTCAGAGGTTGCTAAGAAAGCACAGCAGTTGGACCACAGTGGGCTATGGGAGGGTGAGGATGGTGGAACAGAGGCACACCCAGTCAGTTGTTCCACTCCACAATCCATACACCATTCTGGGGGAGCATAGCTCCCCTATGGATGCATCCGCAGAGAAGACTAAGGAGGTTGTGGGCAACTGTCACAAGGGAGGCCCACAGGAAGGAGGCAGAGGACACCACAAGGAAAGGAAGCAGCTCCTGGTGGGGGACTCAATTATTAGGGGGATAGAACTGGGGGGAGCAGGGAAAACTGAAGTAAGGTGCCGCCTGGTGCCATGGCTTGAGGACAGGAAGCTCATCCTCAGGATCACTAGAACAGCTGCATGGAGTCTGAGCTGGGCCATTGTCCACCTAGGGACAAAATGACTTGGCTCATCATGAGATTAGAGCAGTGCAGAAGGACTTTGTAGAATTAGGGAGGGGCCTAAGACAAGTAGCACACACAGTATCCTTCTCAGAGGTGCTGCCTGTCAATGGCATGAGTGAGGCGAGGGTACTTTGCACCATGCAGTTTAATGAATGGTTGAAAAAATGGTGTGGAGCACAGGGGTTTGGCTTCATTGGGGACTGGGGTTCCACCTGGAGGGACACCAGCCTATACTGGCAGGATGGGAACAATTCTTTTGAGCAATCAGTTTAAATGCTTCATTGGCAAGCTTTTAAACTAGTCATTGGGGGAGGCACTGATAAACAGTAGGAAAATCCCAGCCTCTCCCTACAAAACAGGGTACTAAATTAGAAAAAGACTGAGGTAGAAAGGTCAGTGGGGGATGCTGCAACAGAAGGTAAAGCCATCAAAAAATGTAGAGCAATGAGTACCAATGCCCGTAGTCTGAGTAACAAGCTTCCTGAATTAGTGGCCTTGATGGAGGAGGAACATTTGGATATCGTGGCAGTCACAGAAACATGGTACACACAAAACCATGACTGGGACATAAACATACCAGGATACACTATCTACAGGAGGGACAGGGAGGGTAAAAGAGGAGGAGGAGTAGCTACATAAGGGAGGAATCAAAGCAACAGAACAAAAGGGTAAACAGGGAGGAGGAGAAGAAGCACTGTGGGTAAATTTGGAGACCGGCAATGGCACCACAATCTGCACAGGATTGTATACAGACCCCCTTCTCAGGGGGAGGAAATGGACAAGGAAATGATAGAAAGTATACTTAGAATGGCAGAAAAAGGGGAGATATTGCTGATGGGTGATCTGAATATGCCAGATGTTAACTGGAGTGCAGTTGCAGCAGCCACTTCGAAGAGTGGAGTTATTCTAGATGCCCTACAGGGGGCACGCCTTAGACAACTAGTATTGGAGCACACTCAAGAGTGAGCAATCTTAGACCTGGTTCTTCTCAAATGGAGATGAAGAGAGGATCACAGATGTAAGTGGTAGCCATCTGGGAACTAGCTACCATCGAACGGGTATGGTTCACAATTAACACAGCAATAGAGTCAAGCATACAAAGGCAAAAGTACTGGACTTTAGGAGGGCTGACTTGCTAAAATGGGTGAGTGCCTAAGGAATGCACTAGCAAATAGGCAGGAAGGAGGGTGGAAGAACAATGAGGAATAATAAAACTGCCATCACAGAGGTAACAAGCCTTGTGTGAAGCAAATAAACAAAACAAAACGATGTAAGAAACCACTATGGTTCTCAAAGGAAGTGGCAGTGAAGGTTCAAGAGAAAAGAAAGCATTCAGGAAGTACAAGGAATCACAGAAGGAGCAGGACAGAGAACTGTATCAGTTAAAGCAAAGGAAGCTGGGAAGGCAGTCAGAACAGCAAAGGCCCAAACCGAGGAAAAGATAGCCAACTCATTTAAGAAGGGATAAAACCTTTTATAGGTACATCAGGAGCCTAAGGAAGACCAAGGAGGGATAGTGAGGCTTAATAAAGGGAGGGAGGGTGGGCAGAGGGTGACGTGAAGGCAGAGATACTGAACAAATATTTTTGCTCAGTATTTACAAAGGAAGAGGGGGAAGTACCTAAAACAAACAGTAAAACACTCTGGATACAGAAGTTGATACCAGCCCATTTACAGAAGAAAGGGTTCTGAAAGAAATCTTAGAACTGAAGGTGGACAAAGCAATGGGGCCTGATGGGATTCATCCCAAAATTCTAAAAGAACTAAAGGTAGAACTAGTGACACCACTGACTACCCTTTTTAACAAATCATGGGAGGATGGGGTGGTACCCGAGGACTGGAGGAGGGCAGATGTGATTCCCCTTCATAAAAGTGGAGCAGAAGCAGGAAACTACAGACCTGTTAGTTTAACCTCAGTGGTAGGGAAATGATGGAATCACTTGAAGGAAAGAATTGTCGAGTATCTAGAGGCCAGAGGGCACAGGACCTAAGGCAACATGGATTCACAGCGGAAGGTCATGCCAGACAAATCTGATAGATTTCTTTGACTGGGTGACCAAAGTGTAGATCAGGAGGGGCTGTGGACATGGCCTACCTAGACTTTAGCAAGGCATTTGACACAGTCCCACACAAAAGATTAATATACAAGTTAGCCAGCCTGGGAGTGGGTCCCAAGATGACAGCCTGGGTAAAGAATTGGCTGGAGAATAGGACACAGAGAGTAATAGTAAATGGAGTCCACTCTGAAGAAAGGGGGTTACTAGTGGGGTACCGCAGGGTTCAGTATTAGGACCGGTCCTCTTCAATGTCTTTATAAGTGACATTGCAGAGGGACTGGAAGGAAAAGTATGTCTCTTTGCAGATGACACAAAGATCTGCAACAGAGTTGATGCACAAGGTGGGGTGAAAAGGATGAGAAGGGACTTGGCAAGGTTAGATGAATGGTCAAATGTATGGCAGCTTAGATTCAATGCTAAGAAGTGCAAGGTAATGCACCTGGGAAACAAAAACCCAGGGGAAGAGTACACAATGGGGGGTGAGATACTAACAACAACAAAAATGGAAAGGGACCCGGGGATAGTCATATCAGATGACCTAAAGGTGGGCAAGCAATGTGAGAGGGCAGCAAGGAGGGCTGTGGGGATACTGGGATGCATAGGGAGAGGCTTCACCAGTAGAAAACAGGAAGTTATTATCCCTCTGTACAGACAGCTGGTGAGACCACATCTGGAGTATTGCGTGCAGTTCTGGAGACCCAGTTTCCGCAAAGACATAGACAGGATGGAAGCTGTCCAGAGGAGGGCAAGTAAAATGGTGCAGGGTCTGCACCGGAAGACATATGAAGAGAGACTTAAGGAGCTTAATATGTATAGCCTCAAGGAAAGGAGGGAGAGGGGGGACATGATAGAAACTTTCAAGTACCTCAAGCGAATCAACAAAGTCCAAGAGGGTAGCATCTTTCAAAAAAAGAGGTGTGCAAGAACAAGTGGGCACAATTTGAAGATAGAGGGGGCAGCTCAGAGGTAATTTAAGGAAGTATTGTTTCACAGAGAGGGTTGTTGATGCATGGAACGGCCTTCCGGAGGAGGTTGTGGAGTCAAAAACAGTGGTGGAATTCAAGCATGCATGGGACAGTCATAAGGCAATTCTAGGGGGTTGGGGTAGGAAGAAGTAGGCTGCTGGTTAACTAGGATCTGCAGCTTATCCATTAGGTAGGGAAATGGACAGACTGGGTGGGCCAAGCGGTCCTTATCTGCCGTCAAATTCTGTGTTTCTATGTTTCTATGTTACAGACAGGATACCCTTAGTAATCACATATCATCCAGACCTTGAACTTCTGCATAAGATTATTAAAGACTGCCACCCAATATTTAGTGAGGATGAGACCCTTAATTGTATTTTTAAGGAACTACCACTACTATCTTTTAAACAACCACCAAATTTAGCCAGCCTGATTATTAGGAGCAAACTTTCACCAGAACAGAATACCGTGTCACACAAAATGGCACATGACCCTGCAATCAACGCACTTGTAAGACTTGTAAGTTCATTTCTGCTTCGGACTGTGTGGTTACATCACAAAACAGACAATTCAAGGTACATGAGAGTTATACGTGTACGTCACAACATGTTGTTTATTTCATTCAGTGCAAGAGATGTCCACAAACAGGTTATGTTGGAGAGACAAGCCAACGGCTCCGCGCTAGGATGAGCTCACACA
Organism: Neoceratodus forsteri; assembly: GCA_016271365.2. Taxonomy (NCBI): domain Eukaryota; kingdom Metazoa; phylum Chordata; order Ceratodontiformes; family Ceratodontidae; genus Neoceratodus; species Neoceratodus forsteri. The sequence continues at coordinate 99,116,241 of CM057452.1, read as the reverse complement.
GACATACTATTAAAACAAAGAAGACTGAAAAACCAGTGGACCACCACTTCTCCCAGCTTGACCACTCAATTTCAGATATGTCAGTAATGGTCTTAAATGAAATCTCAGAAACACAGAGACAAGCTTTTGAGATTAAACTTATTTTACATCTCAATATGGTAGCAGAAGGGATGAACATAGATCTGGGTTTCATGGGACATTACAGAAATTAACATCCACAGACCTCTTCTTCTTTAGACTGGCATATTATTGGACTTTGGCAAGTGTGGTGTGTGTGTGTGTGTGTGTGTGTGTGTGTGTGTGTGTGTGTGTGTGTGTCTGTGTGTATGTGTGTTTGGTGTGTGTGTGTGTGTGTGTGTGTGTGTGTGTTGTGAGGTAAATGAATATAGCAGGTGTGGGGCTTGCTGTCACATTAGACATATGAAGAGAGACTTAAGGAGCTTAATATGTATAGCCTCGAGGAAAGGAGGGAGGGGAAGGACATGATAGAAACTTTCAAGTACCTCAAGGGAAACAACAAAGTCCAAGAGGGTAGCATCTTTCAAAAAAAAAGGTGTGCAAGAACAAGGGGGCACAATTTGAAGATAGAGGGGGGCTCAGAGGTAATTTAAGGAAGTATTTTTTCTCAGAGGGTTGTGGATGCATGGAACGGCCTTCCAGAGGAGGTTGTGGAGTCAAAAACAGTGGTGGAATTCAAGCATGCATGGGACAGTCATAAGGCAATTCTAGGGGGTGGGGGTAGGAAGAAGTAGGCTGCTGGTTAACTAGGATCTGCAGCTTATCCATTAGGTAGGGAAATGGGCAGACTGGGTGGGCCAAGCGGTCCTTATCTGCCATCAAATTCTATGTTTCTATGTTTCTATTAAGGTAGGCTTCTATTTAGATACATGGAGTTACAGTGTGTTACTACTCTTACTTCACACACATAATGAATATTAATTCTTCCTTGCTTTTTACCTTCACCCAGCAGTGGGGTTGATTCCATTGCGCCATATTCAGATTACCTAGCCTGTTCCTGTACATACAGGAGTGTTATCATAGACTGTCACACATTTTTTTTAACTCTGAACATATTGGGTGTGAGATCTCATTTGCATGGGGGTTCTAGACAGATCTTTTTACATTAGGCTAATATTGTAGTGATTTGTGGAAATGTAGGTATGTTAGACCTCTTGTCTTACACACATACTTTATATTTACGTCTAGTTACCTTACCCTGCGGAGGGTGGAAGTTTTATTTCATTGTGGTTCTATCCAGAATCCTTGGAGATGTTACTACGCAGATAGGAGTAAGGTTAAATAGTGTCACATTTTTGCTCTGTAGGTATTAGGATACATGATCCCTTTTACTTGGGATTTCATTACAAGTTGAATTCCTTTGGGGAACAGTTGCAGTGACTGATGTGAATGAAAGTGCATTAGGAGTGTGTGTGTGTGTATCTCTTTAAAACTAGTTACCCCCCCGCATTATGGGGATGTGGGGTGGGGTAAGGTGTACTCTGTGTGTGTGTGTGTGTGTGTGTGTGTGTGTGTGTGTGTGTGTGTGTGTGTGTGTGAAAAGGAGGAGAGAAATTACATTTTTATCTCTTATTCAGATTCCTTACACACTTTCGTCACATCAAGTTGTTATACACTGGGGCCCAGATATTCAAACTGTGCCAGGCTGTGGCGCAAGCTTGGGCGTAGCTCAACTTGGCTGCGCAGGGGTGTGGACTGGGTGATATTCAATGGAGCTGTGCCATGGCTCAGCAGCATTGAATATCGCACCCTGGCCACCCCCAGTGTGCATGACGCAGTGGCACTGCGCTAGCGCAAGTGGCCAGAGTGGAGCATGGGAATGTGCTAGCACAAGTTCCACTGCGCCATGCACAGCAACCGCAATATTCAAAAGTTGACATGCAAATGGGGCCATAATGTATGCAAGGTGCACATGGGGCCATTTGCATGTCATAATGGCCCCATTTGCATGCAAGTGCGCCGATCTCCGACGACTTGCGCCTGGCGCCCTGCCAGGCAGAAGCCATCGGGGACCAATGCCCCCTGCAGCCTGACTGTGGGCATTTGTTTAAAATAAAAGATCGCTTCCAATATCCGTGGTGGTCCAGTGGACCAGCTATCTGCCTGATCATGGGCATTTGTTTAAATAAAAAGATCCCCTCCAATATCCCTGGTTATCCAGTGGACCAGCTATCTGCCCGATCTCAGGCATTTGTTTAAATAAAAAGATCCCTTCCAATATCCCTGGTGGTCCAGTGGGCCAGCTATCTGCCCAATAGCGGCATCTGTATGTAAAAATAGCCATAAGTCCAATATCCCTGTTGGTCTAGGGTACCCCCCACCCACCCACTGAGCCCCACCGACCCGCCTCCCCCACCAGCCAGCGGGTGGCAGCTCCCCACCCACCTGCCACCCCGTTGCCTGCCAACTGACACCGTCGGTAGGGCTGTATGCCCATTGGTTCACAGCGTGAGCTGGGGTGCATCAGTGGGTTGCGCATGGAGCAACACTATTGCGCCATGCTCAACCTTTTTGAATATCTGGGCCTGAGAATTTATTGACATCAGTACATATCAGGCTGCATGGTCTTATTCATTGGTGGTCCTTGACAATAATTTGTTGTTTGACACTAATACTGTCAATTTATAGTTATATTACCATTTATAAAGTCCTGTTGCTACACTAAAGGTTTTTGAAGTTTATGGGGCATGATATCTAGCTGGAGAGTATAGTTGGGTAATGGGTCCAGCTAAGTTTTAAACATCATACAGTGTGCACTGATGTTTTTAAGACAGCTTTACTGGTAATTTCTTGTCTGTAATACATACATTGAAACTTCTTGGAGTCCTAAGACAGTCTTAGTATAATACTGTCTTTAATATGGGTGGGGATTGTTTTTCATTCGCATTCTTATACACATTGTGACAATCATAGCTTGATTTTAGAGCTATCTGCTTGAGTAGTGTTATCCTATGTCAATTAAATTTATATGCAGTAGAATTCTTTTTATGTGTTTTGCACCAAGCACCTTTGACCCTGGGACCATCCCAGCTTAAGGTAACATGGTACTGTTGAACTTCTCTGACATCTTCTGTTTTTTTAAATGAGTATTTTAAACCAATGGGGATTTTTTCTGTTTTTTCTTCATGATCTAGTTGTTAAAAGTATTGTTTTTTCTAAATAACTGTCATTACACTTCTGAAGAAGGACTGGTTGGTCCAAAAGCTAGAGTACTTTGTTCTTGTTGTTACATCTATGTTGGTCCCTTAAAGGGTATCAAATCATTTGCTTCTGGATCTGTTCTTACTTTTTGAGAAAGTATAATTGTAGGCTTATTTGCTTGTAGGAGCCCATGGCCCTCTAGACCCTGCACTCCCAACCATCCATAATTTTGGAGAGACTGTAATTATATCCTTATTTCCCTGTGGGAATGCAGGGCACTTTGGGACCTGTGCTTCCATCACTCTATAATCCTCTCTGTATTTGTGTGAGAGAGTTCAGGGCCTGTGGGCCATGCACTGCTATGTATGCAAAAGACCTGCACTCCCATCATTCCATAATGGCATTCATATTTGCATGTAGGAGTGCACAGTGCCATCCATTCATAATGATTGAGATATTGTAATTGTATCCCTATTTCCATGTGGGAGGGCAGCGACCTCTGAACCCTGCACTCCCATCAGTTCTTAATGGTATGCATATATGCATGTGGGAGTACAGGGCCCACCCCATCCCGTAGTGTTCAGACCCAAAGAAACACCTTACATTGCAATGTGACCCTATAGAAAATACAGGGAAATTTGAAACCTGTGTAACTCAACATCAAATTAATATATTTTCATGAAACCAGCAAAATGCACATCTATGGGGTAGGCTCTTTGTACCCTGAAAATTTCAGAACAAAATTACAAACCATTTCTTCATAGCAGAGTGACAAAGAAATGACTAGGTACACCTCCCATTACAATGTTATCCTATGGGAAATGAAGCAAACTTTAACCAGCTGAACTCCAGAAACAAGTAATATAGTTTCACCACACCAGCAAAAGACACATCTCTGGGGCAAAGCCTTTGTACCATGAAAGCTTCAGACCAAAATAAGAAACCATTCTGTAACTGTGCAGTGACAAAAAAACAGCTGTCTTAAAAAACCTAATTCGCAAATTGTGAAAAAGAATCCTTTTCCGCAGTTCCTTTTTTCACAGTTGCAGACAAAGAAAATCTTTTTTCACAGATTGTGAAAAATAATCCTTTTTCACGATTCTTTTTTTGCCATTTGCAGCAAAAGAAAATTCTTCATGACAAATTGCTGAAAAAGATCCTGTTTCATGGCATAAGTTTTCTGTGGGGTGCAAAAAAGGATTTCAGCAGCTTAAAATAGCACATTTTTGAGTAAGTAATCAAAAAACTAACTCCAAAATCTGATTCTATGGACACCAACTAGGGAAACACAACTGTTGGTGTTTCCTAAAGCCTTCTATTTATTTAGTAATTTAATTTTGTTGTCACCGCTAACTGAAAACAAGACGGTGCAGAATGAAAAAAGATTCTTCATTTGCCGCAAAAGATCCCACATTTGTGAAAAAGGATTCCGCATTTGCCATAAAGAATCTTTTTTCGAGGTGAACATTTAACTTTTCCCATAGGAAATAATGATAACTTTGAAATTTAATAACTTTGGAACAGATTAATATTTTTTTAACCAAACCTTCAAAGGCATCACTGTGACACAAGACCTACAATCCCTAAACATTTCAGACCAAAATTCCACAGTATTTGCCCAGTAGCATGACAAAGAATTTGACAAAAAATTTTAATTTACACATTTCTGAGACTCAGTATCTCCACACCCACATGTCCAACTGGAACACAACTTGCCACATCAAGAGATCTTTTGTCCCTGATGGTGCATGCAAAATTTTATTCAACTCACTTGAATGGTTGTAAAGCTTTTAAAGTGCAAAATTTTAGTTTAACATAGAAGTCCAGAGTGAACCCTGATATAGGGGTGTGACTGCATCCCTATATATATATATATATACATAGCGAGAGAGAGAGAGACAGAGATCCTTAATTGGGACTTTTTCCTCATGGGGAAAAAAGGGCTTGCTCCATAAAGGGCAAGCAAGATTGTCATTGGTCCCCTGGGATCTGCAGAGGGGGGAAGGGGAGGCAGGAGAAAATATAGGTGGCTCAGGATTAGCCACCTGGCACCTGCAAAGGGGAGGGCCCGGGGAGAGAAGGGGGGATTATGACATCACGGGGACTGAGGTCATCAGAAAGGGGGTGGAGCTATGATGTAAGAAGCAGGCTGGCAAGACAGCATTGGCCGGAGGTTGGGATGAAGGGGCAGGACTTGGGAGGGTAGAAAAGGAGCTGCAGACCATGTAAGCCCCTCTCTCACCTGCAGCTGATCCTGACTTCCCATCCACCCACCCGTTTAGCAGGTCAAGGGGAACATGAGACTTGACAGGTTAGGACAGCAGGGACACTATGGTTTGTCATTTTGTAGGAATGCTGTGTGAGAGCAACAGGCAGTCTGTGGCCAGGGAAAAAGAAAAAATTGCGTGCCCAGTCAGAAGGAGGTATGGCTGGACAGAGGAGGGCCCCTCATGTGGTAGTCACCCCAGAGGGAACAGGGCTTGGGATCAGGCAGGTCACCTAAACTCAGAACTACATAGGATGGGCAAAGAGGCATCAGGCTAGCCATGCCAGGGCCAAGAAGACAATTGGTTGAAAGCAATCTGTAAATATGTGTAACCTGGAAATAAAGGGGCAACCCCAAATGTTATGGTGTATTATGGTGTATCGAAAATGGTGAAGGCATTGTATAAAGTGAATTGTGAATGGAAATCTGTTAAAAAATAAAAAAATTCAAGTGGTTGAACCATTCAAACAGGTTTGGAGTCCATTGATTTCAGGGGAGTCCAGATGACAACTATGTTTACCAACCCATAGTGCATACTTTGTAAATCTGTAACACATGCTACTCAATCAATTGAGACATCAGTACACTAATTAGAAACTTATGACATCACCAACTGACAATTCTTACCTCAACCTCAAATCCATACTTCCATCAAAAAGGGTCTCTCTACAGTTTGAGTCCCCCCTTCTCCTAGACCATTTTAAAAACAACAGACTTTCATTAAAAAAAAGGCTTTCTAAACAGTTTTGGTTTACTAAGTCCCCCAACAAGCACAGCTTAAAAGCAGCAAACTTTCACAAAAATGTCTTTCTTGTTCTTTATTGAACTTTTTTGAGATACAGCTGCATTACAATAAGTATTATTCATAAACAAGCATTTGTCCATGCCAAATGATTGTTTGCTGGTATTGGCAATGGTAGTGCAGGAGTTAAAGAGATGCATAATAGGAATGGCAGTGAAGTACTGAAGTAATGCCAACCCCCACCCTGCAGAGACTGACAGACGTTGAGGGTGTGCCCTTGGGTCATCTGCCATAACACTCACGCAATTCCACCTCACACCACCCTGCGAACACTGACAGGTGTTTCAGTGTCACTTAAGATCTTTGGCCCTTATGCTCACCCCATTTCATAAGGAAATAAGCTGAGATGGGTGCAGTATAGTAGAATGGAGTGAATGTTAGGGCCAAAGACCCTAAGGCACACATTGACACCTGTCAGTGACTGCAGGGTGGGGGTGGAATGGGGTGAGCATTACGGCTGACGACCCCCAGTCACACCCCTGATGCCTGTCAGTCTGTACAGGGTGGGCATTATGGTTGGAAACCCTAATGACCCAGGCATTTGTTGGTATTTTTGCTCCAAATTTTCAACATGGGCTTTTTGGGACCCCACCTCATGCATAGTGCAGTATCATTTCGTTACTTAATCTCAAAAGGTGATTTCACACAGTGAGTATGCCATTCGGCACCACAGGTGTGAAAACTCATTTTGGGCAGGATGTGAAAAATGACAGCTGTACTGATCATGAGGAGATGTGAAGAAATGGCAGTGTTGAACATCTGGAGTGAAAATATGAAAAAGTAGAGAAGTTTATTTATTATTTATTTATTTTATTTAGTTTTTGTTAACCGGGTAGGTGCACTAGCCATAAAATGACTATTTTCAGGCACGACCTGGGAGAGTACAACAAAAACAGAACAGTTGAACAACAGCAACATGGATACAATAATACAAATAGAGGAACAGTACAGCAGTGCTACAAAAATACAATGGGTAGAAACAACAAAAAATAATGGCAAGCATTATACAGATAATGGCAGTAAGATATATAAGTGCAGAAACCACAGACCCAACCTGTGGAGTGAAAGGGTTAATAAGATAGTAAGGTTATATAGAGAGAAATGTGAGGAATGTTCAAACATAACAAGAAAGATTGACAGAAGGAAGGTCAGGGGTGGTAATTGGCAAAACAGTGGATGGTCAGCAACAAGGTTCAAGAAGGAAGAGAGCTAGTAGTCAAGAAGTTATTTACAAAGAGAAGGAAAACTATGGGGAGGGGAAGAGGAGACAGTCTTGGAACTGGATTAGAGCAGGGGTGACAGTTACAAGTGCGTGTTAAAACTGTGCAACGTACGCTCGTAACACAGTAATTTTTTGGAATGTTTTCAACAAATTTTCAACATGGCCTTTTTGGGACTCCCCTCATGAACAGTGGCACTGGGATTTCATTAATCGGTCCCAAAAGTTGATTTTGCAAGTGACACACCATTCTGCGCCATGGGTGCAAAAACACATTTCAGGAAGGAGTGAGCATCCTGGTGTTGGAAACATTAAAGAAGTATCTTATGGCACATTGAGGTTGGCTTCCAGTGTGCCAAATTAATGGGGGGAGAGGGGATAAATGCTGACATGGGGATTGAACACCCTGATGTCGGCAGGGGATGGAGAACGGAGGGTGCGGGGTGGGCAGCAGCAGTTGGAGGGAGCTAATTTGTTGTCCTGCTGTGTAACTGTTTGGGAGGGAGGGGGGCTGCCACTGCAATGACAAAATTGCCCCTGATTGCAGTGGCAGATTTCTTGGAGGGTGCAGGGCGTGCAGCAGCAGTGGGAAGGAGCTAATTTGTTGTCCTGCTGTGTGACTGGTTGGGAGGGAAGGGGGACTGCTGCTGCAGTGACGGAACTGCCCGATTGCAGTGGCAGATCTCTCAAGTGTGGCGCCCGCTCTGAAACTGCTGTCATTGGAAGCTTCAGCATTAATTGGTGGCCGATGGACACGCCAATTAAAGCATCCGCTGGATTGGCCACAACACTGCCACACCTCTGCAATGCTCTACTACCTCAATATGTTTCTTGTGTGCTGTGCACACAAACATAAAAACATAGAACACAAATAGGGTTGAGCTATTGCATGCTATTACAATAAAAATAATGCTTAGAGTGGAGCTGATAATAACCAAATACAGCAAATGCTTTAATATCTGCCATCAATTAACTTCACTTTTATCTGTTAACAGGATGCTATTAGCTCTGTACGCCTATATAACTTTTCCTGTTCTTTCTGTACCAAACATCCTCTTCATAGGATTCTTGTCAAGGCATGCACTAGCATCTTAGAGTTAAGCTGCCTGTGATCTGTCAGATGACAGAGGAAATAGTCCACTTATATGACATATGAGAAGAGCTTCTCTTAGTCTGATGTCATTTAGGTTAATGGCTATTTATGCTGACCTCTTAGAGGCCCCAGCCATGCCCCCTGAGGAAGAGGGTATGTCCTTAATGCACCAAGGTTATGCGGGTTGGACCTGAAGTGCATCCATTTTTTGCCTTGCAAGTACATTTTGGGGTTATTTGTAATTATGTTTCCATTCTTGTACGGATGTACTACTGTACTGCTATGGCTTGATTAAATCACTTTTATCCCTTCTACGGAGTAGAGTGTTAGTTTGTGTGCTTTTTCAGCTTCAGTTTATTTACTTAGCACTCAGCTTAATGTTCAGTGCTACTGACTCAGCATCTTTCTCATTTATTTCAAAAAGCTGGATGTTGATTTCTGGAATCATACATTAGCATCCTCATTCTGTATAATTAATATGTCCTCTCATTGTTGTATGGTTGAGGAGTGGGCTGTCACCATTTTTGAGTTATTGCTTTCTTAGCAGCATTTAAAAATAAAAATAATACATATTTCTGTCTCTTTATTGTGTCTGGATAGATTAATAATTACTATCTGGGGGATCAGTGTAATTAGCTCTGGCACTACTTGTTGGAGTTCTTTATAAATTTGCTGCCAATATTGCTGGAGAACTGGACAGTCCCAGAAAATGTGTGTGTGTTTTGCCCTGGCACACTCACATTGCCGCCAACAGTCTGTTGATATTGGCACCTTCTAGTTTTCAGTGATTAGGGAAGTTTTCTTCCAGGGCAAGCTATCTTCTATACATATTCCCCACATACATGCAAGGCAGTGACTTTGTGTTGTGTATACATTGCCAGTTCCCACTCTGACACAAAAACTGGGGACTGGAATTCAGCCTCCCACATATTTCTTTGGTTGGTTCCGTGGAGGGTTTGGGCCCCAATTGAAGTGCTTGGTAGCAATGAGAAATAAAATGCTCCTGAATTTTGCCCCTGCAGTGTATGCATTACCAAGGTTATGCAGAGGTAGGAGAGTCTACTGACAAAAAAATATCCTGTTCTCTTGCCAGGCAACGCTGGATCTGCAAATAATGTCAGTTGTCCATATTTTGTAAATAAAACTCATGCTGCACTTGTTCAAGGCTCCTGAGTACCCCTTCAGTATAAAACTGAAATATGTGGGCCCAACTGTTTCTTTCCCAGATTCGGTATCTTACATTGATGCTAGCTGGGAGGAAGGCTTTATGGTGGGCTAGGCCTGTCAGAAGAAGTCCTTCTTCCTTTGAAAATATGAACATATGAAAATGCCAGCAGATACAGTCCATACGGTCTATCAAGTCTGCTCGAGTGTGCAGCACCCAGTCTATTAAACTGCAGCTGCCCCCCTACCCCTTGCCTGCCCTTCTGTTTTATTGTCCCTTTTGCCATCACCCCTTCCCATCTTCCCCTCAGTTTTGACCTTCCCTTTGATGCTGTTCCACCTCCTCTTAAAGCTGCCCACTGATTTTACTGATATCACCTTCTCTGGCAGCTCATTCCACCTTGCCACCACCCTTTCCATGAAATAATGCCTCCTCATTTCCCTCCTGAGTCTTCCTCCCTCCAATTTCAGACTGTGCACCTTGGTGTCCCTCCCCCCCTTTTAATCTAAACATATCCTCAGTATTAACTCTGTTTATGCCCTTTAAGTATTTGAAGGTCTCAGTCCTATCCTCTCTCTCCCCTCTATCCTCCAGGGAATACATGTTAAGCTCTCCTCATATGGTTTGTCCTCTAGTCCAAGGATCAACTTTGTCACCTTGCGTTGGACCCTCTCCAGTAGTTTGACATCCCTTTTCAAAGAGGGGCACCAGAATTGCACACAATACTCCCAAGTGTGGTCTCACCAGGGACCTGTATAAGGGCAGAATGACTTCCTCTCTCTCCTAGAGGTGATTCCCCTGGCAATGCACCCCAGCATCTTATTTGTCTTCGTTGCTGCCCTCCTACACTGCACTGAGTGATTCATGTCCCCTGTTACTAGTACCCCCAGATCCTTCTCCTCAACTGAAGTGGATAACTGCACTCCCACCAACCAGTAGCAAATCCCAGAGTTTCTGGCACCCAAGTGCAAGACTTTGCACTTCTTAGCATTAAACCGTAGTTGCCATGTGTCTGTCCAGTGCTCAAGTTTTCAAATCCTCTTGGAAAACTTGACCCACTACTTGACCCCCCTACCACACTATCCACTTCTGCACAGATCTTTGTGTCATTTGCAAAGAAGTGGACGTTACTCCTAATCCTGTCTGATGTGTCGGCAATGAAAATGTTAAATAGCACCGGTCCTAGCACCGATACTTTGGGGGACTCCACTGGTTACAGCTCTGGGAGATGAGAGCTCTCCCCCAAAGACTAGCCTCTGTTGCCTGTCCTGTAACTAGCTCCTAACCCACCCAACCAGTTTTTCCCCTGCTCCTAGGCTTCTCAACTTGCTGGTCAAACTTCCATGTGGCACTGAGTTGGAATTTTTTTCACCATATTTGCAACATGGGCTTTTGTGATTCCCACCTCATGAACAGTGGCACTGTTGTTTTGTTAATTGGTCCCAAAAGGTGATTCCATACAACAACTGCGAAATCACCTTTTGGGACCAAGAAACAAAATGACAGTGCCAGTGTTCATGGGGTGAGGTCCCAAGAACCCTATGTTGAAAATTTTGGGATGAAATTCCTAAAATTGGCCAAGATATCAACCTATGTTGAACTCCTCCACTGAGTCCCATTATAACTTAAGGCTTACTGTGATTTCTCAGTTTGTCGGTCTCCTATGAAGAGTACGGATGTGTTCCTGGTCCAGAGAAGATGACAGCACCAGACCTACAGAGATAAGTATGGGGTGAGGGGGGTGAGTTGAGGTGGGGCACATGAGCGGTGGGTGAGGATGGGGGGGGGCCTGGGGAGATGATGATGGACCATTTTTCTTTTCGCAGGGTAAAAAAAAAGACATCAGAGGACAGTTTCATTTATTTTACTGGGCAAAAGGTAATATAGGCACACTGGGATGGGATCCCAGTGTGCCAATAATGGGTGGGGGCATGCCAACGTGGGATTAGGGCACCCGATGTTGGCACTGAACAGGTTTGTGGGGTAGTTGAGCATCCGACACCGGGAGGGCATCCCGTGTCAGAAACATATTTCAATATTTTGGCACACTGGGTGGGCTCAGTGTGCCACATTAGTTGGAGGGGGGAAGCATGCTGACACCAGGAGTGGGCACCCCAGTGTCAAAACATAAAAAAAAAAAAAAAATTATTTCGGCACACTGGGGTGGGCTCCTAGTGTGCCACATTAATATGAGGGGTGCGTGCTGATATGAGGATTGGGCACCCCTATGTTAGCTGTTGGCTGTAAGAAAAAGCTGCACAGCGGCTAATGTTGAGGGGGGGCAGGAGCCAGCACCAGGAGAGGCTGCATTGCAGCCACAGTTGAAGCTTGAGGGGGTCAGAGGAGCAGAGACAGGGACAGAGAATACAGGAACAACTCCTGCCATGTGCATTAGTGTGCATTCTAATGCACATGGCAGTTCAGGCTACAAATGAAGCACTCCTGTTGGAGCGGTTCATTTGTTTCAAGTTCATGGCATGGCATGTCAGCAGAGCTGAATTGCTGTCATGACCAGAGTGCCTGGTGATTGGTGTACACTGCCACAACTCTTGCATATGCAGCTGTAATTGGCGTGGCAGTGACACACCTCTCATTACCAGGTGTCGTGAACCTGCTCAAGCGGTTCCTAAGTGCATAGAGCAGGCAAGAAGAGTTGGGCTTGTGAGGATTCGAGAACAGAATCCTCAGTCCATGTTGAATGGCAACAGCTATTCAATCTGGTAAACAGAGACAAGGGAGCAGCAACAGCAAGGGGAGTGACTGGCCAGCCTGGCAAAGCAAGAAAGGGAGGGACTTACCTGTTGTTCCTGTGTCCTTCCCGATGTACTGGCTGGTCCAGAAAAGCAGTGGCTCCTCCATCCCTCCACAGTCTGATGGTCCCTGGGTCCAGCGTCAGTGAAAAGTAATTCAGGAAGGGGTGGCAGTGTGAGGTCATCCTCTCCATTCCTGCAGCAGTAGCCCAATGATCCCTGGCCCAGAGAACAAACCCAGGTGGCAGGGTGAGTGGTGGCAGCACCACAGCTAGATGCCAGTCACTGGAACATTTTTTTTTATTTTATTAAAAAAAATGAATGAACTTTTGCACCTCCTGCTGCACAACAAAACTGGTGCGGTTGCTTGGGACAAGCTAGGCCTGGTATACCTTTGCTATATTGAAACATTTATGGTGAAGACTTTTACAGTGACAACAACAATTCACTGTATTGGTCATGCAGGACTCCGGCATGGCTTTTCCAGGTCTTGTGCCCCTTCCATGAAACAAGTCTGTGCTGGGTGGTGTGGGGGCACAGCCTCCCAGTAAAAACACTCTGTTTTTCCCATGCACAATGCTGACCATAATCCAGGTCGACATAGTGCTGTCATTGTAAAGCTCATTGACAGATTTTCTGTTGAACTGGCTTGGTGAAACTGACAGGCCTTATTCAAAAGACTGCCCATAGGGCAGAGTTCCCAAAATCGCTCCATGGGAGCCAGAGACTGTGGGGCTGGGCCACAGGCCTAAGGTGTTGGTTGTGGACCTAGATCGTTGAGTAGAGAGGTCCTCGGATGTCCAGCTGTCTGGACTTGTGCTGGGGGGAACTCAGCTGAGGTCCTCTGAACAGGTGCAGAACCTGGGCATTATTTTTGATATGGAGCTGACACTTAAATCACAGGTGTCAGCTGTTGTCAAGTCCTCATTTTATCATTTGAGGAATAACACCCGGGTAAAACACCTTGTTCCACCTGATGACCTTCCAACGTTGGGCCATGCCTTTGCGACCTCCCGCCTTGATTACTGCAATGCTCTATATCTAGGGCTTCTGGGGTGGACCTCTGCCACCTGCAGCTGGTGCAGAATGTGGCAGCAAGGTTGTTGACGGGCTTATCATGATCTAGCCATGTTACACCTTTGATCCATGGGCTGCGTCAGTTTATTGATCTGTAAGGCCCTACACGGACAGGGACCACGCTATTTGCAACACCTCCTGTGTCCCTACCGCCCCGTCCATCCACTCTGGTCCACTGATGAGGGATTGCTAGAGGTTCCCAGGGTCCTTCTGAAGACCTCAGGGGGCAAGATCCTTTGCTTTTATGGCCCAGGCTCTGTGGAACTCTCTACCTGATCAGGTTAGAGCGTGCCTGTCCACTGAAACCTTTAAAGTTGCACTGAAAATGTATTTGTTTAATTTAGCATTTTTAGATGCTTAGGAATTAATAAAGCTGTAAATTTTTATGTTTATAATTTATTGTTTTAACTTTTATTGTTTGTTTAACTTTGTACAGGAACTTTGATAATTTGAATAGTACCTTTTATAAATAAATCTGACTTGACTTGACATGCCTCCATCAACACCTCCTATAGAGTGGGTCCAGTAACAGAGCCCTATACGAGCAAATAGAAAGGGGTGTGGCTATGAAAATTTCAATAAATAAATATTCAGTAGGTTACGAAGAGTACTGCCAGCATTTAAACAGACAGTGTTCCTTATCAAGGGTGCCAATATAAAAATGTTAGACTGTTTGGTGTTGTGTGGCCCCTGTAATTGAACTGCCCTTGAATTATTATCTAGGTGTGTTTGGGGCCCATTTCCCATTTACTTATTTATCACTGAGAGACTGCCTAACTTCCCCATGAACTGTGTCATTGTTTTCTACCATATAGACTGTGCTGTTACCATGAATTGTGCTAATCACATTTAAACTGTGCTGGGTGACCAGAGCTAAGCTATATGCTCTGAAACTGTCAGTTGCCCTTGAACTGTACTGTTTACGTCGGAGCTGTACTAATTGCCCTGAATTGTGCTATCCACCCCTGAAAGGTGTTAATTACCCTGACTGGTACCAAACTGAATGACGTCCTTTCATTTAAATACCTTGGGCTGTGACTAGACAAAAAGCTAGACTTTGGTGTACACGTTGATGCCATTCACAATAAGCTCCTCCCTAAGCTCGGTGCCCTGTACACACATCGCAGCTGCCTATCCCTGAAAGCTAGGCATGAAATTGTCCAAAAGATGATACTCACAGTCTTTGACTTTGGAAACATTGCTTACAATTCTACTCCTAAGACCACTTTATCCAGACTGGACACTATTCAATTCATTGTTCTTGGCTGCCCCCCTCTCACCCACCACTGCAATCTTTATACCTCACTCTCTTTCCCTACCCTCACTGCCAGGAACCTGTCCCACACCACCAACCTTGTATGTAGGTATTGGCTTGGCTCTCTACCATCCTACCTGTCCACCTGCTTCTCTAGCCCTCCTTCTTCCTGCTACTCCCTTCGATCCTCTACACACAGAACACTTGCCATCCCTCCATGGCACACACGTTCTGGTCACTCTGCCTTCTTTTACAAATTCCCTAGCACCTGGAACTCTCTCCGCCTCAAAATTCACTCTGCCCAGTCTCACCATTCCCTTGCTTTCCTCCTTCAGAGACACACAGTTCACTGCTGTTCCTGTAACTAATCCCCCCACTCACTTCCCTCCTCTTCTTGCTTCAGCTGCCTCCTAGCTTCTCCACTTCCCACCCCCTACCTTAACCCACCCCTCCCCCTTCCCTTGGCTTCCTCTCCCTTGCTCCTATCTCATGCCCTTCCACCTCCCTCCTCTATAGTGCCCTCCTCCCTCCCTCCTCCTTCTGACGCTCCACCACTGCCTCGTCCAACCTCTCCTTCTCTGCAATGCTCCCCCTTCCCCCCTTTTATTTAATCTCTTGCCTACTCCACTTCCCCTTGCAGAGTTCTCAGCATCCTGAAGGGGAGATTATCCAGGCTTCATCTCTCCTCTCCTCTCCTCCACCCTCTCATTCTCAGCATCCTGAAGGGGAGATTGTCCAGGCTCCCCCTCTCCCCTCCTCCACCCTCCACCCTCCCACCATCTCCAATACTTTAAGCCCTGCTTGTTCCACTTCCCCTTGCAGGGTTCTCAGCATCCTGAAGGGGAAAATGTCTAGGGGCCCCCCTACCCCTCCTCCATCTCCCCTCTCCTCTCTCCTCATTTCTTTATACCCCTGCTCTATTCCTCCCTGCAGAGTTCTCAGCATCCTGCAGGTAAATGTCCAGCCCCATCCCACCCCTACTCTCCTCTGATCTCTTCAAATTTCTCCCACATGCTATGAACGTATAGGACAATTAAAATTTCACCAGTATCCCTTATCCCACCTACTATAAGTACTATAACTGCTTGTCTTCCATGCATGTTTTTGTCCACCTGTCCACTTCCAAGATCTACCAGCTTTGCTCACAGTCCTCAATTCTGTACCATTGTCTTAAGCAGACTTTGTTTACTAAGATTATTCTCGTATGTTGTGTACTATATGTACTACCCTGACTTTATGATGGTTGCTGTAGTTTGATACCTGTCACAGAGACTCCAGGATATTGCTGCACTTAGCTAGTTAATTGAATTATAGCTTAAAAAGCTATATCTATGTTATTGTACATGTTATTATTTGTGGTTAATAAGTATTATTGATTTGACTTATTAAGACGATGCAAACATTAAAACAGTTGGATACATTGCAATGGTCTTACAGACTGTTACATATGTCTGTAGAAGCAGAGAACAGAACATGCAGGCCAAATAGTAACAAACTGAATATACTAGCCAGGTAAGCAGTAGGATAATACTCTGTGCCCGGATGTACAACACCTATCCAGCTGGAGATTAATTTTGAAAGTATTAGCAGTTGGTGCATTGCATTATGGCTAACTCATACAAACATATCTTACCTGGCCCCATCCTGCTAGTTTTTGCAGTATTTGACAAAGCATCAGAAATTATGAGAGGTCCAGGGCCACTGTCCTCTACTTTATACCTACAAAATACAAGAGATCACACACACATAGCAAGCAGGTCTTCATTGTCAGAGAACATGCTATCCTTTACTGATATTGTACCATGTCATCTGTAGAGCAGGGTCCCCTATAACTCAGTAACAATCTCTCCAGCACGTGCCCCTAAATGCACCATGAGAGGAGACCATTATAGTAGCATGGTTGTGCCTATTCAGCCGATTCCCTCCCTAGGTTTCAAAAACAGAAGGAAGGGAGTCCAGAGGGCAGTATATTTA
The DNA here is from genome assembly GCA_016271365.2 of Neoceratodus forsteri. Taxonomy (NCBI): domain Eukaryota; kingdom Metazoa; phylum Chordata; order Ceratodontiformes; family Ceratodontidae; genus Neoceratodus; species Neoceratodus forsteri. The sequence goes on along the minus strand of CM057452.1, from coordinate 99,099,481 downwards.
ATGAGGGCATTGGTCACAGTATATGATATTCTGGCCCAGTTGGCAACATGAGCCATGGAGGTAAGTATCTCCCCCAAGGAGAGGATTATCTGGGACCGCTATTTACACAGTAGGAGTCTTTTAACCTGCATACTGAGTGTCAGAAGTAGTTTCAACTCGGAGAGACGAAGGTGAGGGGACGGGGGCCAGAGTCCTAATAACAGCAACTCAGGGGACTGAGGCACAGGCTTCCTAAGTATTTTGGACCCCATCTCACAGGTAGTTTGCCATAGGGGCTGGATCAGCCTGCAGGACCAAAGTATATGGAACAGGTCACCTGGGAGTTCCTGACACCTAAAACACAGGTCAGACTGAGCCAGAAACATAGAAACATAGAATTTGATGGCAGATAAGAACTGCTTGGCCCACCCAGTCTGCCCATTTCCCTACCTACTGGATAAGCTGCAGATCCTAGTTAACCAGCAGCCTACTTCTTCCTACCCCCACCCCTAGAATTGCCTTATGACTGTCCCATGCATGCTTGAATTTTGCCACTGTTTTTGACTCCACAACCTCCTCCGGAAGGTCGCCTGCATCCACAACCCTCTGTGAAAAAATACTTCCTTAAATTACCTCTGCGCCTGCCCCCATCTTCAAATTGTGCCCCTTGTTCTTGCACACCTCTTTCTTGAAAGATGCTACCTCTTGGACTTTGTTGATTCCTTGAGGTACTTGAAAGTTTCTGTTATGTCCCCTTCTCCCTCCTTTCCTCGAGGCTATACATATTAACCTCCTTAGTCTCTCATATGTCTTCTGGTGCAGACCCTGCATCATTTTAGTTGCCTCCTCTGGACAGCTTCCATCCTGTCTATGTCTTTGCAGAGATTGGGTCTCCAGAACTGCATGCAGTACTCTAGATGGGGTCTCACCAGCTGTCTGTACAGAGGGATAATAACTTCCTGTTTTCTACTGGTGATGCTTCTCCCTATGCATCCCAGTATCCCCCCAGCCCTTCTTGCTGCCCTCTCACATTGCTTGCCCACCTTTAGGTCATCTGATATGACTACCCCCAGGTCTCTTTCCATTTTTGTTGTTGTTAGTATCTCACCCCCATTGTGTACTCTTCCCTGGATTTTGTTTCCCAGGTGCATTACCTTGCACTTCTTAGCATTGAATCTAAGCTGCCATACATTTGACCATTCCTCTAACCTTGCCAAGTCCTTCCCATCCTTTCCACCCCACCTTGTGCATCAACTCTGTTGCAGATCTTTGTGTCATCTGCAAAGAGACATACTGAAAAGAGACATACAGCTTTGCCTTGGCGAGGACTACAGGAGTCCTGTACCAGGAGTGAATTATCTTGTTCTGTATTAATTGACTACTGGTGTCAGGATATGCCCGGTGAGCTAATTTTAGGAAAGACTTCCACTCCACATTCGTAATAGGGGCATGCAGTGCTTTCTCCCATTTATGCTTGGATTCCTCTGCTTGGGACGGGATGGTGCTTCGAATGGTCGCATATAGCTGGTTTGAATGCCCTCTTTCTAGGGCCAGCCATGATTCTACCTGGGAGATGTGTTGCTCTTGGTACTGCTTATGCCTGTACATAAGGATGGCACTTCTTATTTGAAGGAATCACCAGATGTCTTTGAGAGAGAGCCCGTAAGAGCTCCGCAGGCCCTCAGAGGAATTAAGGGTATCTGTACCAGGAATGAGCATATCTCAAAGCAATGAGATACCACCCTGTTCCCATGAGGGCCATGCAATTGGTTGTTAATGGTAATCTCATTATTGCCCCATTGTGGGGTAAGTCTTAGGGAAGATGGGGAGGTGCCCAACTTCTTATGCACCTTGGCCCAATATTCCAGAGAGGGACCTATAGTAGGATGAGGGTGAGTGCCCTTAGGGGGATGGTTAAATAACAATAATACCAAGTGAGTACGCTGACATACGTCTCTCTCCATATCCAGCCACTGGGGAGTGTTGTGTTCAGGGAAAAGGAACCATTTTAACGTCTGAGTCAGCTGAAAGGCCCATTTATACCCCTCTAACCACGGAAGACCCCAACCCCCTTCCGACCAATGAGCTCTGAGCTTATTTCTATTGTACCTAGGTTTCTTACCCTCCCACAAAAAGGATCCCAGCAGGGAGTCTAACTTAGTAAACCAATAACGAGGTATTTTCAAAGGAATGTGGGAGAAAAGATACATCATTTTTGGTGCTGTGACCATTTTAATTGCGGATATTTTACCTACAAGCGACAGTCGAAAAGATTTCCATCTGTCCAGTTCTGTACGAATGGACACAAAAAGTGGTTTCATATTCAGGTCCCAGATTTTATGCAGATTAGGAGAGGTAGTAAAGCCCAAGTAGATAATCCCCTTCCCTCTGGGGCCCATCGGAGCCCATGCTGAGTAACTATTTGAGAGGCACACTTAGAGTTTAAAAGTAGGACCTCCATTTTGGCCTGGTTAATCTTGAGCCCTGAAAATGTAGAGAAATCTGACAAGGTGGACAACAGGGGAGGGAGGGAGGTGACAATATTGGCTACAGGGAGCAACAGGTCATCCGCATACATAAGAGTAGAGTATGCCCTTGTTCCCACCTGGACCCCGGAAATTAGAGGATTTTGCCTAATAGCAGCCACCAGGGGTTCTACTGCCAATACAAAAAGTAGTGGGGAAAGTGGGCAGCCCTGACGGGTACCCCTAGCCAGTATGAATGGGGGAGACAGCATCGTATTGGTGAGTATCCGTGCAGCTGGGGATGAATATATTGCCCCAATCTAGGCCCGGAACCCCGCCCCCAAGCCCATAGTGCAAAGTACTTGTTGGACATAGTCCCACTCCAGGGAATCAAAGGCCTTTTTGAAATCTATTGCAATGGCAGCAGTGGGGAAGATAATGTTTGGGCCTTATGGATTAAATTTACCAATGATCTAATATGGTCTGCGCTAAAGCGGCCCTTAACAAAGCCTACTTGGGATGGGTGGATCAAACTGAGAAGGAGAGTATTAAGTCTATTAGCTAGTATCTTAGCTATCACCTTGCTATCAGCATTCAATAATGAAAAAGGGTGGTAGCTGGATGCTTTAAGAGGGTCTTTACCTTTTTTTGGTAGGATAGTAATAGTTGCCTCCCTAAGGGATGAAGGGAGAGACCCTGTTTGCAATGACTCAGTAAATACTTGTTGCAATACCGGAAAGATCATGGGATGCAACAGCTGCCACACTTCAATAGGGAAACCGTCCCTTCCTGGGGCCTTTCCCTTTTTAAGAGAGAGGATGGTGTCTGCTACCTCCTGGGTCGAGATCGGGGCATCTAGGGCATTAGCTTGGGCTTCCGAGATTTTGGAGAGATGTAGGGACTCCAGAAATGAGCGGACCCCCTGGGGGTCTGGGGCTCTGGAGGATTTATATAACGAGGAGTAAAAATCCATCATTATTTGATTAGTACCTTGTGCCGAGGTCTGGGTCCTACCTCCTGCATCCTCTAAAGCTGCTATATGCCTTTTGGCTTGCTGCTTTTTGAGACGGTATGCCAGCAGCTTACCCCCCTTTTCTCCTCCTTCCCAATATTTATGCTTGAGTCTAATGATTGAAATCTCTGCCTTTCTAGAGACCAGCTCATTCACTTGCATCTACAGAGAGGTGACCTTGTGACCTGCCTCTGACCTAAAGGAAGGGACACGAAGGGCCTTAAAAGCAAGCTCCACTTCTCGGAGTTGTCATTCAAGCCCCCTCACATGTTGTTCCCTCCTCCTTCGGCACCAGCTCACATATCCTATTATCTCCCCTCTTACAGTAGCTTTGAATACCTCCCATGTGGTACCCACAGAGGTATCTGCTATGAGGTTATGCCGAAAAAATTCCGTTGCTTTCTTTTGAAGCCAAGGGGAAAAGTCTGGGTCATGAAGTAGCAATGGGTCCAGCCTCTATGCCGGAGACTTGGGGGGGGGGGCCCATTTGAAGGCAAGATGCACAGGGGCATGATCCGAGATAACTAAGGGATGAATAAGGGTATTAACAGTGTTACTAATAATAGTAGGAGAGGTGAGCCAGAAGTCTATTCTACTAAGAGAATTATGTACTGGGAATAAAAGGTGTTGTCCCGCTGGGAGGGGTGAAATATTCTCTAGATATCCGTAAGGGCCAAATCATGTGTAATTGAGCAATTGCGATTACAGCCCTGGAGTGAGGCTCAGTATTGGAAGGGGATCTATCCATGAAAGGGTCCAGAGTAAGATTAAAATTGCCCTCTAATAAAATGGGGGTGTCTTCTGGAGCTATGGATCCCAGCACCTGGGCCAACTTGTGAAAGAAGGAGGGCGAGTCCTCATTTGGAACATATACGTTGCCCAGGATCAGAGGGCCCTCCCCAGTATCCATGAGTACCACCACCCATCTACCCTCAGGGTCTCTCACTTGTCTCTGCAATTTCCATTGTAGTTGCTTGTGAAGCAGAATTGCCACCCTTCTCTTTCTAGAGAAGGCCAAGGCATGAATGACCTGACCTACCCACTCTCTCTTCAGTCTCTCAGGATCCTCCCCAGTAAGTTTGGGCTCCTGCAGGAAGGTGACCCTCACTCTCAGTCTCTTAAAGTGGCACAAAACTTGCTTCCTCTTGTTTGGGGTGTTAAGCCCTCTGACGTTCCATGTCAGACAAGTGATATCACCTGTTAGTAAAAGGGAGCAAATATTTAATTAAGAGATTTATCAAGAACAACCAGCAGATAGGGGGTGAGGGCAGCCCAACCAAAAGAGGCAAATTTCTATACAGCGCCACCAGATATGGAGAGAGTGGGTAAAGCCCATATACCCTGCCCCTACCAGATGACCTTATACTAACAAATAACAAAACATCTGTGTGTGTCTCTTGTGAAACAAACATACATAAACACATTAACAAACTATATACATTGTGCACAGTGTACCATGCAATTTGGTGATATACAGGCGTCTCTTCAGCAGCAGCAGAGCCCTGCTGTAGGCCAGCTCCTATTCCCAGGGCATTATCAAGTGGTATCCATCCTTCCTAAGCACTATGGTTAGTGCAGGGGGGTTCCCCCTGAGAGAATCAAGCAACCCAATAGGAAGGTTGGACCACGTGGCTCATTACAACCCCAGAGGGTTGAGAGAGCTGCTCCAGTGCTGTAGCTCAGAAGCTGGGGTAGTTAAAGTGGGACTACACAGTGCTTCTAATGAGGTGGGGGCTTGCAGGAAAGAAAGTGGGGAGGACTGCCCACTATTTCAGCGAGCCTAGGGTTATTGCTGATGGGTGTCCTCATGCTCTCACAACAAAAAACCTGGTGAGGTCAGGCTCGTTACACCTATGAAGAATGTACTGTAAGCCACCCAATGCAGGGACTGGGAGATCTCCCCTTGATAGAAAAAAATGATAATAAAAAAAAACCATACCAGAGGGGCACAGGACTGTGCCATTCACCACTTAGGCCCTCACGTAAAACACATCCTGGCTACCCATTCAGCACAACAGTTTACGCATGCTGACAAATACTTTCATATTATATAACACAGCTTCCCAGCGGATCTCACCCCCCACACACAAGTAAGTGAGGTAGAACCCACAAAAGTTCTGCTGTTTAATCAGATGGTACAAAGAAGGCCTTCTTTGCCATCTAGATGTGTCTGGACCTTTGATCAGGACGTCCACTGAGAGCATGTTGGTAGACCTCATTGAATCCCTCCCGGTATAGAAGTGAGGCATCTTCTCTGCCACATGGCAGTGCAAATCGGGGGTCAAGGTTGGGGTGAAAAGGGGCTCAAAAGTTCCCTTACATGGGTAACATGGAGAAAGGGTAGCAGATGGGTCAGCCAAAGAGATTTTCCACTGACGATCAATTTAGGCACCCCAAACTCACCCCGTACCAACAACTCTCCAGGGGATTAAAAAAACAGGAATAGAAAGAAAATAGGATGACTACTTATCTGACCACACCGGTGGGTTCTCTGTGATCGATAGACCTGGAGAAGTAGAGCACTCAGGACGGTCCACATTGAAGATGAGATCTCCGCTGGTAGAGGAGGCCTTCCTTGTAGCCTTTGGTGGACGCTTCCCTCCGCTATCTGTAGCTCCGTTCTGTGGCTGGTGAGGAGTTGCTGACAAGGACAGGTAGCTGGGCTGCAACATAGGAGTAGGCCTGCCTTCCACAGTCGAATTCACAATGCCTGGGTGTTGATCCGGAGAGCTGGGGCATAAAGCTTCATATCTATTAGCGGTGTGGTAGGTCTGTAATGGATCTGGAGCAACAGTGTCCATGCTTGTGGCCTCCTCTGTGTCGTCTTGCCCTCTCTTCGAAGGATGCTCCCAGCGGCCGTGTTTCATTGAGGATTGCCTCTTTCAGTGTGTTTTTGGGGAGAATTCCCCATGTTGCTCCCTGAGGTCTTGCCAAACTGCAGACCTGCTCACTGATGGAGAGGAGCAGCAATCCAATTTGTCGGTAGCAGCTCTTGCTGAAGGGGCTCCAGGGTAGTGGCGGTGAATTCTTGTGGCCAGTTGCACCATACAAAATCCATGAGTGCATCAGGAGATTCAAAACTGTTCGGGACCCCATTATGCATAACGTGCATCGTGGCTGGGTAACGCAAGGAAAAAGACAGTCCAATAGTGTGCATTTTATGCCTTGCCTCAGAGCATGCTCTGCGTTTGTCCAACAGATCCTTAGAGAAGTCCTGAAAGATGTGGATCCTATTTGATCTCCATACTACATGCTGTAACTCACAAGCTCTACTTAGGACCTTCTCTTTGTCCCTAAAATCAATAAATCGGGCTATGATAGGTCGTGGTCTGTCCTGGGCCTGAGACATGGGGACTAATGTACGATGTGCGCTATCCACCTGAAGCGGTATCAATGGGTCCAACTGCAGCATTTCAGCGATGGCTAATTGTAGAAATCCCTCAGTTTCTTTGCCTTCTACATGCTCAGGGAAGCCCAGGAAGCAATGATTATTATGGTGACCTCGATTCTCGAGGTCATCCATCTTACTGCGCAGCATCTGTATGGTCCGTTGTTGATCTCTTAATTCTGCCCTTAAGTCCTGAACATGCCCCTCCATCATCGAGACCCACCTGTTTGGTATGCAGCATCCTGGCTTCTAAATTTTGAACCACTTGGGTGTTTCGATTAGTTGCCACAGTGACTTGTGCCATCTGGGGTATAAGTTGGCCGAACATCTCCTCAACTGACGGTTGCTCCCAGGTTTGTGGCAAGTGGCCTTCAGCCATATTTTCAGGCCTACCTCATCCAGGAGGCTGTTCAGTAAAATAGCAATTTTCACACAACAAATGAAGGCTTTTTGTATCAATGAAGCTAAATTAGTGTAGCTTGAGTATTTCCCCACAAATTACAGTAGAGTGAGGATATAATACCAGCTGGTAGAAAAAGGATTTTAAAGGATATTTCCCTCTGGGATGTGGAGCTGATCTTTAAGATGCCATCCTATTTAGCACCCCTAGTGGCCAGTCCACATATTATTTGGATTGTAATGTAATGCACATGTTTATTGTCTACTGAGGTTTTCACCTCCTCCATCTGTAACTCCCCCCCCCCCAAAATGCTTCTGGAAATGAGCTGTTCACAGTTCATGTTGCCCTGCTGGTGAATTTTTTCTAAATAAATATAAATAAATGAATAACTGTGTTAAATGTCCCGGGACTATGGCAATTGCCCAGGAACTGTGCTGATCGCTAATGAACTGTGCTAATTGCCCTGAAATGTCTAGAGTCTAATCTAACCATATAACAGTTTGGCACCCATGTGTCATTTGTAAAGTAACTGAGTCCAGGAGCAACAGAAGCAGCTAGGCCAGAAACAATGAAAGCTCAAGAACCCCGGAGTGCAAATTCTTGTGTATGCAGTGTTACCCTAGTCGGTGGTCTACCATGACCTCCCTACCAACACCTAGAGGGTCTAGTGAAAGGAACTGTTTGCTCTTCATTGATCATCACTTTGTTGAGACCTATCAACTGATGCAGGAGTCCTGAAATGCTTTGGCCTGATGGTCTGGTACGACTTCTACCAGGCAGCCAAGTCCTTTGAGTAAGGGGAGGAGGTGTGCCCCTGATGCTTCCCACAGTCCCGAATGTAACTCTTCTGGTCTCTCCTGGGGTGCATTTCCATAATGCCTTCTGGTATACTTTTCCTGGAACATCCCCTTGTGTGTGTATCCCATTGACTGTAAAGTTCACTTGCTGGTCATCCGTCATTGCCCCATCAAAGGTTCACTGGTCTGGCATTCCAAGTTGACAGAGTTCAGAGTCCTGCAATTGCCAAAGGGTTTAACAAATGCTTAGAGTGTTAGAATCTGCTATTTAGTTATGAGTACAGAGTTTACAGTTCTGTAAAATTGTTTTGAAGTATAGCGATAGAGTTAAGAGTTCTGTAAGTGTGCCTAAGTATAGTGATTATAGAGTTCAGTATTATGTAGTGCAGGAGGAGTTTATGGAGTTGAGGAGGGGCCTTAGACAAGTAGCACGCATGATAACCTTCTCAGTAACAGTAACCTTCTCAAAGGTGTTGCCTGTCTATGGCATGGGTGAGGCTAGGGTACTCTTTACCAAAGGATTTAATAAATGGTTGAAAAACTGGTGCAGAGCACAGGGTGTTTGTTTCCTTGGGGACTGGATGTCCACCTGGAGAATTACAGGCCTATACTGGCACGATGGTCTGCATTTGTCCGGGTGGGGAGCCAGACTCCTAGTTGATAGGTTTAAATGCTTCACTGGCAAGCTTTTAAACAAGTCAAGGGTGGGTGGCACTGAAAAGGAGCAGGGAATTCCCAGCCTCCTCCCACAAAACAGGGTAGTTAGCAAGGTAAACACCAAGGTAGAGAGGTTGATAGGGAGCAGGACTGGGGTAAATAGAGAAAAAGGCAAATGTAGTAAGGGCAGGAATGTAGCTAAAAGGGGTAAGGCCATCAAAAAAGGAGGGCGATGAGTACCAATGCCCACTGTCTGGGTAACAAGCTTCCTGAACTAGTGGTCTTGATGGAAGAGGGATGCCTGGATATCATGGCAGTCACAGAAACATGGTACACAGAGAACCATGACTGAGATGTCAAAATACCAGGGTACACAAACTACAGGAGGAACAGGGAGGGTAAAAGTGGAGGAGGAGTAGCTCTACATATAGGAAAGGGATCAAAGCAATGGAACCAAAGGGTACACAGGGAGGAGAGGAGGCACTGTGGGTCACCTTAGAGACAGGAAATGGCACCACAGTCTGCACGGGGGTTGTATGCAGACCCCCATCTTAGGGGAAGGAAACAGAAAAGGAAATGATAGAAGGCATCCTTAGAATGGCAGAAAAAGGGGAGATATTGTTGATGGGGGACCTGACTATGCCAGATGTTAACTGGAGCACATTTGCTACAGCCACATCCAAGAACAGGGTCATTCTCAATGCCCTACAGGGGGAATGCCTCAGACATCTAGTGTTGGAACCCACTCAGGAGGGAGCAATCTTAAACTTGGTACTCTCAAAAAAATATGGATAGAGGACCTCGCAATTAGAAGTGGGCAGCCATCTGGGAACAAATGACCACCAAACAGTGTGGTTCATGATAAACACAGCCATAAAGTAAAGTCATACAAAAGTGAGGGTACTGGACTTTAGGAGGACTGACTTTGGCAAAATGGGAGAGTGCCTATGGAATGCACTAGCAAATGGGCAGGAAGGAGGAGTGGAGGAAAAATGGGGAAAAATCAAAACTGCCATCTCAGAGGCAATAAGCCTTTCTGCGAAGCAAATACAGAAAAGAAAATGAAGGAAAAAAACACTATGGTTCTCAAAAGAGGTGGTGGGGAAGGTTATGGAGAAAAATATAGTATTCAGGAAGTATAAGGAATCACAGAAGGAGCAGGACAGAGAACTGTATCAGTTTAAAGTAGATGGAAGGGCAGGGAGGGTAGTCAGAATAGCAAAGGCACAAACTGAGGAAAAGATAGCCAACTCGGTTAAGAAGGGGGATAAACCTTTTACAGGTATATCAAGGAGCGTAGAAAGACAAAGGGAGGGATTGTGAGTCTGAATAGAATGGATGGTGGGTGGGCAGAGAGTGACAGTGAAAAATCAGGGATACTGAATGAATACTTCTGTTCAGTATTCACAAAAGTGGAAGTGGGGGAGGTGCCTAATCCAATTAACAGAAGCACTCTGGAGAGGGGGGTTGATCCCAGTCCTTTCATAGAAGAAAGGGTTCTGAAAGAACTCCTAAAACTGAAGGTGGACAAATCAATGGGGCCAGATGGAATTCACCCCAGAATTCTAAAAGAATTAAGCAGAGAACTAGTGACACCACTGACTACTCTTTTTAACAAATCATGGGAGGATGGTGTGGTACCTGAGGACTGGAAGAAGGCTGATGTGATTCCCCTTCACAAAAGTGGGACCAAAACAGAAGCAGGAAACTACAGACCTGTCAGTTTGACCTCTGTGGTAGGGAAAGTGATGGAATCACTTCTGAAGGAAAGAATTGTCGAGCACCTAGAGGCCAGTGGGGCACAGGACCCAAGGCAGTATGGGTTCAAAGTGGGAAGGTCATGTCAGACAAATCTAATTGATTTCTTTGACTGGGTGACCAAAGTAGTAGACCAGGGAGGGGCTGTGGACATGGCCTACCTAGACTTTAGCAAGGCATTTGACACAATCTCACACAAAAGATTAGTAGTCAAATTAACAGCCTGGGAGTGGGTCCTAGGGTGGTAGCCTGGGTAAAACATTGGCTGAACAACAGGACACAGAAGGTAATAGTAAATGGAGTCCACTCTGAAGAGAGAGGGGTTACTAGTGGGGTACCACAGGGTTCAGTACTGGGCCCAGTCCTTTTTAATGTCTTTATAAGTGACATTGCAGAGGGACTGGAAGGAAAAGTATGCCTCTTTGCAGATGACACAAAGATCTGCAACAAGGTTGATACACAAGGAGGCGTGTAAAGGATGAGAAGGAATTTGGTAATGTTGGAGGAATGGTCAGAAGCGTGGCAGCTTGGATTCAATGCAAAGAAGTGCAAAGTAATGCACCTGGGAAACAAAAACCCAGGGGAAGACTACACAATGGGGGAGGTTGTAACAACAACAGAAATGGAAAGGGACCTGGGGGTAATCATGTCAGATGACCTTAAGGTTGGCAAGCAATGTGAGAAGGCAGTAGGGAGGGCTGGGGAGATACTGGGATGTATAGGGAGAGGCAACACCAGCAGAAAACAGGAAGTTGTTATCCCCCTGTACAGACAGTTGGTGAGACCCCATCTAGAGCACTGCATCCAGTTCTGGAGACCCCACCTCCGCAAGGACATAGACAGGATGGAGGCAGTTCAAAGGAGGGCAACTAAAATGGTGCAGGGTCTGCAAGAGAAGCAGTACGAGGAGATACTAAAGAAGCTTAATATGTATACCCTTGAGGAAAGGAGGGAGAGGAGGGACATGATAGAAATGTTTAAGTATCTCAGTGGAATCAACAAAGTCCAAGAGGGTAGCATCTTTCAGAAAAAGAGATGTGCAAGAACAAGGGGACACAATTTGAAGATAGAGGGAGGATGGCTCAGGAGCAACATGAGGAAGTATTTTTTCATAGAGAGGGTGGTGGACACATGGAAAAGCCTTCCTGAGGAGGTTGTGGGGTCTAAAAACTGTGGGAGAATTCAAGAATGCATGATACAGACATAAGGCAATTTTTGTGGGGGGTAGGAATAAATAGGCTGTTGGTTAAATAGGATCTGCAGCTTACCCTGTAGGTAGGGAAATGGGCAGACTAGGTGGGCCAAGCTGTCCTTATCTGCCGTCAAAGTCTACAGTATGTTTCTATGTTTCTATGTTTCAAGGAAAAGATAGCGAACTCATTTATGAAGTGGGATAAAACCTTTTATAGTTACATTAGAGAGTGAAGAAAGACCAAAGGAGGGACTGGGAGTCTTAATAAAGGGGAGTGAAGGTGGGCAGCAGGTCACAGCAAAAAGGCAGACATACTGAACGAATACTTTTGTTCAGTATTCAAGGCAAGGCAACTTTTATTTTTCAGGTGCCCAATCCCAGAGGTTCTGGGCACTGTACAATAAAAACAATGGAATTTAGACATTATACTCAACATTCAATTAAAACTTCATATCATATCATATCATTAAAAAGGTCTAGATTGTCAGCAGAATTCAATACTAATAAATAGATAACTCATACATTATCTACAGAACAGTGTCTGGGAATGCTCAGCTAAACAGGAAAGACTTGAGGTGGGCTTTACATAGAAACATAGACTTTGACGGCAGATAAGGACCACTTGGCCCACCCAGTCTGCCCATGTCCCTACCTACTGTATAAGGTGCAGATTCTAGTTAACCAACAGCCTACTTCCTTCCACCCCCCACTACAATTGCCTTATGTCTGTCCCATGCATGTTTGAATTCCCCCACTGTTTTAGACCAAACAATCTCCCCAGGAAGGTGGTTCCATGCATCCACCACTCTGTCCGTGAAAAAAAATTTCCTCACATTACCCCTGAGCCGTCCCCCCTCTATCTTTAAATTGTGCTCCTTTGTTCTTACACATCTCTCTTTCTGAAAGATGCTACTCTCCTGGACTTTGTTGATTCCTTTCAGGTACTTGAACATTTCTATCATGTCCCCCTGTCCCTCCTTTCATCAAGGGTATACATATTAAGCTCTCTCAGTCTCTCTCTTCATATGGTTTCTGATGCAGACCCTGCACCATTTTAGTTGCTTTCCTCTGGACTGCTTCCATCCTATCTATGTCCTTGCATAGATGAGGTCTCCAAAACTGCACACAGTACTCCAGATGGGGTCTCACTAACTGTCTGTACAGAGGGATAACCATTTCCCATTTGAACACCTCCACTAAAGGGGTCTCCCTTATTGATAGAGGAAGCAAATTCCACAGGATGGGGCAAGCGACACTAAAACTCTGTTGCCGGCAGATCTTAACATTGTCCTCGGAATCGCCAGGAGGCTCCTAAAGGAGGATGGGGGGGAGGGGACCAGGGCAGCAGGTTCACAAAAGAAGAGGACGGGGAGGTACTTAAACCAAACAATAGAAGCACTCTGGATGGGGGGGTGTCGATGCCAGTCCATTCACAGAAGAAAGGGTCCTGAAAGAAATCCTAAAACTGAAGGTGGACAAAGTAATGGGGCCTGATGGGATTCACCTCAGAATTCTAACATAACTAAGGGGAGAACTAGTGACAACACTGACTACACTTTTTAACAAATCATGGGAGGCTGGTGTGGTACCTGAGGACTGGAGGAAGGTGGATGTGTTTCCCCTTCACAAAAGTAGAAACAAGGCAGATGCAGGAAACCACAGACCTGTTAGCTTGACCTCAGTGGTAGGGAAAATGATGGAATCTCTTCTGAAAGAAAGAATTGTTGAGTACCTAGAGGCCAGAGGGGCACTTGATCCAAGGCAGCATGGATTCACATTGGAAAGGTCATGTCAGATGAATCTAATAGATTTCTTTGACTGGGTGACCAAAGTAGTAGACTAGGGAGGGGCTGTGGATATGGCCTACTTAGATTTTAGCAAGACATTTGACACAGTCCCACACGAAAGATTAATAAATAAGTTCACCAGCCTGGGAGTGGGTCTCAGGGTGGTAGCCTGGGTAAAAAAAATGGGAGGCAGTATAGTGCAGTGATTTAAGGCTCTGAGCTTCAAACCTGGAGACCTGGGTTTGAATCCCACAGCCCCCACTTGCATACTGTGATACTCTAAGCAAGTCACTTAACTTCCTTGTGCTCCCAGGTCACACCTGTAAACAAGCTTCAGCTTAGTGTGTGTCCCCTGGTTAAAAAAAATAAAAATTGGCTGGACAACAAGACACAGAGGGTAATAGTAAATGGAGTCTACTCAGAAGAAAGGGGAGGCTGCTAGCTGGGTACCACAGGGTTCAGTATTGGGATAGGTCTTCTTTAATGTCTTTATTGGTGACTTTGTGGAGGGACTTGAAGGAAAAGTATGCCTCTTGCAGATGGCACAAAGATCTGCAACAAGATTGACACACAAGGGGAAGTGGAAAGGATGAGAAGGACTTTGGCAAGGTTGAAGGAATGGTCAAAAGTATTGCAGTTTAGATTCAATGCAAAGAAGTGCAAAGTAATGCACCTGGGAAACAAAATCCCTGGGGAAGAGTACACAGTGGGGGTTGGGGGAGGTACTAACAACAACAAAAATGGAAAGGGACCTTGGGTAGTCATATCAGACTACATTAAGGTAGGCAAGCAATGTGAGAAGGCAGTAAGGAGGGCTTGGAGGATACTGGGATGCATAGGGAGAGGCAATACCAGAGTGAGACCCCATCCGGAGTATTGCATGCAGTTCTGAAGACCCCATCTTTGCACGGGCATAAACAGGATGGAGGCAGTCCAGAGGATGGCAACTAAAATGGTGTAGGGTCTGCACCAGAAGCCATGTGAAAAGAGATTAAAGGAGCCTAAGTCTCCCTGGGATAACCCTTGCCCCAGTGCATTTGCTCTGGGGTTCTTTTGTTGTTCTCTTCTCTCTCTCTACTTTGGGAAGCCCATGACCCAAACTAATAAGATCCCCTATAGGGTGGCTGGCTATCTCTCCCGCTGAGATACATATATGGCACACTGATGAGTCCAAATGAGGATGAAACACAGGTCTGTGTCTGCTGTTCTCAGCCTTTGCTGATTGTATTGTGAGGCCTTCTGGCACCATGCAATTCTGCTTAAAGTTGAGCCAGCCCAGATTAATTCATGTGCATTTGCATATGCTTCTCATGATGCTTTGCATTATTGGGGTATGTGCAATTTGTGTTCTTTTTAAAGGAGCTTAATATGTATACCCTAGAGGAAAGGAGGGAGCTGGGGGCATGACAGAAACTTTCAAGTACCTCAAGGGAATCAACAAAGTCCAAGAGGGTAGCATCTTTCAGAAAATGAGATGTGCAAGAACAAGGGGGCACAATCTGAAGATAGAAAGGGGGCAGCTCAGGGGCAATGTGAGGAATTATTTTTTCATAGAGAGGGTGGTGGATGCATGGAACGGCCTTCCTGAGAAGGTAGTGGGGTCAAAAACAGTGGAGGAAATCAAGAATGCATGGAACAAACATAAGACAGTTCTAGTGGGGGGTAGGATGAAGTAGGCTGTTGGTTAACTGGGATAGGTTAATAGGTTCATAGAAGTGTACGAGCAATGAAGGCATATGTAAGGATGCCCATTGTATGCTCACCACCCATATGTCCTATGGGTGGAAATCAAATTTTTTGTTTCCCATATGTTTATCCAATCTTTGCTTAAAGGTATTTAAATTATCACTATTAACGACACTTACAGGTAAGTTATTCTACAAACTCACAACTCTCTGTGTGAAAAATAGACTCCTTCTAGTGGATATACATTTTTCTCCAATGAGTTTATAACCATGACTCCTAGTTGATTTGATATTGGAGGCAGTAGTAAGTCCAATTGTGGTTCTTAAATAATCATTTTTTAAGGTTTGATATACCAATAGTAAGTCGCCCCTTATTTGTCTGTATTTTACAGAAAATAGGTTAAGTTTTTTTAATCTATCTTCATAACTATTACTATGTAAAGATGATACTTTTTTAGTGAATTTATGCTGAACACCCTCAGTGAGTTTTAACCCCCTTATAGAAGTTAGTGCACAAAATTGAGAGCAGTATTCCAAGTGTGGATGTACCAGACTGGTGTAGTGGCATAATAACCTTGGAGTCTCTACTTTTGATATTTCTTAAAATAAAGCCAATTATTTTATTACATTTTTTAACTTTAATTATATTATTTTTTTCGAAAGTTAAATTATCTGAGATTATGACACCCAAATCCTTTTCTTCCAAAATACTTTTTAGATAAACATTGTTTAAGGAATAATTGAAGGAGATGTTATTTTTGCCCAAATGTAAGACTTTACATTTGTCAACATTAAAAAACATACCATAAGCCTTTGCCCAGTTTGATAGGTTGTTTAAATGATTTTGTATGGAGCATTTATCATGAAAGGTGCTTACCAAACTACCCATTTTACAGTCATCAGCATATTTTGTGACCCATATCTTATCTGTACTGTACCATATCTTATCTGGCACTGTAGAGACCATAATATTAAACAATATCAGACCCAGGACAGAGCCCTGGGGAACACCACTAGTCACCACACCCATCGCAGACAAGTGACCCTTGACTGATACCAGTTGAGTTCTGTTTTCCAACTATGACTATATCCAGTTTATAATATTAGGTTGCAAGTTAATTTTGACCAGTTCTTGTAGTAAGACTTTATGTGATACTTTATCAAAAGCTTTGGAAAAATCCAAAAATATTACATCTCCCGGAATACCCAAGTCCAAGGCAGCGCTTATTGGTTCAAAAAAATGTAGTAGGTTGGTCAAACTGATCTTTCAGTCATAAAACCGTGTTGAAAGATATCTACTATTTTATTTCTTTCTAAATGATCTATAATATGGGCTTTAAGCAATCTTTCCATAATTTTGCCTATGATGGAAGTCAGGGCTTATGGGTCAATAATTGTTAGGGTCATGTCTGGATCCACCCTTATATATGGGTGTAACTATAGCCTCCTCAAGCCTGAACAACTTTACCTTCTCTGATTGATGAATTAAATAACGGCTAGAGGACCAGAAATTGAATGACTAATTTTTTGTAAAAATCTGGGTGGAATACCATCAGGACCAGGAGAGCTGTTTGATTTTAAAGATTTAATTTGTTTTGCAACCTCCATTTTTGTAAAAACAGGAAAACTAGAATTATTCACTAGAAGAGGCGTATTTGCAGCTTCCTTAGTTTCGAAAACTTTTAGAAATGTCTCATTTAGAATTGTAGCAGTAGGTTTCATCTAAAATAGGTATATCATTGATGTTAAAGGGTCCAATTGTATGATTTCTTTCTTTCATGGAACCAATATAATTATAAAATTGTTTTTTGTTGCCTCTAACTTTAGCAACTAAGTTGAATTTAATTTTAGATTTAGATGATTTAATCATGTGTTTTAATTTTTTGGCTGCAATTTTATATTTTTCCAGGAGACTGTTGGAATTAACTTTTTTATATTTTCTATATAGGTTTCTTTTTTTTTGTAATTGTTAATTTTTGAGGACCACCAAAGAGGGACACATTTATTGTTGCAGTACTTCATTCTATAAGGAACCCAATTTGAGAGACAAATATTGATTTTGTTATTAATTAAATCCCAAATTTGTAATAAATTTAGGTTATTTAGTTCCGTCTCCCAATTCCATTTAGATAAAAAATCATTTATTTTTTTATAGCTTGCTTTATTAAAGTTTTTGATTTTAGTAATGCCATTTGTGCTTGGAAAGTCTGCTATGTATTCATAATTGACCATACAATGATCACTATCACCCAGAGGAGGAAGTATTTTGATGTTATCAATTTTCTCATAAACATTGGTGAGTACAATGTCAAGGATATTGTTACCACGGGTAGTTTTATTACCTATTTGTTCTAGGTTAGATTCAAGAAAAGTATCCATAAACATCTTTTCAGTATTTGAAGCTGATGTATAATTGTCCCAGTTGACAGTTGGAAGATTGAAATCACCCATCAGTATATAGGGAGTATCAATGTGTACCTCAGATATTTCTTCTATTAAACTTTGATTTTCCTCATTGGTTAAACTAGGAGATCTATATATTAGCCCAATTACTAGTGGACTATGGGGGAGAAAAAATTTGACTCATAAGCTCTCATTATTACTTGTTTTAGTTTTAATTGTGTTTGCTTTCAAGTGTTCATCAATGTATAATACAACACCTCCTCCCTTTTTATTTTCATTTCGGTTTTTGTAAAACTTATTATATCCCTTTATGTCAGTGTTACAGTCTTCATCCTTATACCAATCTTCAGTAACTCCACAAATTGATATTTTTTGTGCTTGAAGGATGTAAGTAAGTTCTTCTTTTTTGTTGCGTAGACTTCTGGCATTAGTTAATATAATATTTATATCTGGTTTAGAAATGACACCAGTAGTGTTCGTTTGGGGGAATTTATGGATGATTATGGATGTAGAGTTTGAAGAATAGTTGAAAAATTGAGGTTCAAGAGTTGTATCTAGAACATACAACTCCCCCCCCTTGCTGGAAGTTTAAACAACTATTGATAGAATGCACTATGCTTTCGCCCAATAGCCTACTACCCCTCCTGCTGAGATGGAGTCCATCCCAACAATAGAGGTTTGAGTTACCATAAAAGTCCTCCCAGTGAGTTATACATTGTATATCTTGTTTAAGACACCAACATCTCAACCAATTATTTATTTTCTCATTTTACATTGTTGGGAAAGATTTGCTCTTGAATAGGCAAGATTTCAGATAGGACTACCTCACATCCTAAATCCAATAATTTGTTTGTTAATGCAACATAATCTTCTTTTAGTTCTTGAGAAGAATCCTTTAAAACATTGTTGGCTCCTATGTGAACTATTACCAAAGGTTTAAAACCTGAGTTTTGTAAGATGTTGCTGGACATCTCTGTGATGTCAGTAATGCCAGCACCCCTGAAGCTTGAAAGAGTTCTATTTGTGTTGTCAGGGTTGCAAATTATTCTATCAATATGTTTGATGATAGAGTCTCCTAGCACTATAACCTGTCTTTTCTTGCAAACATCATCTTGATTTAGGTCCAAGTTGTCACAATTTTCTAGTGAAATCAAGGGATTTACATCAACTTGGTCATGCTTTTTGGCCTCTCTGGTGTCAGTAACATTTTGTAGATTGCTGGGAAAAAGAGTGAAGAATTAAACTCTGCATTTGAAAGATTCATATTTGTTATAGTAAATATTGGGTTTTCTATATTTTCAAAATTTTCAGAAATGGGGACACTTATTGTTTCTGGATCATGGCCTGTATCCAAGATATATGTTAAGGGATCAAAGGAATTGAAAGTAGAAACCGTCAATTGGTCTGCTCTTCTGCCCTTTTTGGATTTTTGAATTTGTAAAGTGTACCAATCTTCATCTGCATTATCAGATGGATCTTCTTCCTTGTTCTCTTAACACTAACTTTTTCTTTTCTTTTGTGCAGGGGTATTTCAATAGGTTCTTGACAAGTGGTGATAATTTCATTTGCCTTCTGGCATTTTGATAATGGTCTAAGTTTTTTCCTGATGTTTGGGCTTTTGCCTACCACATGTACTTTGGTGGGTTGGGAAATATCACTAATTTGATTTTAAATCTACTAGACATTTCCTGTTGGCTGGTCTCTAAAAAGCTTAACCTATTGTTAAACAATTCCAATTCGGCAGTTAAATCATGGTTAACTTTACATTTTACACAGGTAAAGGGCAAGGTGACGTTGTTTATCTCAGATATTAAGTACATATTACAGGATTGACATCTGCAACCAAAGCACTCTTTGTTTATTTGGATAATATCTTCCATATTTTTACGTAGTAAGTTTAACTCCAAGATGGTATATTACAGTTTATGAAGGTATTTGACTTCTCAAGCTGTCTGTTGAACAAAATACAGTAAAGCATATAACAAGCTACAATAGAGTATAGGAATAGTATTGATTGTCTGGAAAACACAAAGTCACCTTCCGCCTTCTTCCACCTACGGACGCCGACAGATGCCACTGGCCTCTGACCACATCGCCTCCGCTCGCTCGACTCCGCTCGCTGGAGCCGACATTTATGTAGCACTATCATGCTGATGTCACCAGTTGCTATGGTGATCAAAGGAGACAACAAAGTAAAACAGTGGGGCCGGGAATTATATTGCTCACCTTTATAAAGGCGAGTTAGCCAACACCAAAAGCAGCTGAAAAGGGCTGCCTTTTGAGCACTGAGGAGCAATGCCTGCCCAGTTTTCCAAGCCCTCTAAAAGGGGGTTTAAAAAACACCTCTACACTGATTTCCCTGTCAAAACAGTCCTTGAATTTAAACAGTAGGCAGTACCTGTTAGCAATGCAGAGAGACTAGGAGATGAGCTAAAAAGCTCTCTAGAGCCCACAGTTTTATAGCCCTATTGTGCTGACATCACCAGTTGCTATGGTGATCAAAGGAGACAACAGCAGCTGAAGCTTATCCAATAGATAGGGAAATGGGCAGACTGGGTGGGCCAAGTGGTCCTTATCTGCCATCAAACTCTATGTTTCTATATTTTAAAGTATAGCGAACCCTTCGAGTTTGTATACTGCTTAGAGTGTTTCATGTTACAGTTTATAGAATTGCATTAGAGCAGAACATTCCATAATAATCAGTTTTTAGCAGTAGTTTAATTTCATTGTTTGCTTTAATATTTGTGTTTCTGTCCTTACAATAAATATCTTTTGGTTGCATTTGAGTCAGCTTCAGATTGTAGATGGTTCCAGGCATATGTTAACTGCAGCAAAGGTGGCTGATGGTGATGCAGAGGGTTTAGACACAAACCTCAGTCACGACATAGCTGACAATATTACACAGCTGCCAACTTTAAGGGGATTGAAGGAGGAGGTTGTGCTGCATGTCGCTCTCTGCTTTGTGGAGGAACATAGAGAAGCAGGAGAGCTTTGCTTATTTTTATCTAACGAAAGGTATACCACTGTTGCCTTAAATGTTAGCTCTCTTTCCAGAATACCTTATATGCTTTACTCCGGGGTCCTCTCCTAGGGTTTCTGTATTGTTTCCTGCAGGAGCCAAGCCCTCAAGACAAGATAATAGATGGTGGATGGTGAATGAGGGATTGGAAGTCGGTGTGGGGTCCCCACCCCACAGAGTTCCAGGAGCAGGATAGCGGGACCGTGGGCCCACGGGAGACAAACGGTCATTTAGGTCAACTGAAACAAAGATTTAAAGAAGCGTTTCCCCCTAAGAAAAAGATGTGTGCTTCAATCTTTGCTTTATTTGCTTTATTTGATACTTTGAGAGACTGCCATTGAGTACTGGAATACTGGAACTAAGAATCAATTTCCGTATTGAAAACAGGAAACAAGAAATAAGTGATAATGTTTTAAAAGTCTTAAAAGTGTTAAAGTGTTAGAGGGGTGTCTGATGAAAATACTCTATCGAGTTTTATCAAATCCTGTTTCCAGAGCTCTTTAAGTACTTTTATGCTTTTATATTATACTCCATGTGTTGTTTTGTCCATATTCTATATTTTAATCTATAATTGTAATTGTAACTGGTGTAAAAATTGCTAGACAGCGGGGGTTAAGTACCCATTAACGTATGGTTTTATTTTGATGTCTTGTTACTCATTAATGCAAAGGAGAGTTTAATAGAATCGTATATATTCATACATTCACTTCCCTTTTTTTGCTCGTTTTATCATATTGACTTGTTTTGCCCACAAGCCGATTGTGAGTCAAGTGCAATTAGCAAGTTGACTAGTTGATTAACTAGCTGACAAGCGAGTTGAGTTGAGTTGTCACAGCTGCCCGTGCATGCTTTTCATTACCTCTATTCTAACCCCACATATATATAGTTTACTAATTATTGCCCACTGCCCTAGATATCTTTAGACTTTATGTTACCACATCTTATAAACTACCTGATCTTATCCGCTATTAAACTGTTACAGTTCTAAGCTCGAAGTGAACCTAATTACATTGCTCCTGGGGTCTTTTGTCAGATTAAAGGTATAATTAAATTTGCATTGATTATAGTGCATATGGGGTTTAGTGCTCCAACAGTGGAAGTAAATGTGAGGTCTTTGAGTTAACTGATACCTAACTGAGCAAAACCTCAGTTCTGTTCATTGGGATCTCGCACGAGCATTTAAAAAAGAGTCTGTATGCAGGTCCATTTTAATCCACTCAGAGCCTGATCAACCAGCATTGCAGCAGGAGCAGAGGAGCGGGAGCAGGAACTGTGGGAGGAGGCCATTCTGTTTTACCTGATAGCATTTCCCGACTTCTGTGCAAACTCTACCAGGAGTTGTTAGCAAAACCCCCTGGAGCCGAGCTTACTTTGTCTGATTGGAAAGAAAACTCCTCTGCTTAGCATTTAAAACCTGAGAGCATGTACCCGTGTTAAGTTTATAAGTAAGTTGAACTAATTTTAAAATTAAAATGTTTGCAAACATCACTGTGGTACAGCTCATTTGGGGTACTTTAATGCTATACCTAGTACTTCAAGCATTATACTTAGTGGGCAGAAAATATCTTATACTCTCAGTTTTTTTTTTTATTCTTACCATTCCAGTGGCTTGCATTACTTGGCAAGAAGGAACAAGGAGAGTTCAGCCATTCAGTAGAAATGTATTGCTACGGTATAAGAAAGAAAATCAACAAGAGCAGAATCTAAAGAACATAGAAGGATTTTCTGGAACCGTTCTCTTCATTAACCTGCAATTTTTGAGAACTCTGAAAATAAATATTTCCTCATCATATTACTTAAAGGAAAAGAAAGTGGACATTTGCCTGTATCCAAAATAGAGATCAAAAGGAAACAGAAAATGGTGTCAGATTATTGCAATAGGGGATTTATAACAGAGAAAACAAAACAGAGAAAACGAAGAAACCGACTTAACCAAGTGTGATACAATGGAAGTAAGCTGAAAGACTGAATTCTTCATTTATTCTACTCATTTCTTTTAAAGTTTGCTTAAACATCTCTCTTATATAAACTGTGGTTCTTTGATGCATTGATACTATGTGTTTTTTGCACTTTGCAGCTTGCACTTTATTAAGCATCTATTAATATTAGTATTGGTATAGGAGACACATTTATAGGGTTGGTAGTTATTTTATTTTGACATACCAACAACTTACACTGAAATTAATCACTACCCTCACTTAGTAAGTGATAAATGTTATTGTGTATTATATGGTAACATAAGATAATCTATAGAACTAATTCACATTTTTGTCTGACAAATAAATCAGACATAACAAGATATAACTGATTTATTTTGTTGTGGGTTATCACCTGGGTTACTACTTGTCCTTAGCACTTCAGTGATATAAGAACATTCACTGAATTACATTTTAGAATTAAGCCTCCCTACAACTAAAGGGTGAGCACCCGTGAGTATCGGTCATCATAGATGGTGCAAACAAGGAGTGGGGAGTTAACCATAAACAGAGGTGATAAAACCAAAATGGATAAAAAGGATAAAAAAACTTACCAGAAACGATCAAATGAAAATAAAGGCAAGGAAGGCAAAGAAGGAATAGGAATCACAGAGGAAAAACTTAAGCTGAGCAATCCCTTACAATTTAAACTTGCAGAATTATGGTGGAGAGATATTAAACAACCTACAGTACTTTGTAGTAATCGTACATTAACAAGTACACCAAGTCAAACAGCTTCTGGGAATAAAGAAAGAAATAAGGAAGAAAGGAATACTAATGGATATAGCCAGAACACAGCTAGTATACATAGGCCCAGATAGTCAAAAGGGTTGTGACGTGCGCAACAGAGATGCACCAGCGCAAGTCTGAAAATGCACCATTGTGCGATATTCAGCTGGAGGCAGCTGCACCCCCCAAATCGCAATGCGCAAGAGTGCAATGGTAATAAATGCATGTGCAACTGTAGGGGGAGGAACCATGAATAAATGGTACAGTGAGATATTCAACAGCATGCGCCATGCACAATAGAGGAGCAAGCAGAAGTTTGCGCGATAGCAGAAATGATCCAAAATAAAAAGGAGCAAGAGAGAGGCACAAGAATGCTACAGGGAAGCCAGTGGTGGGAGAAAGCTGACATCCACAGAAGACAGGGAAGCAGTGAGTGGGACTGGAAAAGAGCAGGACAGGGCACACCTGGGAACATAGGGCAACAGGACAGGAGTGGGGAACCTGTGCCACAGTGGACTGAGGGCAGTGGCAGTGGAGGACAGCCAAATCTTGGAGGTGTTCCCGGTGCAGTGGGAGTAGCACAAAGGACAGTGGGGGTGAAGGGAATAAAGCTGCCGGGGGGGGGTAACACAAGCCAGGAACATGGCCAGTGCCACCATTCAGATGGAGGCAGTAATGAGGGGTGTGAGAAGACAGGCAGCAGGGGGGCGCAGCCGTGGAAGGGTCCATTGGTGGTATGCCCCCCAACAGGTGGTACCGATCCCACACCAGCTTCGAGCACTTCAGTGACACCGAAATAGTGGGCCGGTACAGCCTGAACTGGGTGATCCTGAGGTGGCTCTGTGAGCTGTGCAGTGATAAGATGCATGCACCCACACGATGGAGCCATGCTCTGTCAGTGGAGACAAAGGTGACAGCTGTCATGTGCCTGCTTACCACGGGCACCTTCCAGAGACCAACGGGGACACAACAGGCATAACCCAGTCGGCCACATCATGCCTACTCACACAATTCCTCAGTGCACTGCTGCCACATGCTGCAGAGTACATCCATTTCCCCAGCACACAGGTGGAGTGCACAGCACACATACAAGAGTTCCACAGGGTAGCATGTATGCCTGGCATCCGCATGCCACCTGGCCTGGAAGGTGCTGCATATATTAATTGGAAGGGCTATGCCAGCATCAACTGCCAGGTGGTGTGCGATGCTAGGGGGCGCATACCCAATGTCTGTACCACGCACCCTGGGGGAGCACATGATGCCTTCATCTGGCACCAGTCTGCACTGTGCCACAGGTTTGAGAGTGGGGACATCCCCACTGGCCACCTAGTGGGTGAATATGCAAATCACGCAGAAAGACATGGATCTTGGGAGGGGCATAGTCAGAGGTGACATGGGTACTTGCCTAGATGGCCCATGGCAGGGCGGCGCTGATCACCAAACTAATGTCCACCCTCTACACACAGGTGACGGTGGATATCCACTCCATCCCTGGCTGCTCACACCATACTGGCGGCCCACGACCCCATCACAACAATGGTACAATGAGGCACATGTCACCACACGCAGTGTCATAGAGCTGGTGTTCAGGATGCTGAAGGCACATTTCCATTGCCTGGACACATCTGGTGGTGCCCTACAGTACAGCCCTTCAAAGGCCTGTGGGCTATTCCTGGCCTGTTGCATCCTGCACAACATAGCCAGTGACTGTGGGATAGCTGTAGAGGTCGAAGAGGGGGACAGCGATGGGGACAATGAGGACGCTAGTGCAGATGGTGATGGGCAGCCCCCCCCTTGGTCGAAGGGACTCCCAACTGATCCGGATGTCGCAGCTGCACCGGGACACCATCACAGAGGAGCACTTCAACCAATCCAGGTAAGTCATGGGGCCATGTGCAACCACCAATGGCTAGTGCACAACCCACAAACAAGCATGGACAAACCCCTGGGGTGCATGTCATAAAGGGAATTGGCTGAGCATGGAACTGCACACGCCATCAGGGATGGGCAGGACCTAACATGGCATGCGGTCACACACAAACACGCACACACACACACCCCCCACAAGACATGCACAAAGGGTAGGAGGCACGCCGACCCCAACCGCTACCCCTAGCCACACACACATCCACAGACCACCATGCCCAGTGCCCATAATTGTGCGTGTCTCAGACACTGGGCACCATTGCACAGTGGAGGACAGTGCAATGCAGGCATTATCATGCACACTCCACAGTGGCCAGCAGCCAGGAGGGTGTGCACATGGAAACGTGTGTGTGTGTGTGTGTGTGTGTGTGTGTGTGTGTGTGCAGGGCCAGGTACCCCAACCGTGCATTGCACGTTGAACAACACACTGCACACAGGGCAGCATCAGACAGTAGCCATGTTGGGAGACAGGTCAGTCACATGGCACAGTGCAACAGCCGCCACGGATATGTGGATGGCGCCGCTGAGACCCATCAGCAGTGACAGGCTGACCAGTGGCCTCATGGAGTGGCACCGACAGTCCCCCAAGGGTGCCACAGTGGGAACGCGACCATTCTCAAGCAGGGATCTGCAGCTATTTTTGAATGGACAGCTTACTGTATTTTCTTCTGATGCAAAAACTCAAATATGTTGTAACTGAATGAATCAAGAAAAACTCCATTCAATGAATAGTATTCCAGATTTGATGTAAAAATCAGATCCAAAATAGCTGAAGATCCAATTCTTTTGGGATTTATTCTAGTGACACAATACCAAATTGCAGGCCGTATTAAAGAGCTAGTGCATGTTAATGGGGGTCAGCTTACATTAAAATCCCCTGTCAGTACTATTTTGTGGTATTCCTAAATTTACACAATCTTATAAAGCATTATGCACCCATTCAATGAAAATAAATGTAAGGTTATGTACCTTGGAAATAACAATCAAAGAATGAAGTACAAGTTAAATAACACAACGTTACAAGAAACCACTAAGAGAGATTTCGGAGACAATTTTTCATTTGATACACATACAAGAACTACGGTAAAAATGTCATAGGATACTTGGGTGCATATTCAAAAACATTAAAAGTAGAGAATCAGCAGTAATGGTCCCTCTGTATTCAACCCTGGTAAGGCCACACTTAGTGTTGTGTGAAATTGAGAAATTTTGTTACACAAAAAATTCACAAAATGTGAAATTTCGCCTGAAAATTGCAATTTTTTCCCTGAAAATTGTGAAATTTCATCATGAAATGTGAAATTTTGTAATTTTCAAATGAAATTTCACTATTTGCAGGTGAACGTTTGCATTTTGCACCCACAAAATATTTTGTGAAATGCGCAAATTTCGCAACATATTTTACATGGCAGAAATGCCGATTTCACTGCAATTTCACTGGCAAAATTTTATTTCACAACATCTCTAGCCACACTTAGAATACTGCTCATCCATTTGTGCCCCTCAAAGCATTGGAGGAAAAATAATTATAGAAAAAGTGGTAAAAGTGCAAAGGAAGGCAACTAAAAGAATCAAAACTATGGAGAATATGAAATATGAAGATAGAATGCAGGAACTTGGTCTATACTCAGTGGAGTACAGAAGACTTAGGGGTGACCTCTGCCTAACCTATAATGCATTGCAAAATCAATCTACAATGGAAACAGTAGGATTAATCAGACGATACACAAACAAATACACAAGGTCACATGAATACAAATTAAAAGGAGAAATTCATAAGACTGTCAAAAGAAGTAACTGGTTTAGCCAGAGAGTAATAACAATATGGAATATTGTGCCTAAAAATCTGGTTACCAATGAAACATAGAAACATAGAAGTTGACAGCAGATAAGGACCGCAAGGCCTATCCAGTCTGCCAATTTCTTTTTCTACCTTATAAATGTGCCTTTGGCACATTCAAAAGAAGATTAGATGTACAGTACACATGGGTAGGGAGAAGCAGTTGCTACACTACTAAAGACGATGGGTTGATAAAGGGACTTTGACCTTATAAACTCATAACACCTATAAACCTATGAACCTGGGTCTCCCTTAGGGAGATGATAGCAACTCAGGAATATTATACATCTGCTGAAATGGAATCTAATTAAATTGGCCAAATACTCCAAAACTTAAAAATTCTAATCTGGCACCAAATGGTATACTTATAAATCAGTCTGGCCATAAATCATAACACTGCCCCCTCTTTAATTTTTAGGGGAGTCCTTTCTGACTGAGGAAAGGATCACTGAGAAGGTCAAAATGTAGATAAGACTTTCTTCAGATACATGAGTGAGAAAAGGAAGGCAAGTGGTGGTATAGTGAGGATCAAGAGATGGAGGGGGGAATCTGTAAAGGAAGATCAATGAAAAGCTAAAACTTTAGACAAATACTTCTGCTTGGTCTTCACAGTGGAAGGGGTGGAATGGGCCAGCATGCATTAACAGGCACTGTGGAAGTGGATACAAATTCATTTACAGAAGAGAGATTCTGCCAGGGGCTGAAAGCCCTAAAGGAAAACAAGGCAATGGTGCCTGCTGGGACTCATCAAATGGTACTAAAGGAACTGAGCATAGTGCTGGTTGCCCCTCTAGAAACCCTAGTTAGCACTTCATCATAAGCACGGGTGATTCCAGAGGAATGGAGGAGGACCAATGTGGTACCTTTGCACAACAGCAGCAGCAGGCGTATCAACATTCTTTTGCTATCCCAAGCCCTTCTCTCTGGGGTTATAACCTCATCAATCTAACCTGGTCTGCCATCAGATCATTCCCTGGTGCTGAGCAGGTTGTCCCTTACATCTTTGCCCAAACGGAGCCCTCGGTGGAAGCTGAATGATCAGTTGCTTAAGGACTCAAAGACTTCTGATTGTATCAGAGATCATATCACACAATTTTTTGAAGTAAATGCTACTCAGGATACCAAGTCTGATATCACCTGGTGTGCCTTCAAAGCACATCTCCAGGGTATTTTAATAGGGTTAGCTTCCAACAGGAAAAAACTCCAAGAATCAAAATTGAAAGCTGTGTTATCCCAAATTCGGTCTTTGGAATCAAACTTACATTCACATTCTCCCGATGTTGTCCAGCAAAGGCTTGCAAAATTGAAAGATTCCTATTTAAGTTTACTTAACGAGAAAGCAGAATTTGCCATTCTTCACACTAAGACCTCATACACAGATCAAGGAAAGAAGGCAGGGAAATTATTAACTCTTAGAATTAAACATCAGAAATCATCCCGATTTATCTCTCCTATTCATTCCCATGCAGATGGTTCTTTGAAATCCTCATCTCAGGAAATTGTTAACGAATTTATCATGTACTACAAACAATTTTACAGAGTTATGACTAACCCCACTTCCAATTCTGCTCTCTCCTTTTATTTATCAGAGGCTCATTTACCCCTTCTTTCCGAGGCCCATAAACAGGCATTAGTAGCACCTAAATCGACCTTAGAAATAGCTGAAGTAATACAAATCCTCCCTACAGATAAAACTCCAGGACCAGATGGATTTTCGCTCAATTTCTATAAATGCTTTAAGGAACAACTTATCCCATATCTTCTTTCCCTATATCAATACATCTTATCTGGCGTACAACTAGACTCCACTTTATTTGAGGCACTTATTGTTCTTCTACCAAAACCAGGCAAGAACTTAGACTCAGTGAAAAATTACAGGCCTATCTCATTGCTTAACCAGGACATAAAGATTTTAACCAAATTATTGGCAGATAGGGTCAGTTTAATTCTGCTAGATCTAATAGGGTTAAAGAAGGTGGGTTTTATGAAAGGGAGATCCTCAGTAGACCACCTTCGCACACTCTCGCTTGTCTTCTCGGTGTCAAGGGATGCCTCTTTCCCGGTAGCATTGGTGTCCCTTGATGCCGAGAAGGCTTTTGACTGAGTCAACTTGAATTTCCTATTTCAAACTTTGAATGCCTTTGGATTCCCGCACCAATTTCAGGATTGGGTGAAGGCTCTTTATCAAAACCCATCCCCCAGAATTTCTGGAAATGGAGCAATTTCCGAGCTGTTCTCTTTATACTCTGGCACCAGACAGGGTTGCCCCCTTTCTCTCCTACTTTTTAATCTTTATTTGGAGCCTCTAATCCATAAATTGTCTTTATGTCAGAATGTACAGGGATTATCAATCCAAGGTACCGAGGTTAAGGTATCCACTTATGTGGATGATCTTCTTTTACAGCTTTCCTATCCAGAGACTTCTATCCCAGCCATGTTAGAGATCATAGAGGAATATAGTAGTCTATCAAATTATAAGTTAAATGTTAACAAGTCTATTGTATTCCCTTTAAATCACAAAGTATTTAAAAACAACATTACAGCTTTAGGTCTTTCATGGTCACAGGATTCTTTACTATACCTTGGTATTGAACTTACCAGAAGTACACAGCCTACTATTAAGAAAAAATTCAGTTCATTGTTATTAACTCTGACTCAGGACTTAGAATGCTGGTCGATTCTCCCTATCTCGTTGTGGGGAAGGATAAACTTGATCAAGATGAACATCTTTCCCCGGTTACTTTATCCTCTTCAATTACTCAACATTTATTTACCAGGAATTTGGTTTTAAAAAAGTTCAAAGATTAATAATGAAATTAATTTGGTCCAAGAAGCAACCAAGACTAGCATATCATAAATTAGCTGCCTCTAAACCTAAAGGAGGTTTATATCTACCATGTCTTAGTTTGTATCACTGGGCCAGTCATGCTTCCAAATACCTCCAGTGGTTAGAGCCAAACCCCTCTACCTCCCTTCCTCCATGGCTCAAAATAGAATTAGAATTGATTCGCTTGTGTAACATAACTCCTTCCAAGTTATTATTCTTAAATATATCCTCTTTACCGAAAAACTTAAAATCCACCACGATAAAAACCTCCATTAGAGTTCATTCCCAGTTATATGCGTTCGTAAAATATAAGCATTATGCGGACACTTCTCAATCGATTTGGAATTCCCCAGCTTTTAAAATTGATAAAAAGAGTTTAACACCTAATTGGCTACCCCAACTTGGGGATGGAAAATTGGCCTTGTTTCTGAGGGATGATGACTCATGGCTATCGATGGCGGAGTTTATGAATAAATTTAGATTTCAACCATCTGACTATTTCAAGGTTCTTCAACTAAGGCATCTACTTATTAAAAAAATTTGATAAGACATCTGCTATGTCACCTAAGCTTTTATTTCACTCAGATTTGAGTCCCTTGCCAACTCTCCTAAAGCAACTTCTAAATTATATAGTATTCTTTATGATTGGCATTTCCTGAACCTTTTGGTCCCACAACCTACTAGTCAGACCTTTTTCCACACTGGAATAAAGATTGGTCTACCCTTTGGAGTAGTTGTCACCACTCTGTAACACAGGACCGGTTACGTCTCATGCAATTTAATATTTTACATAACCTTTATTACTCTTCACAAAAATTGGCTGCTTGGGGTGCAATATCATCCAATCAATGTACATGGTGTTTACAGGATGAAGGTACACTTCTTCATATCTTCTGGGACTGCTCCAAGATAGCTTCCCTTTGGAAAGATATAAAAGACAGAGCAGACCCATTACTGGGTTTGTCTGATCTTTTCACACCTGAGATATGTCTCTTAGGGGATTATTCACAATTATCATAGTTCCATGATATCTGTGTCTGTTAAGAAATTGGTCCTTAGGCATTGGAAAAATACAGAGGCTGTCTGCTACTCTGAATGGCTTAATGAACTTTTAGCTAATCTCAGAACTGAAAAAAACCATAGCTAATCTTAATAACAATATAACAAAATATAAAAAGATTTGGACCCCATTACATATGTTATACTCAATTTAAACTATGTTTTGTGACCCTAATAACTCATTGTTGGTTTCTAATTATTTGGACTGTGGAGGGTGGGAAAACAGGAATGTGGGGGGTAGGGTGTTGGTGGGGGATGGGATCATGGCTCTTGATTCTGATTGTACATGTATAATTTTGATAAGCATGATCCTGTCTGTTGTAAAAGCAAAAAGTTACAATAAATAATATATTAAAAAAAAAGAGTGGCAGCAGGGAGGAGGCTAGAAATTACAGATCAGTCTGTCTCACACCAGTGGTGGGGAAATTAATGGAGTCCCTACTGAAGGAAAGACTGATGGAGTGCCTGCTGACATGTGGGCTGCAAGACAACAAGCAGCATGGCTTCACATCACAGGGGAGGTCATTGCAAGCAAATCTCACAGATTTCATTGACTGGGTAGCTAGTGAGGTGGATCAGGGAAGGGCAGTGGATGTGGCCTAGCTGCACTTCATTAAAGACTTTGACATTGTACCACACATGAGGCTGATAAGAAATGTAGCAGTGTGATGGGGAGAAGGTGGTGAGCTGGGTATCAAACTGGTTTAATGGTAGGAGGCAGTGGGTGGTGGTAAACAGCAGTAACTCAAAGGATGACAGATTGTCCAGTGGAGTACCACAAGGATCTGTATTGGGTCTTGTTCTTTTCAATGTCTTCATAAGTGTTATTGCTGAGGAACTGGAGGGGAAGATGTGTCCCTTTGTGGATGACACAAAAATCTACAACAGGGTGGACACTCAGGAGGGAGTGGAGAGAATGCAAAGGAATATAGGAAAACTAGAGGAGTGATCTAGAGTGTGGCAGCTGTGTTTCAATGCCAACAATTGCAAAGTCATGCAACTAGGACAGGGAAACCTGGGGGCTGTGTATAAGATGGGGAGAAGGTACTTACAGTTATCAAGCAAGAGAGGCACCTTAGGGTGATCATATCTGATCTCAAGGTGACAGGGCAGTGTGCAACAAGGCAGTAGGCAAGGAGATCTGTATGCTATGATGCATAGGGAGGGGGACTTCTAGTAGGAGAAAAGATGTGGTGTTACCTCTGTATTGTTAACTTGTGAGATCCCACCTGGAGTACTGTGTCCAGTTCTGAAGATGCACTTCTGCAAGGACATTGACACAGTTGAAGTGGTCCAAAGGAGGGCTACATAAATGGTGCAGGGGTTGCATGAGAATCCTTATGAAGAGTGGCTGTGGGAGCTCAACATGTACTCCCTGGAGGAGAGAATAGTAAAAGGGGACATGACTGAGACCTATGAGTACCTCATGGGGGTGAACAAGGTGCAGGAGAGGAATCTGGGGAAACACTGTGTAGGAGGTGAGTCTCTTTCACAGGAGGGGAGCACCAGAACATGGAGGCATGCTATGAAGCTTGAGGGGAGTATTTTAGAAGGAATGTAAAGAAATACTTCTTCACAGAAAGTGTGGTGGATGCCTGGAACAACCTGCCAGAAGAGATGGTATGGGTGAACACAGTGGGGAGCTTCAAACATATGTGCGATAGGCACATGGGTATTATAAACAGAGGTAAGAGAGGAGGGAGGGACACCTGTGACCAAACAGGGTTCAGGGTGTAGTGATAGGCAGGGAAAATAGGGCAGAATAGGTGGGCCTACCAGTCCTTTTCTGCCAACACATTTGATGTATATATTCTATGTATTACTATATATGTCCTTTCTCCAGAACTGGAAACCTGGAATTACCTATTCTGAATCCAGAATACTCCCACTCAGCCAGGTTTCTAATACTAGCACCAATTAGGGTTGCCACCTTTGGAAGAGGCAAAAACCGGATGCTAAACTACACCCTAAACTCCATTCCAGCTCTATCCCCTTTTCATGACAGATCGTGCATTGGTCCGCCTCAAAAGCAATTTGTTGCATTGGTGAAGACTTTATTGGAACAAAATCTGCAGTTCAACAAAAATGTTAACATGCTGTACTTGTTAAATTTGCTTTTCTTGGTTCTTCCTAATTATTTTTTCATTTATTCACTGAAATTCTTTTACTAGGTAAACATGCAGGGATAAAGGAAATCTCATTTATAGATGTCATCAGGGGGAGCAGGGAAATACTGTAAATAGTATACAATTATATATGATAATCAAATTGTTTGTTTCCTATAATGCGTACTTTATATTTTTCCTGGATGCAATTCCTTTTCATGTCCATAATACTATTCTGAGCCAAAGTAAACATACTTTTTACTGGAGGAAACAACTATTTTATAAAAAAAAATATTTAAAACATTTTAAAATACTTAAATTCATTTAGAAATGAAAAAAGTTTACCAGCAAATAAAAGTGGAAGATAACTGAATCTTTTACTGTTACAAAAGTAGGGTCAGATTTTGTGCCCACTTTTGCTGCTGTTCTGTTTTTCAGATGCAGAGTGGAAGAGATTAGATTAAGTATCTGCTAGTGGTCTTAATGGCCACACTTTAAACCTTCCAGGCTGACTGCTTTTACAAGGAAAGGGATATATTGACAACAAAACTTGTTGGTAACCTGGAAATGCAGCTAAAACAATGGATGATATGACAAACTCTAAGGTATGTGAGCACTCAAAATGGCTCAAAAACCTGACTATCACTGAGCAAAACCAGATTATCTGATAGGGATCCTGGAAACCTGATCACCAGGTAAAAGACCTGAGAGGTAGCAACTCTAGCACCAGTTCAGGCCAGTTTTCTACTGACCATTCCTTGTGGGCATTAATTTTGGGGATAGTGCTTCTTGCATTGAAATATACAAAACTGATTCCAGGATTATTCAGAACATTGGCTGAGGTGGTTACTTCAGCATTAGGAATGGGATTCAAATGGAGATCACCAGCTATAATCAAAGATAGACGTATAATCATTTTCAGCCTGTCAATATATTTCTGAGTCTTAAATAACTCCTCAATTATGCTAGGTCAGTATTGTGTATCCATAAAGAAAACCATTTGTAGACCAACCAAATGTATTATATAAAGCAAGAGAAAGGTGCTCTGTGCTCATGAAATAATGGACTATGGGGCTATAAAGAACTCATAAATCCACTTGTCCTCAGACTCATGGTGTCTGACCTCTTTGGAACCCCTTGATGACATCATTGCCTTGTACCCTATACTTCTTTTTTAGCATTTACTCCATCATTATGGCAATAAGTACAGGGAAAGCCAGTCTTAGGCATCAACAATTCTTGCAGCCATGGGGTCCCCAACATATGGAGAGCTTCAGTCAATTCAACCAAAGTTAATGCTACACATTAGGGTCTGAAGTTGACACATATTATTGTATTTAATAACTTTACATTTATTTTCACTCATTGTGCCATTTCGAAAAAAACATGCAAGTAAGCAAAGCAAAGCAAAACAAATTTATTTATAAAATGCCATTCCAAAAGACCATGGCGTTGTACATAAAACAAGTTAAAAATCACAATTATCATAAAACATATACATAAAATCAATTTTAAAATCAGCAGGAATTAAACCTCAGGGACGTCAAAGTTAAAAAGGTGGGTCTTCAATCAGATTTAAAGGCCTCAATGGATGGGCACTCTCTGATCTGACGAGGTAGAGAATTCCACAGGGTTGGTGCTACAAAAGCAAAAGATCTAGCTCCGGACATAATCAGGTGGACCCTGGGAATCTCCAGCAATTCCTCATCAGTGGAATGGAGTGGATGAAGGAGGAGGTAGGGGCACAGGAGGTCTTGCAAATAGCATGGTCCCTGTCTGTGTAAGGCATTATAGGTCAGTAAACTGACCTTGAAGGTGATCCTCCACCACACCGACAGCCAGTGCAGTCTGCAAAGCACAGGTGTAACATGACAAGCCAGTCAACAACTTGGCAGCTGCGTTCTGCACCAGTTGCAGGCAAAGGTGCAGTAATCAAGGTGAGAGGTCACAAAGTAGTTCACCAATGTTGGAAGATCATCAGATGGGACTAGGTGCTTTATCTGAGTGATGTTCCTCAGATGGTAAAAAGAGGTCTTGATGACAGCCGACACCTGAAACAGGCATTGAAGTCCCCAGGACCAACTACCTGGGCACCTCCAACACCATCTCTACAATGAAGTCTGCAACTTCCTACAGGAAATCCTTCTCACCCCTGGGTGAATGATATAAGAGAAGTATCCTACAATCCACACCTGCTCCCACAATACATTCAAAGGATCTAGTGGCTCCAACTGGCACATCTAAAAGGCCCAGTTCTGACTTAAAACATTTAGATACTCCCCCGCCCCTATAATCCAACCTCGGGCGGTGTATCATCAAGTACCTGGCCGGAATAGCTGACTCCAGAATGGGACCCACATTCTCGTCCAGCCAGGTCTTCATGATGCATGCTGGGTCCGATGTTCCAACAAGATAAGCGATAACCGCTGTCTTGTTTCAAGAATGACCTAGCACTGCATAACACTGCCCAAGTTGGATGAGCAGCCGAGGTTGATTGCGCTACTTGCCCTCATAAAGTGGAGCCCTTGGGTATGGGAACCAGGCAGGGTGGACCCCTTTCCTGCACCCATTTCACCCCAGAGCACCTCCTTGACCCCACAATCCTGAATTTGTCCACCCCAATCCCCTCCCTCACCAGGCTTACAACCCCCACTCCTCCAACACCCCCTCACTATGCCCAAGGCACAACAGTGCCTATAAACCTCT
Organism: Neoceratodus forsteri; assembly: GCA_016271365.2. Classification (NCBI taxonomy): domain Eukaryota; kingdom Metazoa; phylum Chordata; order Ceratodontiformes; family Ceratodontidae; genus Neoceratodus; species Neoceratodus forsteri. The sequence goes on along the minus strand of CM057452.1, from coordinate 99,063,771 downwards.
CCTGGAAGTGGGGGCAGTCAAAGGGATGGAGGGCCCGCAGCTTGGCAGAGGAGTGGTGCCCACCGCCAAAGTCCTCTGCCAAGACATCCTGCTGATCACCTAATAATAATCAGTAGTTACTGAAATAAATTTTTTATCAAGCACTCACACACTCAACCTCATACTCTCTTAAAAACTTGTAACACAACAGAAAACTATCCCCCAATTTTCTCCCTAACATAACCCAAATCTTAAACCCCCAAAATAACAAACACCACCCAAATGCAACAGAAGTGCAACAAATTCTTATGAAATATGGAGAATAAAGTTGTATTGTGTTTACTAGCAGGGATTTTTCTTAAAACTTATCTGAGTCTTTACTCCAGGTAACTTGTAGTAGGGAGGGGGAGCTCTGACCTATCCCTCACCTGCAAAATCTGTCCAGAATGCAGTGGCCTCCTGACTGCCACATTCTTATATTAGTAAGTTAAAACAGCAACAAAGAGGAACTCTCACTGCCTCCTTGACAAGTTTTATATGGACTACAGTACCAGCTAGGACAAAGTTTAAGGGAGGGATCACCCCAGATCAACAAGAACATCAAAAGGTGTGTCAAAACCTTAAATCTAACATCAAAAAGTTATGTGCTGCCAGACTGCACAAACCGTTAGAAGCAGTAAGGCACCAAGGAAGTGATTGCATAGGCAAGGGATCTCCAAGGACTAACTTCCGTGCCCCCTCAAAAACAAAACACATAAGGTGATTTCTATTTGAATAGTTCCACATTCTGAGGTGTGACATGCAAACAAGAGATAGTTTGATGGCTTTTCATGCAAACCACTTGATTTGGTAAAATCTTTGTCCAACAGAAGACAGAAAGGACGTTAAATATGGAGCAGGAAAAAGAATAGATCAATGTTCTATTTTAAAAATTTGCTTCTCTATCAAAACTGAATAGACTAAAGATTCTGTTTTCTTAATATAAAAAGGTATCACTAGGGAAATAGGTTTATGTCATTTAATTCTTTTCTGAATACAATGATTGTATGGGATCCGTACTAATTTCTGACTGACGGAATCCCAACAGACAAGTGCCTGACACCAAAATCCTGACTTGTTTGATATTTTGTCTATCAAATTCCCATCTTTCAAAATCCCCGTGTGCAAGCTGGCCCGGTGGCAAAGAGGGTTGAGGTGCTGGGCGCCTTACCTCATGATACGCCGGCAATCCAGGTTCGGGAATGACCCCGGGTCATTGGGGTGCCGGTGTGGGGGGGAGGGCGGAGCAGGATTGAGCATGCTGGAGGACAACTCTCCTCTTCTGAGGGTGGGTTGGTGCCCCCTCATAGTTCTGCTCCCACTGGGTGGCAGTCTTGTAGGTAGCATAGGCAGAGAGGGGGTGGCAAAGACTTGGGTGGCTGAAGAGGCTGAGCTGGCACCACGGGGTATGAAGCATGCCTCCACATGCTCACACGGCCATGTGCTGGGGCCTTGGGGGTGGTCAGGGGAGAAAATCGGTAAAAATGCTGTGTCCCCATAGCCAGTTGGCGGTAGGAGGTGTCAGGGACCAAACAGCAAAATAAAAAATAATCCCGTATGCATTATCACATCTTTTTGTGCTATTAATTGCACACCAGACTTTGATTACCAAACCCACTTCAAACTTCAAACTTTGAACTGAATGGAGTAGGAAACTTCTGGCAGAACCACTAACTGCTTACTAAAAGCCAGAGTTTCTATGCGCCTGAATGCAATTAAGTCATGTGGAATATATTCAGCACTTTTGAATTGTTTGAACATAACACTTTGAATGGAATGATGCAGCTAACTTTGAACATCAACCCCTCGATTCCAAACTTCAACCCACTTCAACTTCAAATCCATTACGAACTAAAATGTTCTACCACCACAATACCAATATGCACACACAAGAGAGAGAGAGAGAGAGAGAGAGACAGTATTGTCAGGATGACCATTTATGCCTGTAGTTCAAAGTGGGTTTGAAGTCCGAAGTGGGTTTGAAGTTCAAAGTGGGTTTGGTGGTAGAATATTTTAGTTCAAAGTGGGTTTAAAGTTTGAAGTGGGTTGAAGTTTAGAGTCAGGGGTTGGTGTTCAAAGTTACTGCTTTGTTCATCCAAAGCTTTATGTTCAAACATATCAAAAGTGCTGAATATATGCCACATGACTGAATTGTGTTCAGGCGCATAGAAACTCTGGCCTTTAGTTTTAGTAAGCAGTTAGTGATTCTGCCAGAAGTTTGTAGTTGCTTTGGTGATCGAACATTTTACTTTGAAGTCGGTTTGATCATCAAAGTTCGGTAATGATCAAAGTTTGCTGCTTCGATGCAGAATGGGTGGAGGACATATTGTTGGGATTTCTGAAGTCGCCATTTTGCATGTGACTGTGTTTTGGGTATCAGGATTAAGAAGTCGGGCAATAATCTGTCGGGATTGTAACTGCTGGGAATTGTACTTAACCCAATTGTATCAGTGTAGAAAGCTCTCTGAAGAAGATATTACTTTGGCCTTTGTTTGGCAGAGGGGCAGAAGGCAGATCAGCAGCAAGCTTCCCTCCCAGCCAAAGGAGAGAGGTGGGTTGGCCCTTCCAGATTTAAGATTATATCACATGGCGGCACAGCTGACCTATGTGATCTCCTTGGTAAAACAGGGTGACATGGGCTGACTAGTGATCGAGGCACACCAGGTTCAGATGATCACCCTCTCTTCACTCCCCCATGCCCCACTTACTCCAGCAGTCTGGAGTAGCCTGCAGAACCCATGGACCAAACATACACTAAGGGTCCTGGTGAGAGCCAGGAAACATACGCAAACCCCAGAGTGAACAGGCCCCCTCACCATTATCATTGGAGACCAACATTTTGCCCCACCTAACACTGACCCAAGATTTCGAGGATGGAATGCACTTTCCCTAGTGAGATTCCAGAATCTGAATTAAGGGGAAGTGGTAGTGTCATTTGTGATACTTCAAGACAAATACTCCTTAATCAGGGCTGATTTCCATTGGTTCCTACAGGGGAGATGCTACTTGACATCAAACCAACTCATCCCTAAAATAAAGAGGGATCTAGCGGGGTTAGAAAACTTCATATATTGGTCAGTCTGATTCACCAGAAAATGCTGACTGATCTCTGGAGCCTACAAAGTCCTCCAGAGAGATTACTGCACACAGTTTGAGGGCCTAAGAGTGAAATGGCAGGAGGAGGTGGGTTCCCCAATTCCTCTGGAGAAATGGAAGATGGTCAGAGAGAGGGAATGGAGGACCATGGTGTCCCCTGGCTGGAGGGAATTCTGCTGGAAGTGCTTGTCCCAGTTTTTCCATACCCCCTCAATCAATAAGCATTTCCATAGGAATAACTCAGAGCTTTGCTGAAGGGGCTGCGGACAGGTGGAAATCCATTGCCATATATTCGGAGTCTGCCCCAAAATAGCAGAGTTTTGGTCGGCAATTCATTGTGCTCTTAACCAAATGTGGAAGACACAAATCCCTTTTAACTTCATTACCCTAGTCCTGGGTTTAAAGGTGCCGGTCATTGGGAACAGAAGACAGCAGGGTCTGGTCCGAGCAGTATGCCTGGTGGCTTAGAAAGAGATAACGGCCAACTGGCTAAATCCCTTCCCACCATCCATTGCTTCTTGGAAAGACAGGGTAGAAAGCATAAGAGAAATGGAGGGCCTGACCATTAAGCTTAGGCTCAATGCCGATAAACATGAGGATCTATGGCAGAGGTGGGACTGCTCAGCCCTTCAGGCTCAGGCGGGAGACCTGGGAGAAGCTACAGAGGATTAGGGAAAATGAAAGTTGTGCATGGGGTGAGCCAGAACACCACATAACTCTGATACGGATGGCTAGGAACAGTGGCAACAAGCTTCCCTTTAGTGGAAAGGGACACCTTCAAGAGCTAAGTAAGGTATATAACAACATGGTTTCTCCAGTTAGTCACTTTGTCTCCAGTTGAGTCCATTTCTGTTTCCCTCTTTTATACTGTAAGTTATAGCAGAATACAGAAGGCTTGACTCTATGAGAAAAACCTCCAACATATCATAAACTGTCACACAGAGGTGGGTGAAGTGGCCAAAATTCGCTCCATGATGCAATTCACGGAGTAATGCGGAATCTGTGAAGTAATCTGCAATGCAAAGCTGAGTACTTTGTGTCATAATGAGGAACGCAAAGTCCATTGATAACAATGACTTCACGTTACTCTGCCTTCTCCCAACCATTTTTGCACCAATTTCAATGCGAAGTACATAGAAATCGGTGTACTTTGCATCACATCGCCTTGTTATTGAGTTCCAAGGCAAATTTTGCAGTGATTCATGGGATTGCAGGTCACATAGGCTCTAGATTGTTCTACACAGCCTCAGTTCTGTGTAGTGATAGATGGAGACAGTTTCCTGTCAGAGCTCTGTGGATAAAATCCTCTAAAAGCTGTTAAAGCCTTTTTGAACCATTTTTTTGCTCAAAGGTTATAGCATCTATAGTAGGAAATCCACATGTGCTTATATCATCAAGTGTTTATTGTTTATGTGTGGATTTTGAATGTTAATTTAGAACCTTCAGTCTGTGTACTGACAGACACTTGAAGTTCGCTTTGGGGGACGGGCGTATCTGTGGTGAAGGTAAGTTAAAACTTGGAGAAAAAGGCAGTTTTTCTGTTTTGGTTATATTTTTCTTGTATAACTGTGTTAATGTACATGCAGTCATATTTTTAGCAATTCTTGACTTTTTTTTGCTGATTGTTGTGGCGCAGCAGTGCATAATTTCAGTTTGTTTTAAAGATTTGGTTATATTACTGAAGTTTTAAATTTGATATGCATTACTTGTAGTGTGTGTGTAAGTGTGTGTGCAATGTGTGCTATCAAATCAGACACAATTTATTGTGCCACAGAGTAATTGCAGCAGTGTGAACCTGCTATCCACCTGCGTGATTTTGTACTGCTTTGTGGTATCTTGGTTTTGGACTGTTACTGCAGTGCACTGCACCCACTCCACCCGTCCCAACTGCAAAGGTATTCTTTCCAGATTGGATTGTGATTTGTGAGCACTGGTTAAGGTGTTGTTCTGCATCTCTTCTTGAGCGCGCAATGCAATCTTAATCTGTCTGTGCTTTTACATCTGTTTAGTGCCCAATCTCCATCTGCATGCCACATTTGTTGTTTTTTTTGGCTTCACATCCACCGGCCCAGAATGAAAGTTCAGAAATCTAAATTTGTTTAGAATTTTCTTGGTGATCACCCAAAATGCCTGCAAAGAGACATGCAAGCAAAGCTGTTTCTGGCCATGGCACTGCCAGTGGCAAGATTGTCCGTGGGCGTGGTAGTATACAGAAGTGCATAGCTGATGTCAGTAAAGGGATTTCTCCATCAATGTTTTTTACAGTGCAATCTGTTGCTTCTCTCATAGTTGGAGGAGATGGTGTTGTCCCAGCTGGTGGTGTTAGTGCAGTTTCTGCTGGCAAGAGTATTGCTGCCTCAAGTTCCATTTCTGACCAGTTAACCATTTCAAAAAATATAGTTGAGTCTAAAGCTATGACTGACAGTGTAGATGATGTCACACTCCCCATTAACAACCCCATGGTACTGAACATGATTCTGATCTTGGCAATGATAACTCACAATATCACATTTCTTCCAGCACTGTTGAGGTCATGCCTTTGCCATCCAATGATTCAAAGTGTGGCGCAAAACTTTTGGGTGATGATGATGATGCTGTGGTTGGAACATGTTCTCCACATGACAGCATCCAAGCTGAAAATGTGGATTTGGATGATGTTGATGAATTTGATAATGATGTCAGTGACCCCTGTCAGGAACCAGAGAAAAAGAAAGTCAAGGTGACTGTCTGTTGGTGTTAAATCCCCCCCCCCTCAAAAAAGTTGCGATTTAGCAGTTCCTGTTGATGATAATGATGATGACCCAGTAATAATCATAGGTAGTCATGGTGGTCAGTTGGAGTCTAAGTGTGTCCAGCCTGAAAAATCATGTAGCACACCCCCCATTTCAGGGGTTAACAAAATGGAGCCCAATAAGCAGCATCAGGGACATGTTAAAAGTAGGGGATCACAATCCCTTGTTTGGGATTTTTTTGTCCAAGATGCAAATGATGAGTCCATTGCAATCTACCAGCTTTGCCATGCGTGTGTGAGTCGAGGTAAAAAGGGGAGTCATCTGGGCATGGGGCGCCAGCATACACATCTTAAGAACAGGCACATGGCACTGTTGACCAGACACCAGATGGCAGCTAATGCCATAGTGGGGCGTTCACCCTCGTCATCAACCTTATTGAGCATGTTATCCCCTTCCATGAGTGCAAGACCAAGTAGGAATGTCTGCAGTAACAATGAAATAACACCAGAGGATTACTATAGGCATGACATGGAGGAGGATTATGATTTAGAAATCTTGTCAAGTGGTGGTCAGAGTAGCAGTGGTGGTGTTGGTGGTCAGTGCAGTATGTCTAGTGCAAGTGGTACATCAACCCCTGTACGTAAAATGGGGAAAATAACTTCATTTGTGGACTTGTCACCTGTGCACCCCTCTTCATCACACGTCCACCCCTCACACCCAGCCATTCACAGAGTCAAGCCATTTGTCACACCCCATGCAAAATGTGTAAGTCAGCCCTGGTTGGAGAGTGTTTTTGCCCATAACCTCCTGCCTGCCTACCTGCCTGAAGTATGTGACCTACACTGTGTAAGCCATGTGATGTGTGTGGACTGCCTGTGAATTCTCATTCCGCCTTAAAGTGGAATAAGTCAGAGTGCACAACAAGAAAGTCATAATTACAACGCAAAGTGGTGAAGTGAGGGTTTAAAATGAGCACTCCGTGTGACAGAACACTAATGTGAAGTGGCCACTTCACGGGCGGAATTTTACTTCACTGCATCTCTACTGTCACACCAGATAAACCTTAGAATGAAAGAAAAATAGTATGTATAAGTACTGCACAGGGGTAGAAGCTAAGCAAAGGAATATATCTGATGCAGAATAGTTTATCAAATTGTATGGTATTAGTTGATATTTAGAAAGCCTGCAAGAGTAAATGTACTGTATGAATGAAATGATGTATTCAGTGTTGTTTGGAAATCTTGTATTCCCCTGTAATCTGACTTTTCTTGGCTATAATAAAGATGAGTTTAAAAAAAATTAAAAGTTGTTTCTTGGTGGTCTTAAGGTTCAAAGAAATGAGTGCACTAACTGGAAACATGTCACTAGAAACTGTTGAAGGGGTGTCTTTTATCAAAAGGTGGTTGGAATATGTTGGTAAGGCAGTAGAAGATAATCTCATACTTTTACTGCCTGAAGTATAATGTATTGACCCCAAGGATGAAATATGTTCCATATGCTGCAGCATTCACCTGAAGGAGTTCTACAAAATCTAAGAGGCATGTTCGCATCCAAATGTACATTTTGTTGTGACAAATGGCCTAGATCAAACGTGGTGTGGTGTACTAAACCCATTCTACAATAATAGTGATTATAACCTCAATATAATAAATCTCCATCTTTCAACAAAATGTGTTAGAAATTAACTTTGCACCCTTTGAACATTATGTGCAGTCTTCTGAAAATGCTTAAATGCAATGATCTCTGGCACACACTAAATGATTGTCGTCAATGTGTTTAAACATTCTCATGGATTTGTACTGCCATTCGTTTAAAAGGTTAGAGAATTTACAGAAGCTACAGTGTGTGTGTGCCTGTGTGCTGTTGTGATGAGGGTAAAGAAATATTGTATATTAGCTCCTCAGATTTTTGAAACCTTCCATGCTATGGATGGTAGTCAGTGGTAACCAAACGTGGGTTCAAACCAGAATGCGGTTCCTAAAGACACCAGTTTATCTAAATTTAGTAAGAACCAGGTCAGAACCATACTCTGTAGCTTCTCCAGGCAGAAATCACTCTTTCAGCCCAAATGGGGCTCCTTAAAACTGAAGTGAAGTGGTGTGAAGAGTGACTGGGCATAATCAGAACTCTTCAGCTAGGAAAATCAAGCCATGGTCAGATCCAAAACGGTTGTGAATGCATTATCTAGTAAGGGATAAAGAACAAATGTGTGACTTAGTTGTACTTTACTTGTATTATAATGGAAAACTACCACTTTTACGTCACAACAAGAAAAGAATACTTTAAAGATATAATCCAGCCTCGACTTCAACTAAGAAAGAAAAACATCGCAACATAGAATCTAAAGGTTTATCCTTCAGTTCAGTGGGGGCCACCAGACTCCTGCCCCCCATCTACTTAAATTCCCCATGGTCCATCAACTGCTTGCCTAGTGGGTCTTCATGTACCTTTCAGGGTACCTTTTTATGCAGGGAAAATGGGCATACTAGGTGGGCCAAGCAGTCCTTATCTGCCATCAGTTTATATGTTTCTTTTGTACGTGTGCCGCTTGGCACTGTTGCTCTTGTCATTTCTCCTTTCCTCCTTTGTTTCCTACTGTTTTCTTTGTTGCTTGCTGCTGTTCTTGTTTGCTCCTGTGTGGCGCTCCACCATTCCCCCATCTCTTTCTTTTCTGTGGCTCCACCACACCATTCTCTCCCTCCCTCTATCTGTTTCCCAGTCTCCTTGCTGTTTTTGTTCTGTGGCTCTGCCATTCCTTCTGCCTCTGCACTTTGTCCCCCCTTTCCCTGCAGCTCTGCCACTCTCTCTCTCTCTCTCTCTCTCTTTCCCCACTGTGCTGTGCTTTCTTGTAGCTCTCCTGTACTTCCTTCTCTTTTTTCTTTGTTTCTGCCTCCCCCATAGCTCTCTATGGCAACGGCAGCTTTTCCTTCTGCTCTGTCTCTTGGCCATTTGGCTGCTGTGCCTCCTGGTGTCCATCTCTTCCTGTGTTGCACTGTTCCATGTCACTCCATTCTGTTTCCCTATCTTTTTGGTTATGTGTTTGTGTTGCCAGTCTGCCATTCTGTTGCTCTTGTGTCCACGTTTGTCTGTTCTTTGGTTGCTTTTGATTCTGTAAGTCTATTTGTATTGCTGTCTCCATTCTCCATTTTGACTTGTATGCATTGCTTTTCTCTGTGCATCTTTTCTGATGTTTATGTTATTTGTCATTGTTCCCTTCAGGTGTCTTGTCCTGCAGTCCTCCAAGTCTCCCTGCTAGCTCTGGTGTGCAAACAGCATCCGTCTCCCCTTAATCTCTTATGACATGCTCTGGTGGGTGCCAGTTTTGGAGACATTTGCTCTTTATTCAGAACCAATTTGCAGTCAGGCATTGGACTCCTGGAAAAGCATTGTGACAGTAGTGCAACAGCCTTGAGACACACTATCATGAGGCTGGGTGCCTAGGATTAGTCTGTACTTGAAACCAGGTCCCTTATGTGAACATCACTCAGGATTCCAGGGGTTATCTGCCATTACCAGTTACCCCCTTATGACAAACTTTCACCAAGAGTCTTTCAGTTTGTTTATTTGTTCTCTTTAATATTTAGCTTACCATGTCTCTAGCTAAGGTTGGAACTACTGGTCCATTGGAACAAGAATATTCTGATACTTCTCCAACTATTTGCAGGGTACACCCAAATCCCAGCAGACTATTAAAGGATGGACAGTCCACAGACTTGTAGAGAATGCAACAGAATTGGTGGCATGAACAGGATTAGCAGAAATAGCCACTATGTAAAGATTAAACAGTTCCTGCTTCTGCCAAAAAGCAGGAACTGTTTAATCTTTATATAGTAGCTATTTCTGCTAATCCTGTTCATGCCACCAATTCTGTTGCATTCTCGACTCCTGAGTAACCTCCCGTCTCCTCACAGTTCTCAGAACTACATGATTTGTTGGTTTGAATCAACTCAGTTTCAAACCTGAATGCCAGGGTAGCTGTCTTACAATCCAGACCATCTAGCTCTCCATGTGGAGGGGTTGTGGAATAACAGATGGACCAGACACTGAACTTCAAGTTCAACACACAATCTCTGTGTGATGTTTATTCAAAATACAAGAAATAATAACCTTCTGCAATGGCACATTTCTTCTTCAGTACATCAGTTTTCAGCAACAGACTATGAATGTCCTTTCTCTGTACTTAGCAGCACCTACTGACACTGATCTCTGATCTAACAACTTTTTAGTGAAAACCCTTCATCCCTATGTGGGCCCCGTTTGCTTGGGTAGTGAGGGCTCAAAAAGAAAAAAAAAAAACAAGCTAAAAACAAAGAACCTCAATGCAGAATCACTGAAAAAAGGGTTATCCCAAAGGGCATTGGCAGCAAATCAGGTTTGAAAGAAATACATCATACATACTTCCACAAAGGAAAGCATCATGGGATATGTGTTACTCACCATGATATTTCAGACTTGTTCAACTTACAGCAATTTACATGCATTTTAAATAGCACAACTAACTTAATTTCTATAATAGTCACCTAGTACTTTTTACCATTATCAAAAACACCTAGTGCCATGGTATTTTCAGCATTTACAGGTTTCATAAACATAAGGGGTGGGATATTCAGACTGCGCCAGGCTGTGGCACAAGCCTGGGTGCAGCGCAACTGGGATGTGCCAGAAGCTGACAGAGTGATATTAAACAGTGCTGCGCCATGCCTCAGCACCGTTGAATATCGCTCCATGGCCACCCACACTGTGCATGGTGCAGTGGCACTGCACCAGTGCAAATGGCCAGAGAGGAGCAGGGGGATGCGCTAGCACAAGTGCCATTGCGCTAGGCACATCAACCGCGATATTCAAAAGTGCACATGCAAATGGGGCCATAATGCATGCAAGGCACAAATGGGGCCATTTGCATGTCATTATGATCCCATTTGTATGCAGGTGCGCCGATCCCTGGCAACTTGCGCCTGATGCCCTGCCAGGCTGCAGCTGTCGGGGACCGACGCCCCCTGCACAAGTGGCAAAGTGCCCAACTGCCCAATCTCGGGCATAGGGATTGTAAATGAGAGTCCCATAACCCTGGTGGTCCAGTGGACTGCTCCCAGCCCGATCGTGGGCATATGTAATAAAATAATAAGTTCAATATCCCTGATGGTCCAGTGGACCACTTCCAGCCTGATTGCGGGCATATGTAATAAAATAATAAGTCCAATATCCCTGGAGGTCCAGTGGACCACGTCCAGCCTGATCGCAGGTGTACGTTTTACAATAGAACACACCAATCCATCCCTGGTGGTCCAGCAGTATGCCCCTCCCCATCTGCCCACTGAGCCCCAGCACCCCGCTCCCCCCCAGTCAGTGGTGGGCAGCAGCTCCCCATCCACCAGCCGCCCTGCCACCCACCGACTGACTGCGTACGGTAGGGCTGTATGCCCATTGGTCCACAGTGTGGGTCAATGGGCATACAGACCGTACCGTACTACACAGTCCAGATATGTGAATGATCCATTCATATATCTGACTGTGTAGTACAGCATGGTCTGGATGCCCATTGGCCCATGCTGTGGACCAATGGGCGTACAGCCCTACCGTCACGCAGTCAGTTGGCGGGTGGCAGGGCAACTGGCGGGTGGGGTGCTGCCGCCCACCGCTGACGGGGGGAGCAGGGTGCTGGGGCTCAGTGGTCGAGTGGGGAGGAGGGTACTGCTGGACCACCAGGGATGGATTGATGTGTGCTATTGTAAAACGTACACCTGCGATTGCGCTGGACGTGGTCCACTGGACCACCAAGGATATTGGACTTATTATTTTATTACATATGCCCACGATTGGGCTGGGAGTGGTTCACTGGACCACCAGGGATATTGGACCTTGTATTTTATTACATATGCCCATGATCGGGCATGGGGGGTCGCTACCACTAAGGTGCCACCAGAGTTCGGGTGGCCACCCACAGCTGGCAGCTGCCGTGTTGCGCCCTGCAATACAGCAGCTCACCTGTAGGTGGCCAGCTGTTGCTCCTTTTTTTTTTGCTCAACTGTGTGCAGTGCTAGTGAGGTTGTGCCTGCATGGGCTCAGCACATCCTGGGCTGAATATCGGGATGCGGGCAGCCATCGTACGCCCCTGTACTTGCGTCAAGATACATTCCTGATGCGCTCCGTGCATCGGGATTTGTGCCAGGCACATTACCTTTTGAATATCACATCACAGCATAGGTTGCGCATGGTGCAACTGTGTTGCGCCATGCGTAACCCTTCTAAAATATCCCACCCAAGGTATATTATGACATAGTGCTGATACATACTAAATGCAACACTGATAAACACAACCTGTTTTACATATGCTTGGAGGTCACAACAATAACCTCCCTGTACAAGGACCTGAGAGGGAAAAGGAAAATTAAAGAGGACACTATAGCATAGTTGAGAAAGGGAAGGGGGTGCCCATAGGTGGCCAACCTTATGGACTGGAAATTGTGAAGGATAGATTAGGCTAAAAAATAGAAGAACTGTTACAACAGATTTAAGAAAAGGTCGGTCCTCAAGAGTGGCAGGAGGTCCCTGTCACACTCCAGAAAGAAAACCTGCTCCTGCTCTACTGCATGCTTCACAAGCTCCTTCAGCATCACCTCAGGTCATTACTGCACCATTAGCCTCTGCATTGTTAACCATAACTCCATCATCTGGACCATCTATGAGTTTCCAGATCTCCATACCACCTACCTCCATCTCAGGTACTACTCCTATTTCTCAGATGCAATTTCCATCTACTGCTTAGCCCATCTACCTGGTTCCATATCATGTCTGGAAGGACATTACTGAAGGGAAAGATACCCTTCTTGTAACCCTTTTTATATAATTCCACAAAACTATAGACAATATGATTTTTTCCTGCAGTGATATCTCTGTGGTACTCAAGGCTAAAGATCCACAACTCCTAAAGAAACTAATGGTTCCAGAATTTTTCACCGCCTTTTCCATTTACCCTGAAATTCTTTGTGAAGCATTTACATCCAGGCATAAAGAACTGGACTCCTATCTTTATCTCATTGCTGATCTAACCATTTGATATGGTGGTACTTTTTTTTGACCATCACAAATTCTTTTCAACTAAAGCAGCTGCTTACCTATTGAAATTCAATTCATGCATTTCGTGGACTTCTCTCAACCAGGGGCATTGCCAGAAATATTTTTTAGGAGGGGTGTTTAAACATGAAACGTTTGAAAAGGGACCAATAAAAGCCGTGGGTCTTGGGGCTGCCGGGCCCCCATAAGCTCTGGGGGTTGTACAAGTTCTGTGGTGAGTTTGGGGGGGTTTCTTGAAGAAAACACACACTTTTTTACATGTTCTACACCCCTAATTTCATGGGAAACATTTTTTTTTCACATGGAATCAGGGTTGTGGGAGACTCTGGCTGTCATAACAGTCTACAGAACCTCCAATGGTTGTGAACAACTGATTATCTAACAGTGTGATCAACCATTCATGTGGTTCTACCTGCTGTGCTATTAATGCTGCCTGGTAACAAGGCATTGTAGCACTATGGACATGGATTATGGTGGAATGTCATGCCACCAGCACCAGGTCACCATCCATAGCTCACCCATGTTTTCTGCCATGGTTTTCTAGTTGTCCCACCCACCATGTTATTAATGTGCAAGCATGTGCCCCTTTTGTACATTTGTATGTCAAAAATTAGCAGTTATATGTACTGTGTGAGCTGTTTAAAATGTTTCTGGGACTTTCACCTGTTTTATTGCACTGTTCAGTGAGACAGGGACTCTGGGGAGCTGACTGCTGAGGTCACATCTAGAGGTGGGAACTTGCACCATTTAAATTCATGCGCTGCTCGCAAGTTGTAATACAGCCCAACTTGCACCATATTCAGCCTGCTGTTCTTGCTATCACCTGAAGAAATTCTCCTGCTAAATCCCAGGAAGATACCACCAGAGTGAAAGACTGCGTGAGCTGTTTAAATTGTTTCTTGGACTTTCACGGGGACTTGGGGGAGCTGACTGCTGCGGTCACATCTAGAGGCGGGGACTTGCACCATTTAAATTCCTGCGCTGCTTGCAAGCGCGAGCATTGTGAGTGGCGCGAGCACCACTCCTACGAGGAAAATAACTTTAAATTCCTTCTTGGTGGATTTGGTTTGTAAGTAATTTACTGTAAAATAAATTTAATTGGCATTAGTGAAAAGGGCATGTTACTGTAGCTCCTATAGGAGAGAACAGACTTGTTTGTGGGTCTTGTTACATTAGGCTGTTTCTTATAAATATTGGTCTCAAGGGAATTGCCTGGTTTAAAGAGAGGTTTTTAATAGTTGTTTTTAAGAATATAAGTACCTGAAGTCAAGAGTAGTATTCTTTTTTAAATATATCCTACCAACTTTAAACTAGAGGTATCATAGTGCAGATAGGAAATCTGCTGGTGTTGATGCTGTTTGTTCAATAAATTATTTTTGCACAGATTTGAAAGTTTCAAATAAAATGGACTATTATTGGTCAACCTATTCATTAATAAAAATTCAAGGAGAAAGTCTAGGTTCCTTGAAATCAAGAAGAAATGAGTTTTTAAGTTAATGGACAATATACTGTTTAGCTGACCAGATAAGACAATTGCAGGTTTATGGTATACGTAGGAACATGTGCTCATATAACATCAAGTATGCCCTACTCCTAATACTAGAGGGGTACAAAGAATTAAATCCTTAACCTATGGAGAGAAAGCAAACAAAGTTAAAAGTTATTCATGATAACGCTAGGAGCTTGGCCCCAAAAATGGATATAGTGGAAATGCTGGTCGAACACCAAAAGCCAGATATTGCAGGTTTTTCAGAAACCTGGCTTGCAAATAAAGTAGAAGATAATGAAATATGATTGGTAGGTTATCAACTATATCATTCATATAGGATGAGTAGAATGGGTGTGGGGGTCATTTTATGCATAGAAAAATTCACTGGGTCCAGTAACTGTCATAATTTCAAAGTTCTTGTAAAAAAGTGCCATTGTATTTTTAACTTCCACCTAGACAGCCATCAGAGAGGGGTAGATGGGACCTTGGTTTAATATGTCATGAGAGGGACGGCTACTCCACTATTAGGAACTGGGTTAGCAAATTCTAGCTTTCTCATTGGCTAAGACACCGATCTTAGTGGGCGGGTATTTGTTGATAGACACCCACTTAAAACAAGTTCTCTTTCAGGGTGCCCCATTACTTTGGATGTTCTTGGGCACCCTGAATTTTTAAACAGCATAGCTGCCTTGTTTTCTGCCTTGCTAACGGGAGATAGAGCGAGGCAGCCCGCCCCCCGAGAAATCACATCCCCCACAGACCCTGTAAACCATCACAAAGCTACTACAGTTTAAATTAAGATTAAAAAGACTTTCTTTTCTGTGCCCATGATACCATCACTACAGCAACAGTAGCTCCACTACACATTGCTCTGAAGAACGTGCTCTCGCAGTGGCGTGACAGGTAACATTAAACTCTCTTCCAACTGCAAATACAAAAAGTAAAACTTCTGTTTTGTACCTGCATTCTTTTATTGTGTTGTTCCTTCACTCAATCTCTTCCCCCAAACATCATGCCGGAGGCCCCTGTCTTGCCCCGGCTCCACTCCCATGCCTCCGTGTCACCCTGGCTCCACTCCCATAACTCTTTTTTAATGGTTTTTGTAGTATCATAATATAATAGTAAAAGCCAGCAGAATAGGCCCCATGGTCTATTGTGTCTGCTCGGAAGCTTGCCCCCTACTGGGAGCTCGCTTCTCCACCCCCCCCAGCCCCAGAGGTGGCCTTCCCTGGCCTCAGCTTCCCCCGTACCTGTCCCAACCCTTCTTGAATCCTTCCACTGTGGTCTGTTCCACCAGACTCCTGGGCAGTGCGTTCCATGGTTTCACCACCTTTTCTGTGAAGAAGTGTCTCCTGCGCTCTCCCCTGTACTTCCTCCCTTCCAGCTTCCACTTGTGCCCCCTGGTAGTTCCCGCCTTCTTAAGCCTGAACACATCCCTGGCTCCGCCCTTATTTTTAAATAGCAGCGCTATCTCAGCACTAATAGAACCACATTTCCAGACTGTACTCTTGCTCCACTCCACCACCACCCTCAGTTGGTGCCCGCTGCACACATGCCAGATACATTTAAATGCCAAGCATTTAAAAAGCTGTTCAGGGCTGGGGGGGATAAAGTGATACCTGTACTGTCGGAACTGATCGCTGGCATCACTGACCTCTTCTGCTCCATTCATCTCCCTATGTTTTGCAAGCAATCCCATGCCGCCACACAAAACCCCTCTCAAGACTTATCGCCTAACACAATAATGCTAATCAATGGGGGGGGGGGTGAAAAAAAGGACAGCAACCACAACAATAAAAAAATAAACTATAATAATGCTAATCCATGGGGAAGGGGCACAAGGTAAACAGAAGCTGAAGGTACACACTGTTGCTAAGTGGAAGGGCATGGCATCCAACCCAGTACCTGAAAACGAAATTCAGCAGTGCCATCTAGTGACATGCAGTGATAAACACAGAATCAAAGGGACTACTTAACACAAAAATTACCTTATTAGTAAAATAAAGCATTTAACCTATTTCTTAAAAAAATTTATAAACTATTTATTTCTAAAATAAAACAAAAAAAAGCACATTTTCTAAGTGCAATAATACCCTCTGGGGTGGGTGGTATGGGCAATACCGAAGCTTCCTGAGGCTATAAGGCCCTCCACCTGCGACGTCGGGCCTCATTACACTCCTGGGTGGTATTGCCCAATACCGCCCATGCAGTCGGGTATTATTGCTTGCATATAGCACCACCCAGAACTGCACTGCCATGCCAAGGCTGAATACAAAACCAAACAAACATGTAAAAACAGCGCACATAAAAACAATAAATTCAAAGAAATGTAAGTCATGCAAACTGCCAGATTCAAATAAACCATTGCTTGTAGACATTAGTCCAGGCCCAATTCTCAAAGAGCCCTTAGATCACCACAATTTACAGTAATCTAGGGCTGCAGCAATCTCCAGGTGCATCAGGGACCCTGCACCCAATTCTGTAAAGGCAGGGGTCCCTGGGCCAAAAACCCAGGAGTTGCCGCACCTACAGGCTAGTGCCAAACCATAGGTGCACCTGTGGGACTTGCCACATGGATCTGGCTCTCCTGCAAACCTAGCACAACACTGGAGGCACTGGAATGACTGACAGGGGTGAAACAAGTTTTGCAGGAGTGGTCCAGTGGCAGAAGGGGTGCCATATGGGAAATTGGGGAGACATGGGAATTGGGGGGGTGTTGTTGAACCCAGTGGGGAAGCCATTCATATAACTATTAAGCTAGTTGGATTGTACTACAGGGGTGGGATCCAGGAACAAACAATGCTGGTGGCTGGGGCTGCTGCCCGTCTGGAGCCATGTCACTGTTTGTCCCTGGGCCTGCCCCTGTGGTACCATCCCATTAGCTTACTGGTCATATAAATGGCACCTGCTCTTGGTGACACATCACTCCCTGGCATGCCCACCATCACCCCAACACCCCTATGGCACCCCATGCCCCTTCAGCACCCAGACCCCCCACAGTTAGAGCCTCTCATTTCACCACCATGTGTGGCACAAGGGGCTTAGACTACCTCCTGGATGGTCTAAGTCAAGCCCCTTTTTGTGCCAATGGCGGGGCTTCCAGAATACCAATAAAGGGGATGTTGCATCCCTGCTGTGGCACATGCCCCCTTGCAACCTTGTGCACCTGGTTGTGTGATACAACCATGGCACAAAGGGGCTTTGTTGCAGCAGCTTCAGGAGTTGATGCAGCTGCGTCACAAATTCCTGATTGATGCAAACCGTTTTTCAGGGTCTCGGTGAAAACATCATAGAGTTGTTTTAAGAGTCAACAGGTTGGGAGCTCCTGATTAAACTAGAAGTATTCTGCAGTTCCATAAGAAATATGTTAAAGCAGTCATGTACCTTATGGTTTATCCATCAAAATGAATGTTAATAAAAAATGCCAGAATTCTAGGATAGTCAGAGTATGTTATAAAATTAAATGTTTCCAGCAATCCTCCCCTTGCTCCCATGTTGTTATGACTTAATAGGGATGGAAATTTAAACCAAAATAAGCCAAATAAATTTTCTGGTCACAAGTTTTTTAAAGCATGGCATCTGAATTTATTGCATTGGCAATAATTTTGATCACTTTATGGTATCCTGCAAATGGACATACAGTAAATGGGTACAAAATGTGGTAATGGTATAAAAAACCCTTTGCCATCTGAAAGTGCCACAAATTATTTGTTTCCAATATCTTGCTGGGGTCCAGCACTCCTTTCCATGGTAATCCACCCAACCATTCAGAGGCAACTACTGTGGACCCTTCTGAAAGCCTTGTTAGCCATGGTATAGCTTGCCCTATCCCAGATTAGGCAGACTTGAAAAAGAATCTGGTGGGGGAGGCAGCAGGGCATCCCTTGCTGGATGGGTTCAGTGACACTTGATATAGTGGTGCGCAACTAATCCACTCAAATCACTTCCAGCACTTTTGTTCTCTCAACCTTGCTCCCCCTTAACCACCTGAAATCCTCTCAAACTCCTCTCCAGAAGTGAGCCCACTTCTCTGGCCACCCAGAGTCTATTATGCAGCCCATGGACTGCCTTGCTATCACTGCTCCCCAGGTACACCATGGGGCAGTGCTGCAGTGGGAACCTCCCACACACATACCTAGAGGAGAGCAACCTGAAGGATGCTGGTTCTTCCACTGCTGAATTTTGCAGGGCATATGGCACATGGCACATAGCTCTTCAAGCCATTGTATTATCAAGCTGATCATACATTCTTTTTATAAAATGGGTGATGACATCCTAGCAATCTTGATTGTCCAAGAGCATCATTGTTCGGATCGTCCATATTTATATCCATAAATGTGCTCTGTTTGAAAAATCTGGTACAATTATTAATGTGCTGCCAGATATGTAGAAATTTGAAATAAAACTGTATTTGCTCTATGTGATCTTGCTAGATTAAAAGTTGACTTGCTGTTTTTTTTTTTGGGTGGGGAGTAGGTGAGGGATTTTCATTATGGTATCATAAATTAGTATTAATAAGAAAGCAAATGTCTAACACACAGTTAAAAGAATATTAGGGATTAAATTATGGTAAATATGTAGGGCTCTATTTTCATAAGAAGCTATGCATGAAGGTGGCCCAGGTACCTGCTAAAGGCATGTAAACTGTCTGTGTGAGCCTGCATAATTCATTATCCTGGTCTGTCTGTCTGTCTGTGGTCACTCCTCATATATGTATAGTAGCTTGGATGGTATGGCACAAGTGGAGAGGTGAACACCAGCAGACATTCAGTTAGATGCCTTTTTCCACTGGCACACTGGATCCTCTGCTCCATACAGAGCTGGGGATTGTAGGAAACAGCATCCTGTATTCCCGTGAGGAAACATTAACATAGATACATGCTTGAACAGTAGCCCTCAGCCCTTGCTGCACATTTGGAGGATTGGGGGCAGTGGGATGGAGGGTTGCTTGTCCCACCATGGCACCTGACACTGGTTGAAGGGGTCACATAGCTGCTATGGGAGGATCCCTGCATATTTAACCTGCACCCCCACTCTACTGGTACTCTGCTCCCAGTGCTGGGGTAGTGAATGGCACATAACAATGCTCCATCCCAGATCACTCCCCAGGTCTGGCCCTGAATACACTGTTGCACATGGTCAGGGAATCTGGTGTGTAAAAGGGGCATAAGCCCCTTTCATATATAATGCAGGGGTACGATAGTAAACCAACTGCATGGCTGTTTGACTTAGGGATCCCTATGTGCTGCATATCTGCAGCACATAAGCATAGTGCATAGGGTCCCATATGTGCAGTTTCTGATTTGTGGTTGCTCTTGTAATGCATGCTATTAGGAGAAATCAGCTTTTTTCAAGATGTGCAAATTCAAACTGTAAGTCTTGAGCTATGTGGAAGGGGCTGATTCAATTAATTCAACCAGTGGTATACATATTATTTTAATGTATATTATCTCCTATGAAAAGGGTAGCTATTTGGCTCCTCCCTATAAATAAAAAAATATATAATCACGTGATGCAGCGACCGGAGTAGCAGCTGCCTGAGATTGCTCCGGCCACCGGACCACCTTATATGCATTTAAAACACTGAAATCCAATATATCAGTGTCCACTTGACTATAACTAGTTATCTAAATACCAGTACCATCAGGATATTCAAGTATGATGTGTTGGGGGACAAACGGAATGAAAAAATCAGCCCTTAAACACACGCCGTCCTCCACCCCAGAAAAGGCTGCTAAAAAGTCTAGGGCTACTGGAGTGGCCAGCTCAGTGAGTGAAATGCAAACAGAACTAGAAACGGAACCACTTACCTTGGCAAGATTTCTGGAGGAGTTTCAGCCATTTAGATCTGAACTTCGGATGATCTCAGAAGAAATTAAAACTATTGCCCAAGCACTGGAAGATGTGACCACCAGAACGACAGACAACGAAGCCAGAGTGGCTTCCACCGAATGAAAACAACAAAGGATGGATACCGAATTAATAGCTACAAAACAAAAAGTTAAGAGTCTTGAGAATAAGGTGGAGGACTTAGAGGGCAGAAGCCAATGCAACAATATCGTTCTAATAGGGCTACCTGAAAAGGAGGAAGGTCAGGCATACATTGGCTTTTCACAGAAATTCATAGAGACAATTGTGGGTCCATCTCCCTTCGGAGATAAATATATCATCGAACGAGCCCATAGAGCTTTGCGCCCCCCACCACCTATGGGTGCCCCTCCTCGTATATTTATACTTCATTTTCTTAATTATCAGGAACGGTAGCATTTCATTGTGAAGGTAAAAGGGCTTCAAGAGATCAGGTGGGCTGATGCCAAAGTGCGAGTGGCTCAGGATTTACCTCTCTCTGTAAGACAAAAAAGAGCAGCATACCATCACATTGTGGTTAAATTGATTGCTGCGGGTATAAAATTCCGGATGGGATACCCAGCGAGATTCCAGGTACTAGTAGATGGGAGCTGGTCAACATTTGAGGATGTGGAAGCGGCGTCGGTTAGTCTGAAAAGCTCTTTTCCAGATCTATTTCGTGATCGCTGATCTGTTTAAGGAATACCTCAAGGATGGACCACTTCAAAGAAATGGAAAGAAATGTCAAGTATGGACAGTAGAATTATATGGGGGTTGATGTTTACTAATTTTATATACTATATTGGGATCGTAAAAAAAATGGTATATAATAGTCCTAAAGTATAACTTATTTGAAGGACTGGTCATCTCTCATTTTTTTCTCCTTTATTTATGTTCTTTATAAGAATAGTGAGAGGTAATTCATGATATAGAAGTCATTTTAAGTTTTGTAATGGTGACTATAGTCTGGGACATGGCCAACGCCCTTGTTATGATGACCTGCAGCAAAGAACTTGTTTTTTCGATCGGGGAAACCGAAAAAGGACTGAAACAGCTGCTCATCCTGCTTTTAACGCTAGAGGGAGCCAAAGACTGTGCTATGAGTACAAGCCATAAGTATCCTCTGTTATATGTTTGGGACTGAAATATTGGCTGGGCAGTTATAATTTCAGGAGTTATAGTTGTTTTAAGTATCGCTAGGGCTTTGTGTCTCTTAGCTACATAAAATGGAATACAAACGAGTCAGGTCATTGTGTTAAGATATGACGAATTAAGATTTAATGGGATATATTTTATACGAATCTCAAAACCTCTTCTATAAACAGTCGGTGATTAGTAAGAACAGATTTCCAATATTTAAACATGAGGAGGCTGTATTTACTTACATTCTAGTGTTTTTATAAGGTTACTTTAGAGTTCAATGTAATTAGTAGTAGGATACTTTACATATAGTTGGGTGGCTGGTTTGGCTGGGGGAATAGTTGCTGCCTAGTTAGCTGTTAGGGGCTGTAAGAATAGGGAGGGTCAGGTATACAGAAACTCAAGAGTACAACTTATTGTACATTTCTCAAAAGGTTTCAATAAGATAGGGTGGGGGAGGGGGATTTGGAAAGGGAGGGATTCAATGCAACACAGCGAATTGGAGAAAATTTTCTTCTTTTTTTCTTTTCTTTTCTCATCTTTTTTTTCTCCTTAGATATTGTGGATTATCAAGAGTTGTCTCTATCTCATTAGATATTAAGTAGGCATATGGCTACAATTAAAATTGCTTCTTGGAATGTTAAAGGACTGAGGCAACAACTAAAACAGTATAAGATTCTTAAACATCTAGCTTTATTAGCTGCAGATACTATGTTTATACAAGAATCTCATTTGCCGGATTCGGAAGCTCTCCGGATGAGGAGACAACAAATAAACTATGTTTTCTCCTCTGGAGGCATGACCCAAAGTTGTGGAGTCCTAATATTAATATCCAGAAAGATGCCTTTTACACTTATCCAAACACTTAATGATCCACAGGGTAGGTACATTTTTGTACATTGTCGTTTATACTCCACTGAATTGTTGTTGGGAAGTATGTATGGACCTAATAGTGATTCCCCAGGTTTTTTTATGCAACTGGTCAATGTTTTATCTCCTTTCTTATCTATACCCATGATTTTGGGAGGAGATATGAATATTGTATTCGATCCCATGACAGACCGCACATCAGGACATAAAAGGGGGTTATCACCAGCGCAAAGGGCGTTCAGAGAGTTTATTGATAGTTTAGGGCTATGTGATGTATGGCGTGTCCTTAATCCTGCTGTCAAAGAATATACTTTTACATCTTTGGTTCATAAGAAATCCTCCCATATTGATTACATATTTATATCTAAAACTCTCCTGAGTGGAGTTTTAGGGATATCTATCCAACCAGGACCTCCGTCTGATCACTCAGTAGTCATGTGTAACTTATCTATATCGGTTACTCAAGGTAGAACTACAAGATGGAAACTTAACAATCAGTTGTTGAAGGATAGAACAATGATCTCCATGATTACTAGACACATTGAACAGTTTATAGAAATTAATGTTGGATCTATAAAAAGAGTTGATTTGGTGTGGAGTGCATTTAAAGCTTATATAAGAGGGATTTTGATTAGCCTCTCTTCCCAAAAAAAAAAAAACACCCAGGAGACAAATAACCTGCTTGCACAAATACGTCTCAAGGAAGCCCGGCTGACCTCTTCCTCATCAGAAGAGGATAGAGTAGAGTTATCTAAACTAAAGGACAGGTATTTGGAAATTCTAAGGGAAAAAGCAGAGTTTGCTATCTTGAAAACTAAAGCTTCCTATGTAGAACAAGGGGGAAAAAGCAGGACGTCTGTTAGCACTTAGAATTAGGCAACAGGAGTCTGCTAGATACATTCCAGTTATAAGATCTATTAAGGATGGTGGGTTAAAAACATCTCCGTCTGATATAGTAGCTGAATTCAAAAGTTTTTATTCTGATCTATACCGTGCTAGGCCAAACCCACCCCTTCCCCAGGATGTGGAGTCCTTTTTACATTATGCAAAATTACCAACCCTGTCTAACATCCAACAACAAATGCTTACTAACCCAATTACTACTGAGGAGGTTATAGGGGCTATGGATAGTCTCTTTCCCGATAGATCGCCTGGCCCAGATGGTTTTTCATCTAATTTCTATAAACAATTCCAGAAACAGTTAACACCTCTACTACTGTCACTGTTTCAATATGTTCTAAAAAGGGCCAAGGTCGACCCTACACTATTTGAAGCTTTGATTGTGGTACTACCCAAACCCAGTCGTAATCCCGAACTTGTTTCCAGTTACCACCCCATCTCCCTAATGAATCAAGATATTCAAATTTTGACTAAATTACTTGCTACACATCTCAATATGGTATTGACGTCTCTAATTGGACCAGAGCAAGTAGGGTTCATGAAAGGGCGTTCATCTGTAGATCATCTCAGATTGCTCTCACATGTTCTATCGGTCTCAAGGGATGCTTCCTACCCAGCCATTTTACTTTCTCTTGATGCAGAGAAGGCTTTCGATAGAGTGGAGTGGAACTTTCTGTTTTGTACTCTTAAGGTCTACAATTTTCCTCTTTTATTCCAGAACTGGATTAAAACCTTATATCATGCTCCCTTGCTCAATCCTAGTCAACGGAGTGATTTCATCTCTTTTCCATTAGAATCGGTACCAGGCAAGGGTACCCTCTTTCTCCTTTACTTTCTATACACCGGAACCTCTGATTGTTCCTAATAGGATGTTTTCGGATCCAAGGCATCCCTGTACATGACCATGAGATCAAAGTATTGGCATATGCTGATGATCTGCTACTACAGTTATCTAACCCTGAGAACTTGATACCTCCTATGTTTACCATGATAGATAAGTATAGCCATCTTTCTAATTACAAATTAAACAGAGAGAAGAGTATTATTTTTCCTCTTAATCATAAAGTCCTTAAATCTACAATTAGAGTATTCGGCCTATCTTGGGAACAAGATACTTTAAAATATTTAGGTATTAACATTTCGAGAGACCCTGAGTTATTGCAGAAGTTGAACTTGGACTCATTAGTTGGAGTTATTGAGACAGATCTTGACAGATGGTCCAAGCTCCCTATTTCCTTACGGGGGAGAATTAATCTAATGAAGATGAATGTTTTCCCAAGGCTATTTTATCCCCTTAATTTACTTAATATTTGGTTACCCTTTTCTTGGTTCCGTAAAATACATGCAATTATCACAAAATTTATCTGGGCCAATAAACAACCCAGGCTGGCCTATAATAAACTGACAGCTCCTAAAGAAAAGTGCAGTTTACGTCTGCCACACCTTCTTTTTTTATTACTGGGCCGGACATGTCTCTAAGTATCTCCGCTGGCTTTCACCTAAGGAAGAAGTCTTCTCGTCTGTTACCGTACCTCTTTGGCTTAAAATTGAATTGTCCCTGGTTGTGGATCATGGAATTTCACCTGAAGCTCTCCTGCATATCAAGGGTAGTTCATTACCAGCCCAGCTGAAAACAACGCCCATTGCAACATCTATTAAAGTTCATTCACAACTGTGTAATTTCCTGAAATACAATTATAAACTGGATTTAACGCAACCAATTGTGGGTAACCCCAACCTGAAATTGAATAATAATTTAGTTTCTACTAAATGGCTGGTTTTGATTAATAATTTATACCCCGCTTTATTGTTATCTAAAGAATAACTGGCTTTCTTCAACTGAGCTATTAGATATGTTGAAACTATCCACAAAAGATATTTTTTAAAATATACCAATTAAGACATTTAATGATAAAAGTATTCGGAAACCCACCTCCTCAATTATCTACAATAGCTTTTAAGAGTGACCTGGTTAACTTAATCGGCTCCCAGCAGGTGGTTTCTAAGTGTTATAGAACCCTATATAATTGGGCCTATCCGGACTATCTATCTCCCTCAGACTACTGGGCTTCCTTTTTTCCCACGCAAGATATACAATGGGAACTGGTATGGAAGTACTCTTTCAAGTATATTTCACAAGATAGATTACGGCTGACTCAATTTTATATGCTATATAATTTATACTATACACTGCAAAAACTAGTTAAATTTGGCCTTCTGTTGTCCTCTACCTGTAACAGATGTGGAACGGAAGAAGGTTCCTTATATCATATATTTTGGACCTGTCCCAAAGCAGCAGAATTGTGGACTAGTATTAAACAAAAGATGGATCCATTATTGGGTCTCCAAGATGTATTTACTCCTGAAATATGTATATTAGGAGATTACAGCATGATTACTGTACCCAATGGAAGGTATCACATAGCCCTTATTTCTATGATGGTTAAGAAAGTTATTTTATGGCACTGGGAAGATGCCGAGGTTATTTCTTATTCTGAATGGCTCAAAGAATTTCTTTCCAACATGAGGATGGAGAAAACAATTGCCAGTCTTAATAACAAGACTGAAAGATATAAGGAAAGATGGGAATCAATTCATACGTTGGTTTCATTTTAATATGTATAAGGTGTACTTATTAGATAGTGCTGTGTTGCATAAGGGAAGAAGGGATTTTGTGTGTATTTGAGAGGGGTTTGGGGGGAAGGGAGATGAGAAGGGCTCATACTTATAGAACCTGTTTTATTGTTACATTAACAATGCTCTAGTTGATCCCCTTTTCATATTATCTCATGTTAACATTATGTGTACATCTCATTGTTTGTATGGTGTGGTTTGGAGTGAATGTACTATAAAAGAAAATTAATAAACTTTAAATGGAAAAAAATATATATATACAGGGGTGCCCAGTACTAGGTTCCCACTTCCTTCTGGTCTAGTCCTGTTTTTTTATTTTATTTTAGTTAGATATTGTCCACTCCAAGACAGGCTCATTTACATGATTCACCTTGTTTCCAAGAGGGTCCTTAGGGGAACATAATTAGAGCAGAGTAGAATTGGAGTATCTAGGTGCAATGTTGCATACATTCACGAAGTATGTACTGTACAGTGACAGTGTCAAACCTTACCTGGCTGGCTTCAACTCAGCTCCCTCCAGGCTCCTTTCTGAGTCCAGTCAGATGAAGACTTCAGAATTAGATGGTGGGGGGGGGGGCGATGACCATCAGAGAGGCCCAAGGGGGGGGACCAAAAAATTCAGGTGGCGACAGACTGCAGCCCTGGCTCCTACTCACAAATAGCAATCACGACTACATCCACCTCCAGTCGTGCCCACTGCTAAATTACTCAAGTGATTGTCGAGGAGGTGCCTCAGGGCAGGCTCAGCTCCACACAGCTACTGGCGGCGACGACGAGTGGCTGAGGCTCCCAAATATAAATATTGCAGTTTACAGTCACACAACTCCTGTTTCGATCTTCGAGTTTGACGAGGTAGTCACTTTCATATCCCCCCTCTCTCTCAGACAAAAAATTGCACAGTAGTGTGCCAAGCCACCAAATACATGTTGGCCAGCTTAATTGGCTGATGATGTGTTGAGAGGAGGAGCCGAGGAGGAGGAGGAGAGCGATGACAATTACCGCAGGCAGCACACAGCATACTGAGCAGCAACGGGTGCTGAAGCTTGAATTTAAAGGGCCAGCACGTTCTGTACAATTAATATTTTAAATACATTTTGGATGTCATTTCAAGGGGTGTTTGAACACATACACCCTCCCCACCTATGCCCCTGCTCTCAACAAATTGTTTTGTAGACATATTGCTGGGCTACAGTTGTAGATGTGTACAATCTATAACTATTTCTCTCATTTGGCTGATTAGTGTCCTTAAACATTCAACTCTAATTGACCACCTGCCACATCCACTTCAACTTGCTCATTCACTTCACAACATGGCTTTTATGCACTCATAAAGCTTACAGATAAAGGGGATCATCAAATAGTCTTTATGCTGGGAGAGCCATATGTAATAATTTCAATGAAACTGCCTGCTTTGCATCATCCTGTACTCCTCGTGTTCGCATTCATTGTGAGGAAGCACATTCAAAACTGATCTGTCACCATAAAACAAATTCTGCCCTTGCTCGAGGCAACAATTGACAGTATGCCCATCCCACAACACCAGTAAACATATCTCAATTAAATCAGCTATTATCAATGCATCCTTCAGAATATTTTGCACAGTTCCTTATTTTGGTCCTTTCCAATGGCTTTCATACAGGACTTCACACACTTCCTATCATATCTGTCCAGTGCCCCAGTTTTAAATATGCTTCTGCCAAACCTCAAGTGGTGGATACATTACATGTAAAATAATTGTTTAAAAGGATTATTGTGGTTCCTTCGCAGTTCCAACTTTTCCATCTTTCTGAATAAGTCCTATAGGCATAGCCACCCAAAAATATTCAGGAAAGAAATGTCTAATAATTGACCTGTCAGCAACTCATTCCACAACAGATCCAAGTATCAATTCTTTCATTCCTTCTGAGAATTATTCACTTTCTTATGCACAAATCAACAATGCTATCAAATTCATTACATTTGCTGGTCAGGGTGCTTGGTTTATTTATTTATTTGTTTTTGTTAACCAGGTAAGCACACTAGACAACAAGTGCCTATTTTCAGGTGTGACCCGGGATGGTACAATACAGAAAAACTTGGTACATAGTCAAGGTAGCATATAAGCCCACAATACAGGTGGGCCAGTGAGAATTCAGTACAGGGAGCATGGTGCAAAGACAGAGTGGCATACTCACCCACACACAGGTAGTGCCAGAAGTACAGTATATAGACATGGTACAGAGACAGAGCTAGCAAACATGAGTACAACTACAACTCAATTACGTAAACCCCAATAAGGTGACAAGGAGGTAGGAGACTACAGGTACAGGTAACTAAGGGGGGAGCAGGATCAGTGAACAATCCAGGTGTGTGTCAGGAAACAGGCAGGGAGGAGAATAAACAGTGCAGTAGGGCAGCATGGAACTTGTGGGTGAGGAGAGGGGGAGGAACACAACCTGGGGGACAACCCCAGTGGAGTAAGGCTCGAACTGCAGGGAGAGAACTGCCCAATCCAGTTGCATGCCCAGGGGGCAGGTCAAAAAATAGCGTGGGGACTTCACGATGTTACAAGGGAGGTAGCTAATGGGTAGGGGACGCCTGTCAGAGGAGAGTGGGAAGTGCTATGGTGGGAAGAGGCAGAGGCTGAATTCAGCTTGTGGGAGAGGTGTCGAGCAGCCGCGAGCATGAGAAGTGCTATAGTGAAGAGAGGCAGAGGCAGAATCATGCTTATGAGAGAGGAGTCAGGCAGCCACTAGTGCCAGCAGCTAGTTGGCACAAAGACAGGTGGAGGCAGCTTTGAGGAACTTCCAGAGGGACGTTTTGAAGCCAGGGTGGGAAGGGGTGGCTCGGACTGGGGCAGGTAGGGAGTTCCAGAGTCTCAGGGCATAGGCGGAGAAGGCCCGATCACCAGTGAGGGAGCGGGTCCTAGGGACCTTGCCAATCAAAGTCGAGCTGGACCTTAGTTGATAGGCCAGGGTGCAGTGTTTGAAAGCAAGGGCAAGGGCAGGGGGGCAAGCAGTATGGACTATATTATCCACCATGTTACTGAGGACAAAGGCTAGGTGTTTTTCAGGGGGATGCCACTCCAGACGGGCGTAGAGGGCACACCGATGAGTAAGGCGAGGAGCGGAGAGGGTGAAACGACATATGTTATTATAGGCCATATCCCATTTAGCTAGATAGGCTTTCGGGACCGGCACAAAGGCAACAAGCCCATAGCAGAGCATGGGTAGGAGGATCCCCCAGGCTATGGCAAGCAGAGCGGCCAGGGTGAGACAGTCCTTGGCCCTGTATGCCAAGCCAAGCTTACTGTTCGACGCTTTGCAGATGTTGCGGAGGTGCACTGTGAGATCAAGCTGAGGATCTAGGGTCATCCCTAGTACCTAGTGGATTTCAGGACAGGCAGGAGGGAGCCATTCCCCCCATTAATGGCAAGGGGGGAAGGGCAAGATGTGGTTTTGGCCACCGACCTGAATAACATGGTGTGGGTTTTGTTTAGATTAACGGTGAGCTTGTGTCCCACGAGCCAGTTAAGGATACGCCCAAAGTCAGAGTTGAGTTGGGAGTTGATGGTAGAGATGTCCTGGGAGCTAGATAACAGTACCAGGTCATCTGCATAGAGTGTGGTAGACCAGAAGATTGTAAAGGAGGGGAGTTCGTTTATATGAAGGGAGAACAGAATAGGACTGAGAATGGACCCTTGGGGTACTCCGCATCTGACTGGGGAGAGGTCCGAAAGGGCACGGTTAAAACAGGTGTATTGTTGTCTCCCCCCAAGGTAGTTGGAGAACCAATCAAGGGCTCGGGGGGAGAAGCCTTGCCCGAGTAGAGCGGAGTGAAGGAGATTGTGGTCGACCCAATCAAAGGCCTTAGAGAGGTCGACAAAGATGGCCTCAGTCAATTTGCCAACGTCTGTAGCGGATCTGACCTCGGAGGTGACCACGGCGATGGCAGTGGCTGTGCTATGCCGCTTCCTGAACCCATGCTGAGCAGGGGAGAGAACTACATACTCCTGCAGGTAATGGAAGATTTGTCCAGCTATAGCCTTTTCAAGAAGCTTGCTGGTAGCAGGGAGTATGGCAATAGGGCGGTAGTTGTTCATCTCTTTGGGGTCACCGTGCTTAAACACAGGGACAACCTTGGCCACCTTCCACACGTCAGGTAAGATTCCAGAGGTGATGGAAGAGTTAAAAATATGGGTAATCAGTCCGGCGAGGAGGGGTGCCCCCAGACTAAGAAACTTAGGCTCAAGGTTATCATAGCCCGCCCTGAGTGGTGTGGAGACCAGCTAGAGAGCTTGGAGTCTCTAACAGAGATTTGTTTCAGGTCAAAAGGAGGCCGGGGAGGGGGTGGCCCTGAGGTTCAGGGGTGGAGGTTGGGAGGGAGGAGGGGAGGCAGGCAGTTCAGAGAACAAACAGTTGAACGCTGAGGCTATGGTCTGGGGGTTGTTACAGTTGGCCCCCCCCACATTCATGTCGACGACCGAGTGCTTGGTGGACACACTGACCATATTTTTGATGTTTTGCCAGAAGCACCGGGGGTTGTAGGCCGATTTGAGCATGGCTGATTTGCAGAACTCACTCTTGGCGGCACGTATTGTGGCCTTACAAGAGTTTCTGAGCCGTCGATATTCAAGGAGGTCTTGTGTTTCGCTGGAAATTTTGTAGTTGATCCAGCTTTTGTCTCTCTGCTTCATGAGAGTGAGTAGTCCACCATGGAGCCACTTAGTGACAGTACCCCCACCCTCCTTTTTGTGAGGGGAGCATGCCTGTTCTGCAGGGGGTTGAGAATCGCAAGGAAGTGGTCCAGTCCTATGGTAGGGTCATTGGTGCTGAGAACCCTAGACTAGTCGGTATGACGTAGGTCGTCCAAGTAGTCATGGAGGATAAGCTTGGAGTAATCCCTCATCTGAATCACTCTACTAGGAATTTTGGGGGCAGTGGATCCCCAGATGCAGTAAATGGGTGAGTGATCAGATATAGCGTCCAGGAAAGTGCCAGATTGGATGATTTTATCCAGTCGGTTGCTCAGTAACCAGTCAATAAGCGACCCCTTGTTCCCCCGGGGAGGAGGTCCTAGTGGATACTGTGATGGTCTGACTGAGGGTGAGGCCAGACAGAAGCAGCTCATAAAGTTTGGTATTAGGCCCCAGCCAGTTGAAGTTGAAATCCCCCAGGATAAGCACCTCATTAGACCCAACCTTGCCTTTAAGGTGGTCAAGTAGAGAGGAAAGTCCTGGTAAGCCTCCCTTAGGCGGATTGTAGGCACAGACCAGGTGCAACTTTTTTGTGTTACCGAGCAGTAGGAGGGAGTGAATGAATTCACAACCTGTAGAGTCGAGCGGAGAAAGTGACACAACGGATACATTTAGGTGCCCCCTAAAGTATAGGAGTACACCCCCCCATGTTTACTACCAGTTCTATCCCGCCTGATGAGGCTGTAACCCGGAATGGCACATGCGGTGTCAGGAATATCAGGTTTCAGCCATGTTTCCGTGATACCCATGATGTCAGGCCCATACAGGGTTGCCCATACTGTCAGTTCTGCTTTGTTATGTAGGATACTGCGGATGTTTAGTATATGGAACTCCTTAGCTTCCTCTATTCAAGCTGCATATAGAACAACCTGGAAGAAATTTTCTACCATCTGCATTTTACAAAACATGAATCACGTCCTCTGTTCTGTCTCTTTCATTTTGGCGTTTGTATCTTACTGTTTTCAAACCTTTCATTTATCAGCCACAACAATCAGACCTCTCTCCCTACTACCCCCACTCTCCAAGGCACTAGAACGCATTGTCTCGGACCAGCTCACAGAATACCTGGATACGTACAACATCCTGTGCAAGCAACAACACGGGTTCCGCAAAGGTCACAGCACCTCCACAGCCCTACTTGAATTCACCGGCAAAATCCACAATGCACTTGACTCCGGTGAACTACTAGGCTCAATCTACATTGACTTAACTAAAGCCTTCGACACTGTCAATCACTGCCTCCTGCTTGTCCAGCTTCAGAACACTAGGCTGTCAACCAACTCCATTGGCTGGTTTAAGAGCTACCTTGAAGAATGGTCCCAGACAGTAAGAATTGCTGATACACTCTCAGACCCTAGACCAGTCTGCTCGGGAGTCCCCCAGGGCTCCATTCTGGGACCCATCCTCTTCAGCCTATTCTTAAACTCACTACTGGACAGCTGCCCAGAACAAATAATTCTCTACGTCGATGATGCTGTGATCCTCGCCTCACACCCTGATCCAATTCAAATACAAAATAAACTTCAGCTGGCCTTCTCCTCCATCGAATCCTGGTTCCTAAATCATAAACTGCTTCTCAATCAGAAATAAAACAAGTTTATGGTCTTCTGCAGCCCCCACAACAAAAACAAACAACTCCACCTCTCCATTGCAACTGAACAAGGAGCCATCCTAGAGCAAACACAATCGTTCAAGTACCTCGGCATCACCCTTGATCCCCACCTCTCATACGCTGTCCATATCAGCAATGTTGCAAAGTCTTCCAATGCGAGGTTAGGCATATTATTCTGGCACAGGAAACACCTAACCCCAAGCACTGTCGGTGGCCGTCCAAAAGCTCCATCGTCAGCATCATAGACTATGTGCCTCATATATGGGTGTGCAACTACCACTGCTCTCAAACGTATCGCGACCTCCCTGAATAAGGCCTGTCATCTAATCACTGGCTCACATCGCCGTATCCACACATGTGACCTTTATTCCAAATCTGGATGACTTCAACTGGACAAACGCATAAAATACCAAACCTGCATCACGGCCAAGAAAATTATAATGGGACTTGCCCCACCTGGTGTCTGTGCCCTCCTTAAGCCTAGACATAGGAATGTCACTACAAGGAGATCCAATTCCCATCTACTACATATACCATGGTGTCGCATGACCCAAGGACAAAGATCATTCGCCTATCGGGCATCCAACTGGCTCAACTCTCTTGGCAGCGACATAGCGACCGCTCCAACACTCAGCCTCTTTAAGTCCAAGCTGCACCTCTCACTGCTTGTATCCTGCAATTGCCCAGCTTAACATTTCCACCATTCCAGCTGCACATGCCCCAGCACCCAGCACTTACAATCAGTCTTTGCACCCCTTGCACCTTACCTGTCATATTCCCTCGACAAGGACCCCTGGCTGCACTGTCTCCGCCCTCGCCCACCTCCCCTGATTCCACCCTGCCCCTGCCCCCAACCACCTCCCATACTCCCCCTACCCCTGCACCTCCACCCACCTCGATCTCCTACCCTCACTTCCCCACCCATCCCCTCCTTCCTTGTCTTGCTCATAGCTCAAGTCTTTGTACTGGTTATTACATGTCTGTAAGTCAATGACTATATGTTTGTAACTAAAAATGATGACTGTTGCACACACTGACATGGAACCTTTGTAAAAGAGCCTTGGCTCAAAGGTATTGTAATCCTAGATTGAAATAAATAAAATATAATAAATAAATAAATAAAACAATATGTTTCTGGGATTCAGTTCACCTTGATGGCTTCCTGGCCTGTTGTTCCAGTATCATAGATCTCTAACCCAGCAATCAAAGCCTTCTTACACAGTACAAAGAAAGAGACTCCTCCTCAAGAAAACCCATAGACTACAATACATATGCTCAGTTAATGCTTTTCTTAAATAATGGCTTCTTCAGACCTGTTGCTGACCTTAATTTACAAGACGTTATGACACTGACCTTCGTTGGATTCTTGTGACATGGAGAATGTACATCGTCATCATCAGTTTTTAATCCAGCCATCCATCTTACTGATAACTGTTTACAGAAACATTCTGAAGACCATTTCGTCCTTACTGTACCAAGCTCCAACACAGACAAAATCAACAGAGGAGTCCATGTCTCCTATTTTACTACAACATCCACCTGGTGTCCTATTTAAGTATTTAGTTTTCTGAAATCCTCAGACAGACACCCTGACTGTGGTTAACCTCTTCTGTACCTTGAGTCCTACTCCATTATGACTAGTGTGGTTCATCCTCCATGTCAGAACACTGCAGTCTCACCCGGGTCATGATGTGTCCTCCTTTTCTGGCCACTCATTTAGAATAGGAGCAGCCACCTCAGCATCTTTAAAGAACATTCTGGCTCACATAATTAATGCCATGGGTTGCTGGACATCTTCCTGCTTTGAAACATATACCAGAGAACCGATTTCTGAAATCCACCAAGTTTATCAACAACTTGCTGCATAATTCAAAGCATGGAGGGAAGGCTAATCCAATAACCTTGGATCCTCAGAGGTTTCCTCCACAAGTGGTTTATTCCTTCCTCCATGTTAACGGGACTATTCTGTGAGTTGGAGGAAGCAGGTTACATGACATCTCACCTTGTGCTTTTGACTTTTTTGCAATACTTTTCCTTTAGCAATGAAACCAGAGAAAGGGTAAGCCAATGTATCACAAGAGCTACATGATGATTACATACACTGGCAGCCTTCCACTGAATATAAGATTTATCCTGCAGTTCAATGGAGGGTCACAAGATTCCTCTCCCCTTCCCATCTACTTAAGTCCCCCATAATCCGTCAGCCCCCTGCCTAATGGGTCTTCATGATCCTCCTCCCTCCCTCCCCACCTCCTTCACTGGGGCTCTATCTTTGGCTATAACTTTTCCTTTAGCCTTGAGGCAATTCTCCTGGCACCTTCATTGAGGGTGGAAAACCACAGACAAGCCAAAGTATCACAAGAGTTGCACAATCACTGCACACACTGGCAGCCTTCCTTTGAAACACAGAATTTGCCAGCTGATAAGGACCACTTGGCCCACCTAGTCTGCCCATTTTTCTCCACCTATAGTATCACCACAGGTCCTGCTTGATCTCTGGACCATTCTCCCCCCCCCCCTTCCTTTCCCTTAGGATAGCTTTATGCCTATCTCATGCATTCTTGAACCCCACCACTGTTTTCACCCCAACCACCTCCGCTGTAAAGCTGTTCCAGGAATTCACCACTCTTTCTGTGAAGAAGTACTTCCTCTCATCTTTCCTGAATCAAACCCCTCCAGCTTCATTGCATGTCTCCTTGTTCTTGAGCACCTTTTGTACTGAAAAATACTTCCCTCTTGTACCTTGATTACCCCTGTGAAGTATTTTAAGGTCTCTATCATATCCCCCTTCCTCCTCTCTTACAGGGTGTATATACTGAGGTCCTTTAATTTCTCCTGCTAGGGCTTCTGATGCAGATCCTGCACCATTTTAGTTGCCCTCCTCTGGACTGTCTGTAGTCTGTCTATGTCCTTTCTGAGATGTGGTCTCCAGAACTGGACACAGTACTCTAGGTAGTGTCTTACCAGCAATCTATACAGAGGCAACACCACTTTCCTCTTTCTGCTGCTGTTACCCCACCCTATGCACCCCAGCATCCCACCCACCCTCCCAACTGCCTTGTTGCACTGCCTGGCCACCATTAGGTCATCCTATATGATCACCCCTATGTCTCTTTTCTGCTTGGTGGTTGTCAGTACCA
This sequence comes from Neoceratodus forsteri, assembly GCA_016271365.2. NCBI lineage: Eukaryota > Metazoa > Chordata > Ceratodontiformes > Ceratodontidae > Neoceratodus > Neoceratodus forsteri. The sequence goes on along the minus strand of CM057452.1, from coordinate 99,028,484 downwards.
CCATGACATTTTGTACTCAGCCAGCATTATTTTGCACTTTTTCACATTCAAACCCAGCTGCCATACCCTTGACCACACCTTGAGTGTTCTCAGGCCACTGCTCATACTTTTCACACCCCTCAGGTGTCCACCCTATTGCAGAATTTGGTGACTTGTGCAAAGAGGCAGACTTTCCCTTCTAGCTCCTCTGCAGTGTCACTTATAAAGACATTAAAGAGGACCAGTCCAGCACAGATGCCTGAGGAACCCGGTGGTCACCCTCCCTTCATAGAAACATAGAAATTGTCAGCAGATAAGGACCGCCAGGCCCTTCCAGTCTGCCCGTAGGCTCTCTGCATTGTATGGGGCCACTGTCCCTATGTGATCAATGGCTTTTCATAACTGTCTTCCCTCTCAAGGTTCCCTTATGCCTGTCCCAAGCATGCTTAAACCCATCCAAGGTGCTTTCCCCCACTACCTCCTGTGGCAGACTATTCCAAGAATCAACTACCCTTTTTGTGTAGAAAAACTTCCTCATAGTGCCTCTTAATCTACCCTACTCCAATTTCATAACATGCCCCCTTGTTCTAGTACTTTTTCTATATTGGAAAAGGTCATCCACCTGCACCTGCACTTTGTTTATGCCCTTGACGTACTTGAAAGTTTCAATCATGTACCCTGAACTCTCTCCTCCAGTGAGTACATATTGAGGTCCCTTAGTCCCTCCTCATATGTTCTGCAGTACAAGCCCTGAACCATCTTTGTCACCCTTCTCTGGACAGTCTCCACCTTGTTTATGTCCTTGTGCAGGTTTGGATGCCAGAACTGCACACAGTACTCTAGGTGAGACCTTACCAATATTTTACCAATGTTTTATACAATGGCATCACCACTTCCCACCTCCTGCCAGTGATACCCCTGCCTATGCACCCCAGAATTCCAATGGCCCTCCCCGCCACCTTTGTGCACGGCTTTGATACCTTAAGGTCATCAGAGATGATAAACCCTAGGTCCCTTTCCTCCTTGGTGACAGTCAGCTCCTCCCACCCCAACCTCTAGCTCTCCCCAGGGTTCCCTCTTCCCAGGAGCATTATTTTGTACTTTTTTGCATTGAACTTCTGTTGCCACATCTCCAACCATCTTTCAAGCTTCTCCAGGTGCCTCTTCATTTTCTGCACCCCTTCTAGAGTATCCACCCTGTTGCAGATCTTGGTGTCATCTGCAGAGAAGCAGACCTTTCCTTTCAACCCCTCTGCAATGTCACTAATCATTGAACGGGACTGGTCCCAGTACTGATCCTTGCAGTACCCCGCTGATCATCCACTATCCCCAGATTGCACCCCATTTATCACCACCCTCTGTCTTCTGTCTGTTAACCAGTTACAAACCCAGTTCACCACCTTGTCTCCCATGCCCAGACTACTCATCTTGTTAACCACCCTTCTATGTGGGATGGTGATGAAGGCTTTGCTGAAATCTAGGTAGGTGAAGTCTACTGCCCCTCCCTGATTTACTTCCCTAGTCACCCAATCAAAAAAATAAATCATATTCATTTGTCATGACCTTCCTGCTGTGAATCCATGTTGCCTCAGATCCTGGGCACCCCTGGATTCCAGATATGTGGACGTAAGGTAATGAGCTAAAGTTTATACAGTAAACATCATTGGAGGAGTCATAGTGAGCAGGAGTGGCAGTTCCTTTAGCATCAAAGTGCAAAGAAGATTTGAGATGTAAGAGTCCTTTGATAAGTACTGTAGGCATAGCCTGGCAAGTGGGGTGGAAGGGAGGGGCATATAGGGAGTGGGGAGGGAAGGTTAGATGAGATAGGAGAGGTTTGGACATGATAGCCTAGGGAGGAAGGACTGTTCTAAGGGAGAGACACGACATATGCCACAGGCAATGGTTAGGGTTTAAGTACAATATTTGAAGAAATAACAGATCGTGATGTTGGGACCTTGATTTGGACAATGACAGAAGGGAGGACTCAAATGGTGCCTCAGGCAATGGTTGAGGTTTAAGTCCAGAATTTAAAGCGGCAACAAATCATGATGTTAAGACCTTGACTTGAAACAATGACAAACCATCAGAGAAGGTCCTCAGGAACAAGGATTTGAAGAGGGAGAACATGACAGGGGAAGTGAGCCTTAAGGTTTTCTGGATCTTATTCCAGAGCATAGGAAGAGTGAAGCTTATTGAGGCTCTACCAAAGCGCATTTTAACTTTAGGGATAGCCAAAGATAAGATGGTAAGACTTCTGAGAGAATAGGCGCTAGGAATGCAGGGAGTTAGGCAGCTTGTGAGGTACTGAGGTAATTTATGAGTGATTGCCTTATATGTCCATAAAATAGCATTCTTTTGCCTCCTGAAGCTAAGGGAGCTCCAGCCTATGGAAGAATAGAGGATGCAGTGGTGCGTGTCATAAGGGGCATCTGAAATTAACCTAAGGGCTCTGTGGTATAGGGTATCACGCTTGGAGAGAGGTGTGCTAGTACTATGGCCATATAGAAAGTCCCCATAGTCTAGGAGAGGCAAGAAGGTAGCTTGGACTAGGTGTTTTCTAGCCTCCTGAGTTAGTGAGTGCTTGATCCTGAAGAAAATACTGAGTCTTTGACACAGTTTCTTAGTGAGTTCTTCAGTGTGATCAATGAAGGACAATTTATAGTCAGTCCAGACCCCCAGGTATTTGAATTGTTCCACGAACTCCAGGGCTTCTCCCAAAAGGGTGCTTATGTGAGGAGCCTTATCTGCTTTTTTTTTTTTTGAGATGAGGGGCCAGTGGAGAAAAAATCATGGCCTTAGTTTTTTTGGCATTGAACAGGAGTGTCAAGTTGAGTAGATTTTTTTGGAGGATGTCAAAATCATTCTGGAGGTCCAAAATGGCTTGATCCAGAGTTGATCTGTCAATGTATAGCACTGTATCATCAGCAAAGAGATGGATACTAGATGACTTTAGGGCAGTGTCAATTTGATTAATATAAATGGCAAAGAGAAGTGGACCAAGTATGGATCCTTGGGGACACCACTAAGGCGTATTTTTTTTGGAGATAGGTCTCCTTCAGCCTTGACCTGCTGCTCTCAGTCCACAAGATAATTTGAGAACCAACTTAGGTCCATGTTGTCCACCACAACTTTCTTCAAGGTCACCAGGAGCAAATCATGGTCCACCATGTTGAAAGCCTTGCTAAGGTCTAGAAACAAAGCACATATGTATTGTTTATCAAGTGCAGACTGCCAGTCATTTATAACCTTAGCACAGGCAGTGGAGGTACTATTCATGGGACGGAATCTGGATTGAATTGGGTTTAGTAGATTAAAACTTTTCAGATGAGAGCTGAGCTGTTCATTTACTACCTTCTCCAATAGTTTTGACAAGGCCAGGAGCAAGGAGATTGGGCGGCAATTATTTAGGTCACAGTGGTTCCCTGATTTGAATAGAGTGATGACATGGGCCGTCTTCCAGACCTTGGGGAGGGAACTCTGATTGAGAGACAAATTGAAAAGGTGGGTAATAGAGGGAGCCAAAATATAGTAGGCCGACTTTAGGAAGAAAGGCTCAATCATATCTGTGCCCACACTTTTCTTAGTATTAAGTTGAAGAAGGACTGATTGATTGATTGATGGATTGATTGATTGATTGATCCTTTCTTTCAGCAGGGTCTCCATGATCTTTACCAACACTGAGGTGAGGCTGACTGGCCTGTAGTTCCCCACCTCCTCCCTACTGCTGCTTTTGTGCAGTGGTACCACATGTGCCCTCCTCCACACCTCTGGAACCACACTTGTGTTGGATGACTCCATGAACAGGGCTGTCAGAGGTGCTGCCAGTTCCCTTCACAGCTCCCTTAATATCCTTGGTTGGATGCCATTTGGCCCCATGGCCTTGTCCACCTTCAGCTTTGTGAGTTCTTCCAGAACTCTCTCCACTGTGAATGGACTGGTGTCCACTCCCCCCCCATTGCCTCTGCTACCCATCTGTGGTCCTTGACCCTCCCCCTTCCTAATGAATACTGAGCAGAAGTATTTGTTCAGTACTTTTGCCTTGTCCGGATCTTCCTCCTTACACTCTCCCTCCTCCCATTGAGACTCACAATTCCCTTCCCCCCGTTTTTTCTTCTTTCGCTGATATACCTCTAAAATGCCTTGTCCCCTTCTTTCACAGACCATGCTAAACCCTCCTCTGTCTGCACCTTAGCTCTCCTAGCACCTTCCCTGCTTCCCTTAGACATACAAGGTACACCTCCCTGTCCGCCTCCCTTTGGGTCCCCTTATAATTCCTGAAACGCAGTCTTTTAGCCCCAGCTTTGTCCCCCACCTCCTTAGAGAACCATAGTGGTTTCCTTCTTCTTTTCCCTGTGGATTCTATCCTAATGCATTGGTTTGTTATCCCCACTATGGCTCCTTTCAGTTTCTCCCATTGTTCCTCCACCCCTTCTATTACCTCTCCCGTCCCCTGGACAGCTTGTATATATCTACCCATTTCAGTGAAATCCACCCTCATAAAATCTAATACTTTTGCCCTTGTGTGGCATACTTGAGTCCATGTTGCCATGCTGAACCACACTATGTGGTGGTCACCAGACCCCAGCTGCCCTTCAACCTGTATTTCTTTGACTCTGTTCCCATTGGTCCATACCAGGTCCAGAATCGACTTGTCCCTTGTTGGTTCATGTACCAGCTGCCTGAGTCCAGCCCCCTGCAGGGATTCTAGGATGGCTGTGCTTCTGGCTGAAGCAGCCACCTGGGTGGTCCAATCCAAGTCCGGCATATTGAAATCCCCCAGTAGCAGGAGTTTGCCTTTAGCTGCCATGTTATGTATGTCTTCCACTAGTTCCCTGTCAACTTCCTCCCTCCCTCTGGGTCGGAGGTCTGCAGATCACCCCTGTGCATATTGCTGTTCCATTCCCTGGCTCCAGGGTGACCCACATTGCCTCGGCCTCACCCTGTCTTCCCTGAACTTCTGTAGCCTTCATCTGAGTGAACTCCATTTGCCACCACCCTCTGCTGCTTATCCCTTAACAATTTTATACCCAGTTTACCAACTTTGGACCCACTCCTATGCTACCTAACCTTGCATACTAGTTTCCTATGTAGAATGGTGTTGAACACCTGACTGAAATATTGGTAGGCGATATCCAGCCACACTTCTAGAATAGTCCAACAAAGTTTATTTACTGCAGATTCCTAAACCGCACACATTTAGCTTACACTTAACACATGGATTCAAGGAGGCTCCAGCAGGAAGGGGCCCTACATTTTTTCCTAATGGGAATAGATTACCCTTCAAGAGTTTGGCTTTCCCTATCAAATCACAACCATTTTATTGCATGACTGATGTGTAGCTCCAGATGCAGGGCTAGCCTCTCTCTTTTTAACTCTCTTTTGTCTCACTATCTCAATCTCTGTCTCTCTCTCTCTCTCTGTCACTTTCTTTATGTTTTACCAAGTTCCTTTTGAAGAAATCATCTAGAATGTGACTGTGGCTGATGCTAATTAGTGTCCTCAAGCTTATAGTTAGATGTATAGTTCCCAGTTAGCTGGAACATTAATCACAACAGTAGAAACCACATCAGTCAGTCAGGATCAGTACAGCGAGGAAGAGAAAGCAGTGACTCAGTGGAGACCATTGTTTATTAGGGTGACAACATCATTAGGCATATGTGGAGGGATTGCTGAGTGCTTTTGAGTGGGTGTGGGGTGATGCATTCACACATGTACCTTTCCTACCACTAACAATAGACATAGTATCTGGAGGAGGAAACATGTTTTTAAATGATTATACACCATAGAATGCCCAAGAGGCCAAGCGCATTGCTTCAACCACGTCTTGTGGGCAGAGTTGAATATGTTGTGCCCCACATGAGACAAATTCATGCTATTCTGATGATAGAAACCAGCGCATGTAGGAGACAACATCAGGTGATGGAGGAATGATGTGCCACAAGCTGAAGTAAAAAGGGGCATCTCCCTTTTCACCACCCTCCAGGCCTTATTGATTGCTATACTGTGCCATGCCCCTTTCCACATTCTCTTGTGGATGATCGTAGACCTGATATTGACTCTGCTTGTGAGGTGCTTCCACATCCGGAGGTGATATGATATGATCTCGTGGAATACATCAATAGAAGTGTGTCTGAATAGGTCGTTCCCACCCAGCTGCAAAACTATTCCTTCTGGATGGTCAATAAGCAGCCCAGCATTTTTAAAGATGGTATGGGGTGTTCCCATAACATGTTCCCCTTCTGGTCCACTACAGGGAAACATTCAGGTTTTGATCTCTGCTGCTGCTTGCCGTAATGTCATATTCCCACCTGATCAGCTGCCCTCGGAATACATAACTGGCTGATCAGCCACACGGTGATTTCATAACTTGAGGAATGCTGCAATGAGACAAAACCACTGTTTTGAAACACATGAAAAGAAAAAAGATTATTGTAGCTGCAGTACCTTTCACTTGTTCTTGGGCCTATGTTATTCTGTCTCAAGTCAGATTATGTCCTATTGCTAAGACCTTTAGGAATACCTATCATTCTCACCAGCACCAAATGGCTGTATGTACCTGTTTCTAGCTGCCGATTCTGTATTGCATTTGTTCATATCCTGGTCTCCTTTACACTTATAACCAAGTTTTACTTGTTAAGTTGAACATATACCAAAAACTCCTTATTCTCTAAATGTTAAGGTTTTTATTTTTCCTACTGTAAGTTTGACTTAGTCCCTTGGAACCAGTTATGTAGAATGTACACCTAAACTTCTCTATTGTCCCATTGTTAAGAATTTTCCTGTATGTAAGCTTGACTTAATACTAGGGCTGGGCAGACTATTCTGAACAAAATCCGGACCCCCAGATCGAACCTCGAGTCCACAGACCCGGATAAATATGGACTTCACAGCAGAAGTCCAGTTCCACGTCCATGGAAAGCAGGGCTTTTTTTCTGCATACCTGGCACCCCATGGAGGGGGGTAAGGAGGAATAGATGGCACCAATCAGTCCAAAAAGACTGAAGGTAAGAGTGGAGCCAAGCCCAGGAGCAGAAGGACAACACATCACAGTCACGTGTAGTGTGGTGGAGAACTGAGTGCGGGCTGCAGCTGCTGTGGTCAGTCAGTCTGTGACTTTCCGGTCAGCTCTCACCTGTCGGTCTTGTTCTCAGAGTGGAGATCCTTAAGTAGTACCTCACAAACTGCATAGTCCTGTAGCCTTTTCTATGTGGGTTTGGAACATATTGAATACCAGAAAGAGGGGAGAGGAGAGTTGTCTACAGGCCGAGGTCAAGGGCAGGCTGGCAAAATAAACTGTTGACTTGTGCTAGAGGAGAAAGTGAGAGAGAGACTACTGGGGGCCAAAGAGAAATGTTATAGTTATAGAAATAATGAATAAAGATTATTCTAGGTCCCAGTGTGGCTGTGTGTGTGCACAGGGCAAGAGCAGACTGGCAAAATAAATCTTTGAATTGTGCCATCATCCAGAGGAGAAAAAGAGAGAGAAAGACTATCGGGGCCAAAAAGAAATTTTACAGTCACAGAAATCACAAATAAAGAAATTAATCTTGGCCCCAGTGTGGCTGTGCAGTGTGTGTAGTGTGTACACTGTACAGGGCAGGCAGGAAAAATAGTGCTTGCATCTGTCTGTCTGTCTCTCCCTCTGTCTCTCTTTCTCTCTCTCCCAGCACATTCACATCACGGGCCCGAGCAGGACATGCCACTGGTACAACCCAGTCATGAAGCAGCTAACAGTTATCACTTTTATTTAGCAGTTTTACTGTAATTTTTATACAAATCATGCATTAAGTTATTTCCTTTTGGCCTCTGTGTTGAATATGAATGACTTTGGTCACTTTTATGCATTTTATTGCATTTTTTCAAATACTTATAAATAATCAGAACTAGTCAGAACAAATCAGAATTCCACCATGTTCCGGTTCTTATTTAATAAGGGTCAAAACTTCATTGAGTTCTCCCAGCCCTACTTTTTACATTGGAATCTGACTTCCGGTGATATCACGGAAGAAGAAGCAGCTTAAGAGGACAGCTCCTAATCCATAGGGGGATAGAATATACCCTTTACAACCAAAGCTGACAAATAAGGGACAAAAATGGCAGTGAAGGAGAAAGGGGAAAGCAGGAACACAAGATCAACCAAAAAATCAAACCCGATAGCTGAAGATGGATCCAGATATCAGGTGTTATATTCTGACCAGAGCCACACCATATCCCCGAGCAGCAAGCATGGCTGGGGATATGACACAGATAAAGAGGAGGAAACACTCACTAGAAATAGATTTGAGTAGATCATCCAGAAAATCAAAGCTTCTCGTAATGAAAATAAGAGGGACTTCCAAAAGATACAAGGTACGCTCGCTGGCTTTGGTAAGAGGCTCACAGACACTGAGAACTAAGTGGGGGATGTAGAAAAAGGCACAGCTCAAATGGGGCTTGTGGTGGAGGCCTTGCTAGAACAAACGGAGGCGCTCCATGAGAAATGTATTGCTCTAAAGGCAAGATCCAGGAGGGACAATTTAAGAATATCAGGGTTGCCAGAAAACTTGAAGACTGCTAATATGTGCCTATTTTTACAAGACATGCTAGCTGATGTACTGGAGCTCCCACCCGGGATGAGATGAGAAACGAGCGAGCGCACAGGACCCCAAACGGACAGACCCCAAAGCGAGACCTAGAACTGTTATTCTTAAATTCTCAAGTTATAGAATGAAAGAAGATATTCTGCACAGGCCATGGCAAAAACAGATTGTCAAATACAATAGGGTATGGCTGTACTTTGACCAAGACTACCCTCCTGAAGTGCAGAAACTAAGAATGCAGTACATGGACACTATCAGAGCATTAAAAGTAAAGCAAGTGAGATTCCAGATGCCTTACCAAGCTAGGCTCCATGTTTTTTGGTAGGAAGGAGTGAGGATGTACAATTCCCCTGAGGAGGCAATTGTGGCCCTGAAAGAAAGGAAAATCCCCCTTGTAATTCATGCTGGGACAGTCAGAGGAAGAAATATGCAGGATGGAATGAATTTTGCAGCTGCAGGGGCCAGGAGGAATGTGCATGCGATTGGAAGAGGGACAGCCATGAGGACAATGGCAGACATTAGGGAGATTTTGAAGAAGCTGACACGCAATGCGGAGGGGCAAGAGAAAACTGCAGGAGACACTTGACCAGAAAATGATACAAGCTGAGCACCGAAGAGCTAGAAGAGGGAACTCTGAATGAACTTTTGTAGCAGCACACTGACACAGACTGCCGATTGTCAGATAAGTGCCATGTCATGAACTGAATTAAGGAGGGAGGAAGGGGTTATTGGAAAAAGGCTGAAAAAGAATTAGGGATTAAGGAGAGGGGGGAAGCTGACAAATAGAGGGAAGGGGAGTAAGATGAGGCAGGATTAGAAGGGAAGAAGGGGAACTGAGATTATACACTGAGAAACAGGAGGGCTTTGGTAAAATTCTGCATGGCTGGGAACAGTCTAATCGTTAACCACATTGAGGCTTGCAAGAACAAGGGGGGGATATAAGGGACAATTACAACATGAAAGGAGAGATGATGATCGAGACAGGGAGGGAGAGGATTGGTGGGGGGAAGCTTTGGAGTAGAGCAACACAAAGAGAAAGTAGAACAATTACAAGGGGTCAAATGGGAAGTAGGGAGGGGTCAGGGTTCACCGGGAGAGGGAAGGGAGTTAAGGGGGTTAATATACAAAGAAAAGCAGGGAAAAGCAAACTATTGATAAAGTGCTGCACAAGATAATTCAGAAGGAGGATGCCAGGGAACTACAGAACAGGGATTTGGGGGAAGGGAATCAGAGGCAGGGGTCCTCAACAAATCATAATAAAAAAACAAACAAAAAACAAAACAAAGATACTAAGAGCTGCAAATACTTTTGCCAGTGTTCTACTCTTTCTTGCAGGTGATAATTTTATCACCACAGTGAATAGAAGAAATCCTTCGGGATCGGTCCAGCAAAGGGAGGCACTGAAGCAGGACACTGAGATCTGTTCACAAGAAATCAAGGGAAAACACAGGTAGATGTGCAGAAGCCATAAAACACATCACCTAACAGGTAAGGGCAGAGGAGGGGGGGTGGGGGGATGGTCACACATCTGAGAAGTAAAGGGGGCCTCTGAACAAGAGAAGAGACTAACGAAACTCATGGAGGTGCGAAGGGGAGAGGTAATGAACATACTGGAAATGGTAACTTGCAGTAAGATAAATTAAGAAATGTGTTATTAGACAATGACAGGAAGGATGGAAGGAACTCAAGAATTAAGGGGGATGATTAAAGCCATGTAAGAATGAATGAAAAAGAAGGTCATGGGGAAGAGGAATATAATTAAAAGGTTGATGTAAAAGTCGATCCTAAGAAAAGCCAAACTGGCATGCTTCAGGGATATCCCCCTGGGAGAAAGGGAAGGGGGGTTTCTTGGTAGAGCTGATGCTTCGACCGGACAACATGTCTGGGCAAAGAGGGGTAGAAGGGCATGGTGGAGGGACCCTAACCCAAACAATGCCCACAGCAGTGGCCCTTATGATAAGGGGAAGTGACACCACTGCCACTCCAAGTGATGGCTCTGAAAAGGGACAAGGTGAGCCACTATTGGGAGACAGAGAAAGTATTAGTACTTTCTCCTACCTTGTAGGTGAGAGACAAAAGGTTATTCAGTTACGTTATAATGTTAGCCATGTTGGCAGAGTTGAAGAGGTCACAAATTGCAGAGCCAGTGAACAAATCGAGCACAGGAAGAGAGGGGTTCAAGGGGAGGGGCATGAAGAGGGTACAGGAGCCTCCAGAGGGGTGGGTGGGCAAGTACCATAATAGACATTTAATGACAGCTCCAAAGATGACTACGATGTCAACATTTAATGTAAATGGGCTGACAAACCCTATAAAGTGGAAGAAAGTGATGACTTATATTAAGCAGCAAAAAGTAGAGATAGTATTTAAACAGGAAACACATTTGAAAGATGAGGAACATCAAAAACTTAAACAATTCAGGTATGGGGAAGTTTATGCATCCTCTTATAAGATGGGCAGAAGAAGAGGAGTGGGAATCTTAATACCAAGGAAAATGCCTTTTGAGTGTACATACAAACAAACAGATAAAAAGAAAGGTTTGTAACCATAAAGGGTATGCTGCAGGGACAGATGATGACCCTAATGGCAGTGTACGCCCCTCTGGGATCCACGTACGCTTTTTATCGCTCTTTGCTGATGAAAATAGCTGAAATAGAGGAGGGGATTCTGATATACGTGGGGGATTGGAACTTAACACCTGACCCTAGATAAGACAGCACATCCAGAATCCCTAGACCCACACATAAAGTAGCAAAACAAATAAAAGCTCTGATAAATAAAATGGGCCTACAGGATGCATGGAGATACATGGAGGGATGAAGCAAGGGATATACCTACTATTCGCAGGTACATCAGTTGTACTCTAAAATAGATTGGTTCCTGATAGCAGGGACACAACTGACACACCTAGTAAGATGCAGGGTGGGAACATTGGGAATCTTTGATCACGTACCACTGATACTAGACATAGAGACAACAGAGACACCAAAGTGGACATTTTGCAGACTGAACCTAGCACTCCTGAAGGATCAGAAAGTCCTAACACAAACTCCAAAGTTAGTAGACCAGACAATTGAGGCTCATAAGGGTACAGGTGAGGGAATGCTTTGGAATACCCTAAAGGCAATTATAAGAGGAAAACTAGTGGCAGCTAGGAAGAAAGAGGATGGCCAAACAAGCAGACTTAGAATTTAAGATTAAGAATTTAGAATTGCAACAACAGCAGAAGCTAGATAGAGTTAGAGGAAAAGAACTGAAGACATTAAAAAATAAACTGAATGACTTACTGGAATATAAAGTGGAACAGAACCTGGTGTATATGCATCAGAGGTACTATGAGGGGGACCTAGGGCAATAAAATTATTGACCAGAAGGCTAAGGGCGAGAAGAGCCAGATCCCAAATAACTAAGATAATTAACCCTAGAACAAAACAACAGATGTTTAAAGTGGAGAACATAATGGAAGTATTCTCAAATTATTGTAAAGATTTAAATACACCCCAAAAAGAGGTGCCAATAGAAAAAGTACAAGGGATACTAAGTACATTAAAGATGCCCAAATTGAATAAAGAACAAAATGAATATCTGAAAAGGCCCATTTCCCATATAGAAATCAAACCGGTAATAGAACGCAGTCAAACAGGTAAATGCCCGGGAACAGATGGTCTTCCAGCCAAATTTTATAAGAAATTGAAAAAAATATTAATTCCCGTATTATAAGAAACATTTCAAGGAGTCATAAAGAAGAAGGGAGTGCCACCACCTTCCTGGGTCTTGGCAATAATCTCTGTAATCCCCAAGCCAGGTAAAGATCCACTAAATTATGGTTCATACAGAACCATATCGATATGAAATGTGGATTACAAATACATGACATCGATACTGGCCAAAAGATTAGAAGATTTGGTATGCTACCTAGTTAAAGATGACCAGACAGGATTTGTGGTAGGGAGACAGGCCACAGATAATATTAGGTGTACGATCCACATTGTAGGGGGTCTAGGAAAATCCAAGCAACCAGTGGTCTTAATGAGCATGGATGCAGAGAAAGCCTTCGATAAGGTAGATTGGAGGTACTTATTCCATGACCTTGCAAAATTGGGGTCCTCTGACACCTTCATAGAGGTGATACAGAGATCATATGCAAAACCACAACCATACATCAGAACAAATGGCAGCCTTCTGGTCAGATTCATGTTGGGGAGAGGGACGAGATAGGGATACCCACTCTCATCACTCCTGTTTGCCTTATACCTAGAATCACTAGCTCAGTGGATAAGGCAGGACCCAGAGATTAAGAGAATAGTGGTGGGAGGCCTGGAACAACAAAAAATAGCACTATATGCAGATGACATCCTTATGTACATTAGAGACCCAGAGGTCGCTATACCAAATTTAATGAAGAAAGTGGAGGAGTTCTCAGAGGTAGCGGGATACACACTAAATTTAAGCAAAACAGAGATTTTAAGGTTTAACTTCCAGCCCTCGCAGAAGTTGTTGGGAACCTACCCCAATGAAATGGTCACTGGAGTCTCTGAAGTACTTACGGATAATCTTACGTATTACCAATAAACATTTACAGCAACATAGAAACATAGACTTTGATGACAAATAAGGACCGCTTGGCTCACCTAGTCTGCCCCTTTCCCTACCTACAGGATAAGCTGCAGATCCTCGTTAACCAACAGCCTATTTCTTCCTACCCCCCACAAGAATTGCCTTATGTCTGTCCTATGCATTCTTGAATTCTTCCACAGTTTTAGACCCCACAACCTCCTCAGGAAGGCTGTTCCATGCATCCACCACCCTCTCTGTGAAAAAATACTTCTTCACATTGCCCCTGAGTCGTCCCCCCATCCAAAAATTGTGTCCCCTTGTTTTACACATCTCTTTTTCTGAAGGATGCTACCCTCTTGGACTTTGTTGATTCCACTGAGGTACTTAAAAGTTTCTATCATGCCCCCCCCTTTCCTCAAGGGTGTGCATACTAAGCTCCTTTAGTCTCTCCTCATATGGCTTCTCTTGCAGACCCTGCACCATTTTAGTTCCCCTCCTCTGGACTGCCTCCATCCTGTCTATGTCCTTGCAGAGATGGGGTCTCCAGAACTCAACGCAGTACTCCAGATGGTGTCTCACCAACTGTCTGTACAGAGGGATAACAACTTCCTGTTTTCTGCTGGTGATACCTCTCCCTATACCTCCCAGTATCCCCTCAGCCCTCCCTACTGCCTTCTCACATTGCTTGCTAACCTTAAGGTCATCCGATATGTTTACCCCCAGGTCCCTTTCCATTTTTGTTGTTGTTACTACCTCCTCCCCTATTGTGTAATTTTCACCTGGGTTTTTGTTTCCTAGGTGCATTATTTTGCACTTCTTTGCATTGAATCCAAGCTGCCATACTTCTGACCATTCCTCCACCTTGTCAAGTCCCTTCTCATCCTTTCCACACCTCCTTGTGTATCAACCCTGTTGCAGATCTTTGTATCATCTGCAAAGAGGCATACTTTTCCTTCCAGTGCCTCTGCAATGTCACTTATAAAGACATTAAAAAGGACTGGACCCAGTACTGAACCCTGCAGTACCCCACTAGTAACCCCTCTTTCTTCAGAGTGGGCTCCATTTACAATTACCTTCTGTGTCCAGTTGTCCAACCACTGTTTTACTCAGGCTACCATCCTGGGACCCACTCCCAGGCTGGTTAATTTGATTATTAATCTTTTGTGTGGGACTGTGTCAAATGCCTTGCTAAAGTCCAGGCAGGCCATGTCCACAGCCCCTTCCTGGTCTACTACTTTGGTCACCCAGTCAAAGAAATCAATTAGATTCGCCTGATATGACCTTCCTGCTGTGAACCCATGCTGTCTTAGATCCTCTGCCCCACTGGCCTCTAGGTACTCAACAATTCTTTCCTTCAGAAGTGATTCTATCACTTTCCCTACCACAGAGGTCAAACTCACAGGCCTGTAGTTTTCTGCCTCTGTCTTGCCCCCACTTTTGTGAAGGGGAATCACATCCACCTTCCTCCAGTCCTCGGACATTACACCATCCTCCCATGATTTGTTAAAAAGGGTAGTCAGCGGTGTCACTAGTTCTCCCCTTAATTCTTTTAGAATTCTGGGGTGAATTCTGTCAGGCCCCATTGCATTGTCCACCTTCAGTTTTAGGAGTTCTTTCAGAATCCTTTCTTCTGTGAAAGGACTGGGATCGACCGCCCCATCCGGAGTGCTTCTGTTAATTGGATTCAACACCTTCCCCTCCTCCTCTTTTGTGAATACTGAGCTGAATTATTCATTCAGTATCCCTGCTTTTTCTCTGTCCCTCTCTGCCTACCCACCGTCCTTTCTATAAAGCCTCACTATCCCTCCCTTTGTCTTTCTATGCTTCCTGATGTACCTATAAAATGTTTTATCCCCCTTCTTAACTGAGTAGGCTATCTTTTCCTCATTTTGGGCCTTTGCTATTCTGACTTCCCTTCCTGCTTCCATCTGCCTTAACTGGTACAGTTCTCTGTTCTGCTCCTTCTGTGTTTCCTTATACTTCCTAAATGCTATCTTTTTCTCCCAAACCTTCCCCGCCACCTCTTTGAAGAATTGTAATGGCTTTTTCTTTTGTTTTGATTTGTCTGTTTGCTTCACACAAAGGCTTGTTGCCTCTGTGATGGCAGTTT
The DNA here is from genome assembly GCA_016271365.2 of Neoceratodus forsteri. NCBI lineage: Eukaryota > Metazoa > Chordata > Ceratodontiformes > Ceratodontidae > Neoceratodus > Neoceratodus forsteri. Next base: position 99,013,259 of record CM057452.1, on the reverse strand, counting down.
TGATGTTTCCCGATTGTTGGTCCACCCCTCCATCTAGCCTATTTGCTAGTGCTTTTCTAAGGTACTCTCTCATCTTGCCAAAGTCAGCCCTCCTGAAGTCCAGTACCCTCACTTTTGTATGGCTTGACTCTGTAGCTGAGTTTATCTTGAACTGCACTGTTTGGTGGTCACTTGTTCCAAGATGGCTACCGACTTCTAGATCTGAGATCCTCTCACTGTCCCCATTTGAGAGTATGAGGGCTAAGATTGCTCCCTCATGAGTGGGTTCCAAAACTAGCTGTCTGAGGCATGCCACCTGTAGGGCATCAAGAATGGCCCTGCTCTCGGATGTGGCTGCAGCAAAGGTGCTCCAGTTAACATCTGGCATATTCAGGTCCCCCATCAACAGTATCTCCCCTTTCTATGCCATCCTAAGGATGCCTTCTATCATATCCTTGTCCATTCCCTCTCCCTGACATGGGGGTCTGTATACAACCCATCTGTGGATTGTGGTGCCATGTCCAGTCTCCAAGGTGACCCACAGTGCCTCCTCTCCTCCCTGTTTACTCTTTTGTTCCATTGCTTTTATCCCTTCCCTTGCATAGAGAGCTATTCCTCCCCCTCTTCTACCCTCACTGTCCCTCCTGCAGATTGTGTGCCCTGGTATGTTAACATCCCAGTCATGGTTCTCTGTGTACCATGTTTCTGTGACTGCTATGATATCCAGGCATCACTCTTCCATCAAGGCCACAAGTTCAAGGAGCTTGTTGCCCAGACTACGGGCATTGGTACTCATTACCCGCCATCTCTTGATGGCCTTACCCCTTTTTGCCCCATCCCTGTTCTTATTGCCTTTGTCATTTTCTCCATGTATCCCCACCTTTCTCCCTATTAACATCTCTATCTTGGTGTTTACCTCCCTTACTACCCTGATTTTGGGGGGGGCTAGGATTTCCCTGCTCCTTTCCAGTGCCTCCCCCCTTGGCTAGTTTAAATGCTTGACAATGAAGCATTTAAACCTATCATCTAGGATCCTGGTTCCCCTCCTGGATAGATGCTGACCATCACACCAGTATAGGCCTGCATCACTCCAGGTGGACCCCCAGTCCCCAATGAAGCCAAATCCCTGCGCTCTGCACCAGTTTTTCAACCACTGATTGAACCCCATGGTGTGGAGCACTCTAGCCCCATCCATGCCATAGACAGGCAGCACCTCCAAGAAGGTTACCATGTGTGCTACTTGTCTAAGGCTCCTCCCCAACTCCACAAACTCTTCCTGCACAGCTCTGATCCCTTTCTCAGCCAGATCATTTGTCCCTAGGTGGACAATGACATCCAGCTCACTCCCCCATGCAGCTGCTCCAGCGATCCTGAGGATTTGCTCCCTGTCACTCCAAGCCATGGTGCCAGGCAGGCACCTTACCACCCTCTCCCCTTCCTCCCCCAATTCTACCTGCCTAACAATGAAGTCCCCACCAGGAGTTGTTTCCTTCCCCTGTGGGGTCCCATGCCAACCTCCTGTGGGTCTCCTTTGTGAAGGTTCCCAGCTTCCTCTGGGTCTATGTGATAACGGCAAATGCCTAAAGATGATCACTGTTATCGCTCAGTCAGAGTGCCAAACACATTTTCGGCACTCTGACAACCCTGGTGCACACACAATGGCACCAGGACATATTTTTACTACTTTTTGTGGGGGGGATCACACCCCCCGCACCACCCTTCTTAAGAATTCTCAACTCCAGGGGGATGCATGTTGGGGGGCTGAAAGTAGTTAAAATAAAAAGGTTCAGGCTGGGCACAATACAAATCACACCAGCGCCCGGACCCGAATCCGGTACCTCAGCCACCCCAGCCATTAACCAAGCCCCAATGCCACGATGCAGCTCAACCAGCAATTGCAGTGCCACTCCCTACAGCCTCTCCACCGCCTCCCAGCCCACAATCGCCATGCTCGCTCCCACCCCCCGCATGTGTACATATAGCAACATCCTGTCACCTAGTTCGCCCACCCCCTCATCCGGTCGCCCTACCTGTCAGTCGCCGTGAGTGGATTGCGTGGGGGAGGTGTCGCTGTAATGGACGGCACCCTTCCTCATGCACCCACTTCATGGGTTACCATATCCTCCTTGGTCTCCACTGCGGGTGCCTCCTTAGAGGAACCACACTTTGCCAGAACAGCATATGAATTGTGGAGAGGTACAACTGGAGGAATGAGCCTCTGTTCTACCACCCTCACCCTCCCTGATCCCACTGCCATCCAACCACTCCTCTTTCTTGGCAACCTCTGAGGCAACAGCAGTGGCACTGGTGGTCCCTGGGTGGGAGAAGAGGTCCCCCAAATCCTGGCCAACTCAGCTTGGAGATGAGCAACCTCCTCCCTCAGCCCAGAGAGATGCCTGCAGATGGGACAACACCACATCCTCCAGAACGTCTCCCAGAAGACTGCTGCTCTACAGCCACTGCACTGCACCACTTCCATCATGTCTTATTTCTGGCCCCTTAACTGTTGTTTGGAAAGCTTACTCTTTCCTCTGTTTATTTATTTATTTTTTTCTCCCTACTTACTTACTGCCTCTGTGCCTTTTAACCTCCTGATCTTCCTGTTCTGAGACAAGAAGTTACTATATTTCTCAGTAGTTTCCTTACTTGCTGAGAGTCAGACCTCCAGCAGCTGGGGGAGATGGAGAGTTACTATTTTCCTTCTAGGATGGTGAGTCTTGTGTGGCTCTGTGATCACTCACTTCCTGCTCCCAAACAGGAACTTCCTCTTGTCAGTCAAATCCTGTGCCTATAAAAGTAGAATTGACTTAGGGTGGGATGGGGCTAGAGGGGAAGGAAGGAAGGCAATATATTCCCAGTAGAGAAGTAAAGTTATAACAGCATCTCCTTCTTCTTGGTGTTCTCTGCCTGTTCTCTGGCAGAAGCTATCTAGGGCCATTTTTAAATCTGGCTTTAACCTGGCTTCCTTCTAGCTAAGCCACTCCCCCTACTTCACAGCTCTTTCTAAACTTAGTTAATTGCACAGATAACAGTTCCCTTCAGCCACCTGAGACAATCACCTAGGTAACTGCACAGATAAAAATTCACTTCAGCCAGCTCAAACACACTAACTTTTTTTTTGTTTTGTTTTGACCCTAAATTGAAGGTCCCAGTAGTAGAGCTCTAGTTCTTTGGACCCAGTAGAGAAGTATAGTTATAACAGCAGCTCCTTCTTCTTGGTGTTCTCTGGCAGAAGCTATCTAGGGCAGTTTTTAAATCTGGCTATAACCTGGCTTCCTTCTAGCTAAAACACTCCCCCTATTTCACCTCTCTTTCTACACTTAGTTAATTACACAGATAACAATTCCCTTCAGCCACCTGAGACAAACTCCCAGATAACTGTACAGATAACAATTCACTTCAGCCAACTCAGACAAACACACTAACTTTTTTTTTTTGTTTTGTTTTATTTTTACCCTAAATTGCAGGTCCCAGTAGTAGAGTTCTCTTTCTTTAGTCCCAATAGAGAAGTATAGTTATAACAGCAGCTCCTTCTTCTTGGTGTTCTCTGCCTGCCAAGACAATCTAGAACCCCTACTATGGCAGATAAGAAAGGATTATAAAAGGTGGAGTCTTCTATCACTCCCCTTATATGCATGCATTCTGACAATAAAGATGAAAATGTTGTCAAGATTATTATATATCTTTCAATGTGTCCAATAAATATCAGTCAACAACAGTTTAAGGACATACAGAGAGGGGATATACAAGTTTGTGTGGAACGGGAAAAGAGCGAGAGTCAGACAAACAATAATGGAGATGAGGAAACAATGAGGGGGTTCGGCCCTTCCTAATATAGAAGAGTATTGGACAGCAGCACAATTAAAATGGGCCTTCCAATGAGGAAACAGACATATAAAAGCTAAGTGGAATGATCTGGAAAAAATAGAAGCTGGGGGGGGGGGGGAGGGTCTAGGTGAACCTAGGTTCCACCCAAACCTGAAGGAGAAGTTAGGACAGACAAACAATATAGTAGTAAGAACAATGGGACAGACATTACAAAAGTTGGAGAGGAATGCAGAAGTTGAAAAGGAAAGCTGGAAACATAGATGGTTTATAGATTATAGATTGAGGGAGCACTCCTGACCAATCGGAGCACTTCTTTCCCCTGCGTGTGATGCACTCTTATTCTGTGAAGAGCATCTCACCCACAGATGCCCTGGAAATGGGTACATTCTGGGAAGTTTAAAAAAATATATATATATATATTATTGATCACTCTCGATCAATAATATGTTAATTCGTCCCCTTGAGCCACTTTCGTTGCTGAAAATGAGTGAATTCATTTGCCTCAGCGAGCCAGAACAGCTCAGCTTTATTTTGTTGTTCTCACTCAGCTGAAGCCGCGTGAAGCCGATGGTTGCAGCAGCAGTAATCTGGGGATATTAACAAAGCCCGGATATTCAAAGGGTTGCGCCATGCGCAACAGGGTTACATCATGCAAGTCCAAAATGCACCATTTAGCGATATTCAGAAGGAGGCAGTTGCGCCCCAAAAACATGCTGAGCAACAGCGCAATGAAAATGAAGGCATGCAACCGAAGAGGGTGGATCCATGCATAAAGACCGCATCATCGACATTCAATTTGACGCGATACAATAGCGCACAGCCGGAAATTGCGTACTCAGCGGAAATAAGCCAAAATAAAAGGCTCAAGAAGCGGCGCAAGAATGCTACAAGGCTGCCAAGTGGGGGAGAGAGAGAGAGAGAGAGAGAGAGACACACAGACACACAGACAGACAGACAGACAGACAGACAGGCTAGGGCAGGCAAGGAAAGCGTGGGCCATAGGCTGTAGAGGCCAGCCGGGGGTGCCGGTGCAGTGGAAGTAGCAGTGAGGACAGCGGGGTAACACAGCAACACCAGCCGGGGGCAGAAGCCAGGAGATGGACAGTGCCAGCTTCCACATGGAAGCTGTAATGAAAGGGGTGAGAATGCATGCTGCAGGGGGCGTGGCGTGGAAGGGCCCATGGCGGTATGCCCCAACAGGCAGTACCGTGCCGCCATCAGCTTTGAGCTGTACACAGATGTAGAGATCGTGGGCGGTACCGCCTGAACAGAGATACTGAGATGGCTCTGTGAGCTGTGCAGTGATGTGATGCAGGCACCCTCACGACGGAGTCACGCTCTGTCGGTGGAGACCAAGGTGACAGCCTGCATGTGCCTGCTCACCATGGGCACCTTTCAGAGGCCGACAGGGGACACCACAGGCATCACACAGTCGGCCACGTCACGCATCCTCACCCAATTCCTCAGCGCACTGCTGCCACATGCTGCGGAGTACATCCATTTCCCCAGCACCGCGGCAGAGCATACAGCAAACATGGAGGAGTTCCACAGGGTAGCACTTATGCCTGGCACGCTAGGGGCCATAGACTGCACCCATGTGGCCATTCACACGCCTCTTGGCCCCGATGGGCTCACATATCGGAACAGAAAGGATTCTCTAGTGTCAACTGCCAGGTGGTGTGTGATGCCACTGGGCGCATAATCAATGTCTGTGCCACACACCCTGGCGGAGCACATGATGCCTTCATATGGTATCAGTCTGCGCTGTGCCATCGATTCGAGAGTGGGGACATCCCCACAGGCCATCTAGTGGGTGACTACACATGTATGGAATGCAAACTCGGGGCAAGGGTGGGAATGCCACAGGTGCCATGGTAGTGGCACACAGGGATATGGCCGATATGGACCTGAACATGAGACTGATCTCCACTATCTCCACAGTGACAGCGGATACCCACTCCATCCCTGGCTGCTCACACCGTACCGGTGCCCCATGACCCCATCGCAGCAACGCTATAATGAGGCACATGTTTCCACACGCAACATCATAGAGCGGGTGTTTGGGATGCTCAAGGCACGCTTCTGATGCCTAGACACCTCCGGCGGTGCCCTACAGTACAGCCCCCAAAAGGCCTGTGGGATATTCCTGTCCTGTTGCATCCTGCACAACATGGCCAAAGACTATGGGATAGCCGTACAGGTTGAAGAGGGGGACAGCGATGGGGACGCAGTGGAGCCGTTGTTGATGGTGATAAGCAGCCCCCCCTAGGACGGCGGGACCTCCGACTGATCCAGCAGGCCCAGCTGCACCAGGACACCATCACAGCGGAGCACTATGCACAACACAGGTAAGTCAAGGGGACATGTGCAACCAACACTGTCCATGCGCAAACCACAGGCACACAGGGGAACACACCAGGGGTGCATGATGGTCAGGGGAGTGGAAGGCTCCAGGCATACAAACACACCATCAGGGAGGGGTGAGCACTCATATGGACACACACACACCCAGGCACAGACCTGACATGGGCAGATGCACAGCACAGAGAACCAACATTGCTAACACACAGCACCACCGACCACCCCCACCACCTGTACTGTCCAAGTACGTGTGTCAGATGCTGGGCACCCTTGCACCTTGGTGTACAGTACAATGCAGGCATCATCATGCACACGCACCTGTGGACAGAAGTTGGGAGGTGTGCAGGTGGTCCGTGTGTCGGCGTGGTGAGCAGAGCACCCAGCAGTGCACTGCCCACCATGACACACATTGCACACATGGCAGCACCAGACAGGGCCCGCACTGGGAGACAGCTCAGTCATGTAGCACTGTCCCATGGCCACCGTGGATGCGTGGGCGGCCCCGCCATGGCCCAACAGCACTGGCAGGCTGAGCAGGAGCCACATGGGGTGGCACTGTTGCACCACCAGGGGTCCCACTGCACGAACGTGACCTTGCCCGCACAGGGGTCTGCAGCATGCCGAACAAACCTGCACCAGGGGTGCTCGGGATGGCCACAACAGAACCCGGTGTCAACAGGCCTGGTGTCGCATGATGCCGGGAATGGGGAGTGGAGAGTGAACTGTGTGGGGTGTGCAGTACAGGGGCACCTGACTGTGTGCCCAATGTGTCCATGACAGAGACCACTGCCTGGGTCAGCCTGTCAATGGCGGTGGTCACATCCGTCCGCATACGAACCAGCTCGGCACGGTCCAGAGCACACTCCTGCTGTGCTGCTCCACAGACACCGACAGTGCCTCACGGACATTGCAACCCGCCTCTGCAGCTGTACTGATTCCTGCAGCAGGCGGGTGTGCTCCAATGGGTACTGTGCCCCAACGGCATCCTGTCCCCCAAGGTGTGGAAGGTCCTGATGCACAACACCCCTTGAGGGTGGGCGCTGTTCGCCAGGACCAGGAATGGGCAGATCAAAGGGAGGTGTACATGTGCCATCGCTTGACACTGTACCCCCAGACCTGGTGGGTGACTGCTGCTGCTGCCCCTCCAACTGCTGTGCCCCAGGGTCCACTCATTCCACCACTGTGCTGGCAACAGTGCCAGACACCTGCACAGCCACTGGTGCTGCCACTCCGGTGCTGACAGGCACAGCCTGGGACTGTGCCAGCATGCTGGTACACAAGTTGGAACCAGAAAGGCCCAGGGGCACATGCTGGCCTGCTGTGTGTCCGTCATGGGACACACACCTATCACTGCCCATTGCAGTCCTTGCATCATCAATGGTGCAGGTACGTGCTACAGCCATAGTCATAGCGTGCTAGCATGCTTGCATGTCAGACTGCTGAGACACAGGCTGTGCACCCCCTGCACCCGAATCACCAACACCAGAGTTGGCGGCCCAGCGTGCATGCTGCTGCAGTGCCTGCTGGCTGGCGATAGAGGTGGATGGACCCTCCTCCATGTCCAGCAGGTCATCATTACTGCCTGGACCCACCACCACCATCTCCTGAAGACTAACAAGATCTGTAACAGAAAGAGAGGACATGTGAGTGCATGTGAACAACCTTCCCCCCAACCCCCCCCAACACCACCACCATGTCATACCGTGCAGTGATGGGCTTCCACCTGTCTGAATCCACCTCCTGGTGCGCCCTCAATAGCGCTCCGCTGCATGGATGCGACCAGTGTCTCCTCACTCAGGGTCAGCTCCAACACCACTGGCGGGCCCCCGCCAGTGCCAGCAAAATGCCGCCCCTGAAGGCTGCCACCTTCTCCTTCAACCTCCTGCGGTCTGTCCCCATCTTCTTCTTGCATTCCTGCACGGAGCGCTGGTGGCTTCCGTGCAGGTTAACGGCCCAAGCTACCCCCTCCCATGCAGCCGCACGGGACTGAGGGGTGCCCCTCTGTCCACTCAGTACTGGCTCCTCATCCAGGTAGGCCTGGAAGAGGGCCTCTGTCTCTGCTGCTGTAAAGTTAGGCCTCCTCCTATGCCCACCATCCTCACCCTCACCTTGGCTCTGCTCGGTCATGGCGATCTGTATGGGGGGAAGTGGACACCTGTCACTGTGCAGTCTACAACATTTTCCCATGACCATTGTCCAGAACATCACACAGCATGCAACTCACCTCTCACCTGCAGTAACCGAATCTAGCCAGGGCAGCCCAATGTCGCACATTTATAGCGCAATGCATGAAAATTAGGAGTGGAGCAACTGTAATGACATGCAAATCGCGCCACTGTGCCTTTGAATGGCTGATCAGATGATTTGCATATGTCGCTGAATATCTAATCTGCGCGGCGCAATACGGTTGAGTCGGCTGAGCCAATGGCGCAGATCTGTGACTGTGTGGTACACTGCATTGGCGCATGCCCAGATAGCTTTACGCAGGCGCTCGTCGGCTGGCTGCTGGACGTGCTGTGCACGATCGGCAATTCAGGCCATGGCCACCATTGTGCCAGTGGCGCCACAGCAATGGGCACTATATGGCGCCGTGGCAATTACCGGCACAGTCCACTGTGGCACTGGTACGCAGCTTGGTCGGTCACGAGGATGCCTATACGTCAGATGGCACTGTGCGTAGCCTTGCGTCATTGCCCATGACCTTGTGTCTGACCTTTGCCCTGGCGCTGTTCGCCTGCCATGTTTACGTCCCTATTGCGCTGTCTGGTGACAGCACTATGTGAAGTGATGGCGCTGTTCGAACAGCGCGATTGGAGCCTGTGGTGGTCTATTGCGCAACATCTCCATGTGGGGTTACGGGGTAGCGGGGCGCCATATTGCCTGCTGTAAAGTTGGTACCATGGCTAGGAGGAGAGCTGTGTCCTGGAGCCAACTGGAACTGGCCAACTTGGTGGCCCTAGTAGAGCCCCACTATGGGGCACTTTATGGTGAGGCACCCCTCACCATTGCCCGCACACAGGTGTGGCATCAAGTGGCCACTGACCTGGTGGGGGTCACTGGATGGTGCCGGTCTGCTGAGCAGTGCCGGCACTGGTACGGTGACCTCCGCCGGAGGGATCCAGACCTATTGGAGAGGCTGCGGTCACGTGCCAGGCGGGGCGTGGTTCCTAGGCCAGGTGGGTGTACCATCTATGCACCTGTATTCTCTGTGAGGTGTGTGTGTTTTGGTGGCTGTGCAGGTGATGGCTCGGCCACGGTTGGCTGTGAGTGTGTGCAGCTGTGAGATGAATGGGTATGGCTGTGTGGGCAGGCACTCTCACTGGGGCAGGGGGCAGTCTGCTTTTGAGTCACACTGATGTTTGTCTCAACATATGTCTCCCACAGGCCGGAATGTGAGGTTGCAGGCCCGGGTTGAGGAGGGCCGTGCCAGGGCCCCGGTGCCAGCAGGTGTTGCACCCCAACAGCAGCAGCAGCAGCAGCAACAGCAGCAGACACAGCTGCTTGAGCAGTGTGAGTATCATGACTTCATGGATGCTATTGCATGCTGGGGGGGGGAATACCACTAGCCCTGCACAATACAACCATGCAGGAAAGGGGAGGTCATTATTCCACTATACAAGACACTAGTGAGGCCCCACCTGGAGTACAGTGTACATTTCTGGAGACCATACCTACGTAAGGACGTACAGTGGGCAGAGATGGTTCAGAGGAGGGCAACAAAGATGGTGCATGGCTTGCATCACAAGGCCTATGAAGACAGGTTGAAGGAACTGAACATGTACTCCCTGGAGGAGAGGGAGGAGAGGATATGATAGAGACATACAAGTATCTTACAGGGAGGAACAGGGTGCAGGAAAACACTATTTTGAAGTGAAAAACATGTTCCAGGACTAGAGGGCATGGGATGAAGTTGGAGGGAGGACGATTCAGAGGAAACATGAGAAAGAATTTCTTCACAGAACGGATGGTGGACAAGTGGAACACTCTGCCAGAAGAAGTGGTGGGGGCTGAAACAATCACGGGATTTCAGAATGCACAGGATAGACATAAAGGACTTGTGGAGGTCAGGGGTAAGGGGCAACAGACTTCTAGGAAAACAAAGTGAACTTACAAGCTCAAATGGACAGACTGGGTTGGCCATAGGCCCTTATCTGCCGACACTGTCTATGTATCTATGTATGTAGGCCCAGACACGGTGACATGCATCACTGTCCAGTATCACAGCACGCCTGTGTGTATGCATCACTGGTGGTCCAAGCATGCACTGGGCACATAGCTGTAACTGGCATCGCACCATGCGCCACGTCGCCTGACAGCCTTGTTTGTGCTGTGATGGACATGGGCAGTGTGTGTGTGCAGTGGTGCGCATAGCTGGTGCCGCCTGTTTGTGATGGCCATGTGCATGTTCACTGTGGGTGGGTGCATGCAATCACAGGTGCGGGACATTGGGCCATATGGCTTGCAGGTTGGGTGGTGTTTCAGGGTTGTGGTCAGTCACAGCCATTGACTGTGTTCCCCTTTTCCTAGGCCTCGAGGTTCTCAGGAGGATTGGTCGGGATGTTCGGGGCCTCAGACAACTGTTGGTGGACAACCAGGCCATCCTGCAGTCCATCCGGCGCCATGGCCTTCGGAGGAGGCGGCACAGGACGGGGCGCCACCAGGCAGAGGACAAGCAGCCGGCTGGCCCATAGATTATATTACCCTTCCCACTTCTCCCATCCCTACCACCCTGCCTTCCCTCTCCAAGTTTTTCATCCCTACCCCTTGAACACCCCAACCTTGTACTCATCCCCCCCTTGTAAATAGTTTTTCTTGTTTTGGTTCTGTACTATATTTAAATATACATTTCTATTTTGATATGAATACTGTGTTGGTCTCTGATTTGCAGCTGGCTATGGGTGCTCAGTTGCAGGGGTGTACATGCCATCTGGGGTGGTATGGTCCTGGGTGTGCGTGTGTGTGCGTGTGTGTGCATGGGGAGGTATCTCCAGCATCGCAGTGACTTTCTGTTGGTCTTGCCGTCTGCTGCCACCCGCTGCTGGCTGGGAAGTGTCTGGCTTGTAGGCTTCTGTGCTGCACGGGTTGGCGTGTGCTGGGGGATGCATGGTTTCCTGCAGTGCCAGTCACTGCACATAGGTGGTGTCTTGGGATCACAGTGCAGGGGTGTGCTGTGGTGGGGGCTGATGTGCACTGTGGTTGTCAACCCCTGTGTGTGGCACTCTCAGCCTGCCAGTGGTTGTGCTGGGGTGTCATGGCTCTGCTATGCTTTGTTGGCTTGTCCCCATGGGCCAGTAGATCATCCGTCACACCCCAATGATGCTGTGCTTGGGTGTGCAGGTGTGGTGTTGGTTCTGCAGTGTGTTCCTGTGCCCATGTGTGGCATGGCTGGCGGTGGGCCCCAGCCTGCCTCCCTGGATGTGCAGTTCCATTGCTCTGGGGGGGGGCTCTGCTTGCGCTATGGCACCTCTGGACTGCTGAGCTTGGCTGCCCTGGTTGCTCCATAGCGCAAAATTTCTGCTCAGCTTCTCCTTCCTGGTTGCGCTATGGCGCAGTATGTGCGATATTCAGACATTGGTTGCTTGCGCAATTTGTTCTGCTCCATTTTGAATATCATACTATTTACTTATGCTACGCTAATCGGTTTGTAACTGCTCCTGCTGTTGCGCTCATTTTGGGCGCAGTTTGAATATCTGGGCCATACACTACGGATTTTGGGCCAGGGAAGTTGGATGGGTGGTATGAGATCCAAATATCAAAAGGACTTAGGAACCCAGTAGATGATATGAGAGGAGGAAATATACTCACTTTTGAAGAGAGCTGCCAGAAATTCAGATGGGGTAGGGCAGACATAATTAGATAATATCAAATAAACACTTACATACAAATACAGAAGAAAAAGCATGAAAATGATTTAGGAAAAGGGGAAGGAACAGTTAATCTGGACCAACTGATAAATAAACAAGTTACCAAGAGAGCAATTACAAACATTTATCAATTCTTGATGTCACACAGAGAATCAGTGACGAGGTATGTGAAAAGAAAATGGGAGGGAGGGGGTCTGTATCACAGAGAAGGAATGGACCAAGATATGAGAGGCTGCCTTTAGAACAACCGCAGCCCCCAAATGGAGGGAATTTTCCTGGAATGTAATCACATGCTTCTTTATAACACTCCTAATGAGAGCAAGATGGGATGGGTAGGGAGAAGCATCTTGTTGGCGTAAATGTGGAGAACAGAAAGTGACCCATGAACATATATTCTATCAGTGCCTGATGCTGACACACTTTATAACTGAAATCCAGACATTAAAAGAATTATTCCAGGTACAAGGGGACATAAAATAATATACTGTATACTTGGACTACCACCACCAGAAGTAAAAGGTACCAATGTGAGGTACCTGTGGAGGATATGTATAGGAGCAACAGGGAAAGCAATTACCAGAAAGTGGCTAAATGCAGAACCCACTACAGTACAAGACTGGCAAATAACTGTAAATGAAATACAGGAAATGGAAAGACTAACACACCTTACTCAGGATAGGCCAAAAAAATTTAAAGATCGATGGACAAAAAATGGATAATTGAGATGAACTGACACAAGCAGAGGGAAACCGCCCTCAGGTAGAACAAGTAATAATCTATGATAGGAGACAGAGAAGAGAAAGTTAGCCCATTAGGACGTGACTCGGTAGGAAGCTGGGAAATGAGAGATAGAAAATAAATTGCGGTGCATGTCCTTCCCCAAGAGAATCCCCTCAAGAGAAAAGATAGAGAACCTGTGTGAAACATAATGCATAGAAGTGAGAGAACAAGAATATAAATTTGGTTAAGCAGTTGTGACCTAAGGTTAAAGTTGTATTAGTTTAGAGTGTTTACAGTAATAGGAAATCTCAGAATAGACTGAGAACAGTGTGACTAAAACATAATAAGGGTATCAATAAAATGGAAGATATAAAAGGAAAAAGTATAACGGAATGGCAATAAATGATATCATGGATATAAGAAACATAAGGAAACGTAAGACTGAGCAAATAAGGAACAATATCATGAAATGTATGTATAGTGTTTTTTCAGTTAAAAAACATGTATTTGTGAGTCTGAAAAATGAAAATAAAGTAGAAAAAAAATTACATTGAAATCTGTTATGAACTGGAGTTTATCTGACATTGTCATCGACTGTATTGTTTTGTTATAATTCTCCCAGGTCGTACCTGAAAACAGACCAATGTTTGTCTAGTGCACCTTACATGGTGAATGAAAACTAAAATAAATGTTGTAACTTTTATATGACTTAGATGCTCACCTGTCTTACACCTTTATGTTATTCTCTAGCAACCCTAGTCACGCAGCCTCCCCTTTTATGAAAACAATCGGTATTGAAGCTCTCTGGGTTGATCCCCATTTTTGCAGCAATGCAGCAGATTGAGGCCTCATGACCAGAATCCATGCCCATGTACAAATATGGGACTACCCCCACTGGTCTGTGTACCAGGTAATCTCTTAAGTGATGCCATGGGCACAAACCCAAGCCTTCGGCCTTATGAAGGGTTACTGTCTGTAGGGGTCCTGCTTGGTTTGTCTCAGATATCCTTAGCAGCAGTACACCCTGTCCTCCAACACAGAGGCGTTGACTAAACGTACACTATACCCTATGACTTTAGTGTTATTAGGGACCCATTCTGAGACTCTGAAAGTACCAAAAACTGCACATATAAAGAGTATGTGGAATATACATGCCTTGACTGTTGAACTGCACACCTTGACTAAATGCTGTAACATTTTCTTTCAGAAACACAGCCATTGATTGACTTTCTGGTGTCCAATGTCTAACTGTAGGTTGTAGCCCAGCCCTTCAAAAACCTTTTAACCAGGTTGATGATAGTTACAGTATGTCCTGTTCACAACACAACTTTAGGGAAAATGTTAATTAAAGCATACAGTAGAGGATGGATCCCTCAGGGAAGGGAATGGGGAAACAGAATTGCTGTGGGTACAGCTCATGAGATCCTGAAGTAAGAAGTTGCACATGGGAGTGCCGCCATTGTCTATGTTTGTATGTTAATAAAACAACGAGAACAGGTGACTACAAAACACCAATTGCGGGACCAAAACCAAAAATCAGTACTCACAGGACACACATTGGTCGGCATCTTGCCACTGTCCATGCTTTCAATAAAACTCCACAGCAGATGTAGAAGGATAAAAGCCTTTTTAATCCAAAAGTAGGCAAGCCAGTAAGGCAGGATACATGGTATCCCTCCCCAAAACAGAGCCAATCCAAAAGCAGGCAAGCCAGTGTTAATGCTAATAATACTATTACTGCTGATTAAGCCCTGATGGTTCCTGGTGACCTGCTCTGGCTGACCAAGTGGAAAACACGGTTCTGCAGCCCCTGTTCTAATTCTCTACCATGAGGTCAGATCCACCATGCTGCAGCGACACGGAATTCGCTGACCGTCAGAATAGTGATGGCACAACGCCACCAATTGTTGTTGTGCCGTTGCAGGAAGTAACTACTGTTTTCTGGGGTAATCTAGTGTTTTCTGTGGGGCTTTTGCCTGGTCTCTGGGGGGGTTCCTTCCCCACACCGGGCACTTAACTTAACGAACTCCAAGTCGGAGTTGGTTCAGGAGGGGAGTAAACACCCGGAGGCAGCAGTGTCAGGAACCAGCAGACCATCACAGTGAACTGCCAAAAATGTCACTGTGATGGTGATCATCTTAAAGAACAATACGATCAGGGGCTATCACTGAGATAGGCACCAATACTGGCAAGCATTATGGACAATAGTCGTCTTTGCTTTGACAAACCTATGAAACCTATGAACCAGTCTTCACTGTATTCCCGTCGCTGTTGCGATGTGGTACCAATGAGGCCAGCTTACCTCCCAGCTGCAGAAACATCAGAAGGTGCATGAAGCTGCTTATATATTTTCCTCACGTGTTGTCCTAAACAGATCTTTGAATCAAGTCATAAACTCTTCAGTATCCAAGCACCATTAAGTGTTGGGAATCAATATATTAGTGACCAAGGCTTAAATTCCTCAGACACCAGCTGGTGGGACTGGTCCATCCATCCATAATGAGGGATGGGGACCAATCCTCAGGGTTGGCTTCTATAGGTACTCCCCATAAAAGCTGCCCCCCCACTTGGATCCATGTGGCCTAGGCAAAATTACCAACTACAGTAGTAAGAGGCTGAGAGTGTAATTTCCAGCCTCTCCAGTTGTCTAACATTATAAAGTTCAAATTAAAACTTGATAGAATTTGGCTAGGCCTTGAACTAAATGCTGATCAATGGAACTGAATGGATCTATGAATCTTACTGTGGTTTCACAAGTCTATCCATCTCTATGGAGCTATGATGACCTTTCTCTAATTTTCTATTTATTAACATAGAAATATACATAGACACATAGAATGTGATGGCAGATAAGGTCCACCCAGTCTGCCCATTTATGTTAACCTTCATTTTTTTGCGGCAGACCCTATCTGATCTATGACACAATCCCACCTCCCCCCATTTTTATCCCTGTAATTCCCTTGTGCCTGTCTCAGACATTTTTGAATCCCACCACTGTTTTCACCCCCACCACCTTCACTGGAAAGCTGTTCCAGATATCCACCACCCTTTCTGTGAAGAAGTACTTCCTCACATCGCTCCTGAATGTATCCCTTTCCAGCTTCATATCATGCCTCCTTGTTTTAGAGTACTTTTTGTATCTGAACAATACTCCCATGCAGTACTTTATTTATCCCTGTGAGGTATTAAAAGGCCTCTATCATATTACCCCTCTCCCTATTCTCCTCCAGGGAGCATATATTTAGCCACTCTTTGTAAGGCTTTTGATGCACACCCTGCACCATTTTGGTAGCCCTCCTCTGGATCACCTCCACTCTGTCTATGTCCTTCCTGAGATGTGATCTCCAGAACTGGACACCATACTCAAGGTGGGGTCTTACCGCGATCTATTTAGGGGCAGTACCACCTCCCTCTTCCTGCTTGCGAAACCCCTTCCGATGCACCCCAGCATCCCATTAGCCCTTCCATTGGACTTATCACACTGTGTAGCCATATTTAGCTCATCCAATATGATTACCCCTTAGTCTCTTTCCTGCTTGGTCTTTGTCAGTATCACTCTTCTCATGTTGTACTCATTTCTTGGGTTTCTATGGCCCAGGTGCATTATTTTGCACTTTTTTGCTTTAAAGCCAGCTGCCATACCCTTGACCATTCTTCCAGTTTTTTATAGATCCCTGCCCATCCTTTCTGCCCTCCACCCCATAGTGTTCACTCTATTGCAGATCTTGGTGTCATCTGCAAAGAGAAAGACATCCCTTTCCAGTTCCTTTGCTATGTCACTTACAAAGATATTGAAGAGGACTGGTCCCAGCACTGAACCCTGAGGTACCCCACTGGTCATCTTCCTTTCTTCAGAGTGAACTCTGTTTACCACTGTCCTCTGTGTTTTTTGTGTTTTTTTCAATTGTTTAACCAGGAGTGGCACACTAAGCTGAAAGCTTGTTTACAGGTGTGACCTGCGAGCACAGGGAAGGTAAATGACTTGCTCAGGATCACACGGTATGCAAGCTGTGGGATTCAAACCCAGGTCTCCAGATTTGAAGCTCAGAGCCTTAAACCCCTGCACTATACTGCCTCCCAAGTGTCCTATCTACTGACCAGTTTCTCACTCAGGTTACCACTTTATTACCCACCACCAAGTTAACCAACTTGCTTACCAGTCTGCTATGTGGAATGGTGTCAAAAGCCTTGCTGAAGTCCAGGTAGGCCATGTTTACCACTCCTCTTTGATCAAGCTCCTTGGTCACCAAGGCAAAGAAATTGATCAGATTTGTCTGGCATGAGATTTCCTCTCAAACCATGATGCCTCAGATCCTGTAATCCATTGGATACAAGATATTCCACAATTCTTTCCTTTAATAGTGTTTCCATTAAGTCATCCACCACAGATATCAATCTGACTGGCCTATAATTGCCTGTCTCTTCCTTGCTACTGCTTTTGTGAAGTGGAACTATATCTGTCCTTTTCCAGTCCTCTGGGACCATATCTCCTGTGATATTTTAAACATTATGATTGTTATGCATAAAACAGAGCATTGTCTTCTCAGATTATATCAATTATTACTATCCAAACCTCAACACCTAACATGGTTCATTGATTCTAACTCCTGGAATAAACTGCACAAAATGGCAAAAGAAGCCAACAATAAAAAATATTTTTTAAATGTGTTACAAGAAAGAGAGGAGGATACATTTGTCAGTAATGTTTCTCACTCCTAGGGCCACTGGACACAAAATTTGGAATATAACCGAATCAAAGCAAAAGAACACAAACTAATCAAAAAACAAACAGTGATGAGGTTAAATGCTTTTAAGAAAATGTTTTAAGGTAGATACAGTATACTACCAGTAGTAAACAGACAAGATTGCTGAAAGGCTGGAGCATGAAAAAAAGCACATTCCCCAGTTACCTGGAAGCATACCCGGATGTTTTGTGTGATTGCCCTCACCCTCACAATTTCCCATGTCTGCTATGTATATCACTGTACCATATACTGTAACTTACACATTAAGTTTCTTTTAAGTTTTATTTTTATTTAAAATCTGATAATTGGGTAAAACCTGAGGTCATCAAATGTCCATTTTCCTGGGTGACACCAGAATAAAAACAATTACATATACAATATACAAGTTAATCATAACATAAACAAGCAGAATGAATAAGACAATATTGCTTTAAACATCTTTTAAAAACGCACAAAGAACTGCAAAATAACAAATGATAATTAAATTGTTCCACAGTTCAGTAACTCTATAATGCCAATATCTCTGACCCAATGAAGTCCTACAATATAGAAGACACAATTTACCAATGTGAGCAGAACAAATAGAATATGAGTGAGAATAAACTAAAACATCTGACATAAAAGAAAAAGGTATCTGAAATTGTTGAATCCTTCTAAATATAATAAACTAAAATAAGCAACCCTCTGATCAAAAGAAAACCAGCCTAACCCATTAAACAAAGCACAATGATGGGTAAAATGATAAGCAGAGTTAGCAAATATACAAACTCTATGATGAAGTGTTTTTACATGTTGCAGAGTAGTTGCAGCAGCAGGTGAGCAAAGAGAAAGACCATAGTTAATAAACAGTATCAGTAAAGACTGTGTCAGAACCTTCCTTGAGTGATTTGACAAACACCCTTTGAACCAATACAGCTGTCCCAAATGAGAGTATACATTTTTGACAATATAATTAACATGAGCTTGAAAAGTTAAAGCAGCGGTAGGTCATGTGAGTGCCTGCACAGAATGACTGCTTAATCTGTTTGCTCCAAGCCACCTCTCAATTTCCCTGCTCCATCCCATCATCTTTAAGCTGAAACCAGTGATTTTGCTTCTCTGCCTTGGAGATTTAATGCAGCAGGAAGAAGTTCTATCAATGGATCTGCAAACACTGCAAAAACACAAGAAATCCATTGATTCTTCTCTCCCTTGGAGCCCACTACCAGACTCGAAGATGGTGGCCATGGGAGAGCATAGGCCCCCCCTCACCAGATCCAATCCGCCAACCTCTACTTATCGAGTGGATTGCACAGTCAGTAGAGGTGATCCATCTTACTGTTACTGAGACTCAAACAAGTATCTCCTCTTAACTAGCCGAGTAGAAAAAACTGAATCTACCTTATCGGCGATGGTTGAAAAAGTGGCTGAACAGGACCGACATCTGGCAGAAGTGGAGACCCGAATGGCCTGGTTGTCCTCAAAGCTAGAAGATCTGAAAGACCGTGGGAGGTGAAAGAATTTATGATTGATCTGTCTTCCAGAGGGCCTAAAAGGGAAGAACCCAGTCTTATACTTATGAGATCACCTTCCACTGTGGCTCAATCTACCACCGGAGGAGTATCTGTTTAAAATCAAAAGGGCTCATCATATCTGGAGCATTCAGTCCAAGGCCTCCAGTAAACCTAGACCTCTCATCTTCAAATTACTATGCTATCAGGACAAGGAGCTTAACTTGTCAAAGGCTTGGAAGCTCTGAGATGTCCGAGTGGAGGGTGCCCGTATTTCCTTGTATGCAGATTATCCAAAATTGGTATTGGAACAGTGCCAGGCTTTTGACCCCATAAAGCAGATCCTTCGGGGGGAAAGGTATTACATATGCCCTGCTGTACCCTGCAACTTTGTTGTTCACCTGGGAGGGTCACCCTGTTCAATGTACCTCCCCCTCGGATGCTGACCACTTTTTGCACCATCATATGGAGCTCCCCGCTGCCTCCTCTCCACAATGGAAGGACCCTTCACCCATACCCCTAGCGGCTGCTTCTCCTGACACTAACTCTCGGCAAGACTCTACTAATATCCACTTGGGCTGACTTACTTAAACTCACTGATCAGCCTGGTTTTGCTGCTTCATTGCCAGGAGGTAAGTCACCTGGTGGTTTAGTTATCCCTTCACTGAAGCCCCTGAAACTAGCAGCCTGTTTTGCATGCAACTCGCTCTTAGTGTGAAGCCCACACTTATTTTGGCTCTGTCAGAAGCGTATCTATCAGCACTGCCACTCCTGACACACCTTGTGCCTATTGCTGCTTTTGAAAGACACCAACATAATATTTGTGAGGATGCACATGGGAGACATTTAGGGGGCTAACTGTTTACTGCAGTGTTCATTGCAGAGAGTCTTTTTTTTTTTATTATGCCTCTTGGCTGACTGTGGACTTGTGGTAATAGTCTTCAACTGATGCTGTTTTTTTTAACATTGTACTAATTGTTTTCTGGTCCCCTCAGCCTGCCATGCTGATGCTTCTGTTTATTTGAATTGCCCTCTCATTAGTGTGCTCTGGCTCAGTTCTGCCCATGAGTTAATCAAACACCATCTCGGCAGCTGATTTTGGACTGTCTCCACCTCATTCAATTTAAAGCGGCAAGCATAGCCACATTATTTTATTAACCAGGAAATGTTATACTTCTGAATTCAATGACTTTATTCATAGTTATGCGACTTCCTCTATTCATTTCTGTAACATGTTTGTGTAGTCCTAGTGGTTCACAGTTCAAAATGTCTTATTAGAGAAATGTTTTATCTATTGTTCTCAAGTAAGGGTCTATGCTGTTCAATAGACATTAATCAATGCTCAGTACAGAGGCTGTACATATTTTTTGGTTAATACATTGTCTTTTACAGGATCCTGACTACTCTTTTGGGGGTATTCAGACAGCAGTTACCTACACAGTGTTTTGGTTTATTTTGCTGCTCTGTTCTTTAAGTGACCTCAAGTCTGTCATGTCCTTTCTTGACTCCCTTAGCTGAATTTTCTTTACGCTACTCATGATTACTTCTAGTATCTGTTATTTCTCCTGTCTGCTCCTTCTATGTTTTCACACGACTATGGTACTCTGACTCTGGGGCTGATACCTGTCCATTAGGCTTAACCATATTAGGGTGAGCAGGTTAGTGGCCCCTGGTGCCTAGGTCCTGGTGTCTCTCTTACTTTGCAGCTCTCCATGTGTTTTTCCTCTTCTGTCCAGTTGGTCCTTGGCCAGACAGGGAGAGGGGAGCTGGGGATTGCCAGGATGTTATATTCTGTCTCTTCCCCGCAGGCCCATGAGAGCGTAGACTTACAAGCCCCCACTTTCTTCAATTAGTGAAGTGCCCAGTGTACCTCCACTGGGTTTGGGACCGCTCGTTCCACTCCTATTTTGAGTTTTGTGCTATGTGTTTTACTATTATTTTGTAGCCTCCCTAAGATATTCTGTCTAGATTTGATTGTTTTCCTGGAGACTTATTTGTTTCATTGATATCTTAGATTTGTTTGTTGGTGTTTCTTGGTTTAGTATACTTTGCAGAGAACTGTGGGGGTGGGGGTGGGGACAGAGGGAGGGGGACTGATGATCTGTACAACTACGTTTTTACAAAGCTAACATACAGCTATTTTGGGGATTTTGGAAAACTGGACAGGGGAAGGTTTTAGGAGTTTTATAAATGGTCACCTATAGAGTTAAATTCTAGTTGTTCAAGCACAATGTCTAATGCCAATTTACTGAAAATTATCTCATGTAATGTTAGAGGGCTTAACGAACCTAAGAAACATCAAACTATTACAGTACCTCAGAGATGCAAAATGTGACATAGCCCTACTTCAAGAAAAACACTTGTTGAAAGGGGATGCTACTTGCTAGGGGCGGATGTGGGTTGGTCAATATTACCACAGTGCCTCCACCTCACATCAGAGGGGGGTGGTGATCCTTTGTAGGAATGATTTGCCTCTAGGCATCTCCTGGGAGTATAAAGACCAGTAGGGGTGCTGCATTCTTATAGATGGAACTTATCTGGGAAAACTGATAATCCTTGGTAGCTTTTATGCCACGAATTCCCCTGACTTATCCTTTTACCAAACTGTACTGACAGAATTGCCCCCAATGCCAGCCACAGCAATTCTAGGTGGCTACCTCAATCTGGCCCTTGACCCTTTATTGGATAGAACAGGCCTGGGCCCTAGTTATGAATCCGCACTGGTACCTTTAGTATCTCCCTCCTCAAGAATGTTGGCCTCATAGATATCTGGAGGTCATTACACCAAAAGATTTGGACTTTTCATTCTATTCCACCTCTCATAGCTCCTTCTGCAGGATTTATGTTCTCCTTACCACCCCTGATCTTCTCTCACAGACCTGGGATATGTCCTTGGGGAATATTCTTCTTTCTGATCATGCCCCCATTCTTCTTTCCTTTGCCTGGGACATGGCTATAGGAAGACATAACACCTGGTGGCTTAATACCTCCTTGTTGTCCCAAAAGGACACCTTTACATGGATTGCTCAAGCTATGCAAGAGTGCCTTCTTGTTAATGAATCCCCAGATTGTTCACAGACCACCCTTTGGGAGGCCTTAAAAGCTGTTCTCCGAGGCCGCTTGATAGCTCATGCTACCCGAATTAAAATGTAAAGAGAATTGACCCTGAAGGACCTTGAATCCGAACTAAAAGCCGTTCAACTCCAATCCTCCCAGACCCCTACTTACAACTTTGCCCTTCAACATTGACTCTTGTCTCTTAAAGCCGTAATAGAAAATATCCTCCTATACCACACTGAATATGCACTATGCAAGCTTAATCAGAAGTACTGGGAATCTGGGGAACAGTCAGGGAAGCTGCTTACCTCCCAGTTGAGAGGGCAGGTGCAGGAAAAATATATTCCAAAAATTGAGAGGCCTGATGGAATCACTGTTACTTCTCCTGGGGACATTAATCAAGCCTTTTTGGTCTACTACCAGCAGCTCTACTCCTCAGAGGTGGACCCTTCTCCTGCACAGCTGGCTTCCTTCTTTTCAGGGTTTTGACTCCCAAAAGTACCAGAGTCTTATCTTCCCTTGTTGGTGAATCCCATTCAGTCCCCTGAAGTCATCTCAGCCATCCGAGACGTTACAGGACAAGTTCTCCTGCCCAGGTGGGTTTGCGGTAGAATTTTATGCTGCCTTCATTGATTTACTTGCCCCTTACTTAACGCAGGTTTTTAATGAAGCCTGGGAGGCGGGTAGACTCCCCCCAATGTTCTCCGAAGCCATTATTACTTTGATCCCAAAAAAGGGCAAAGATAGCATCTTCTGCTCACAATTTAGTCCAATTTCACTATTAAATGTTAATGTCAAGATTTTTGCTAAAATCATAGTGAAACGGCTGGAGTCTGTTATTTCTCTCTTGATACATCTTGATCAAGTCAGTTTTGTACCAGGTCACCTGGGCTCAGACAACATATGTTGGATCCTAGACATTGTCTGGGAAGTGCGCTCTGTTCCTCACTCCATAGCTGCCCTGTCTTTGACACTGAGAAGGCATTTGACAGGGTGAATGATTTTATTTATTCGAAACCTTACAGCACTTTGGTTTTCCTCCTCATTTCTTATCACTACTTCAGATCTTCAATTCTTCCCCCAAAGCCACCATTTCCACCAATTCAGTACTCTCCCCCCTATTTTCATCTCTATCTTGGTACCCGGCAAGGTTGTCCCTTGTCGCCCTTTCTTTTTCTTTTGGCCATCAAGCCTCTGTCAGCCAGGATTAGAGCAGATGCTAGTTTCCCTGGCCTTCAAGTAGGAGCCACACCTCATGAAATCGTACTTTTTAATGATGATATCACCGTCTTTATTTCGTGCCCTCAGACTTCATTACAATCCCTCCAAATCATTATTTCTCACTTTTCTGCTCTATCTGGATATAAACTTAATGAGAGCAAGTCCCAGGTTCTGTGGCTTAATCCACATTGTACTGCAGATACATTTACTCATTTCTCCTTTCAATGGGCCCCAAATGGTATGGTTTGTCTTGGGATTGCCCTGTGGTTCACCATTTCAGATACAGTTTCCGCTAATGTACAAAAGGCCTTAGACACTCTTGACGCAGACCTTTCTAGGTGGGAATCCTTGACTTGTCCTTATGGGGTAGGGTCAATGCCTTGAAATTGGTGGCTGTCCCAAAAGTTCAATATATCATTTCTAATCTTCCCCTGGCATTTACCCTTCAGTTTTTCAAGCGGCTGGCCACTAGGATTTCTTCCTTTCTATGAGATGGCAAGCCCCCTAGGATTAAATATTCTACTCTACAGAGACCCTGGATGGAAGGTGGTCTAACTCTCCCGGACCTGAAACAATTCCATGACTTTACAATTCTGCATCAAGTGGTCCTGAGTTATGTCCCCTCTTTGCTAGAGACATTACCCGGGTGGCTTACCCTGGAACTAGCACAGGGGTCCCTCCCAACCCTGCAAGCCCTGCTTTTTCCAGACTGGTCGCTCTGGTCTCCTATCTCTCCATGTGCCCATTACATGCGCTTTATCTGGAACAAGTATGCTCCCAGCTTGGGATAGTGCCCTCGTACTTTGGTTAGGAGGCTACTATGGAATAACCCCAACCTGACTATTGATAGTTCTTCATTAACATGGAGGGACTGGGAGACAAGAGGTACAGTCACCCTAGGCCACTTGCTTGATCCTTCTTATGGGATCTTTCACTCTTTTGCAGCGCTCCAAAAGCAGTAAGATCTTCCTTCCTTCCTCACACTTTTGACTCTTCATGCAAATGCATAGCCTCTTTAAGCAGTGGGTTTCTAGTAATCTTGCTATTCCCCATGCTCTTCCCTTTGAGGAATGGTTGAACAAGCTCTCAGGTCCTTGGCACCTGACTCCTAAGCTTAAAGCCTACTGGAGTAAAGTATCTCAAGACCCCTTCTGTGAAGGGCCCAAGGACAAGTGGGAGGTGGAACTAAGCCTGACTATTTCTCCTGTGGACTGGAACAAAGCTTGGCGCAACTCCTTCTACTCAAAAAGGGATCTGCAGGCCTGTTCTATTCAATTCAAGATCCTCCACAGGGCATATCGTACCCCAATGTGGCTGTACAGGGCTGGCCTTCTCTCAAACAGTGACTGTTGGTGTTGCAGTTCCCCGTAGGTGTCCCTGACTCATATGCTTTAATCCTGCCCCATGCTTGATTTTCACTGGTCTAAGATCTGGGCCACTTGTTCCTCAGTAATCTCCCTACCTAAATTCAGTGACTCACAGTTTGTTCTCCTCGGTCTTCCCCAACAGACTGTGCCCCTTTCAGTATCCCAGGTTTCCTGGGCTAACTGCACCTTTACTGCAGTAAGGAGGGTCATTCTTAGGCATTGGCGCTCCCCTGACTCCCCCTCTTATGAAGTGTGGTTCCATTTACTGGCCTTGATAGCAAGAAATGAACAGACATCCCATCGACTGCTGTGCAAATTGTCACTTTTCGACTGAATCTGACAACCCTTCTGTACTAAGTCTCTTAGACCCCCCCATGATGACCTGATGGTTGACATTGTTTTGGTATTCTAGGTCCCAGCTCTACCTGCCCATATCCCCCTGTGAGAGTGTAATTCACTCACTATCCCCACTAGATTGTCAGCTACTCATTGGAAGTGGCTGTTATAGCCAATATACCAAACAATTCAAGTATAGTTGTCATACCTAACCTCCTCCCTGCCAAACATTTTATTGCAAATCTATCCTATGTTTAACCTAAATTTCAGTTCCCTTCTGCATATTATACCTTCTGTAGTCTATTATTTTATCAATAATAATGTTTGTGCTCCCTCTTTTCCATGTGATTTGTTTTTTATTTGATTGTACAGATCCATTTGTCTTTCTCTATTTTGGTCTTAAGATAGTGCATGTACTTACTGGACATCAATGTCATGAGTTTACTGGTTGGTAATTGTCAAATAATTTGTGACAAGTTATGTGTTATGAAGAATTGTTCTGTGCACTAGTTTGGAAAACTAATAAAAAAAATATATGACAAAAAAGAAAAGTTGAATTCTGATCCAATATGAATCCTAAATATCTAAAACGTGTCACAGTTTCTATTTTTTTGCCCCAGTCAAATCACTAAAAGAGGGAAACAGTATAAGTTGATTAAGCTTTTTCTGAGTACCAACAAGCAAAAATGTAATCTTATAAGTATTGAGTAACCTTACATTTTCAATCAACCATTGTTGGGAATTGTCAAAATGAATATCTTATATAAACAGAATCTTTACCAGATCTACATATAACACAATGCCATCTGCATACATAGTAACTGGAGTATTAGTGTCCCGTATAACTGATGGCAATATATTAAAAAATACTGAACAAAATGAGACCTGGTATAGCTCCCTGGGGAACACCCATATGTATGTCAATCAAAGGAGATTTGATAGAAACAAGGACAACCGATTGCTTTCTGTTAGTCAAGTAATGTGAAAACCAATTTTATTAAAGAAAAAGAAAAAAATTAGATTTTCCAGTCTTGCCAGCAGGTTAGAGTGATTAACAGGATCAAATGCCTTTGTCAAATCTAGAAACAAAGCACCTACCATGCCACTTCTGCCCAAGGTCCCCTGGAAAACATTCATGACTGCCAAGAGTGGTAGCAGGGAGGAGGCAGGGAACTACAGACCAGTCAGTCTTACCTTAATAGTGGGCAAGATTATGGAGGCACTCCTTAAGGAAAGGATAGTGCAACACCTGGAATCCATTGGAGCACAGAATCCAAGACAGCATGGGTTTACAAAAGGAAGGTCCTGTCAAACTAATCTCATAGATTTCTTTGACTGGGTAACCAGAGTGGTGGACCAAGGTGGAGCAGCTGATGTCGCCTACCTTGACTTCAGCAAAGCTTTCAATATTGTTCCACATAGAAGAATGATTAATAAGCTAGGTAGGCTTGGGGTGGGTCAGAAGTTGGTCAGCTGGGTGGCAAACTGGTTGACGGGCAGAAAACAGAGAGTGGTGGTAAATGGTATACAGTCAGAAGAGATGCAAGTCGCAAGTGGGGTACCTTAGGGATCAGTCCTGGGGCCAGTCCTCTTCAATATCTTCATCAGTGACATTGCAGAAGGACTGGAAGGTAAGGTTTGTCTGTTTGCAGATGACACCAAGATCTGCAACAGAGTAAATGATACAGATGGGGTGGGCAGAATGAGAAGAGATCAGGATAAACTAGCAAAATGGTCGCAAGAGTGGCAACTGGGGTTTGACACAAAGAAGTGCAAGATCATACACATAGGGAAGAGAAACCCTGAAGCCACCTATAGGCTGGGAGGGGAAATGCTGACAGTCACAAAGGAAGAAAGAGACTTGGGCGTCATCATCACAGATGACCTGAAATCATCCAAGCAGACCACTAAAGCAGTAGGTAAGGCTAGAGGGATGTTGGGGTGTATTCATAGGGGAATCACAAGTAGGAAGAGGTTGGTAATAATCCCTCTTTACAAGACACTGGTTAGGCCCCATCTGGAGTACTGCGTGCAGTACTGGAGGCCACACCTTCACAAGGACATTAACCAAATTGAGACAGTCCAGAAAAGGGCAACCAAAATGGTGCAGGGACTGCATCAGAAAACATATGCGAACAGATTAACAGAGCTCAATATGTATATCCTAGAGCAAAGGAGGGGAGAGAGATGATATGATCGAAACATTCAAACACCTTAAAGGCATTAACAAAATGAAAGAGTCTAACATGTTTCAATATAAGAAAAATAGCAGGACAAGAGGACACAGCATGAGATTAGAGGGAGGCCGATTAAGGGGTAATGTGAGGAAGTTCTTTTTTTCACAGAAAGGGTGGTGGATGCATGGAACGGCCTGCCTCAGGAAGTGATGGCTATGAATACAGTGCAGGGCTTCAAACAGGCATGGGATAGGCATAAGGGAGCAATACAGATGAGTATGAATAGATAGGCCATTGACAGAGCAAAGGCCGATGGCACATTCATAAGGCAGAAAAAGAAATGGGCAGACTGGATGGGCCTTGCGGTCCTTATCTGACGTCAACTTCTATGTTTCTATGTAATGTGGCCATCAGGGTACTAACAATGTTCTCCCAGAGCCATGTTGACTAGATGTTACCACATTTTTGGAATCTAAGTATTCTTTTAGTTGATCAAAAACTATTTGCTCAATAACCTTGGAAAGAGTGGCAAGCAGGGAAATGGGATAGTAGTTTTTTGAAAGTGTATGATCACCTGATTAGAATATGGTACAACAGTTGCCTGCTTCTAAAGAGCAGGAGTCTCTGCATAATATAGCAAATGATTGAACACGATATTAACTGGGTATGCCATCAGACCTAATACCATGCCAAAAATGCATAAATCTGACTCCCTCTCCCTGACAAAGAGTTAGCAGGGGCTCAAAATGCTGGGGCATGTTTTCTTTGTTTAATTTGTGCAATACCATAGGAATGAAACAGATAGGCTGGAGAGGATTTAGAGGAGGGCAACACACTCCATGAAAGGCATGGAAGATATGGATTATGACACTAGATTGGGTGAATTGAACTTGTTTTCTCTGGAGTTCAGGAGATTAAGAGGAGATGTGTGTCTACTATTCAAAGTCCTAACAGATCAAGACCTTTGGGAGCAGTTTGGACTGGTATTCTGGGAGCAAGTACGCTCCATCAGAGCACATTTACTTCAGCTTAGTGGAGAAAGTTTCAAAACATGGCGGTGTAAAATGTGATTTAATCAAAGGGTGGTCTTAGTATGGAACTCACTACCCAAGGAAGTAGTATGCAGTACATCATTGGGTAGTTTTACAGTTAAATTGAATAAGTTACACAATCTGGGTGTACTATAGCTTAAAAAATTACAAGCATTATGGTGGTAAGTCTTTCTTTAGCTCTGTATATACCTATGTTACCTATGTTATGTTACCATTAAATCATTGAGCATACACTGGCCTTGACTCTGAGAAGTCTTTCTTTGTGCACCTTTTCCTCATTTGTTATAAATCAGTCCTGTCAGCCCTCATATGTGTTCTCAAATTCACACCTTTTAGACATTCATAAGTTTGATCAGGTATCAGTAATTTTAATTGAAATATAGGGGAATGATCATTAAATTTTAAATTGTTAGAACCTAAACCCAAGGGTACACATGGGGGAGCACATTTTACAGCCTCTATAAATGCTCTATTAAGTTCAGTAGCAATGGCCAGTTGGTCAGATATGTTACCAGCACCCATAAGAAGTAAAGGAATTTGAGTGATATCTGACATGCCCAATAGCTTGTTTAATATTGACCAGTTTCCTGCTGGTTATTTGAGCAGGAAAACTGGTGCCGTGATAAAAAAAAATTCAGATTTAGTTTGCCTCACTAGTTTTTTTACACAAATTTCTCAATTGCTTACACCCAAGCAAAAGATCAGAGGAATGAAGTTTTGTATTGGCATGCAAGGTAACATCTCTTTCCTGCATTTTCATTATCAACTTAGGTGGAATCTAATCCTGACATCTATTTTTTAGCCTAAGTTTATGTAATGGTGCAAATATATCATTAATCTTATTAAATTCAGTTATTAGAAAATCAAGCATTAAATCAACACTTGGAACTTAGAACAAATGACCAGTCAATTGATGCAACAGATCTACAAAACTCTGCAAAATCTAAATTTTTTAAAGATAATGAAGTTACATAAATAGGAGGTATTTTCGTTATTCAGGCACTCCAGGAATAAACAAATAGGACAATGAGCTCTAAGACAATCAGATAGTGGAAATGCCTGTAATATTCTATCAGCCCAGGATGTAAAATTCTAATCAATTAACGTTTCTGAACCAGCTTTATAGTTGTATCTCACTGATGAGTTAATAACTTGATATAGGTTTAAATTTGCTATCGTATCCCTTATTTTAAGATTTACTTAATCAGACCAATTAACATTAGCAACCCCTAAAAATATAATCTCTTTTGATGTTGAAATGGATAATTTATAATCTGAGATTGAAACTAATCCTTCCAAAGAGTGGCCAGTTGGAAATAAAAAGTAACTAAACATAATTGTTTAATTCCCCCACCAAATAAATAAATAATGGTAGAAAATGGATTTTTAAATAAGTATGATCAAAATCATCTCTAAGTACAGAAAAGGAGGCTTTAATATACACTGAGACACCTCCCCCAATTTTTGTTTGATGGTCACACAGATATAAATTGAATCCATCTAAACTAACAGAAGAATCAGGTATATTACTAGTCAACCAGGTTTCGCAAACAGTTAACAGTACTATATCAAACCCATTACTGCTGACCCAGGCCTGGAACTTATTTGTCTTGGGGAGAATGTTCTGTATATTAACATGAACTAAATTGCATTTTTGATATTAATGGGAGGAGCATGCATACCTAAATCAAAGCCCAAGTCAGGGCCAGCAGGTCCTAGGTTAGGTTTCACATCTTCCCACTAGTAGCAATAGCAACAGAACCAACATTTGTTTCCTAACACACAAATTTAACCTTAGAATATCTTTCCTAGTTAACAGCGTTTCCCCTTTGATTAACCTACAGGATAAACCCTACCTGTGAAACACTCAAATAATAAGTTAAATGCGTAAACCTGTAACTGCTTCCTGCCATTCAAATAAGATAATAAATGAAATTGCTGAGGATATTTGAAAGACTGTGTACATGCTAGTATTATCATGAAACATATGAAGTAATGTGCCCCAGCCCCACTGCCTTCATGAACTCCTTTGTCCACAATTTGGCCACTGCATCAGATGTCTCTGCCTCTGGCTAGTAACAAATTGAAATCCCCAAACCCTGCCCATTTGGCTGCCACTCCAATTAGGGGAGAGTAAGGAGGTCAATTAGTGCAGTGGGAGTGCAGGACACTAATGAGCTCCATAGCTGGTGAGCACATGGGGACAATCTAAAATTGACATATGTTCACTCATAGCATAGGCCACCATTCATAAACTCAAATCCCAGTTGGCTCACGATATAGCCCAAACTATGGCACAGCTCCATATCATCAGAGTCCATAAGTCTGTATTAAAAATTGGCAGCTCTTAAACATATACAGTTCAGTCATTTGAATATATTAGCTCATAGTATTTCCACATACTGCTGTCTGAAATCAGGAGGTCATCCCACTCAGTTAGTTAGTAGTCCAATTCAGTCCTGCTAGACTCTGTTGAAAAAATTTTGCAAACCACAGACAGTGCTTGCAGCTGAAAGATCGGGATTTTGATGGAGCCTGCCACCTACCACAAACTCCGTTGCACTTAGCCCACTCTTTGCCCACAATTTGGCTTCAGCATCAGATGCTGCTACATCAGCCTAGTAACAAATTTAAAGGGAAAGTCCCGTTAGCATTTTATTCTGTTTCCCTGTGTAGTTTGTAGGCATGCACAATGATTGACTCTATTGCACCCTTCTAATATCATCATGAGTTAGATGTAAATGAGGGTACTTAAGTCTGGTGTGAAAATCTGCTTGACTCCATTGCATTGGTCATGGTCAGATTGTTGGAAGACATCTGGGAATTTGATAATGTTTTGGTGCTAAAGCCAGCAGTAGTTACACTGTATTAGCCAGTGCTGTTGCTGTCCTCTGTAGTCCCTAATTCTTGGCTTGTGTGCTGGCCGTGAAACTGTTCATGGCATAGTAAGTGCTCTGCTGTTTTTTGTAGTTTGAAGTGTATCTGAATTAGAAAAAAATGCTTTTAGTGAATAAAGGGACTTTACAAGACATGTAACAGAACTGAATGAGAGTATAACGTCTGCTGGCTTGTGCATGTACTTGTCATCCACTCCCATGATGTCTTGCATGAGTGGGGTCCTGACCTTTGGAATGGAGACAAACAGGTTTTCACACCAGGGCAAAACAGAGTGAAGCAACCTCATTTATATTTAAATTAGGATGACATTAGGGGGATGCAAGAGAGGGCATTATTGTTCATGCCTACAAACTACACAGCCCTTACAGAAATAATTATATGAAATGTTTTCATGCTGCACACATAAAACTACCCATGTGATATGCATGCAGCAAGAATGATTTAATAATAATCTTTATTTCAGTTAAGCGCCTTTCAAAATACCAAGGCGCTGTACATTAAGATTGGTAAAATCAGTAGCAAAAGATATCAATATAAAACAACAAAAAACAGTCTGTAGAGGTTCAAATAACAAATTAATTAGAGTAAGCCTGGTGCCACAAAAAAGTTTTGAGGACCTGTTAAAAGCCCCCCATGGTTGCGCACTCCTGAAGCTGACGGGGTAGGAAATTCTAGAGAGCTGGGGCCACTTACATAAATGCACTTGCCCCTGAAGATTTTAAAGATACCATCAGAATCTCTAGCAACCCCTCACCATCCAAATGGAACTATCGCTCAGGGCAGTAAGGTACCAGAAGTTTGTTCAGGTAGTCAGGGCCAAGTTCGTGTAGGGCTTTATAAGTCAGTAATCTGACATTGAAGGTGATCCGCCACTGAATCGGCAGCCAGTGCAGCTTGCACAGAACCGGTGTAATGTGAGAAGACCGTGAAGTCCCTGTCAATAACCATTCCACAGCATTCTGCACTAGCTGCAGGCAGCAGATATCAATTTAAATTGGAACCGATTGCATACATGTGGCATGTGTGCAGCAAGCAAGTGTGGAAAGCATGATTTTTTATGTTAAATTGGAACAGACTGCATGTATGTGGCATGCATGCAAAAAGCAAGTGGTCACTGATAACTGCACACATAAAAGTTAATAGACTTGCTCAGGATCACACATATACAAGTGGGGGTTGAGGAGATTCAAACCCAGGTGTTCAGGTCTCCAAGTCTCCTGGTTTGCAGTTCAGTGCCTTTAGCCACTAAGCTCTACTGCCTGCACACATATGGCTTGCTTGTACTTCAATACAAATCTGCATACAGTACATCTGCATGCATGCATCATGCTTATAGCCATTGTTATACTTTTTAGTTTTCTTCTCCCCTCCTCATCTCAGCTGCACAGTTGAACTGTAGCACACATACCAATGGAAACATATGTGGTTCTTCTCACCCCAAATATATACACTTATCCACAAAACTACTTAATCACTTCTGTCTGGCCTGTACTACTGTTTTCCCTCCATAGTTTTGAATGCTTCACCGCAAACAGACTTAAAGGGGCAAACACAAAAGTAGCAATAACTCAACGCTCACCCACATGGCCAGTCCCCCTTCACACACACACTGTAGCAGGGGCAGCTATGCTGCTACAGACAACCCACCAAGTATAGATTTATTTATTTTATTTATTTGAGTCTAGGATTAAAAAGTACCTTTGAGCCGAGGCTCTTTTACAAAGGTTCCATGTCAATGAGTACAGGCATACAGCATCAAATACAGTATTAACAAATACAAATACAGCATCAAACACTGTATTAACAATCAGTACACTGAAGGTCATAACATGCTATTACAAGATAAATACATGAGACATAAGGGAAAAAAGGGGGAATGATAGAGGTAGGACAGAAGGAGGGGTAGGGGGAAGAATATCACAGGGTGTGAGGAGGTGAGGGAGAAAAGAAGGCAGGAGAAGCAGGAGGGAGAGGAGTCAGGAGGGAGGTGGGCAGTCACCTGGGGAAAGAGAAGGCAGGGGGTACAGGGGCGGGGGTATGGCAGCCCAGGGGACATTGACAAGGGCAGACAGATGTAAGTGCAACAGAGGGGCAGAAGTGATAGTAAAGTGCTTGGAGGAGGGGCACAACAGGCAGCAGAAGCAAGGGGCAACTACATGGGAGTACGGCTTAGTCAGGGTAGTCACAGGAGCTGGAGACAAGAAGAGAGAGAGAGAGAGGTGAAGCTTGGACTTGAAAGCACCCAGCGTGGGTGAGGCAGAGATGTCACTACTGAGACTATTTAGCCAGCTGGGTGCCCTATATGCAAAGGACCTTTGTCATTAGGTTGTGCGACAGCGGGGGATTTGCAGGAATTGAGGTTTAGACCTCTTGGTGTTGCAGTTGTAGTATCTGTTTTAAAAGAGTGAGCAGACTCCAGGAGGAGCAGTGCCCATCATTATTTTCTTAGCTGTGATGCAGGTTTGATATTGTATTCAGCTGTTGAGTTGCAGCCACCCAGTTTGAGAGTAGAGGTCACAAGTATGAGTGAGACATGGGATCCAGTGACGAGTTGACAGGCCTTATTGAGGGATATAGAAACATGTTTGAGAGAGGTGGCAGAGCCATAAATGATGAGTCCATAGTCAATAATGCTAATAATGGAGCTCTGGATGGTGACTGACAAGGCTTCGGGGGTTAGATGATTCCTGTGATGGAACGGTAGGCCCAGTCAGGTGTCTGCAGCTTTCGCCACAGTATTAATGTGGGCAGCATAGGAGAGATGGAAGACGAGGGTGATGCCAAGGTATTTGAAGGTTTGGACTTGTTCAAGAGTGACTTCTTGCTTGGGTTTAATGGAGAGGTAATACTGCTTATTTTTGTTGTGAGAGATGCTGAAAATCATGGACTTTGTGTTTTTCTGGTTTAGGATCAGTTTGTGCTTTAAAAAACAGTTTTCAACTGATGTGAAACCCAGCTGGAGGTTTTCTTGCAGTTGTTTTGGATCATGGTGGGAGGCTAGGATTACTGCATCATCTGCGTAGAGTATGATTTGTTCTGGACAGGAATCTGGTAATGAGTTCAGGAACAGGCTAAAGAGGAGGGGGCCTAGAATAGAACCCTGGGGAACACCAGAGTGGACAGGTCTGGCATCTGACAGCGTATCAGCAATTTTCACTCTTTAAGTCCGGTTGTCTAGGTTGCTTTGGAACCAGTTTACAGAGTCGGGTGAGAGCTCTGCATTATGGAGCTGGACAAGCAGGAGACGGTGGTGGACAGTATCAAAGGCCTTTGTTAAATCAATAAAGATGGAACCAGTTAGCTGACCATTATCCAGTGAGTGGAGGATGGCACTGGTGATTTCAAGTAGTGCCAAGGAGGTGCTATGACCCTTTCTAAAACAGTGTTGCTGCCTGCACAGGATGTTGTGTTTGTCCAGGAAGTCAGTAAGCTGGTCTGCGACAAAACATTCCAGGGTCTTGGAGAGGGGAGGTAGTATGGAGATTGGATGGAAATTCTCATGGGCAGTTTTGACACCACTTTTGTGTATTGGGGTTACAGTGGCAGATTTTCACTTGTCAGGGAACTGGCTAAGGCTGAGGGAGAGGTTAAAAATCCTGATCAATGGCCTGAGTACTTCTTCAAGGGTGAGGGACAGAAGTTTGAGATCGAGTGAGTCATTGCTGGATCTGGATTTGCTAATGGCTTTGGTAACACAAGTGCAAACCTGGTACATCTTGACTGCTTTAAAGTAGAAGACAGGGTGCCTAGTGGAGGCAGAAGAAATTGGGGACATTGGGGCATCCTCTTCTTTGAAAAAATCAGGGGGGAGAAAAGTGCTGAGGTCAATGAAGGCAGTATTGAAGGTGTCCACGATGATTTTTGGGTCGTGTGTAGTGTCTCCATTTATGTTGAGCACGGATGGGGGGAATTTTGACTGCTTCCCAGTGACTTCTTTTATGTTGTTCCAGAAGTCTCTTCCATTGTCCCAGAAGTTAGTAAGAACATTCTTAAAATAAGCTGATTTATTTTGGCGGATAGATTTGGTGCAGTCATTCCATGCACGTTTGTAGTTTGTGATGTCATTTTGCTTCCCAGTGGTTCTACCCAGCTCCCAGAGGTGGTCCCTCACTTTTAGTTGCCTTAAGAGGTCACCTGAGAGCCAGGGGTTACACAAGGCTTTGACTTTTCACCTTTTCAGTGGGGCGAATTTGTTGCAGGCTTCGTTAAAGATTTTGATAAAATGGTCCAGGGCAGTGTTCACATTAGTTGCTATGAAGATTGGTGACCAGTCCTGTTGGAGGAGGTGAGATTTGAGATGAGTTAACTGACCATGGGGTAGAACTCTACTGGTGATGGTTTTAGGGGGAGGTTTAGTGAATTTGTTAGACCATAAGCAGCTGACAGGGGAGTGGTCACTGAGTGAGTCAGAGAGGACGGTGGTGTTTGTAATCCGGGTGGGGTGGCTGGTAAGGATCCTGTCCAGGAGGGTGCTGGAGCCAATTTCGTGTTTTTTTCTGGTTGGTGAGTTGACCATCTGGGTGAGGTTGGCCACTGCAATGGAGTCCCGATGTGCCCCTGCCTCAGCAGCAGGCCAGTTTACATTAAAGTCACCTAGTAGGATAGATTCAGTGTCCGGTGGAAGTGACCTGACAAAGTCCAGAACTGCGGTAAGCCCATTTCCTTGCTCTTTAGGTGGTATGTAAACCGTGACAACTATGAGGGCTTTGTTGGGATTACCTAGGAGGATTCTGATGGGAAGAATCTGAGCCGTAGTAGCCTGGGGAACAGTGTTGATGGGGTGTCCCAGGATAGTTTCTTTAAGGTATAGGGCGCATCCACTACCTCTTTTAGACATCCGATCAAGCCTAAAAACATTGTAGCCAGGAAAGGTGATAGCCTGGTCGGGGACCAATGGGGAGAGCCAAGTTTCAATGACTGCCAGGATGTCCGGGCTATGTTGGCTAGTACAGATCTAAAGGGCATCAATTTTGGGAAGAAGGCTGCAAATGTTAAGAGACATGATTGAGAGGGCACCTGAAAGTTTGTTCTGGTTAGCTACCTTAGTAGGGGCTGGGCCAGGATTTGGATGAACATTGCCCGACAACAGCAAGAGAAGGAGCACTATCTTCAGAGTGCACAAACGAAATTCCCTGATCGAGCATTTGCACCTTCTTGTCATGCAAGAACGTGCCCTGGGTTGAGAGCGAGGGTTCAGGGTTAAAGCAGTATAAGAGGAAGAGGGGAGTACCCGATGCCCACAGGAGGGAGAGGACAGTTCCTTAGAGGTAGGTGGGGCCCAGGGTGGAGGGCTGGGCTCTAGGTGTGGGGTACCTATGTGGCGATATGTAGAGTCAATTAGGTAGCTGGAGGGGGGAGAGGGGAAGCAGGCTCTGGGAGGGTGGCAAAGGGGAAAGAGAGGAGCAAGGAAGAGGAGAAGGGGGAACAGAGTAAGGGTGGAGTGCATGTTTAGATGGCAGAGAGGTGGCTGATATTAGTCGAGAGTGTCTTACCTGAGAACTAGGCAGCCAGAGGCAGGAGTTTTTTAAGAGATGATGTCCAAGGGTCAGAGTGCTGGGGGCATACCCCCTTGAAATGAATGGAGTTATTTATTTTTTGTATATAAACATTTTATTGAAAATAGATAAAGATAACATCCAACATAGCCAAAAAAAACCCACATAATTATTTCCATAATTTCAATCTACAGGACAGGCAAAAAACAACATTACAGGGTATCTTCTACAGGGATTTATAAAATGTATTTTAAATTCAAATATTCAGAGAAGAAAGAATGACGTTATTTTTTATTACTATTTTATACATTAGGATGATGAGCTGGAGAATAATGAAGGACACTGTTCTACAAACAAGGCCCTAGTAAGTCAAGAGGTGGTCTTCATTAATCTCCAACTCTCTATCAATAATGTATAAAATAGTAATTAAAAAATTACCCCATTAATTTCAGTGGTGCATGCCCTTGCAGTCTCCCTTACCCTGTATCATAATGTGCCTGAGTGTGGGGATGTGGAGGTCAGCTTCATTGGGGGGGGGGGCATAAGCCTTACTATAGTGGGGCTCCAGTAGTCTGTGCATACCATATCGCTCACCTGTCCTTGATTGCAAGGTACAGCCCTCATTTTACCCCTGAAAACTGTTCTGCTCCTCATCCATCCCTTATGGAAAATATGCTGTTCACACATAGGATGTCCTGTAAATTTAGACTTTATGGCAGGGGCACCATTTCAGATTTTAGCAGGGGGGAGCCAACAACCAGTAGAAGCCAGGCAGTAGTTATTCCATAGGTGGCAAGCTCCAGAATGTTTGGAACATCTTTAAAAGGTAAAACTTATTTGTTGTGACTGAAAAGTGATAAGCAAATCAGGATAAATTCAAATGTATAAGATTCATCTGTCTATTCCCCACAGCAGTGCATCAGATTTGGGCTCAAACCCACCCAGTTACTAACCAATTTTTTTTCTTGGCTGAAGTTCTGACCCCCCCCCCAAAAAAAAGTCCCAATTTCTCTCCCTAACTCCATTCCATTCCATTCCATTCAATACCTATCCCATATGGGTCATGAGGCGCTGAAATGTGAAAAACACATCAATATTTCAGTCCTTTCTCCTTCCCCAATCCCCCTGTAAAAAAATATTTGCTTTTACTTACCTGGTTATCTGGTTAGAACCTCCAGCCTTGCCTAGTATGCACCAGTCCAGTTTTCAGACTGCTGCTCCTTTGTCCTTCTGCAAGAAACTGGATGCTAGAACCAACCATCCCAGGTCCCCAACGTGGTCCACAACCAAGTCACCTCACCAACTGAACCCACCCAACCTGTGTTGCCCACTTCTTACTTGGCTGCTGCCTCACTGCACTGATCAAGGCCTGTGAAGGCTGTCCACACCACTGTCACTGCTGCTGATAGACCTAGCTTGCTGCCATGGAGGGCCTGTGCTGTTTTTTTTTTTTTATTTAATTTTTATTTATTTATCACTAGGATTACAAATACCTTTGACCCAAGGGTTCTTTTACAAAGGTTCCACATCAGCAATGAGTGCAAGCAAAACAGTGGTAAGATACAATACAAGGTCAGGAGGTTAACATAGACGTAAGCAGAGGTAAGATACAATACAGGTCAGGAGGTTAACTTAGTAGCAAAAGACAGTACATGTGTATAAACTAGCACAGTAGCAAACAGTCAGTGGTAAATAACAATAAACAATTAACAATACGGGTATGTGTATATATATATATATATATATATATATATATATGGTGACGTAAGTGGAGCAAGGGGTGGGGATAAGAGGGGTAGGGGTGGAGAAAGGGGGTAGGCAGTCAAGGATTTGACATTGTCAAGTGCAAAACAGAAAGATAAGTGCTTGGTAGTCTGGGGTGGAGCAACAAGAGATAGGGTGATAGGGAGGGAGACAGGAGGAGAGGAGCGGGAGAGGGGGTGGAATGGTAGGTGGGAGGTGAGAGGGGGTAGAATAGTAAGTGGGGGTGGGAGAGAGACAGGGAGTAGCAGGGGATAGAGGGGTGGAGATGCAAGGTGAGGCTAGTAGAGTAAGTAGGTAGCCTAGTCTTGAGTTACATTCTAGCTCACCTTCTTGCTCACCCTCTGTCCCTTCAGCCACCAGGGGAGATGGAGACTCACTAAAAGTAGACCAACCAAAATATGCCACCACAACACTGCTATTGAGATTTCAGTACTCACTAACTCCTCCAAGCTGTAGTGTGCAGCCTGTCTACTCTGTGATGGGAAAGACAGTGTCTCATTCTCATGACTCATGTTCTCTTGCTTGGCTGGAGCTCTTCCACATCACATGTGATGGCACCACTGCTAATAGATGGAGAGAGTGGACAACACAATACAGACATAATCGAGTCAGGAGTGCACCTGCAATGTGAGCGTACACAGGCCAGGGGGGACCCTTATTGTGCAAAACATAAAATACAAATTTAATGCCATTATTGCTACACCATAAGAACAACCTAGGCACAAATGAGGAGCGGGAGAAGGGGGCAGGGCAACTGCCCCCTCTGCCCTACCTAAATGGCACCCCTGCTTTATGGAAGAAATTCATTCTCAGGTGGTAATGTTGGTACAAGTAAATACAATGGTTTCCACTGTGTTCTGAGGTACTGTATCTCCATGTTTTGTGATGTATCCTGAGCATTGTGAGGGTTGGTGTCCCTCACTGTCCCTCATTTTGAGTGTCCATGTCCCTCATTTCAGTGACAAAATATGAGGTATGGTGCATGCTTCCAAGACCCTACTCAGCACAAAGAGTGCTGAGCATGGCCATAGTGTATATGCTCAGCACAGAATGACGACAAAGGGAAAGTAGGTGAGCCAAAACAGTCACGGAGAAACACATTTGTAGTGCTAAATATGCATAAGGGATTTGCATGGCCCAAAACAAAAAGGTCAAGCTTCATAACACAGAGGTCCCTCTTTGCACACCTGGAATGAGGGAGGTTGGCTGACTATATCCTAGGCATTTAATGCAGTAAGCTAACAATACTTTACAAATTAATGTCAATTTAATGACAAAAATCAAAAGCCATTAAACAACTTGAAAAAAGGATCAGAATTAATGAGTTTACCTAATTTTAATGGGAAATCAATGAAAAACATATTTAATGGCTCTAATTTAGCAGTAGTATGAAAATTAGAAACATTTTTAGATGAGATTTGCATCAGCTTAGTTGCTACACACATGGCAAGCATGCAACATGTGAAACTGATGCGAATTTTAAATTTTCACACCAGCTTACCTGCTGTACACATGCCAAGCTTGCAGCATGAGAACCTGATTTGCTTTTTATACCCGGTTCACTTAGGTTCACTTTGTGTATGCAAACCGCATGCAAACATTGCACACTTAAGTATGTGGCATGCATTCTGCATGTACACAGCACACATATTTCTGTAAGGGAGGTGTACAGAAAATCAGTTGAGGGGACTTTCCACTTCAAACCCTCAAAACCCTGCCCAGTTGGCTGCCACTCCCATCAGGGGAGGGTAAGGAGGTCAGTTACTGTAGGGGGAGTACATGGCACTTATGAGCTCCATATCTGGTGAGCATGTGAGGGCAATGTGAAATTGACATGGATTCACTCATAGCACAGGCTCCCATTCATAAATTCAGATCCTGATTGACGCACGATACAACAAAAAACTATGGCACAGCTCAATATCAGCAGAATCCACAAGTTTCTCAAATAAAAACTGGCAGCACTTAAACATACATAGTTCACTCACTCAGCAGTCATTAATGCAGACTGTTTCCATGTACTGCTGTTTGAAATCAGTAGGTCACCCCATTCAGTTAGTTAGTAGTGCAGTTCAAATCAGCTGGAATTATTTATTCATTTTTATTTATTAAATTTTGTTAACTGGGTAAGCCCACTGGGCCCCAGAGGTCCCTTTTTCAGGGGCTACCCAGAGTTAGTTACATAGAGTTGAAGAAGTACATTCAACAGATACAGAGTAGTACATTGCGTACAAGTGTATGATGCTTTTGTACAACAATCATTGGACATCACAACACAACAACAGTGGCAACTGTTAGACTTAGGGTAGGTAGTACATTAAAATATACAAGCAATGCAGTATAAGTCTTTAAAAGGTACAGGGTTACACTGGAGATGCCAGCTTTACATAGAAAGGGCAACTAATTACAGGCAAGTACCCCAGGTCAACAGTGGCAGCTAGATGCCAGGGGTGTGATTGAGCTAGCCTTCCGGACAGACGCAGGAGCTGAGCTTCAGGAGGTGAGCACGTAACCTCATCTGAAAAATCGCTGGGGAAGGGGCTTCTTGTAGTTGACAGGGGAGCTTGTTCCACAGTGTAGGGGCTATATGGGCAAATGATTTTGCTGAAGAAAAGTCCAAAACCACAGGACACTGCTAGAAGCTGAAAGATTGGGATTTGAGCCTGTCACCCTCCACAAACTCCATTGCACTTATCCCGAACTTTGGCCGCAATGTGGCCGCCGCATCAAATGAAGTTACTGTAAATGCCCAAAAGAAGATACTTTATTTCTGAATTATTCTTTTTTGTTGGCCAAATTAAGGATATTATGAACATATTAACTTAGGGAAGAAGGCCACTAGTCCATCGAGTTCTTTTCCTCACCAGCTCAATGGGAATAACTTGTTACCCCCTTTTCTTCAAGGTACTGAACTCTTCTAGTTTAAGCCTGAATGTAGAAATAGTGTTGACTGATACTACTTATTATGGAAACCTATACCAAGTGTCTCCCACACCTTCTGTGAAGTAGTTCTTTGTTGTATTTCCCTTGAATCATCCTCCTTACAAAGAAGTTGAGTGCCTCCTTTCCTGTGAACATACAAATTTGCCAGCAGAAGCAGGCTTTACGGTCTATCAAATACACTCGATTCACAGATCATGCATTCTTGTGTTACATGGTGCTCCACTCTCTTCCCTGACACTATTAACCTCCTTTTGACTTTATCCCACCCTGTCTTAAATCCATCAACTGTTTTCTGGTCCACTACCTCCTCTTGTAGCCCGTTCCAGTGTCTGGTCAAAACCGCGATGGTAAATACATGTGGTCAAAAAACGCTTGGTCAGAACAGCAGCATGCTGTTTTGGAGATAGTACATCTATTGCCAAATATTCAAAATTTAGCCCTGGGGCTAAATTAGCACTGCATGGCATGCTAACGTAGCCCTAAAACAGTAGTAAGCTATATTCAAAGGAATAGCCCTGGGGCTAAACCTGCTGAATATAGCATGCGAAAGAAGCAGTGCAAACAGGGCTGGGAATGCAGTGCTAAAATAACCCGGGAAATAAGACAGCTCTGAATATAGGAACAGGGAAGTGCAAAATGCAACAGCAGCTCAGTGGACACAGAGGTAGAGTAAGGCAGAGTTGAAGTTGATGGACAATGTGTGTGATAGTAATGAAGTGTTGCACAACAACTGAGAACGACAATGCAGGCCACACACTGCAGAACTGTGCTGTGCTTTTGAGAGGTTTGCCATGGGCTAACCTGATTGCACAGTGCTAACACATTAGCCCAGTGCAAACAGGTTAGCCCAGGGCAAGTTTGCAATATTCAAAGATCCTATGCAAATGAGCCTACTCAGGCAATCCATTGGCAAACAGTCACATTTGCATCCCATTGTGGCCTGCTTTGCATGCACGCCCATGTACTTTGCCCAGAGCTATTGCAAGGAGCTCACAGCAACCCCCTGTTGGTTGGAATGGAAGTACAGGCTGGAAGCTGCAGGCCAGGGTGTGTACACAGCAACCCCTGTTGGTCGGAATGGAAGTACAGGCTGGATGCTGCAGGAAATGGGTGTTGGCAGGCACAGTTAGTGCATACCACTCAGCCATGCATCACTGTGATGAGGGACACAGATGTGCTGAATGAGGGGCAATAAGGGACACTGCCACCTAGAGGGTGGGACACATTCTCAAACATGGAGATACAAATGTAGAACACAAATAGCAACACTGTTGTACATACAAAGGGTAACTATACATAGGCCCATAGCCTAGAACCCTCTGCGACTATGTCTGGCTGTACATCGCAGTCAATGTGTGCAAAGCACTGTTCACATGGGGGACGTATGCAGGCCAGGGCTAGACTGAGGGGTACACTGAGGAATGTCCCCCATGATGAGGGACACAGTGGGGAATATATGACTGTGTGTAGCACTATATAGATGTATGCACATACATAGTTATAAAGACATACATCTACACACAGAAAGTATATATAGGTGTATATGTAATAGATAACTCATTCTAGGGTGTGTGGTCACGCTCTGATATAGCATGCCTTGGTGTGCATTGTTGCGCGCGAGGTCGCGGGTGGTCATCCAACCACTCAAGGCATGCGTATATCCACACACTCCAAAGTGGTTATCTATCTATAAATTATAAAATTGATTTGGAGGGGGGTGAAAGTGCAGGTGTGCGGTCGCGCTCTGATATATGCATGGTCATGTGATGTGTTTCAACCAACTAGATGATTCCTTTTTTCTTACCCATTTTTGTTCTCTCTCTTCATTAACGATCTCCCCAGCTTCTGTGGTGGTGCCTCGGTACATCTTTATGCAGATGAAGCAATCATCTACTGATCCTCACCAGACCTTGACCAAATCAATCGTGAAGCCCCTCTGTCCGCAATGAACACTACTCCCACCAGCTCTCCCTTCTTCTACTTCAAAGCAGTCAAGGCTCACCAAGTACGCAAATAAGTAACCAAAGCCCTTGGTAAATCAAGATTCAATAATGACTCCCTCGATCTCAAAATCCTGTCTCTCACACTTGATGAAGTGCTTAGTCCTCTGACCAGAATTTTCAACCTCTCCCTCAGCCTTAGCCAGTTCCAGGACAGATGGAAATCTGCCACTGTCACCCCAATCCATAAAAGTGGTGACAAAACTGCCCATGATAACTACAGACCTATCTCCCTACTACCTCCACTCTCCAAGGCACTAGAACGCATCGTCTCGGACCAGCTCACAGAATACCTGGATACGTACAACATCCTGTGCAAGCAACAACACAGGTTCCGCAAAGGTCACAGCACTTCCACAGCTCTACTTGAATTCACCGGCGCAATCCACAATGCACTTGACTCCAGTGAACTACTAGGCTCAATCTACATTGATTTAACTTAAGCCTTCAACACCGTCAATCACCGCCTCCTGCTTGTCCAGCTTCAGAACACTGAGCTGTCAACTGACTCCATTGGCTGGCTTAAGAGCTACCTTGAAGAACGGTCCCAAACAGTAAGAATCGCTGATACACCCTTGGACCCTAGACTGGTCCGCTCGAGAGTCCCCCAGGGCTCCATTCTGGGACCCCTCCTCTTCAGCCTATTCTTAAACTCACTACCGGACAGCTGCCCAGAACAAATAATTCTCTACGCCGACGATGCTGTAATCCTCACCTGGACCCTGATCCAATCCAATTACAAAATAAACTTCAGCAGGCCTTCTCCTCCATCGAATCCTGGTTTCTAAATCATAAACTGCTTCTCAATCAGAAAAAAAACAAGTCTATGGTCTTCTGCAGCCCCCACAACAAAAACAAACAACTCCACCTCTCCATTGCAACCAAACAAGGAGCCATCCTAGAGCAAACACAATCGTTCAAGTACCTCGGCATCACCCTTGATCCCCACCTCTCATACACTGCCATCGTCAGCATCATAGACTATGGTCTTATCATATATGGGTCTGCAACTACCTCTGCTCTCAAACGTATCGCAACCTCCCTGAATAAGGCCTGTCGTCTCATCACTGGCTCACATTGCCGTACCCACACATGTGACCTTTATTCCCAATCTGGATGACTTCAACCGGACAAACACATAAAATACCAAACCTGCATCACAGCCAAGAAAATTATAATGGGTCTAGCCCCACCTGGTGTCTGTGCCCTCCTTAAGCCTAGACATAG
This sequence comes from Neoceratodus forsteri, assembly GCA_016271365.2. NCBI lineage: Eukaryota > Metazoa > Chordata > Ceratodontiformes > Ceratodontidae > Neoceratodus > Neoceratodus forsteri. The sequence goes on along the minus strand of CM057452.1, from coordinate 98,968,735 downwards.
GAATGTCACTACAAGGAGATCCAATTCCCGTCTACATATCCCATGATGTCGCACGACCCAAGGACAAAGATCATTCACCTATCGGGCATCCAACTGGCTCAACTCTCTTGGCAGCAACATAGCGACTGCTCCAACACTCGGCCTCTTTAAGTCCAAGCTGTGCCTCTCACTGCTTGTATCCTGCGATTGCCCATCTTAACATTTCCAGCGTTCCAGCTGAAATGCCCCAGCACCCAGCACTCACAATCAGTCTTTGCACCCCTAGCACCTTACCTGTCATATTCCCTCAACAAGGCCCCCTGGCTGCACTGTCTCCCATCCTCGCCCACCTCCCCCCCATATCTCCACCCTGCCCCGTCCCAACCACCTCCTGTACTCCCTTACCCCTTGCACCTCCTTCCCTCCTCAATCTCCTACCCTCACTTCCCCACCACCACCCCTTCTCTTGTCTTGCTCATAGCTTAAGTCTTTGTACTGGTTATTACATGTCTGTAAGTCAATGACTATATGTTTGTAACTAAAATGATGACTGTTGCACATGCAGACCTGGAACCTTTGTAAAAGAGCCTCTGCTCAAAGGTATTGTAATCCTAGATTGAAATAAACAAATAAAATAAACTTGCCATGGACTTCGCCTCCCTCGAGGACTGGTTCTTACAGAAACAGTTCATTCTCAATACCAGGAAAATGAAATGTATGCTCTTCTCCCATCTTTCCACCCTTAAGCATGCCCCTCTTATCCTCAACATTACATCGTCCATGGAGATACCCTGGAGACCATACCTGCCTTCAAATACCTGGGCTTCACCCTGGACTCTTCACTCTCCTTCAGTATTCACATCTCAAACATAGTTAAAACCCTGAATCAGAAGCTTGGCCTGCTCTATCGGATTCGTCTGTATCTCACCTCTGCCTCCTACCTAAGTATTGCCTCTTCTTCCCTTACCCCCCTCCTAACCTATGGATCCCCCCACTACTCTCTGCCAATATCTCATCTCACTCACTCCTCTCTCAGGCCTACCACTGGGTTGGTAGGTTTGCCTTGGGGGTTAACTTGGGCTGGCAGTATAGCCTAGAGGTTAGATGAAGGAGGTGTAAACAAGCTTGATATATCCAGCAGACCAGACCTGAGTTTGATTCTCACAACCTCCACTTGCATACTGTGTGACTCTGAACAAGTCACTTAACTGCCCAGTAGGGTTGTCAGAACCCGCTGAAGTTCTGGGTTCTAGTTCTAGTCTAGAACTTTTGAAAAAGTTCTAGGGTTCTAATCTTTTTTAGAACTTTTTAGAACTCGAACCCTATTTTTTTATTGTGCTGCCAGTAACTAAGATAGTAATAAAATACATGTAAAGGAAAAACTGTTCAAAATAAGGGGAGAGAAATTATCTTGTGTGACATTGATAGGAATACAACTAGGTTTATCTATAGTTTCTTCTGTTTGCTAAAGTCAGCAACTTAATACGTAACAGGCCCACCCACCCACCCATATGTTAAAATTTTTCCTGCTGCAGCTGCATCATAGTTCCTTAGTGAAAGAAAGAGCACATTAGCCATTTATGTACTCAGCATATATACTCATCATCATGAATTAGGAGAAAAATAACTGATATTACCTAATTTCAGCTATTTGCTGCTTTCTGTTTTAAATGAGTGAATCAAAAGTTGCTATGTTTAAAAGAAAGCTTTTATAACAAAGTCAAGCCAAGTACTACAGCAGCAACATGTGGAACTGTTACAAAACATATTATGTCATAACATATTCAGTCAAGACATTGGAATAAAAAAATATTTGCAGAAACCACAAGAAGGCTGCTCCAATCCTAAGTTGTGCCTGTGTGAACTGAGCACCAAGAACAAAAGACACAGCACCAACACTTCCAAAATATATCTGTATTATGCGTTTTAACTGATAGCATCACGTGCAGAAGCACCTGGAGGACAAAACAGTTTAAACAGACAAAAGGTCCTTTGTCTGTTTAAACTGTTTTGTCCTGCATGGCTTCTGTACTGTGATGCTACTCAGTTAAAACGCACAACACAGTATATATTTTGGAAGTAAGCAGTTGTGTCTTTTGTTCTTAATAAAAAATATGCCAGTCATTGTTGCTGGCAAAATGCATGCAATTTTCTAAGGTAATGCATACATATACCAACATTTTTGTTGGCAAATTGAAGTAATACATACAAAAATTCTAAGATGATGCATTTTGCAGCTGATACTTCAATAAAATCTGTATTTCAGTCACATAAATAAAACAGTGGTTTCTCACCACATACTAAGGAACATTTAATGTAGCTGCAGCAGTTGGCATGTGATGTTTAAGGGACAGCGTCTGTCAACCCCATTATGTATCAAATTATCACTACTTATAAAGCAAAACACTATGATACGTCACATTCTGTGAAAACTGCTGATGCAGATTTTCTTTATTTCTGATTCCTTTATTCTTTTTTAAGGGGACAGGACAATTGTGCTAGGTGGCAGCAGTTTGCAATGTATTTAATAAGAATATATATTATGTGTACAGTAGGTTCGGTCTGTCTTCATTTTTTCCTCACCATCCCCAGCTGATCACGAATCTGTAAATGAAAGAACTAAAACAACACCCACCTTTCACCCCATCACCCATTCCACTTTTCTTCACCACCCTCATCTGTGCAGTAGCACCCATGCCACCCTTACACCCATGTTAAAACCAACCCACAACCCTCACCCATGTACTAGCATCCATTTTTCGCTTTATGGCTAACATTTTGTAATTGAAAAATAATAAACAGCTACCAATTAGAACTCATTGTTTTGTCCTCTTTAAAATTGAAAAATAGACCGTCTTCTGTCCCAGCCCATGCTGATGCACCACAAAGTCACAGAAGGTAAATCCAAAAATATGTTTGGCACTTTAACTATAAATAATATGATACAGAAAGGATTGACGTGACAGTGTCCCTTTATGCCAAATTAGGGCCTGTTCCCACTGATGTTAAAATTGCCCTGATTAAAACTTGTTGACTTTAGTTTAGACCCTAGGTACAAAGCAGTTTGCCATGAAATGGTGAAAGTTTTGGGGGGTATATAGTCCAAGGTAGTAGATCGAGAAAGGAGAGAGACGACAACCAAAGTCATCACAGTCTGTAAAAGTTTCCTTTTTGGTGCAGAGAGACTCCGTCCCACACAGTATTTACCAGCCACCACCATCTGAGTTGTCATCACCATCAACATCCACAACATCAATCACTTCAGGATCAGTTTGTATACTCTTGTAAGGATACGAAAATCTTGACTTATTAACTTTAATAAAAGTTAACATGTGTACATTTTCTGGCAGCAACCTATTTCTGGTGTCTGTCACAATATTGCCAGCTGTACTAAACATCGTTCTGAAGAGACACTTGTTGCAGGACAACCAAGATATTTACAGGCTTCATCATACAGCTCTGTCCAAATTGACTTTTTGATCTCAGTATTCAAAAGGGCATGCATCAATAGGAATAGGCAGTTCTTGCAGGTAACTGTCTACCATGTTGGACAGAGACCGCTCAGAAGAGGAATCAGCAGAAGCAGCTGGTATGGCAGCAATTTGGAAAGGTTTTGCCACAGATTTAGCTTGCTACTAAGGGCTGAAGAAGTGGCAGTTGTGAGAACAACTACTGTTAATGTTTGGTGACTTTTCCAGTTCTGTATCCCTTTGTGAAGATGAACTTGCATGTTGTGGTGATGACAACCTGATGGTACTGTGCGTGTCTGTGTTTGACTCCTGTGAGTGCTGCAGCTCATCTAGCAACATACATTTGTACTGCTCCATATCATCTGTTTTTGGAAGATGTATAGCCTTGAACCTGGGATCTAAGAGAGTTGCAAGGATGTAGTGTCTTGATTCCGTCATTGCAACTAATTTGTCATTGGTTTTGAAGCGCTCGCTCATTCTCTTTATGAGATTCCCATGATATAGGTGACATGTTGTCTGCGCTTCAGATCTGTCTTTTTCTATTTGTAGATTTAGAACACTAAGATGATGTGAAATGAGCATTATGAGTGGGATAACCTGACTCACAGATGCACCTTCAGAAGACATGTCCCTTGTAGCTGTCTCAAAAGGAGCTAGGATACAGCACACTGTCTCCATTAATTTCCACTGCAGCACAGACAGCATAATGCCATCTCCAATAATGTAACTGGAGCAGTACTCATGTACAGCTTGCTTTTGCTCCAAGAGGCACTGCAGCATATAAAGCGTTGAGTTCCAGCGAGTGGAAACATTTTGAATCAGCTTTTGCTGGGGCAGCTTGTGTTTTTTTTGCAGTTCGGACAATGTCCGTATAGCCTTGGCTGAATGTGAAAAGTGAGTCACAATTTTTTTGCAAACAGCAATCATACCATCCACTTGTGTTTCGTTGCTGAGAAATCCCATTACAATTAAGTGTAAGCAATGTGCAAAGCAAAAGCATGCAGAAATCCTCCATCTGTACTGTTTTAAGATGTTGGCTCCATTGTCACTTACTATGAAGCCACATTTTAGACCATGAGAATAAACCCATTCGTCAAGGAGGTCATTTAGTTCCTGCAAGATGTTTGCAAGCAGTGTAGCTTGCCCAAACTTCTTTATATGCAGCAGCGCCATCTTTTGGGGTGTCTTTGTTTTGAAGAAGCACAAGAAAACGTGACCCAATGAGCGGTAAGGGACATGTAATCTATGTTTTGAGTGCTGGTCCACATATCTGTTGTGACATGAATAAGCCCACCCTCTGCAGTTTTAAGTGCAAGCATCACTGTCGCTTTTAAAGCCTGATAAATGTTTGGTATTTCAACATAGGAAAAGTACCTTCGATGAGGAACATTGTAACGAGGCTCTGCTAATGTCATGAGCTCCCTAAAATCCTCATGATCTACCAAAGAGTATGGGAGAAGGGCTCCGGCTAACAGTTCACCAATTTGGTGATTAAGATGAAGGGTCTTTGGATGATTTCTAGTAAAGGTATTCTTCCTTTCAAATGCCTGAGACAGTGTTAGCTGTTTGCAACATGTCCCTGCTGGTTTATTATACACTGTGCTTCGATGGGCAGATGGACGCAGAGATGGTGGACTAGGACTTATACATTCAGTGCCATCACTGGATGTGCAACTGGTACTAATGGTGCTGGCATTGGTGGTAACAGTGATCCTAGGGCTGGCAGTGGTTCTGCCCGCATCAAGTTCAGACAATTCAGTATCCATTTCAGATTCCTGATCCTGACCCTTCTCACGTGCGGTCTGGAAGATGGAGGACATGGGTTTTGGTTTTGGATGATCAAGCAAAACCGAATGCTTTTTCAGATGGCGTTTAAGAGCTGTAGTGCCAAGGCATGACACAACTTTACCACGGCTTACACTCTGTTTACACAGGGGAACAAATTGCTCTGCATGGATCAGTTTTACTGACTGAGAAATAATTCCACACCTCAGATGTGACAGATTTTGTTCGAGTGCTAGGAAGATAGCTAAAGACTGTTTGTGTCTTTTCACCTGTCCTAACAGAACCTGGGACATGCTCCTTGGTGCTAGAAGAGTGGACAGAAGACTCTGATGGATTTTCATTGCTGGCCAACACAGAAGTGGTGGATTCAATGGATATGTCCTTTTCATTGCCAACAGTGCTGGATGTATTTGCAAGTGCACTACCTGATTCATTGTCAGCAGACTTGCTCATTTCACTTTGTTGAGGAAGTAATGATTGTCACGAGACACAACAGTGTGGGACTGAGACAAAGAGCTACTGTCTGAGTCAGAGAGGGACTCACTGTCACTTGCATTATTGCTGCTAGTCACAGGGATCTTAACGGCATGAATGGCATACCTTATGGTGCCTCTCCGTGTGACCCCAGCAGCTGTACAGGTTTTCTTAAAAGGTCCCCCTTTACCGCACTTCACTGTTGCTCTTTTGCTGTTTGTTGAATTTTTATCACGTGAAACATTTTGGTTATTTCTGTTAGCACCAGGATTACCACTACCACCAACACCTGCTCCAACACCAGCACTAAATGCTTCATCTATGTTGGTGTCAGCCATAACAGACAGTAAGTACCAGTACTACCAGTCCAGTATACTGCAGTGAACACACCAACACCCAAACAATTCCTGTGTAACAAAGCAATGTGATCTGTAATCGCTGGCTACAACTCCAAAATTTTATTTTGGTTGTGTGACACTGTGATACGTGGACTGAAAGTAATTGAAGAATATGACAGTTTGCAACTAAAGGATCCCAGGTTCAAGGCTTACAGAATGATTGGGCTGCTGGGCATAGGCATACACATAGCAATCAAAAGGTGCACAGCAGCAGGGTGATGGGCTGACCACCACAGGAGACGGAGTCACATACGCAAACCAGGGAATGAGAATTATATTTCTACATTTCTGTCATGTAAGGTTAATGCCACCACACAACTGGCCACTGGGCTTCTCTCTGTAACACACACACTGGGTAGGGTACAGTGCAGTCAAAGGGCACACAGCAGCAGGGTGATGGGCTGACCACAGGAGACGGAGTCACATACGCAACCCAGGGAATGAGAATTATATTTCTACGTTTCTGTCATGTAAGGTTAATGCCACCACACAACTGGCCACTGGGCTTCTCTCTGTAACACACACACTGGGTAGGGTACAGTGCAGTCAAGGGCACACAGCAGCAGGGTGATGGGCTGACCACAGGAGGCGAGTCACATCACGCAACCAGGGAATGAGAATTGTATTTCTCGTTTCTGTCATGTAAGGTTAATGCCACCACACAACTGGCCACTGGGCTTCTCTCTGTAACACACACTAGGTAGGGTACAGTACAGTGCAGTCAAGGGCACACACTGGGCTTCTCTGTGACACACACACTAGGGTTCAGAAAGATTTATTTGCCTTTTTTTGGCCCCCTTGTATGCTTGTTGCTGGCAGCTGCTGAGTGTGCAGTGTGCTGCAGTTTCAAATAATCACATTTCACAAAGGTTCTTATAATCTTCAGTCTTCTTCTTATTTTTTTTTAGTCTCTCTCCGAGTCCTCCTCCAGTCCTCCTGATATCGGTCTCAAATCAATCCCTCCCTATTCCCCAGTCTCTTCCCCCAATCTTGAATAATCCCTCCTTCTGTCCTGAACCGGCCCCTAGTCCCACTCCCAGTCTCCCCGATTTTTAGCTTTTTTTTCCAGCCTTTCTCTTGTTCTCGGTCTCACAGGAGAAGAAGAAGTGGCCATGACTGGACAAGAGTAGCGGACGCACTAACTGCTTTTGCTACAGTTTAGTGGGCTGCTGGTGCTGCCTGCTGCTGCTGCCTCTGTCTGCTCCTATGATCCTCACTCAAATGGTGCTCCTCCTCATGGCGCATCTTTCTTTAAATACCCCCTGAATCGCTGCTCGCGTAGCTTACTCATTACGATGCGTCTGGCGTCTCGCGTTGATTCGAACCCTTTTGGAACCGTTTAGTGTTCGAGTTCTAAGTTAGAACTTGAACACCAGGGTTCGAGGAGGGTTCGAATCTTTGCCCAACCTGTTCTGACAACCCTACTGCCCAGTGCTCCCAGGTCGCCCCTGAAAACAGGCACTTGTGCCTAGTGGGCCTTACATAGTTAGCAAAAACTAAAATTAAAATAAAATAACTCCTGATCTCATCACTGTGGTGTTCTCTCCTCTCTAGGATGGTAACTCTATGAAGCTAAATTGAAATATCTCTCCATGTGTCTCATGTTTAAACTTGTCCTCCTCTTTACTCCCCCCTGCCTTAGAGATCTCATTTGCCCAAGGCAAGCGCCTCGCTCCCTCCACTCATTCTCCCTTCCCCTAATTGTCCTCCCCAATCTTCGCCTCTCCCTCAGCAGGAGGGCCTTCTCTTTTGCAGCTGTTTCTAAGTAGAACTCCCTCCCCCCTCACATCCTAACCAGTCCATCTCTTCCTCTTTTGAAGTACAATCTGCTTGACTTCCTTGTAGCCTGCTCCTCCTGCTCTTGCTTCCAATGAAGCCCCTGCCTTGCCTATCTTGCTGACTGCTCCCTCCTCCCCCAACTCCACTCCCTCCCTCCCTCTCCTCCCCACCCTAGCCTGTCAACCTTACCGGCTCTCATTTCCCTGTTGGGGAAGCCATTACAAGCTACTTTTGTATAGCCTACTCTTGATGTATATAGAACCTGTAGGTATGTATCCACTGTTACATTGTCTAGCCTTACACTATTGTTGCTACTGTCATTGTTTACTGCTATACTTCACTGAATCTCTGAACAACCTGTATTGCTTCATTGTACCCCGGGTCAGCCCTGAAAAACGGACTGTAATTGTCTCAGTGGTCCTACCCGGTTACCAAAACTCAAATAAATAAATAAATATATATATATATATATATATATATATATATATATATATTTATAAAATGGGTAGGAAATTGCTTGGAATTTATTGGAGAATGAGCATTACATGACCATGCCTATATCAGAGTGTGACTGCACACCTGCACTTTTATCCCCTTCAAAACAATTTTGCCATTTTATAAGATAGATAACCCATTCTGAGATGTGTGGTCGCACTCTGATATGCACACGCATTAGGTGTTTGACGCATTCGGCTTGTGGCCTCGTGCGTAGCAATGCACACCATGGTGTGCATATATCAGAGCATGACCGCACACCTCAGAGTGGGTTATCTATTACATATATACATATATATATATATATATCTGAGTTGCAAAAACTTCTATAATGCATCAGTTAGGGTGAATACCTTAGCAACAAAAGCAGGAATATGAGGCGTTAGGGTGTACAACCCTAACGCCCCACCCATAGGGTTCCCACCCCTACCACCCTGCCCCATCTCACCACCCTGCACACACCAACAGGCATCGTGGTGTTCCATGTGGTCATCAGGCCGTGCAACTGTAATACCGTTTTGCACCACACATGCTGAAAAACATTTTCATCAGGATTTGAAAAATTACAGCAGTGCTATTTGTGAGGCAGTGTGAAAAAATGGTAATGTTGAAAATCTGGAGTGAAAACATGAAAAATTGGCAAAATTATGAGCGTGCGTAGAAACTGCGCAATGCACACTCGTAACATGGTCATTTTTTGGAATTTGGAATTCTTTCACCACATTTTCAACATGGCCTTCTTGGGACCTCCCTTGTGAACAGTTTGACTGTGATTTTGTTACTCTGTCCCGAAAATTGATTTTGCCAGTGAGCACGCCATTCTGCACCACAACTGTGAAAACATGTTTCCGGTAGGATATGAAAAATGACAGCTGTACTGTTCATAAGCAGATGTGAATAAATGGCAATGATGAAAATCCGAAGTGAACATATTAAAAATTGGTGAAGTTACGAGCGTGCGTAGAAACTGAGCAACACATGCTCATAATGCAGTCATTGTTTGGAATTCTGTCACTAAATTTGCAACATGGGCTGTTTGGGACCCCATCTCATGAACAGTGGCACTGTTGTTTTGTTAATCAGTCCCAAAAGGTGATTCCATGCAGCAACCACAAAATCATCTTTTGGGACAGAGTAGTGAAATGACAGTGGCAGTGTTCATGAGGTGGGATCCCAAGAACCTCATGATGAAAATTTGGGGTCAAAATTCCTAAAAATAGCTGAGATATCATCATAAGTTGAAACACCCATTGACAGACATTATACGGCGCTTACCTGTGATTCTTAATTTTGTGGTTAGGCTTTGAAGAGTACAGACGTGTCCTGGTCCTCAGAAGATGACAGTGCTGACCTCCGAAGGTAAGTATGGGGTAAGGGGGTGTGGGGAGATGGAGGAGGGGGGACTGGGAAGATGACAAGAGACCATTTTCTCTTTTCCAGGTTAAAAAACAAAAATAACACAATGGTTTTCTTTCTTTATAGGTACAACAAATAAATAAATAAAATTGGGCACACTGGGGTGGGCTCCCAGTGTGCCACATGAGTTGTGGGGGCTACATGCTGCCGACAGGGGGATTGGGCAGCCCTGTTGGTAAGGCAAAAAATAAAAAATAAAATAACTTTTGGGCACACTGGAGTGGGCTCCCAGTGTGCCACATGACTTGGGGGGTTGGGGGACATGATGCCGACATGGGGATTGGGCACCCCGATGTCTGTGGATTTGTTGGGGCAGACTACAGAAGTTTGATGCAGGATCCTGAATCAAAGAAAACAGGCATTGGGGGACAATTTTCTTTATTTACAGGTATAGAAAATAAAAAATACATTTTGGCATACTGGCGGGGTACAGATGCCTACGATTGGGCATGCCGGAGGCTTACGGCTAGACCACCAGGGATTAATGTACTTCTTACAGATGCCCACGATCAGGCGTACAGGAGTGGGGGGGCTGCAATTGCCCACTAGGGTGTCTATCCCAGATGGCAGCAGCTTGGCAGGGTGACAGGTGCAATTTGCCAGGGATCAGCACATCGAATGCAAATGGGGCCATAATGACATTCAAATGGCCCCATTTGCACCTTGCATGCATTTTGGCCTCATATGCATACCCCAGGCTGAATATCGCAGGTGATGCACATAGCACAACTGCACTTGTGCTGGTGCATCCCTGTGCTCCCTTTCTGTGTCTTGCGCTGGTGCAGTGCCACTGTGCCATGCACAGTGTGTGTACCCTCCATGCCATATTCAATAATGCTGGGCCATGGCGCAGCACCGTTGAATATCGTCTGGTCCTAGCCCCTGTGCAGCCCAGTTGCACTGCACCCAGGCTTGCGCCACTGCCCGGTGCAGTCTGAATATCCAGCCCATAGTACTTTGTAGACAGAGATGTACATACAGAGAAGTAAACACCCAGTACTACATGTACAGAGACACATAGAAACATAGAAACATAGAATTTGATGGCAGATAAGGACCGCTTGGCCCACCCAGTCTGCCCATTTCCCTGCCTACTGGATAAGCTGCAGATCCTAGTTAACCAGCAGCCTACTTCTTCCTACCCCCATCCCCTAGAATTGCCTTACGACTGTCCCATGCATGCTTGAATTCCACCACTGTTTTTGACTCCACGACCTCCTCCGGAAGGCAGTTCCATGCATCCACAACTCTCTCTGTGAAAAAATACCTCCTTAAATTACCTCTGAGCCGCCCCCCCTCTATCTTCAAATTGTGCCCCCTTGTTCTTGCACACCTCTTTTTTTGAAAGATGCTACCCTCTTGGACTTTGTTGATTCCTTGAGGTACTTGAAGTTTCTATCATGTCCTCTCTCCCTCCTTTCCTCGAGGCTATACATATTAAGCTCCTTTAGTCTCTCTTCATATGTCTTCTGGTGCAGACCCTGCACCATTTTAGTTGCCCTCCTCTGGACAGCTTCCATCCTGTCTATGTCTTTGCAAAGACTGGGTCTCCAGAACTGCACGCAGTACTCCAGATGGGGTCTGACCAGCTGTCTGTACAGAGGGATAATAACTTCCTGTTTTCTACTGGTGATGCCTCTCCCTATACTAACATACTAACATACTATTTGCCAGCAGATTAGGCCTTGTGGTCTATCAAGTCTGCTCGAACCTAGATCCCTATGCATCCCAATATCCCCCCAGCCCTCATTGCTGCCCTCTCACATTGCTTGCCCACCTTTAGGTCATCTGATATGACTACCCCCAGGTCCCTATCCATTTTTGTTGTTGTTAGTATCTCACCCCCATTGTGTACTCTTCCCTGGTTTTGTTTCCCAGGTGCATTACCTTGCACTTCTTAGCATTGAATCTAAGCTGCCATACATTTGACCATTCCTCTAACCTTGCCAAGTCCTTTTCATCCTTTCCACCCCATCTTGTGCATCAACTCTGTTGCAGATCTTTGTGTCATCTGCAAAGAGACATACTTTTCCTTCAGTCCTCTGCAATGTCACTTATAAAGACATTGAAGAGGACTGGTCTAATACTGAACCCTGCGGTACCCACTAGTAACCCCCTTTCATCAGAGTGGACTCCATTTACTATTACTCTCTGTGTCCTATTTTCCAAGGCTGTCATCTTGGGACCCACTCCCAGGCTAGCTAACTTGTATATTAATCTTTTGTGTGGGACTGTGTCAAATGCCTTGCTAAAGTCTAGGTAGGCCATGTCCACAGCCCCTCCCTGATCTACTACTTTGGTCACCCAGTCAAAGAAATCTATCAGATTTGTCTGGCATGACCTTCCTGCTGTGAATCCATGCTGCCTTGGGTCCTGTGCCCCTCTGGCCTCTAGATACTCGACAATTCTTTCCTTCAGAAGTGATTCCATCATTTCCCTACCACTGAGGTTAAACTAACAGGTCTGTGGTTTCCTGCTTCTGCCTTGCTCCCACTTTGTGAAGGGGAATCACATCTGCCCTCCTCCAGTCCTCGGGTACCACCCCATCCTCCCATGATTTGTTAAACAGGGTAGTCAGTGGTGTCACTAATTGAACCCTTAGTTCTTTTAGAATTCTGGGATGAATCCCATCAGGCCCCATTGCTTTGTCCACCTTCAGTATTAAGAGTTCTTTCAGAACCCTTTCTTCTGTAAATGGGCTGGTATCAACTTCTGTATCCAGTGTGTTTCTACTGTTTATTCTAGGTACCCCCCCCCCCTTCCTTTGTAAATACTGAGCAAAAATATTTTAGTATCTCTGTCTTTCACAGTCTCCCTCTGCCCACCCCTTTATTAAGCCTCACTATCCCTCCCTTGGTCTTCCTTCGCTCCCTGATGTACCTATAAAAGGTTTTATCCCCTTCTTAACTGAGTTGGCTATCTTTTCCTCAGTTTGGGCCTTTGCTGTTCTGACTGCCTTCCCAGCTTCCTTTTGCTTTAACTGATACAATTCTCTGTCCTGCTCCTTCTGTGATTCCTTGTGCTTCCTAGCTCTTTTCTCTTGAACCTTCACTGCCACTTCCTTTGAGAACCATAGTGGTTTCTTACATCATTAGTTTTGTTTATTTGCTTCACACAAAGGCTTGTTGCCTCTGTGATGGCAGTTTTTATTATTCCCCATTGTTCTTCCACCCCTCCTTCCTGCCCATTTGCTAGTGCATTCCTTAGGCACTTACCCATTTTGGCAAAGTCAGCCCTCCTAAAGTCCAGTACCTTTGCCTTTGTATGGTTTGACTCTATTGCTGTGTTTATTGTGAACCATACTGTTCGATGGTCGCTAGTTCCCAGTTGGCTACCCACTTCTACATCTGTGATCCTCTCTTCATCTCCATTTGAGAGAACCAGGTCTAAGATTGCTCCCTCTCGAGTGGGCTCCAATACTAGTTGTCTAAGGCATGCCCCCTGTAGGGCATCTAGAATAACCCACTCTTGAAGTGGCTGCGCAACTGCACTCCAGTTAACATCTGGTATATTCAGATCACCCATCAGCAATATCTCCCTTTTTTGCCATACTAAGTATACTTTCTATCATTTCCTTGTCCATTTCCTCCCCTGAAGAGATCTGTATACAACCCTCTTGCGGATTGTGATGCCATTGCGGTCTCCAAATTTACCCACAGTGCTTCTTCTCCTCCCTGTTTCCTCTTTTGTTCTGTTACTTTGATTCCTTCCCTTATGTAAAGCTACTCCTCCTCCTCTTTTACCCTCTCTGTCTCTCCTGTAGATAGTGTATCCTGGTATGTTTACGTCCCAGTCATGGTTTTGTGTGAACCATGTTTCTGTGACTGCCACGATATCCAGATGTTCCTCCTCCATCAAGGCCACTAATTCAGGAAGCTTGTTACTCAGACTCGTGCATTGGTACTCATTGCTTTCCATTTTTTGATGGCTTTACTTTCTGTTAGCTATCCCCACTGACCTTTCTACCTCGGTCTTTTTCCCATTTAGTACCCTGTTTTGTAGGGAGGCTGGATTTTCCTGCTGCTTATCAGTGCCTCCCCTTGACTAGTTTAAAAGCTTGCCAATGAAGCATTTAAACTGATTGCTCAAAAGACTTGTTCCCTTCCTGGACAGATGCAGACCATCCTGCAGTATAGGCTGGGTGTCCCTCAGGTGGAACCCCAGTCCCCAATGAAGCCAACCCCTGTGCTCACACCATTTTTCAACCGCTCATTAAACTGCATGGTGCAAAGTACCCTTGCCTCACTCATGCCATTTACAGGCAGCACCTCTGAGAAGGATACTGTGTGTGCTACTTGTCTTAGGCCCTCCCCAGTTCTACAAAGTCCTTCTGCACTGCTCTAATCTCATGTTGAGCCAAGTCATTTGTCCCTAGGTGGACAATGACATCCAGCTCGAGACTCCTGTGCAGCTGTTCTCATGATCCTGAGGATCGCTTCCTGTCCCTACAAGCCATGGCACCAGGCAGGCACTTTACTTCAGTTTTCCTGCCCCCCAGTTCTATCCCCCTAATAATTGAGTCCCCCACCAGGAGCTGCTTCCTTTCCTTGTGGTGTCCTCTGCCTCCTTCCTGTGGGCCTCCCTTGTGACAGGTGTCCTCAGCCTCCTTAATCTCCTCCGTGGGTGCATCCATAGGGGAGCTGTGCTCCCCCAGAATGGTGTATGGATTGTGGAGTGGAACAACTGACTGGGTGTGCCTCTGTTCCACCCTCCTCACCCTCCCTGAGCCCACTGTGGTCCAACTGCTGTGCTTTCTTTGCAACCTCTGAGGTAGTGGTGGTGGCTCTGGTGCTCCCTGGATGGGGGGGTTCCCTTCCTATCATCCAGTCTGGCCTGGGGGAAGGTTCTCTTACTGCTGTCCAGTGTGGCCTGAAGACGGGCAACTTCCTCCCTCAGAACAAAGAGTTGTCTGCAAATAGTGCAGCATCTCAGCCTCCAGAAAGACTCCCGGAAGACTGCTGCCCCACAGCCATTACATTGCACTACTCCCCACATGACTATGTACTTTTTTTTTGTGTGTGTGTGAGATTGGTTTGTTATATAGAAATATATATATATTATACAATGTGTATGCGTATATTTTCAGTGCTGTGTGCTAGAGAGGATATGACATTGATATGCACCTTGCACTCTTGAGGAAATGATGTCAGAAACCCCAGGTATAAAGGAACTATTTCAGGGGGTGGGTGGGTGGGGTGAGGGTGGGAAGGGGTTGGAGCCTAAACTGTGCCCTCACAAAACAATCAGGTAAGAGCTCTGACCCACCGCTGCGATGAGTGCCTTCCTGTCTGCACGATACTATACAAAACAATTTGACAGAGAAAATCCCCTGCTAATCAAACAGAGAAAAATCCAGACATCCAAGTCAGACACAGGTAAACTTCTCCAGCCCCAAAATAGCCTGGTGGTTTGTGCCCTGAAAGCAGTCAGCCCCAAAATAAGTCAGCTGTGTTTTGAACTCTACCTGCACTGAAAATCTTAAGAATTGTAACAAGACTGTCTTTTCCTGATAATTGTAAATTCCTTATTTCACCTTTCAGTTAGAAGCAGCCTCCACCTGCAGCATATCTGCTACAAACCAAAGACAATTGAAAGGTTCCCCTCCCTCTGTTGTGAGCACAACTCGCTTTCTTGCAAATCCTATGTTCAGTATTGCAGCTCCCAACAAGAGATAGTTTGACTAGGAAAAATATTAGCTGTTCTGATGAGTTTGCTATAAACACTTGCTTATAATACTATTGTTCTCAGGTCTGTTACCCAAGCTATTGGCTGATTAAGTCTCTGTGATGTAATCACTTCCTGAGAAAGTTTGGAATTGCCTTTTAAGGCAAACAAAGATAAACACAGAAAACAGTTTACTGTCTGAGTCAAATACACAACCTGTACCTGCACTTATTTCAGGATATGTGACAAATGTTTCGCCCAGAGTTTAAAATCTTCCTGCACTGAAAATCTTAAGAATTGTAACAAGACTGTCTTTTCCTGATAATTGTAAATTCCTTATTTCACCTTTCAGTTAGAAGCAGCCTCCACCTGCAGTATATCTGCTACAAACCAAAGACAATTGAAAGGTTCCCCTCCCTCTGTTGTGAGCACAACTCACTTTCTTGCAAATCCTATGTTCAGTATTGCAGCTTCCAACAACAGATAGTTTGACTAGGAAAAATATTAGCTGTTCACACATACAGAGACATAAACACCCAGTTCTACATACACAGTCTTGCACATGTAAGTATACTTTTAAACATTATCTGCCTTGCTGATGCTATAAAAAGGTAAAAATAATACCTACTCACTGCTGTCTTCAAAACACCTGCAGCAGGATCTACATCACTAAAACTGAGAGTTTTCCCAGAATACTCTGCTGCCACTGGATTTGGCATCTTGGGGAGCCACCTCCACTTTAGCATTTTCTTAAACTTTGCAAATTAAAAAGGCAAAGTGATGACAATATAGAAAATTATGAAAATACCTGCATGAAGACCTCAGCTGGCAGGGTAAGTGATAATACAGGGAAAACACTACCACCTGCATCCTTGCTGGACATCTTTAAGGAAAGCTTGATCTATAGGGCTGCTAGTATATTTGTAGCAACAATATAGATTTAGTTTAGTTGCCATATTCGTCCTTGTAAGAACAGATCCAGAAGCAAATGGTTTGATACCTTTTATTGGATCAACATTGATGTTACAAACAGAACAAAGTGCGCAAGCTTTCGGACCAACCAAGTCCTTCCTCGGAAGCTTATGGCAGTTATTTAGAAAATCACATACTATTAACACCCAGATCATACATAAAAAAACAGAAATAATTCTCATTAGTTTAAAATACTCATTTAAACCATAACTGAAGTTTAAATAAGAAGAACTAGATTTCACCAGTATTCTATTAGCTGAGAAGCCTTCCAAGGTCAAATGTCCACAGAATAAAAGAAGAATCCTTCGAGCAGAAAGTTGCACTAACTTAAAAACTGAAAGCAGGATTCACAAAGCAGATGTGCTGGGCACAAACAAGATGCATAGGCACAACTCAGAAATGCACCATGGAGCCATTCAAAGACAGCACAGATGCCCCGG
Source organism: Neoceratodus forsteri (assembly GCA_016271365.2). Taxonomy (NCBI): domain Eukaryota; kingdom Metazoa; phylum Chordata; order Ceratodontiformes; family Ceratodontidae; genus Neoceratodus; species Neoceratodus forsteri. The sequence continues at coordinate 98,951,863 of CM057452.1, read as the reverse complement.
CACAACCCAGATGTGCTGTGCCAAACAGGATGCACTGGAGACAGAAAGTAATGATATGTAGTGCATCATGAGGGGGCATGTAACTACAAATACAGTGCAGAGCTATTCACAGAGCAAAACAAATGTGCAAATAAGGAGCATCCACAGCGCAAGTACCAAATGCACCATGTGGAGATAAGTATAGAAGTAGACTTGAGTGCAAACCCCCAGCAGGTTGACTGCAGGACAGCAGCAGTAAGCAGGAGTAGAATAACAGAATGGATGGAATACCATTTCTGATATTAGGAATGTTAATGTGGATGAGGAGATGGATGAACCAGCAATGTGGCAGCTGAAGGCACCATAGGAGGACAGCCCCGTGGCAGTATCATGCTAGACTGACATTCGAACACCTGATGGACGCTGAAACAGTCAGCTGATACTGCCTGAACAGGGCTATTCTGAAGCAGCTCTATGAGCTGTGCCATGATGAAATGCAGGCACCCACTGGAAGAGGTCATGCCATATCAGTGGAGACCAAGGTGACAACAGCAATGTGCTTGCTCACCACAGGAACCTTCCAGAGGCCAGTTAGAGACACCACTGGCATATCCCAGCCGTCCACATCCTGTCTCCTCCTACAATTCCTCACCACACTGCTCCCACATGCTTCAGAATCCATCCATTTCCCAAGCACACAGGCAAAGCAGACAGAAGCCATGCAGCAGTTCCACAGGGTGGTATGCATGCCAGGCATCATGGGGCCATTGACTGCACCCATGTGGCAATCTGTGCACCACCTGGTGATGATGGCATGACATATGTCAACCGCACGGGCTACCACTCAGTCAACTGCCAGGGGGTGTGCAATGCCACTGGGTGCATCAGCAATGTCTGTGCCACACACCCTGGGAGTACACAGGATGCCTTCATATGGCAACAGTCCACCCTTTGCCACTGGTTTGAGACTGGGAACATACCCAGAGGCCATCTTGTAGGTGGGTGGGGCAAGCAGAATTGCCCATGAACAGGCCACTATCGTGCAACAAATGAAGGGAGAGGGAGCAGGTGTGCAATTACCATGATACAAGATGCACAGGAGGAGAGGCACAGATGGGACAATGGAGGGGGGACACTGATGGAACCACGCACATAGGCGGGACAGTGCAGCAGAACAGTAAAGCATGGGAGGTGGGGTGCAGTGCAACAACTACCATGAGTGGCAGGGAAGAACACACCACAAGCAGCCATGCATGATCGACTGCTGGGCATTTGTGGGCAGACAAAGGGGATGGGAACATGTTCGGACAGCCATGGCTGCAAGCACGGGCAGGTACAGGCAGATGTGTGCAGCCTGGCCAGGCTGTAGCAGTTGTGAGGGGGAAGTCGGTGGCCAGGAACAGTCGACACAGGGACCGGGGTGTATAGTTGGCAGGCACACCAGTGTGCCATGATGCAGGGGGAAGGCACTATACACAGGTATGCAGTGGAGTAACGGCCTGCTCTAGCTCCCCAAACATGATGCGGCATACCCCCTCCAACCCTGGCTACTAACACCCTTCCACTGACCTGGAACAGAGGCAGAAGAGCAGTACAATGAGGCACACATCGCTACGTGCACCATCATCCAGCGTGTCTTTGGCATGCTGAAGATGCACTTTCAGTGTCTGGATAAGTCAGATGGTGCCATACAGTATAGCCCAGAGAAGGCCTGTGGCATATTCCTGGCCTGTTGTATACTGCACAACATGGCCATTGACCATGGAATAGCTTTCCAGGCCGAGGAGGGTGACAGTTCTGGGGAAGAGGATGAGGAGGGGGACGATGATGTAGCAATCCAGGGGTGGCATGATGGAGCACCACTGCCATGAAGTGACCCACGGCTGGTCGCCAGGGCCTGGCAGCACGGGGACATCATTGTGGAGGAGCACTTTGGGGACCACAGGTGAGTAGCACAGGTGGGTAATACATGGCTGGCACCCCACACCAGACACACACACTCAAACACCCAGATACACACCAGAGGGCACTCCACCGCAACAGTGCCGCAATGTAGCGCACCCGTGAGGGTGACAATGCTGCACACACACACACACACACACACACACACACACACACTCTATGGTACACCAGACAAGACAGTACCCATGAGGTGTGATGGAGCTGTAACAGGACGAAGGGATACATGGTTACAAACATGGGTGACAGTAGTGTTCAGACAGGCATGTACAGGTGGACATACACATGTGCCAGTGGTGCACCTGACATGCCATGCGGTTGACAGCCAACACTCATTCTGCTGATGCAGCCATGCACTGGCTACAGCTGGACAGGCCCAGTACCTGTATATGCACCCTTGTTAATGTGTGGGACCGTGACAAAAATCCTGGCCACCATCCACTAGGATGGCAGCAATGGTGTGCAGTGGAACACAACCCCACGGGTTTCTCCCTCACCACATGCCCGGCCTGTCATGCAACTGCACATTACGGTCCACAGATGCAGCATACAGAAACATGGTTGGTGCAGACAGGCACATGGTCAGATAGTCACACACAGTGGGGCTGTCAGGGCACACATGGCACACACACACACACATATGGACAGGCACATGTCCTGGGCATGTATACTCACAGTGCTGCATGGTCTGCCGCCCATCTGGAAGCCCTTCCAGGAACACCCTGCACAGCTGCCAGGCCCATGCTGGCCACCAGCAGTTCCTCCGTCGGTGTAAAGTGCACACCTATCTGCGGCCTACCCCCTGTCCTACTCAGGGAGGCCTCTATGTGCATCACCTTCTCCTTGGCTCTCCTCTTGTCATTCAGGTGCTTTCTTCCCTCCTGGAGTGTCCTATTAAACTTCCCAATGGCATTGACATGCCATGCCACAGCCTTCCAGCTCTTATCCTGCAGCTGTCGGCTGCTACCCCTGCCAGGCAGGATGTCCTTGTGCAGCGGGTATGCCTTGATTAGTTCCCTGTCCTCATCACTAGTGAAATTGAGACATCTGCATCCAGCAGCTGTGTCCTTTTCAGACATGTTGGTTTCTGTGGGTGAGAATACACAGCCATTAGCACATGACGGGTAGCTCCGTATATGTGCAGTCACTGTGTATGGCTGCTGCAGGGTCATAGCACCCTGTCTGCAGACCACACACCCACCTGCCATGCATTACTGGAACTGGATCTTGGACTGTCAGGGACAGCTGGGCATTGGCAGGATCAGTACTGTAGCAGTGATACATGTAGCTGACATGTCCTCCACATGTGACTGGCGTTGCTTGCCTTGTACCACCGGATGGTAGTCCAGACTGCAACATACATGTCATCATGCTGTGGTCCCATGCTACACCACACACCAGCAATATCCCCCCCCAAGCCAGACCTAGTATGAACAGTGGGACACTGTGGGGCACTCTCCTGGATGTGCCTGTTGACCAGGAACAGGCGTGGACCATGGTTGTATGTCCTAAGCCTCACACTGTCCTTATGTGCTGCCACACAGCCTTTGGAAGAATGTAAACAAACCTACCTTCAAGGATGTAATTCCTCTCAGTCACCTGAGCTCTGTGGAGGCACATTCAGGAGCATTTATGGCTCAGGGCATGCAAATGAAGTTGGGAGCATCTGTAATGAGATGCTAAACAGGTGAGATGCCCCTGAATATGGCAATCAGCTGATTTAGGAGCAATGTCTGTGAATTGCATATCACCCCCAGCTCATCCCAATCAGAGGGGTGTATCTGCTGCGTTGAGCACATCTCCATACGGTGCATTTCTAGTGCATGAGCGTGGGACATAGGGCATTTCCTGAATATGGTGCAACTGTTGCGGTGCATTGCCATGCATGCATGATGCCGGGTTAGTGGCATGAAAGGGGTGGCAATAACAGTCTGGTATTACTGACCGTGCGATCGCATCTGGCTGCGCATACATGTCCACATGCGCAATGATCGCTGTGCTGCCTGTCATGTTGTGTGCATTTATCATGCAACAGGGTGGCATTGCACACCTGTGGGTTACAGCGCAACACTGGCAATGTGCGTGGCAACACTGCACTGTGTGTGGCATTGTTTGCCAGTCACAAGATGGAGTCTCAGAGCGGAGTACGCATGCACGACCCCGTCATGTCCCTTGACCCTGTGCTCCCACCCATGCAGAGCACTGTGCACATGCATGATGATGCACTATTGGTGGCAATAGTGCATTGCCACACCGTGTGTAGTGCATTGCACAATGACCAATTATGCATGTAGCACAACTGTGCCATTGCACAACAGCAATATTGTCTGTGCACACCTGACCTGCTGACACTGAGGGGGATCATGCCACGTGCTCAGAGAACAGGCCCAAGGGCCATGAACTGGGGTGAGGTGGAGCTCCTCAACCTTGTGGCACTGGTGCTGTCAGTTGAGGGATAGCTGTTTGGATCTGATGACCTCACGGAGCCACTTTCTGTGTGTGGGCCAGGATTGCTGTGCAACTGGTGCACAGGACAGGGGTTACCCACAATGGGGACCAATGCAGACACTGTTATGGTGAGCTGCAGCGCAGGGACTAGGACAGGCTGAGGAGCCTACAGGACCGTGGATGCAGAGGTGTGGTGCCACGCCCAGGTAACTAACAGTACTATGCATGCACAGGAGCAGCATGTGGTTTTGGGGGGGCTGCTTCACTGCACACCACTAAACACACACACACACACACACACACACACACACACACACACATGGACTTCGGGCCACACACAGTGTGGGCAGTGCCTGCATGACCACAGGAAGTGGGCGTGTGTGGCATGGAGCATGGGGGAACAGGGCCACCATGGTGTACATTGTGTGGCATGGCCATTGGCATTGCATCCATCCAGCTGCACTCATGGTGGGCATGGGCAGGGGTGTTGTGTGTGAATGCAGCCAGGTCACCATCACTAGGGCACTGTGGTGGTGTTGCCATCACTGCATGCTGGCACTGGTGTTCTTGCTGGGTGGGGATGGCAGGCATGTCACACCTCCTGTCTTCTCACAGTGTTCTCTACTTCTATTCCTTTTTCAGGGCCAGCAGGCAGGTGGCGGGCCATGGCTGAGGTAGTAGGCCAGACACAATAGGGTTAGTGTTGGTGCCTGTGGACAGGGACATGCTGGTGCAGATGAGTGTCTGTCTTATGCATCCTCTATGTGTTTGGGAGGGGGGGTCTTTCCCTCAGCTGGCCGTTGCCAGTCCATTGTGCATGGCTGTGTACTGCTGGTTGCACACACACATGAGGAATGGGCATGGAGGCGTGTGCTTGCACAACAGTGCACCTGGCCCCTGTGTTTACATCCACCATGTGCACATATCATGTGCAATGTGGGTACCCTGTGGTGCTCCAGCGGTGTCCAGACAGGGAATGCCTACTTGTGCTGCCTGCTGGCTTGTGCACATGCCGTGTGGGGCATAGCAACGTGCCCCTCTGCGCAAACCCCTGCATGCACATATGGGCCATGTGCTTCCTGAGTAACACTGCACGGTCACAGTGTAGCACTGTGTGCCAGCCTGTTGCTGGCATGCGGTGTGCCTGGCAGGCTCTTGGCCATTTGTGTGGTGGATGCCTCCAGCACACTTGCATGGTGGGCTGGCCAGTGTGGAATATGGCACTTAGTACCTGTTGTCTGTGTCCCCCACTGTAGGTCCAAGGGGTGTATGGCCACGTGTCCCCATTCATTAGCATCATCAGGGACTACTGCAACTAGCGGCACTCTAGCTCCAGAGGTCTTTCCAGAGGATGCTGTAGCCACTCTACAGGCATCAGGGACAGCTGCTGCTGGCAGTGAACAGGCTGGTTAGGGTGCTGTGTACCAGGGGTCGTAGGCTGTGGCACGTCCTGTACATTAGGGACATGGACATTTGTGTTTAGCCCCTTTCTGTTTTGCTTCCCATGCCTTCTCCATCCACACTGTTTCTTGCTGCACCCTGTATACACACACACACACACACACCCCTTCATCCTCCTGCATACCTGTTTTTGTACTTGTACTGTTCCCCACCCTCACCTTCCCTGTTCCTACTGGCTGTTGTTCTTGTACATAGTTTATTGTGTGCCATTGCTATTACTAAAACATTTTCTATTGCAACTGGAGTCTGTGGTCATTCACTGTACATTGTGCATGTGTTCTGTATTTGTCTGCTGCTGTCTGCTGTGCCTTTGTTGCCTTACACACATGTGCACCTGTGTTACTGCGCACACATGCATCCTGCCCCCCTGACGTAGTGGCCTCACTGTGTGCCCTCCTTGTTTCCTGTAGCATGTGGGTGAGTGTTGTGTCATGCTGCCTTTCTCAGTGCCCCTGTTATGTGTGTGTTGAATGTGGGCTGCATCTGTTATGGTGGGGCCCTGTTGTTGTGCGGCTCTGCATGCGGTTCACATTGGTTGTGGGCTCCTTACACCTGTGAGGCACATGGCACTTATTGTGCCTGTCCACTGGTGTGCCCCTGTGTGGCATCTCCTTTCTCCACACCACTGGGTTCTTGTACGGCGACCATGTCCTGAAGACACCTCCATGCTGCATGGTGTCCCCAGCAGCTGTGGCACACCTTGACAGGCACCCTGGGCTTGTCATATGTGCCAGTTGGGCTCCTGTGTGGGGTGTGTCAGGTGCTTCTGGGTGTTTCTCTGTGTGCTCTTTCTGCTCACCTCTTCTGCTGTGGCCACTGTCAGGCCCTTTAGTACTCTGGCTGGTCCATGCAGGTATGTTCCCTGCATCCTTTGTGCCACTGTAGTTTCCCCCTGTTGCTCCTTCATCCCTTTCTGACTTGCTCCATATTCACTGTTATGCTTCCCTAGGTGCTTTGGTGTATCCCTGTTGCATTGGGACATCTCATGTCATGTCTCAGAGGTTCCATCTGCCTGGATTGGTGGTAGTTCAGGTGGATGTTAAAGATCCCATGGCACTTATCGAAAAGAGCAGGGTAATTTCCCCGGTGTCCTGGCCAAATTTCCCTCATTCACTAAAAATACCACCAACAGCTTAATCTGGTTCAAGGTCAGTTGGCATTCATCTGTATCCCCCTTCCCCAGGTCATGCCTGAAAATAGGCAGGGTTTGTCTAGTGCACTTACCCGGTCAACAAAAAAATAAATAAATAAATGTTGTGCTGTTCCACATCTGTGTGATTCACAGTGGGGATGTGCATAGAGCATCTTGTGGCACATCCTTCTGTGAATCGCACTGTCTGGAGTCGGTGCATCCAGGTTGTGCCAGCACATCTCATTTGCACCTAGTGCATCTGCTTTGTGAGTCCTGCCCTAAATGTCTAAGTGTGTTATGTGAATACAGTCTGTTAAAATGTGATATTGTATGTTAAAAAAACAACAACTATATAACAGAAATTTTCTATATGTGGCATAAAGTGGGTTTAAAGTAACATTTACCTAGTGTGTGAGAAACTGTTTCATGCATTTATACAGTATAAAACCTATCTGGATAAATTTTTCCAACTATACACTCAACCAGTTATTATATTCCATAAACATTGAGATCTACAGTGCTGTAACAAGATTTTATACAAGACGATATCAATTGTCAATATAAGCACCAAATTAAAAAACAAACCTGTTAATTACCCCGAAGCAAATGAGACCATGCATCCTGATATGTTCAGAGTTCAAAAGTGTGTCACTATACAATCAAACTATATATGTACAGAAACATAATAAGGGATCTGAATAAAAACACAATGGAATTAAACCCTCCCCCCTTCCAGGGAAAGATAACTAGTAAGAAGGAAATATATATTTACTATGTATGAGAGCCATGAGTCCTAACACACCATCATTTACACCAATCACTGCAGTATTTACCCAGTGGAATTTAACCTCTGAGGGACCTCCAAGTGAATGAGATCAAGCATCCTGATATGTTGAGAATTCAAAAATGTGTCAGTATAAAATCAAACTGCTATATGTACATTAACAGACTAAGGAATCTGAATAAAAACCCAATGGATTAACCCACCACGGGAAGATAACTAGTTAGAAGGAAGTAAATATACTTAAATATTCATATCTTAATCTGTGGACATTTGACCTTGGAAGACTTCTCAGCTAATGACAAACTGGTGAAATCTAGCTCTTCTTCTTTAAACTTCAGTTATGGTTTGAATGAGTATTTTAAACCAATGAGATTTCTTGCTGGTTTTTAATGTATGATATGGGTGTTAATGGTACGTGATTTTCTAAATAACTGCCATAAGCTTCTGAGGAAGGACTTGGTTGGTAAAAAAATCTTAGGCACTTTGTTCTTTTTGTAACATCACTGTTGGTCCAATAAAAGGTAGCAACACTATAATAATTTAATCACTGCACCCTTATGCTATTTTTTTCAGATTCCATTAAATCTAATCCAGCTTCAACCAATAGGATCCTGAGTCTGAACCTGATGCTCAGAACACAACAGTGCACACAGGAAGAGATGATCAAACAAAATGCAGACACACAGGACAGCAAAAGAAAACACAATAGTAATATAAACAGCAGAAAGTTTTCAAAAGCACTGTATGGTGGTGACCAGCCTCTAAAGATATCATAAGCATTATAGATGAATAAAGCTGGGATCAATTAGTCATAGCTTGCACTAGAGATGAAAATATTCTCAATCTAATTTTTACAGATTTGTCTCAAAATTTGTTCTTGATCTATTTTTACAGATACATCTCAACATTTTACCAACCATAAGGTCCCCAAGTTCTTTAGTTCAAGTGACCACTGCATGGTGGAAAGCCTGCATTAACTAAATTTGTTTTCATTTCATTTCATTTATTTTATACTGAAAAGTCTGTGGGCTAAAGCCCATTTTCACAGATGTCCCGTTTCAACACATTTATATGATAAGGATACAATACTTTATTATAAATGCAATGATGTAAACTGGCCTAAAAATAAAAAGCAAGCACAAAGCATTGGACTGGGAAATTCAGCTCAAAGGACATAACACAAATGAATATAGAACTTTCCAGGGATTCATCAGGGATTCATATGTCCCATCAGCAAATACATTTAATGAAGAAAGTAAAATCCCATTATACCCAAAAATCAGGGTGGTTAGTGAGGTAAACACCAAGATAGAGAAGTCAATAGGGAGAAAGGCAGGGGTAAATGGAGAAAAAGACAAGGGCAGTAAGGGCAGGGATGGGGCAAAAAGGGGCAAGGCCATCAGAAAATGGAGGGTAATAAGTACCAGTGCACATAGTCTAGGTAACAAACTCCCTGAACTGGTGGCCTTGATGAAAGAGGGATGCCTGGATATCGTGGCAGTCACAGAAACATGGTACACAGAGAACCATGACTGGGATGTCAACATACCAAGGTACACAATCTACAGGAGGGACAGGGAGGGGAGAAGAGGAGGAGGAGGAGTAGCTCTCTATGTAAGGGAAGGGATCAAAGCAATGGATCCAAAGGGTAAACAGGGAGGAGAGGAGGCACTGTGGGTCACCCTGGAGACTGGAAATGGTATCATAATCTGCACAGGTGTTGTATACAGACCCCCATCTCAGGGGGAGGAAATGGACAAGGAAATGATAGAAGGCATCCTTAGGATGGTAGAGAAAGGGGAGATATTGTTGATAGGGAGACCCAAATATGCCAGATGTTAACTGGAGCACCTTTGCTGCAGCCACATCCAAGAACAGGGCCATTCTCAATGCCCTACAGGGGGCATGCCTCAGACAGTTAGTGTTGGAACCCACTCAGGAAGGAGCAATCTTAGACCTGGTACTCTCAAATGGAGACAGAGAGAGAATCTCAGGTCTAGAAGTGGGTAGCCATCTGAGAACAAGTGACCACCAAACAGTGTGGTTCATGTTAAACTCAGCTGCAGAGTCAAGCCATACAAAAGTGAGGGTACTGGACGGGCTGACTCTCTCAAAATGGGAGAGTGCCTCAGAAAAGCACTAGCAAACATAGAAACATATAGAAACATAGAAGTTGACGGCAGATAAGGACCGCAAGGCCCATCCAGTCTGCCCATTTCTTTTTCTACCTTATAAATGTGCCATCGGCCTTTGCTATGTCAGTGACCTATCTATTCATAGTCATTTGTATTGCTCCCTTATGCCTATCCATGCCTGTTTGAAGCCCTGCACTGTATTCATAGCCACTACTTCTTGTGGTAAGCCATTCCATGCATCTACCACCCTTTCTGTGAAAAAATTTCCTCACATTCCCCTTAATGGCCTCCCTCTACTCTCATGCTGTGTCCTCTTGTCCTGCTATTTTCTTATATTTAAACATGTTAGACTCTTTCACCTTTGTTTATGCCCTTAAGGTGTTTAAATGTCTCGATCTATCACCTCTCTCCCTCCTTTGCTCAAGGGTATACATATTGAGCTCCGTTAATCTGTCCTCATATGTCTTCTGATGCAGTCCCTGCACCATTTTGGTTGCCCTTCTCTGGACTGCCTCAATTTGGTTAATGTCCTTGTGAAGGTGTGGCCTCCAATACTGCACGCAGTACTCCAGATGGGGCCTAACCAATGTCTTGTACAGAGGGATTATTACCTCCCTCTTACGACTTGTGATACCCCTACTAATACACCCTAACACCCCCCTAGCCTTACCTACTGCTTTAGAGGTCTGCTTGGATGATTTCAGGTCATCAGTGATGATGATGCCCAAGTCTCTTTCTTCCTTTGTGACTGCTAGCAACTCCCTCCCAGCCTATAAGTGGCTTCGGGTTTCTCTTCCCTATGTGCATGATTTTGCACTTCTTTGCATTAAATCCCAGTTGCCACTCTTCTGACCATTCTGCTAGTTTATCAGATCTCTTCTCATTCTGCCCACCCCATCTGGATCATCTACTCTGTTGCAGATCTTGGTGTCACCTGCAAACAGACAAGCCTTACCCTGTAGTCCATCTGCTAGGTCACTAATGAAGATGTTGAATAGGACTGGCCCCAGGACTGATCCTGAGTACCCACTTGTGACTTGCATCTCTTCTGACTGTATACCATTACCACCACTCTCTGTTTCTGCCAGTCAACCAGTTTGCCACCCAGTTGACCAACTTCTGACCCACCCGAGCCCACCTAGCTTATTTATCAATCTTCTATGTGGAACAGTGTCAAAGCTTTGCTGAAGTCAAGGTAGGCGACATCAACTGCTCCCCTTGGTCCACCACTCTGGTTACCCAGTCAAAGAAATCTATGAGATTAGTTTGACAGGACCTTCCTTTGTAAACCCATGCTGTCTTGGATCCTGTGCCCTATGGATTCAGGTGTTGCACTATCCTTTCCTTAAGAGTGCTTCCATAATCTTGCCCACTACTGAGGTAAGACTGACCGGTCTGTAGTTCCCGCCTCCTCCCTGATACCACTCTTGTGGAGTGGGATCACATGAAACCCTTCTCCAGTCTTCTGGGACCTCTCCTGTGCTCAGAGACTCACTAAACAATTCTGCTAATGGCTCTGCTAGTTCCTCCTTTAGCTCCTTAAGTACCCTGGGATGTATGCCATCAGGTCCCATTGCCTTATCCACCCTGAGCTTAGCAAGCTCTTGTAGGACCCTTTCTTTTGTGAGAGGAGTAGTGCTCACCTCCCTCCCCCTGTGTCCATGATGCTGAGGCTGTGGGCCCTGCCCTACCTTCTCTTCAGTGAATACTGAGCAAAAGTATCTATTTAGGATAGATGCCTTTACAGGGTCCTCCTCCTCCTCATGCTCCCTTTTCTCCATTAAACTAGCAATACCCCCTCTGGACTTTCTCCTTTCACTAATGTATCTATAGAAAGTCTTGTCACCTTCTTTACTGTTTGTGCTAGTGTTTCCTCAGTTTGGGACTTTGCCTGCCTTACTGCCTTACCTGCTTCCCTTAGGGCAGTTTGGTATGCCCCTATCTTCATCCTGCTGTGTTCCCTTATATTTTCTGAAGGCCAGCCTTTTGGCTCTGATCTTTTCTGCTACTGTATTTGAGAACCAAAGTGGTTTCCTTCTTTTTTTGCACTTCCTTTTCTGTCTAACACAATGGGATGTTCCTTCAAGTATTGTATCCTTAATGCTTGCCCACTTTGCCTGTACCTCCTCACCTGTGTTTCTTTTTGCCAGGGCTAGCTTAACTCTGTTGGCCATCTTATCAAAGTCAGCTCCTCTGAAGTCCCATATTTTTGCCTTGGAATGGGATGATTTAGATGTAGTAGCCCAATTGAACCATACCATGTGATGGTCACTGGCCCCCAGGTGACCTTCTACCTGGAGATCTGTGATTCCTTCTTTGTTAGTCAGTACTAGATCTAGGATATCCCTGTCTCTTGTGGGTTGCTGTACCAGTTGTTTGAGGCCCTCCCCCTGCAAGGAATCCACTATGAGTCTAGTTCTGGCAGATGTTCCTGCTGGTATTGACCAATCTGTATCTGGCATGTTGAAGTCTCCCATTATCAGAACCTCCCTTTAGCTGTCATGTTTTGTATATCTTCTAACAGTAATGTGTCTATGTCCTCCCTCTGGTCTGGGGCCTGAGACAACCCCAGTTCTTATGGCTGTCCCATTTCCTGTTTCCAGGGTGACCCACAGTTCTTCTGGCTCCTTATGTGTATTCTGAATTTCTGTAGCTTTGATATTTTCATTAACATACAGGCCACTCCTCCCCCCTTTTGCACCTCGGTCTCTTCTGAACAATACATAGCCAGGTACTGAAGTCTCCCAAGTGTGGTTACTGGTAAACCACGTCTCACTAATTGCTACTATGTCCAGTTTAGCCTCTGACATTATTGCCTGCAGGTCTGGGATCTTATTTCCCAGGCTGTGAGCATTGTGTACATGATTTTCCATTGGCCAGATTTTGGTGTGTTAGTTGTTGGGTGAGGTTTGGCATTACCCCTGTGCATCGTATGGGGAGACAAACCTTTTTTCTTACCTGGTGATGCAAATGAACGGCAAACACACTGAATTCCAGTTTGACCACTAGCTGAGGGGGGAAGGGTGTTCTTCCCATTCAACGTATGGGGTGCTGCACCCCTCTCCCCATTTGCTAGTTTAAATATTCTGCAAAGACGTCAAACTTCTGCCCCAATGCACTGACTCCCTCTTTAGTCCGATACAGTCCATCAAATTTAAAGAACTTTCGCTCCCAGAACTGTTGCCAGTTCCCTACAAATCTGTGTCCTTTTTCCTGGCACCAGTCCTTGAGCCATGTGTTTAGCTCCCCTATCTCCCTTCTCTGACCTTCCGTCCATCTGCTCCCTTCTCCCAGACTGGCAGGATGTCAGAGAAGGAGATACCAGACGAAATAGATGATAGTTTGTCACCCAACCTAGTCAGGTGTTCCTTGGTCTCCCACAACTGACGGCTGGCGGATCATTAGTCCCTATGTGTACTAGGACATCAATGTTTTCTCCTGCTTTGTGAACAATTTTGTAATCGCGGTCAGTGTCTCTCCATGCTGATGTACCTGGAGACATCTGACCATCACCCTGGCTGGAGATGGGTATCAACTCCCGAATCATGGAGTCTCCTATGATCAGAAGTTTTTGGATTTCCTTTGTGCTTGTTTAGTTTTGGTTCTGATTTGGGTGAGTATTGTTGTGCTAGCTTCTGTGCCGAGTGTCCTGCTCTGCAGTGTCTTCTGCCTCTTTATTTGATTTCAGAGATAGAGGCAGATACCTGTTTGTAGTGTTTATATGGTTTTGGAGGTAATGTGTTGGAGAAGAGAGTGATGGGGCACCTGATTTGCTCCTCCTAACCACCTGCCAACCTCCTGGACCAACTACCCTCTGCGGTTGAGGTTTTTCTGTTGGATGCTGGGGAAATGGCGGGTGGTTCTTATAATGTATTTCCTCTTCAATATGAAATTTGAGGCGTGCAATCTCTGCCCATGCTGCCCGGAGCTGAGACCTAAGATCTCCAAAGGCCCAGCATGTAGGACAGTGTCCTAAATCCTGTAAGAATGTCCTTCTGAAAATTGTTCCACAGTACCTGCAGTTAATGAAATCCATTCCAAATAAGTTGCTGGGTTTGTAACCTAGTCAGAGTAATTAGAAGGAAAAAAATGCAAGTAATGGTTTAATTGTGCTTTATTTAACTTGTTATAACAAGTTAAATTACTAGTGCTCTGTAAATGAGATCACCTTGTGGAGGCCCCACTGATCCGCCCCTTTCTGCTCTGCCACAGGAAATGTCACAACTGTGGTACCCTATAAAAGGAGTGTAGCGTGGGGTGGTTGGGGATGGGGGTGGGTGGCTGGGCCCTTCCTGCTAAAAAGAAGAACCACGGACGAAAGAACAAGGAGGTAGAGCAGAAACAATCAGTCAACAACAAATGCAGTAACCCTGAAAGCTTAACCTAATGTTAGATAAAACTGTAAAACCTGTAAAGCACCACCTGTAATAATTTCAGAGAAGATATACCCTGTAAGAAACACTTTGCTCAGAGAAAAATAAAGCAGTAACAGAAGATATACCTTGCAAAGACAATTTGAATCAGAAGATTACAGCAGTAATCTGTTAGCACACACCTGTAGGCACACCTTGTAATAATGCAGAAGAAGGTATACCAGCAACAACAATTTGAATCAGAGAAAAAATAAAGCAATGAAATGTTAGCAACAAACAGTAGCAATCCCTGTGAGTAAAAAATAAAAACACCACCACACAGTAAATCTGCTTAGCCAAACTAAGTCTTAATCCTTCTCCTTTGCTCTGGTAAGTTTCTCTACTCTGCCTTTCAAGCAGTCTTAGAAGGAAAGAGCTCAGGTGAAGCTAGGTGCCTTGGCCAGCAAACCAAGTCTTCTACCAGGCAAGAAGGTGGGGTGCAGCAACAATGGGGAAACATCAAAACTGCCATCACAGAGGCAACAAGCCTTTGTGTGAATCAGATAAACAAATCAAAATGAATGAATAAACACTATGGTTCTCAAAAGAGATAGTGGGGAAGGTTAGGGAGAAAAAGATAGCATTCAGGAAGTATAAGGAAACACAGAAGGAGCAGGACAGAGAACTGTAACAATTAAAGCAGAAGGAAGTGGGGAAGGCAGTCAGAATAGCAAAGGCCCAAACCGAGGAAAAGATAGCCAACTTGGTTAAGAAGGGGGATAAAACCTTTTATAGGTACATTAAGGAGCAAAGAAAGACAAAGGGAGGGATAGTGAAGCTGAATAAAGGAAAGGGTGTGTGGGCAGAGAGAGATGGTAAATAAGAAGAGATACTGAACAAATACTTCTGCTCAGTTTTCACAAAAGGAGAGGAGGGGGAGGTACCCAATCTAATCAATAGAAACACTGAAAAAAATGGAAAAGAGGAGCACAAGGTCCGGGTGCTCACAAGCCAAACAAGAGATACAACACAAAAAAGTTCAGGCACTCCACCACATATGACGCTGCTCACTGAAATAAATATAAAAGATTTTATTCCATTTAAAAGGAGACTAATGCGTTTCTGGTCCTAGACTGGACCCTTTTTCCTTCTTCCTTTGAAAAAGGGTCTGGTCTAGGACCAGCAAGCGATAGCTCTTTAATCGGTGATCAAATCTTATTTCTTCGATGCAAGTCATATGTGGTGGAGTGCCCAAGCTTTTTTGTGTTGTATCAATAGAAGCACTCTGGATAGGGGGGGTCGATACCAGTCCTTTCACAGAAGAAAGGGTTCTGAAAGAACTCCTAAAACTGAAGGTGGACAAAGCAATGGGGCCTGATGGGATTCACCCAGAATTCTTAAAGAATTAAGGGAACAACTAGTGACACCACTGACTACCCTTTTTAACAAATCATGGGAGGATTGTGTGGTATCTGAGGACTGGAGGAGGGTGGATGTGATTCCCCTTCACAAAAGTGGGAGCAAGACAGAGGCAGGAAACTACAGACCTTTCACTTTGACCTCAGTGGTAGGGAAAGTGATGAAATCACTTCTGAAGGAAAGCATTCAAATCAAATCAAATTTTATTTTTATAGCACCTTTCAGAACCAAGGTGCTGCACATAAAATCAGATACAGATAAATATAACTTTAAGTTAAAAACAGGGACAATAAAGACAAATTAAGCATAGTTAGGGAAGGCAAAATTAAATAAATACGTTTTTAGCTCAATTTTAAACCTATCGACAGTCAGGCATTCTCTTAACCAATGAGGTAGAGAATTTCACAGGGTTGGAGTCAAAAAAGAAAAAGCACAGGCACCAGATGTCTTCAATTGTACCCAGGGAATCTCTAGCAATCCCTCGTTGGAGGATCGGAGAGGACGGGGGGGACAGTAGAGCACCAGGAGGTCTTGCAGGTAGCCGGGTCCCTGATCATGTAGGGCTTTAAAAGTTAGCAAGCCAACCTTAAAGGTGATCCACCACTGAACATGCTGCCAGTGCCTAGAGTACCTAGAGGCCAGTGGGGCACAGGACCCAAGGCAGCACGGATTCACAGTGGGAAGGTCATGTCAGATGAATCTAATCGATTTCTTTGACTGGGTGACCAAAGTAGTAGACCAGGGAGGGGCTGTGGACATGGCCTACCTAGACTTTAGCGAGGCATTTGACACAGTCCCACACAAAAGATTAATAAATAAATTAGCCAGCTTGGGAGTGGGTCCCAGGGTGATAGTCTGGGTAAAACATTGGCTGGACAACAGGACACAGAAGATAATAGTAAACGGAGTCCACTCTGAAGAAAGGGGGGTTTCTAGTGGGGTACCACAGGGTTCAGTACTGGTTCTGGTCCTTTTTAATGTCTTTATATGTGACATTGCAGAGGGACTAGAAGGAAAAGTATGCCTCTTTGCAGATGATACAAAGATCTGCAACAGGGTTTATACACAAGGGGGGTGGAAAGGATGAGAAAGGACTTGGTAAGGTTGGAGGAATGGTCAGAAGTATGGCAGCATAGATTCAATGCAAAGAAGTGCAAAGTAATGCACCTGGGAAACAAAAACCTAGGGAAAGAGTACACGATGGGGGAGGTAGTAACAACAACAAAAATGGACAGGGTCCTAGGGGTAGTCATATCAGATGACCTAAAGGTTAACAAGCAATGTGAGAAGGTAGTAGGGATGGCTGAGGGGATACTGGGATGTATAGGGAGGGGCATCACCAGTAGAAAACAGTAAGTTGTTATCCCTCTGTACAGAGAGTTGGTGAGACCCCATCTGGAGTACTGCATGCAGTTCCGGAGACCCCATCTCCACAAGGACATAGACAGGATGGAGGCAGCCTAGAGGAGGGCAACTGAAATGGTGCAGGGTCTGCAACAGAAGCCATATGAGAGAGACTAAAGGAGCTTAATATGTATACCCTTGAGGAAAGGAGAGAGAGAGGGGGGCATAGAAACATAGAAACAAAGAAGTTGATGGCAGATAAGGACCGCAAGGCCCATCCAATCTGCCCATTTCTTTTTCTACCTTATAAATGTGCCATCGGCCTTTGCTCTGTCAATGGCCTATCTATTCATACTCATCTGTATTGCTCACTTATGCCTAACCCATGCCTGTTTGAAGCACTGCAGTGTATTCATATCCACCACTTCCAGAGGTAGACCGTTCCATGCATCCACCACCCTTTCTTTGAAAAATAACTTCCTCACATTACCCCTTAATCTGCCTCCCTCTAATCTCATGCTGTGTCCTCTTGTCCTGCTATTTTTCTTATATTGAAACATGTTAGACTCTTTCACCTTGTTAATGCCCTTAAGGTGTTTGAATGTTTCGATCATATCACCTCTTTCCCACCTTTGCTCTAGGGTATGCATATTGGGCTCTTTTAATCTGTCCTCATATGTTTTTTGATGCAGTCCCTGCACCATTTTGCTTGCCCTTCTCTGGACTGCCTCAATTTGGTTAATGTCTGTGTGAAGGTGTTGCCTCTAGTACTGCACACAGTACTCTAGATGGGCCATATCCAGTGTCTTGTAAAGAGAGATTATTACCTCCCTCTTCTGAATTGTGATACCCCTACTAATACACCCCAACATCCCCCTAGCCTTACCTACTGCTTTAGTGTACTGCTTGGATGATTTCAGGTCATCGGTGATGATGATGCCCAAGTCTCTTTCTTCCCTTATGCCTGCCAGCAACTCCCCTCCCAGACTATAGGTGGCTTCAGGGTTTCTCTTTCCTATGTGCATGATCTTGCACTTCTTTGCATTAAACCCCAGTTGCCACTCTTCTGACCATTTTGCTAGTTTATCCAGATCTCTTCTCATTCTGCCCACCCATCTGGATCATCTACTCTGTTGCAGATCTTGGTGTCATCTGCAAACAGACAAACCTTACCCTCCAGTCCATCTGCAATGTCACTGATGAAGATATTGAAGAGGACTGGCCCCAGGACTGATCCCTGAGGTACCCCACTTGTGACTTGCATCTCTTCTGACTGTATACCATTTACCACCACTCTGTTTTCTGCCTGTCAACCAGTTTGCCACCCAATTGACCAACTTCTGACCCACCCCAAGCCTACCCAGCTTATTAATCAATCTTCTATGTGGAACAGTATCAAAAGCTTTGCTGAAGTCAAAGTAGGCAACATCAACTGCTCCCCCTTGGTCCACCACTCTGGTTACCCAGTCAAAGAAATCTATGAGATTAGTTTGACAGGACCTTCCTTTTGTAAACCCATGCTGTCTTGGATCCTCTGCTCCTATGGATTCCAGGTGTTGCACTATCCTTTCATTAAGGAGTGCCTCCATAATCTTGCCCACTACTGGGGTAAGACTGACTGGTCTATAGTTCCCTGTCTCCTCCCTGCTGCCACTCTTGTGGAGTGGGATCGCATGATCCCTTCTCCAGTCTTCTGGGACCTCTCCTGTGCTCAGAGACTCACTAAACAGTTCTTATAATGGCTCTGCTAGTTCCACCCTTAGCTACTTTAGTACCCTGGGATGTATGCCATCAGGTCCCATTGCCTTGTCCACCCTGAGCTTATCAAGCTCTTGTAGGACCCTTTCTTTTGTGAAGGGACTAGTGCATACCTCCCTCCCTCCCTCCCTCCCTCCCCCCTGTGTCCATGGTTCTGAGCTGTGTGCCCTGCCCTACCTTCTCTTCAGTAAATACTGAGCAGAAATATCTATTTAGGATAGATGCTTTTACATGGTCCTCCTCCTCACACACACACCCTTATCCCCTTTGATCTTAGCAATACCCCCTCTGGACTTTCTCCTTTCACTAATGTATCTATAGAAAGTCTTGTCACCTTCTTTTACTGTTTGTGCTAGTGTTTCCTCAGTTTGGGCCTTTGTCTGCCTTACTGGCTTCCCTACTTCCCTTAGGGAAGTTTGGTATGCCTCCCGGTCTTCATCCCGCTGTTTTCCCTTATATTTCCTGAAGGCCAGCCTTTTGTCTCTGACCTTTTCTGCTACTATTTTTGAGAACCAAAGTGGTTTCCTTCTTCTTTTGCACTTCCTTTTCTCTCTAACATAATGGGATGTTGCTTCAAGCATTGCATCCTTAATGATTGCCCACTTTGCCGGTACCCCCTCACCCGTATTTTTTTTTTTGTCAGGGCTAGCTTAACTCTGCTGGCCATCTTATCAAAGTCAGCTCCTCTGAAGTCCCATATTTGTGCCTTGGAATTGGATGATTTAGTTCTAGTGTCCAAATTGAACCATACCATGTGATGGTCACTGGCCCCCAGGTGACTGTCTACCTGGAGATCTGTGATTGTTTCCCTGTTAGTCAGTACTAGATCTAGGATAGCCCTGTCTCTTGTGGGTTGTTGTACCAATTGTCTGAGGTCCTCTCTTTGCAGGGAATCCACCATGTGTCTAGTTCTGGCAGATGTTCCTGCTGGTATTGACCAATCTGTATCTGGCATGTTGAAGTCTCCCATTATCAGAAACTCCCCTCTAGCTGTCATGTTTTGTATATCTTCTAACAGTAATGTGTCTATGTCCTCCCCCTGGTCTGGGGGCCCTGTAGACAACTCCAGTTCATATGGCTGTCCCATTTCCTGTTTCCAGGGTGACCCACAGTTCTTCTGGCTCCTTATGTGTATTCTGAATTTCTGTAGCTTTGATATTTTCATTGACATACAGGGTCACTCCACCCCCTTTTGCACCTCGGTCTCTTCTGAACAGTACATAGCCAGGTACTGAAGTCTTCAAGTGTGGTTACTGGTAAAACACGTCTAGCTAATTGCTACTATGTCCAGTTTAGCTTCTGTCATTATTGCCTGCAGGTCTGGGATCTTGTTTCCTAGACTGCGAGCATTTAATATTATGATTTTCCATTGGCCAGATTTCGGTGTGTTAGTTGTTGGGTGAGGTCTGGTGTTTCCCATGTGCGTTGTATGGGGAGCCGGACCTTTTCCTTACCTGGATATGCAAATGAACTGCAAACATGCTGAACTCCTGTTTGACCACTAGCTGAGGGGGGAAGGGTGTTCTTCCCATTCGACGTACGGGGTACTGCATCCCCTCCCCATTTGCTAGTTTAAATATTCTGCAAAGATGTCAAACTTCTGCCCCAATGCACTGACTTCCTCCTTAGTTAGAAGCAGTCCATCAAATTTAAAGAACTTTCGCTCCTAAAACTGTTGCCAGTTCCCTACAAATGTGTGTCCTTTCTCCTGGCACCAGCCCTTGAGCCACATGTTTAGCTTCCCTATCTCCCCTTCTCTGACCTTCTGTCCATCTGCCCCCCTCTCCCAAACTGGCAGGATCTCAGAGAAGGAGATGCTGGATGAAATGGATGACAGTTTGTCACCCAGCCTGGTCAGGTGTTCCTTGGTCTCCACAACTGACCAGCTGGCGAGATCATTTGTCCCTATGTGTACCAGGATGTCAATGTTTTCTCCTGCTTCCAAAACAATTTTAGCAATGTGGTCAGTGTCTCTCCATGCTGATGTATCTGGGAGACACCTGACCATTACCACTGGCTGGAGATTGGTATCAACTCCCCGAATCATGGAGTCTCCTATGATCAGAAGTTTTGGGGAATTTTCTTTTTTTTTTTTGTTTTGGTTCCTGTTTTGGGTGAGTTTTGATTTCAGAGATAGAGGCAGATACCTGTTTGTAGTGTTTATATGTTTTTTGGATGTAATATGTTGGAGAGCACTGAGTGATGGGGCACCCAATTTGGCCCTCCTAACCACCTGCCAACCTCCTGGACCAACTACCCTCTGTGGTCGAGGTGCTTCTGTTGGATGTTGGGGAAATGGGACATGACAGAAACTTTTAAGTACCTCAAAGGAATCAGCAAAGTCCCTCAAAGGAATCAGCAAAGTCCAAGAGGGTGGCATCTTTCAGAAAAAGAGATGTGCAAGAACAAGGGGACACAATTTGAAGATAGAGGGTGGACGGCTCAGGGGCAATGTGAGGAAGTATTTTTTCTCAGAGAGGGTGGTGTACACATGGAACAGGCTTCCTGAGGAGGTCATAGGGTGAAAAACAGTGGGAGAATTCAAGAATGCATGGGACAGACATAAAACATTTCTTGTGGAGGGGTAGGAAGAAATAGGCTGTTGGTTAACTAGGATGTGCAGCTTATCCAGTAGGTATGGAAATGGGCAGACTAGGTGGGCCAAGCAGTCCTTATCTGTCATCAAAGTCTATGTTTCTATGTTTTATAGCTTATACCAGGAGTCCTGAAACAAATCGACCAGAAAAAGAAGGTACAGTATGCAATCTACTCAAACGAACAGGCTTACTGAGGGCATGAGATGAAAACAAAAGTAATCTAAAACATATAAATATATAATTAGGAGGGAAAAGCTGCAGTTAGATAATAAACTGGTAGATTATAAAAAGCATGGTGACATCAAGGAGTTCTATAAACATGTTAATTCACAGAAAGGACCAGACTGCAATATAGGCCCCCTTGAAATTGATGGTTGTAGTGAGGGGTAAAGGAGTGTGCCCCTATATTGCGGCCTAACCTTATTTTGGTCTAGAAACATTCTGTGCATATATAACAAATGCTGGCGTATGGAGCTAGGATATATAAAGCTTGTGGAGCCAGGAAAAGAGCTGAGCTACAATTGCAGTACCAATGTGCCTTTTAGCATTATAATTTAGCAGAAGTAAGTAATATTTGGCTTACATGACTGCAAGCACAGACACAGACTAGTGTCCAAAATTCCCCTTATGATTAATCTTAGTGCTTATGCCTTATATGGACAGTCCAAAGAGTTGTTTATGCACTCATAAGCTAAAGCTTATCTTTTTCTTCTGCATTTTAGTATCGGGTGGTAACAGTTGTTGTTAGCCATATATGGTAATAGAATGTACACTATCCATATTTGTACTGGCCAAGAGTAAAGTCATACAGATACCAAGGAAAAGTACCTTATTGCCTTATAAGTTGTTGTTTGTGCTGTTTTTAAACCAATCATAAGGAATTCTAAAAATAGACACACTGCTTTTACTATATAAGTAAGCCTGTAATTTCTGTTATTTTGAAGAATGTGCCACTTGTAACTTCTCGCTGTGATTGTTATTATAATCATTAAATTCTTCCGCCATCAGTCTCGTCTCCATTCGTCTCCTTTCTAAGTACCTGTAATTAATAATTTACCAACTATAGTTTTTTCACAACGCTTACAATTGGTGCCTTAAGACTTGGATCGTTGGTGCTGCATGCTAAGGAGGCTGCCTAACTGCTGGTCGGTTGGCTTGTGAGCCCCATAGCAGGGTGACGACGCTTGGAGACGTGGTGCTGCTGGCTTAAAGCGAGAAGAAGAGGTACTCACAGACGGCCACAGCCACTTGACAATCAGGTGATGTATGCTTCTCAACTTACTTGAAATGAAAAGCAATACTTAACTCTGTAGGAACTCATGGGGCAGAGTAGGTAAGTGAGGGTGCTGGGACTTGCAAGCCAGACCTCACAAGGGAGCCGTAAGACATAGCCAAATGGACTGGGACACCAGTGCATGGGTGAACCCGGCTGTCAGGGCTAAGCAGGCAAATGAGATAAAACAAAATGAGTATGGAAACAATAATAGGTCATTTTCTAGGAAAACACCTAAAGGTGGGAGCATACGAACCAGTGCCCGATGATCAACAGGCACAGCTGTATTTCACACAGCAAGTATCCCTCCGTAATGAGGGAGTAAAAAAACGAAAAGGAAATCTTTGCAAATGCATTGCAGGGGCTGTGGCAGTATAACCAGACTATTGTGTGTCGCCGAAATAAAGAGTTAGCACAGTTAAGGGAAGAGAGAGATGAAAATGCTAAATTATTAAGACGATTAATGGAGCTAACATTAGAACATAAGGATAGTGTTACAATGAGTCAATATCAAGAGTTAGAACAACAGTGTGCCAATTATAGAACACAACTAGTAAAATCACAAGGAGACTTGTGTTTGTTAAAAAGAGATCATGCCCTCCTACAAATTAAGTTAGACCATCAATCACAAGAGCACGCTGGTGAGACTAGGTGTCTCTACAGCGAGCTCAAAAATGCCGCAAATAAAATACAAAAATTGCAGAAGGCACAAAGTTCACTACATGACCTCCAAAATGAGAAAGAGAGAGAGGAAGTGATTGTTAAAATGGCTCCCGTGCAGACACGGGGGACCTCACTAATAGGGGGAGCCATGTCGGCAGCCACAAGGCATCAACAGGAGCAATATTTGTTAGAATTAAAGGTAAAAGGAACTAAGCATATGTTAAAAAGGATTATGCTGAAAAGACTGGGGACAAAACAGAGGAGGAAAGGCATTGAGTATTGCAGGAGAAGTATGAAAAATAAGCTAAAAAAATAAAGGATGCCATCGATTCAGATGACAAAAAAATCAAAGAGGCAAAGGACAGGGCAGAGGCGGTAGAGGACGGAGCGTCCACTAGCCGATTAGAGGAGGACAAAAAGAAGGGGCGGAAGGAGTGGACAGAACAAGAGGAGACACAGGAGATGGAAAGGGATGGGGATAGGTGGAAAGCAGCAGGTGAGAAGGTAGTAAAAGTAAAGAAAATTATAAAGGAATCCTCACCCAGAGCAGATGAGGTAGTAAAAGAACCAGAGACCCCGGTAGTCAAGGACTTGACTATTGAGGAAATCACAAATTTAGGAAAAATAATTGGGCCAGTTGATCACAAAACCAACTTACCTGAGCTACGACAAAAGTTAAAACAACTTACCACTACGCTCAGATTGACTAACCAGGATGTTTGCAGGTTGGTCATGTTTAAATTGTCTCCGGTGTTGGCTGAGGCAATGCCACCTGAAGTACAAGGGACCCATGAAGGGGCATTACAAAATGCCAACTCGTGGGCGGACTTTAATGAGGTAGTGGAAGCTATCAGATGGGTGCGAGGGGAATCAGCCCGTCAAGAGGTGGATTGGGATCGAATATTACAGACCAAGCCCCAGGAGGGGGAGGGTCCTCGAGTTTTTATCCCACGATTGTTTGAGGTGTATCAGAGATATGGGGGCCAAGATTGTCCCACAGAGGATGATACACTTTAGGACTTGGATCCGAGCTATGACTTGGATCCCACCTTACGGACAGTTGTAAAACTGGCCCCAACCCAGGAGGAGCGAATTACCCTCCTGGAGACTTACCTTAATGAGAAACAGCGAAAAGCAGAAGTGGCCGCTGTAACCTGGACAAATGAGGGACCACAAAAGAAACCAGAACTTGTTTTAATTGCAAAAAGCCTGGGCATGTAATGAGTGATTGTTGGGCAAAGGCGGGGAGGTAAGGAAGGACAAGGACCCCGGCAACTGGGAAGGGGCCGAGGGCAAAAAAGACAAGACGTAAAAGATAGACCAGGACGAGGGGGTGATAGTGCACAGGATTTGTTGGACCGATTAAAAATGATATTGGATGCAGCAGAGCGCAAAAAAACGACCGGCCCGCCTCAAGAATTTGATGATGAAGATATCATCAGGCGGCTAGCGGCAATCAAATGGTTGGCTGAAGAATAGGGAGGCGGAGGCCCCGGGGACCCTGACTCACAATGGGTATGTGCATTAACGTTTGATAAACAGGGGCGACCGACCGTGCCACTTAAAGTGGGAAAAAAAATGGGTAATGGCTTTAGTTGATACCGGGGCAGCCGTCTCACTTACTACTATGCACATACCACTAGACCCAGACAAACCTCCCTTACAAATAGAGGGGTGCACAGGACACACAGCACAAGGATATGTCAGCCATCCCCAAATAATCGCCTTAGGAACCAAAGTAGTTGGAAAGGGAAGATTTATAATGATGGAAGGGAGCCTTGTAGAGCAAAATATAATAGGAAGTGACCTTTTAAAAAAACATCGCTTAATTATTGATTTGGTCAATAAATGTCTACGCCAAGTAACCGTTAAAGGATACAGTGCTATAACAGTACCTGAGAGTTATATATGGGCTTCAGTTAAATCTAATAAAGTGTATAATCGGCCCGAAGTGAGTCAAACAGAACTGCAGCAAATAATAGACAAATACCCCGGTGTCTGGGCAGTGTCTGGCACTGATTGTGGGATGGTCAGTGATACAGAGGTAGCAGTAGAGGGCCCCAACCCTGGGCATACTAAACAGTATCCCATCCCACAAGAAGCAGTAACTGGGATAGAACCAGTAATAAAGGATTTATTGTCCCAAGGGGTGTTAAGAACTATTTGCTCCACAGCAAATAGCCCTATTTGGCCCGTTAAAAAACCCAATGGTAAATATCGGCTTACTATAGATTACAGGAGATTAAATAAAGTAACCCCACAAGTTAGCCCCATCATAAGTACAGCAATTGAAATGTTTAATAAACTTAAACCTACCAGTAAAGTATTTTCGGTACTTGATCTAGCAAACGGATTTTGGTCTCTACCCCTTAAACAACAGGACCAGTATAAATTCGCTTTTACTTTTAAAGATCAACAATATACGTCTACCCGTTTACCACAGGGGTTCCACTCCTCCCCAACGTTGTTCCATCGCTATGTGCAACAGGTGCTCCAAGAGGAGGGGCTAGAACATGAGGTAGTCCAATATGTGGATGATTTGTTATTACAAAGCAAAAATATGGCGAACACACCCAATTGTTAGATGAGTGACTCAAAGCCTTAACTAAAAGAGGTCTTAAAATTAATCCAGAAAAGTACAAATTGCTAGACCAGAAGTGACATTCTTAGGAACCATAGTGTCAAAAGGAGGTAGGAAAATTCGACCATAAGAGCCACTCCTCATACAAAATTGCCCCTACCAACAACTGTAACAGGGCTCAGGAAGCTGTTAGGAATGACAAATTTTTGTACAGATTATATTGAGGGGTACTCTGAAATTATTAAGCCATTGTACACACTGTTGCGAGACAACCCACAAAAGGAGGACAAGCTAATATGGGAAGGGGAAGAATTACAGTGTTTTAAAATATTAAAACAAGCATTAATGCAAGCTCCAGCTTTAGCTGTCCCAGACCATGCAAAGCCATTTGTAATACAAGCTGTAGCAACAGACAATACTATAATAGCAGTGCTATTACAAAATTATTGGGATAATTTAGTCCCCATAACATATTTAAACAGGCAGTTGTCTAAAGTAGAACAGAGATTTAGCCAGTGTGAGAAAACCTTGTTAGCAATGGCCTGGGCAGTACAGGCTTGTGAAGAAATAGTCAGATTTAGCCCCATAATTATCCAAACAACTCACACACCCATTAAATTGCTAGTAGAGGGGAAAGCAAAGGGAGTCAGCCATAGCAGGCAGGCTAAGTGGCTACCATCTCTGTAGGATAAACAGGTTACAGTACAAAAACTTAATAAGCCCCACATGATGCAGTACTTGGATTACCAAGGAGAACCCCACGATTGTGGGGAACTCATGCAACAGGAGGCATATTTGTCCCCCTTTATAGAGAGGCATAAAGATGGTAAGACTTATACAATGTTGTGTGTTGATGGATCTAGATACTGGGAGAAGGGAAACGCCTATACAGGGGCTGCTGTATATTTTAACACTGGAGGTGATGATGACATGAGGCCTCCTGAGAAACAACCGTTACTCATTAAATTGTCACCAGGGGACTCGTCTCAATATGCTGAGTTGGTAGCCATATATGAAGCTATAAAAGCAGTCCCGTCGGGACGCCTTACAATTTGCACTGACTCACAGTTCGCTATAGGCTCGTTAACCACATGGTTGCCCATATGGGCTAGAAGGGACATGAAGACAGCCACAGGGGAACATGTGCGACACAGACAACTCTTAAAAGCAATTTTAAAGGAAGGGGAAAAGCTTCCAGGGAGAATAGCTTTGGTCAAAGTAAAAGCCCACACCAATAGTAAGTATGGGTCCTTTGAAGAATGAGGAAATGAAGAGGCAGATAAATGGGCTAAAATTGCCGCCAAAAGAGGGGAACCCTGGAAGGGAATCAGGCCACAAGACGAGCAAGATTCAGGTAGAGTTAGTGAGGTTAAAAAAGTGAATACTCTGCCTAACTTGCAGGAACTTCAAAAGCAAGATCAGTGGATCCAAGAGAAAATAAAACAAGTGCAAAAGGACCCCAAGGTCCATGGGGCCTTTACTGTAATAGATAATGTGTTATATCAAAGGGGGGGAAGATAAAGTCCCAAAATGGGTGGTGCCCGAGTCGCTACAAAAAGACATAGTACTAGAAAACCATCGATGGACAGGACAATCAGGAAAAGATAAGACATGCCAAATTATTAAAAGTAAATATTACTGGCCTGAGATATCTAAAACTGTTCAATCAGTGTTACAGACATGCTTAATATGCCTCCAGCAGGATCCCAAGCGAGAAAAATACTCCCTACAGCGATTACCCTTAGCAGATGGACCTTGGGATGCGTTGCAAATTGATTACGTTGGGCCGTTGCCCACCGCAAAGGGGGGATATAAGTATATGTTAGTAATAATAGATATGTTTTCAAAATGGGTGGAGGCGTTCCCAGTCAAGAGTGCCAATGCTATAACTACAGCCCAAATTTTATATACGCAAGTTTGTGCTAGGTGGGGATTTCCTAACATCATAGAATCTGACAGAGGAACTCATTTTGTAAATCAAATAATGCAGGAAATGTATAAAATAATGGGAGTTCAGCAGCGATTACATCTACCATACAGGCCTCAGGCCTCAGGGATGGTAGAAAGACTAAACCGGACCTTAAAAAATGCCCTTAAGAAGGCAGTGTTGGATGAGGGAAAGGACTGGGTTACACACCTCCCGGGAATTCTAATGGCTATACGAGGAACAGTCCAAGCTAGTACAGGATTAACCCCTTATGAGTTAATGACAGGAAGAAAAATGAGGTTAGTTCACCCACAAGATGTGCCCCCACCAAATTCAGCTACCCAAGATAAGGTTAAGCATGAGCAGTTTTTAAAGTTAATACAGTACCAGCTGGATAAATATTTAACCTTTGCAGCCAGAAATATGGCTGCAGCACACGAGCAAAATAAGCAAGGTAGACAGCCGGTGGCAGGATGGGGGTTACCTATAGAAGAGGGAGACGTGGTAATGGTGAGAAATTGGGAACAAAAAAATCCGTGGAAGGATGCTAATTGGTTAGGACCGTACAAACTGTACAAACGAATAGGTGAAAGTACAGTGTATGTGGTTAGAGTAAGTGGTAAGAAAGGAGCCGGAGGAAGGAAGCAAGAATTTTGGGTGCATGTTGATCAGTGTAAAAAAGTGTCAAACAAAGCTGGTTAAAAATTAAAATACTACACTTAATGTTTTTAGCCATGAAGACCCAAGGCATCCTTATCATCGGCTTGGTGGTAGCCATGAGGTTTTCTATGATTTTCAGCCTGCATATCAATGTGGAACAGACTAATGTTACATGTGAACCTGAGCAGTCAGTCACACTGTTAGTTGAATGGAATTGGGATCCTGTTGATACAAACAACTATACAACACGAGCATGGAGAGCCACCTGGACCAAGGATAATAGTATTTTTATATCCAAAAACTGGTGTGTGGACTTACTTAACGATTGGTCCAGCTGTGCCTCAGAGTTTAAGACTGGATCACAACACAGTTATATGGACTGGACACGAAATGGGTCACTTGTTATAAACCAAACTACACCAAAGGACAATGGTGCCTATGTGTTGATTTTATCTTATTGTCTCTGGGGTAACAACAATGTTTGTAATTACGCTAGTACAACTAATTCACTGCGTTTTGTAATCTCAAATGCTATATATTTAACTGTAAAGCCAATTGAGTGCCCCAATGTGACCAAAGGGCCAGAGAGTGGGCCTCAGTCAACACCTATTGACCAAGTGCTTGTAAATAACGTAAAATACAGTAGGATGCATGTAAATCTAGATTTTTCTGGTTGGAATATTAATGTTAACAGTAGTTGCGCTAACACTAGTGTGTCAAAGTTTTATGCCACCATGTTAATTGACATGTTAGGTGCCTTCCATGCCAAAACAGGAAGTGTTACGGCTCCCTTTGTTAATAAAGAGAAAGTCAATAACACTAGAAAAAAACGAGACCTGTGGGGGGACCTAGCTGGACTTTTTGGATCAGGAATGAGCATATGGAACAGGGCAGACCTAGAGGCTATTAAAAATTACCAAGACCATTTTAATACTAATACTGGAGAAAAGGTCTTGTTGCCACTTACATTAGGCCAGCAGAGTTTGGCAATGGAAGAGCGCCTATCCGTGTACAATATACATGAGGTGGGTCGTTTGTTTAAAGAGGTAGAGCATAAAATTAATGAAGTAGTGACTGAGCTTAACAGGGAAGTTTTTAATAATACCGTACATAAAGCTATAGTGTGTAGTGCTTATGGATCTTATGTTTTAACTCAAGTTAGCCAACTGCTACAGGAAATTACTAATAATCAATTGCCTAATCAAATCTCTGATGCACAGTTAAAGTTGTGGTATTGCCCAGATTGTCTTAATGTCACTGACAGTAAATGTTTGATCTTTTGTCTTAAGGATAGGGCCCCACCCATATGGTGGGTCCGTAAAGTAACCAAAGTATATGTTAAACCTCAAGTGTTTAGGCCCAATAGTACTCTAAGCTGCACTATGAGAGTATCCCTCGTAATAAGACAACCGCAAGTCAAGTATAACAAGGAGCTGTACTCTCAAATATTAAAGGTACACTCTGTAGGGTACCTACAAGGTCAGTATTATGCATATAGGGTCTCACCCCCAGAAATCCTAGTGCGCAGCAATGATGGGTCATGGACAGCACCAAACTTACATTGCTGTGAGGAAATAAATAATCAATGGATATGCCAGTGTGACGTCATGTCACACATGCAACCAATCTGTGGGGAGATTCCCATAGGCCAAATTGAAAATGACACTGCCTGGTGCCCCATCCAGTTAAAACGGTGGTACACTCCACAAGTCAGTGTAACCTACAATGGCACTAACCAATATTGTGTTGTTACTAATATACCTATCTTATCCTATGAAGGACAAATGTGTACCATCTATAACCCAAACTTTTGTATCACTCCCAAACATAATGTATATATTGGTGACAAAGTGTTACACCCTATTACTAGTTCAGAAGATAGGAGTTATAATGTTACCTTTAATACCCCCCACCAAGCGTATGATATTAATAACTATGCGCCATCATTTGGAGCAGTAATACCTCCTCTGTCTCATAACGTGCAGTCACTTTTAAATTGGAAAGATACTCATTTAATACACATACAAAATACCACTCGTAAAGCACAAGCAAGTGTAAATGAGTTGCTCAGTGAAAGTGACAATGAGCACTTAATTTACAGCTATGCAGGAGGACCCTTGGGAGTCCTCTCCTTTAAGGCATTACTTCTATTGCAAGTAGTCTTGGTGTTCTTGTTAATTATAGGCCTGTGTCGATTGAGACTTACCATTCCTAAAATACGCAGTGAAATGTACAGACTCCGAGGAGCTGCATTATTGTATAATTAATTATTATTTGGCAATATAGGGCCAAAGGGGGGCTTGTAGTGAGGGGTAAAGGAGTGTGCCCCTATATTGCGGCCTAACCTTATTTTGGTCTAGAAACATTCTGTGCATATATAACAAATGCTGGCGTATGGAGCTAGGATATATAAAGCTTGTGGAGCCAGGAAAAGAGCTGAGCTACAATTGCAGTACCAATGTGCCTTTTAGCATTATAATTTAGCAGAAGTAAGTAATATTTGGCTTACGTGACTGCAAGCACAGACACAGACTAGTGTCCAAAATTCCCCTTATGATTAATCTTAGTGCTTATGCCTTATATGGACAGTCCAAAGAGTTGTTTATGCACTCATAAGCTAAAGCTTATCTTTTTCTTCTGCATTTTAGTATCGGGTGGTAACAGTTGTTGTTAGCCATATATGGTAATAGAATGTACACTATCCATATTTGTACTGGCCAAGAGTAAAGTCATATAGATACCAAGAAAAAGTACCTTATTGCCTTATAAGTTGTTGTTTGTGCTGTTTTTAAACCAATCATAAGGAATTCTAAAAATAGACACACTGCTTTTACTATATAAGTAAGCCTGTAATTTCTGTTATTTTGAAGAATGTACCACTTGTAACTTCTCACTGTGATTGTTATTATAATCATTAAATTCTTCCGCCATCAGTCTCGTCTCCTTTCGTCTCCTTTCTAAGTACCTGTAATTAATAATTTACCAACTATAGTTTTTTCACAACGCTTACAATGGTGAAGTTAATTAACTCTAAATACGATATGGCAGAGCAATTCAGTAAATACTGTACTGTACTTCAGTTTTTAGACATTATTAGGACAATGCCACATCATACAGTATAATTCCAATCTGCCCCATCCCCAAGTACACATGAGGATGTATTAGCTCAGAGTAAATTTAAAGTGGGGAATTTATAATACCCAGACAAATCAAAATCTGTAGACCCAAAGGGTATTCATACACTTCATGCTTAAGGCCTTGGCTGAGGAATGTGTAGCCCACTAACAATCATTCTCAATGTCTTGTTACCCCTAGGAACCTGAAGTGTTGGATGCTACATAAACCCAGAGAGTGAAGCTTGAGGGGTTTATTTAATCATCCAACACTGACGGTGTGTGTAAAATTTGAGTTTTACACACCATCCCATGTTTTAGTTTATATAATTGCTGGGGAGCATTTTTTTGCCACAGCAGTTATATGAAATAGAAACACATTGCTGTTCAGCCACGGTCGGGTCAGGTTTAGGCGTGGGCCACAGTCAGGTTGAAGACGCTGTTGAAATGTTTCCTTTTTTTTGTAAAGAGAGGAAACCTACGAGCATAGTTTTTTATAAATTTTTTTTAATTTTATTTTAATTCTTTGGTGACCGGGCAAGGCCCATGAGGAACAAATGCCTGTTTTCAGGGGTGACCTGGGAACACAGGGGTGGCTAAGAGACTTCCTCAGAGTCACACAGTATGGAAATGGAGGTTGTGGGAATCAAACCCAGGTCTGCTGAATGTACCAAGCTCATTAACAACCCATTACTCTGACTTCTAGGCTATACTGGCAGCCCCCCAAATGTGAAAAGTTCTGAGTTTTTTTTTTTTAATTTACTTGCTGTGGCATCCGGGTGGTGTTGATGTGTCCGGCGTGATGATGGGAAGATAGCGACTGGCACATGCGTGGAGGGAAGGAAACCTGGAATGTATTTGCCGTTATAACCATCTGGGTATAATGGTGAATTATAATGGGTTTTCCCTATGGGGAAAAAATGCTCACCAGTTATTGTAAAACATTCTTCAATGGTTGGTAAAATGTTCTCTAGACTGTTCTGTAACAGGAACTCTTAAAGAGGGTCCAGTACTGTTCACCAGATGTGAAAAAATTATCACATAAAAATGAGAAAAAAAGTTGCTGCCACTCCCATCTAGAGAAGGGTTCTGAATGTTCTCTTGCCTTCCGTTTTCTTTTGAAAAAAATCAATCTTCTTTATGACCATTTTACTGCCTCATGATCAAATAGTCTTGGTCAGACATAAGGGTTTTATTATAGTCCTTTAGTAGAACCTTCACTGGACCTTTATCTGATTCACATGTGATAATTTTGTTAATAATTTTAAAAGATCTGGATCACCAGTCTTGAGCCATGCTGCATGCCTAGAACGTGTAGAAATTCAGAACTAGCACCTTTACAGTGCCAACATGTTTTCTCTTCTTTAATTTTTTTTTTATTTAAAATTCTGTTAACCAGGTAAGCATACTGGGCCCCTTTTACAGGTATGACCCAGGATGTGCAACAAATTTAAAACACGAAACAGATACATCGAGAGCAGTTAATTACAATAAATATTACAAAATAATTTACAAAAGACAATATAACAGCAGTAGGATGAGTTAAATAGATGAATTATTAAAAACACTCATAACAAAATAGAGACATCAAGTATGATTTGCACACAGATTTGAACTGACGTATCGTACGTACGGTTCTCATTTCTGGGCTTATTTTGTTTCACTTTTTGGCTGCTTTAAATTTTGTTTTATGTACTTTATATGGCATAAAGTATGCTCTGTTGAGTATCTTATGTTGGACAAATCTATCCCTGAAGGCTGTATACTGACTCATAGACCTGAGGAGATTATCTCGTTGTATTTCTGTTAACATTTCTATTACTCTCCTTCAGCCATTTATTTCTAACTTATTGGAGCAGTTTACCTGTTTTATTGTTTTGTCATTAAATAGGCAAATGGTCCTTTACACACCTTTTTGAAAAGCCTGCATCAATCTTTCTCTACAGTTTTAGTATTCCACCAATTTGATGTTCTCTTTCACCTCCGGTATTGTTTATAAAAAAGCTTTTAAGTTGTGAATACTTACAAAATTCAGTTTGAGAGAGACTGTATCATACTTTACACCTTTCCCAGTTCATAAGAACCCCCTTTTTGACAATGTCCACCCATCTGGAGATGCTCCCCTTCCTCCAAATATGAACATCTAGTTTTCCCATTGATTTTAACATTTGGATGTTTCCAAAATCTGTTAGATAAATCTGTTAGATGTGGTGGCTATATATCCTGATTTCACAAATGCATTCAATAAGATCCCACATAATCGCCACTATCAAAATTAATTAAATAGGAATTTGTCCATTACTTACAAACTGGATAAATAAGTGGCATAAGAGCAGGTACTAGATGGTAGAAATAAGGGGTCATCAGTCTACAATCACTCAGGTTGTTAGTGGTATCTCTCAGGGCTCAGTTCCAGGACCATTTCTCTTTTTAATCCATATACAGGACCTCAGCACTAACATAAAAAACTGACTTGTGAAATTTGCTGACGAAAGCAAACGTGGGAGCAATGGGGCACTTACTTCACAAGGTGTGGAACTAGAATCCAACCTAGATAGGCTGACAGTATGGGCAAAAGAAAATTGCATACTGTTTAATATTCACAAATGTGTGGTAATGCACTTGGGAATACATAGTTCTCTGCACAGCTGCATATTAAACAATACAGCTTTGAGCCTCACCAAACATGAAAGGGACTTGGAAACCCCTGTTACCTATGACATTCACCCCGAATCCCATTTTAAAGAACTCTTAAAGAAATCTGACTAAGTTATATCAGCAATTAAAGGCACTTTGCAGGAAGAGCAAGGTGATGTTACAGCTGTACAGATCATAGATGCATCTAAATTTTGATTATTTCTCCCAGTTCTGGAGCCCTCATCAGTTCAGTGACACCATCAGTGGTGTCAGCGTGACTGAGCTGGTAGCATATCCACCTCTGGATCAGAAAGTTGCGGGATCTCATCCCACGCCAGGATTGGGCTTGTACCTAAACACTGGCATCTGAGTGCAGTACTAGGAGGGCTGCTGTACTGTTGGGATGTGCCATCCTTTGGATGAGACATTGAAGTAGAAGTCCACCTAGAATGTGCAAAAACATATGTTATGTAGAGTGTTTTGATATTTATGTTAAGTCCTAGTGTGTCCTTCCCTCTGTCTGCTAGTAGGAGTTTTTCATAAATTAGCCTGCTAGCTGTATGGTAGTTTTACGACCCCTGGGGATCTCCATCACAAATAGGTTTATTGGCTTTCTTTCTCCTTGGATGCACCCTGGCTCATGTGACAATGATGTAGCTATGCCCTTAGATTTAGCAGGGTCTGTCACAGCTCAGTCACAAAGATACTTCTTTCAGAGAAGTCACACTTCTAGATTTTGGGTGAGTGTAATCATTATTATTTTTTGATATTAGTACCTTGTCATGCTATGTTACAACCTATAAGGTGATGTTCAAGTTTTGCTACTTAATACTGGTGCAAAATCTAAAAGTGACAGAGAGGAATAGAGTAAACAGTGACATGATTCAAACACACACTCACACAACAGAACATAGCAGGACAAGGAACTGATATCAAAAAATAGTAATGATTTTACTCACCCAACATCTAGCAGTGTGTCTTCTCTGGAAGAAGTATTTTCTCTGTGGCTGAGCTGTGACAGACCCTCTAACAAGACACTGGCTTCCTGCAGGGGCAATTAGGCATCACACCAAAGGGCACCCTGGGAAGACTAGAGGCCATAAAAGCAACCAGAATGGCAACCTCCAAGGGCAATAAAACAGTTAGAGAAAGTTAGAAAAAATATCTCTCACAGCCAGAGGAAAAGAAAATGCTGGGAACTGGTTAGAACACAGAAAAAAAGACTACTACATGTCTTTTTCTGATTTTAACATGGAGTTTTCCTTTAAACTGCGGTCCCTTCTACACATCCTGGTGGTTGTCCAGGTGAAAGTAGAAGAACCCAGGGCATTCTTCACAAAGAGTAAGGAACATTCCTGGTGTTCTGGCCAATATTTCTCTTCCCATAAAACCGATTCATGCAATTGTCCAGGCTGTGTGTGAGTGTTGATGTGCAATATGGCCGCCTCAACACATTCGGTCACTTCGCTACCAGTCTAGCATTGCTTGTCAAGCGCTTTGGGATACATTGTATATGAAAAGCACTACACAAATGCGAATTCTTCTTCTTCTGCTTCTTCAATAAAGGGGATGTAAGAATGATTGAAAGCTTTCATAGAAGGGCAACAAAACTAGTTAAAGACATACAAAACAGATTGTATGAAGAATGTCTAACTACATTGAGTATACATATTCTGTAGCAAAAGTGCCAAAGAGGTGGCCTATTACTAATGTACCATAATGCAAATAACTCAGAAACAACGAACAGGCCTGGCATAAAAAACATAACATCATACAGGCTACTGGAGGTCATAGTAAAAAGCTGGTGAATCATCCATTTAACACTGATGGGCAGGATAGAGACATAAGAATGGAAACATAGAATTTGTTGGCAGAAAAGAATCACCTGGCCTAGCCAGTCTGCCCAGATAGTCCCTGCCTAGTCTGTCTGTGCAGACCCTACCTGGTCTCCAGATACCTCCCTCCCTCCCCCGCCTGTTTACTGTACAAATACCCTCTATGCCTATCCCATGCATGCTTGAAGCCCCCTACGGTTTTCACCTCCACTACTTCCACTGACAGTCTGTTCCCAGTGTCCACCACACTTTCAGTGAAGTAGTACTTCCTCGCATCCCTCTTAAACTCCCCCCCCCATCTTGACCACATGCCCTTTAGTCCTGGTACTCTTTATCATTTTTTTTTTAGTTGATCTGTTTATCCAGTGCAGCTGATGCAGGACTTCCATCCCCCTGACTCCCCCCACCCCATCACTGCAGCGTCCCAGGGACTTACCATCAATCCTGATGCTTCCCCCACAGCTTACACCCTGTGGTGGGGGACAGCCGTTTTTGCCCACCTTAGCATAGATCATGTTCCAGGAGAGGGCCCTGTAGCCTGGAGTAGAGTCTACAAGGGATCAGTGTGTCATTCTGTGATGCACCCAGCCATTTTCCTCCAGTTTTCTTCCCTGAAGAAAAAGACATGCAATGCCATCCAGACATACCCACGCATTCTCCCATGTGTGGGATGTCACCAGATGCTGTTCCTCTAATTCCCAAGTTGCAGTACCAGGCTACCTGTACACATAGCCACACCTTTAGTGGCCAGACATGTGCTGGATCTGCATCCCTTCTTCTCCAGAGGAGGAGGATAGTAGTCCGCTGAATGCTCAGTCCTCTTCTCCCCCACCAACACCCAGTGACCTGAGTCCATTCCTGAACCCAGGTCACTGGTGTGATTGCAGGTGAGGCACAGTGCCTCAGCCCTCCATGCCACAGGGCTGCATTTGGTGCTCTTTCTCATTTGAAAGTGACTCCCCTCCTGTACCCTGTTCACCACCGTAAGGTACTTGTATGTCTCTATCATGTTCCCTCTTGCACTCCTCTCTTTCACAGTGTACATGCTGACAGCCCCATGCTGAGAGCCCTCAGTCTCTCCTCATGGAGCTTTTGATGCAATCCCTGCATCATACATATTAGTTGCCTTCCTCTGGACTACTGCACCATGTCTATGTCCATTCTGAGGTGTGGCCCCAGAACCTGAACACAATACTCCTGGTGGGGCCTTATAAGTGAGAAATACAATGGCAATACCACATTCTTCCTCCTGCTAAAATGGCTTAGTTACAAACAGGGTAACTGGATCATGGTCCCAGCCAACTTAGTGAATAGCATAAACCTTCAGTCATTCAAAGCAGGTGCTATGTCAAGACCGTGAGGTGAAAAACAGCACGGTCAATAACTGCATCGCACGGTCAGCACAAAACTGCACCATCCAAAACTGCACTAGATTAGATATACTAACTCTGAAACCATGTGGTGCTGTTATGACTGCGCGGTTATGACCACGCATTTTTTCTGTCACGGTTTTGACTGGACACCTTCAAAGCAGGCTTGGACACCCACCTAAAGAAACTCTTTTGCTTCCCACAGACAATTTTGTCATAACACAATTGTTGTAATGGGTATACAGCCTACTTTCATCCTTGAAACTTTAATATAAAACTATTCTGAAACTCTCAACAACACACAGTATAACAGTCTGTATCAGGTTTGGTACAGCGTAATGGCTGCTTTTCAAGAGAAATGCAAAAGCTGTAACATCTACTCATAAACCAGCACTCATATTCTAAAGTGCGTGACATGCAACAGAGCAGTGTCATCTAGTACAGCTCTTCAGTGTCAACACTGGATAATGAGACTTGGGCCCATGCCCTCTGCAAAGCCATTCTGATACATTCTGTACATTATTTACAGATATAAGTGACTGAAAAAGTTCTCATGGACTTAAACGCTCTAAGCATCTATTAGGATCATAAACACTAAAGCTGAGTTGAGAAAGACTTTCATTGAAAAATCCATTGCTAATCCACTGTTATTCAACTGGTGCAACAAACTCTAGCCAGAGCCAATATGGCTGAGGTGAGCTTGTAAGAGTGCCGTGGAATGAGTGCAGCCAAATGCCATTACAAAGATGGCGGCGCTGATGGAACTATGCATGCATGGCACTCACAAATGCATAGTTCTGTCGAATGGAAAAATGCCATTCCCAAGATGCGTAGATTCTTTGCTGATAAGATTGACACCATCAGTTAGGACATCTGTTCAGTGCCCTCTAGTGGATGTTGTGGTGATCAGCAAGAGGTTGCAAGCACCCGGTTTGCCTGGTCTGACTTTGTCCAGTTGGAGATTATGGACATTGTGTGGATTGTTCAGGCTATGCACCCAACCTACTCTAGTTTGGACCTGGGCCCAACATTCCTCCTGGTGGGGTGTGTTGAAGTCATCAGCCCAGTATTAGCTGAGATAGTCCGGTGCTAATTGGATACAGGGGTGTTTCCAGACCCCCCGAAGGAGGCAGTAGTGGTAGCACTCCAAAAGAAAACTTCCCTTGACCTGGACTGCTTAGAGAATTACAGAACTGTCTCTAACCTGCTCTTTGTGGGCAAGGTTATTGAGAAAGTGGTTACGGTGCAGCTTGATGACAATTTAACATCTCACAATGTCTATGATCCTCTCCAATCCAGGTTTAGAAAAAGGCACAGTACTGAGACTGCCCTCGTTCTGGTACTTAATGATCTCCGGATAGCGAGGGATCGGGGTAGCCATGGTTCACCTTGATTTCTCTGCAGCGTTTGACACTGTAGACCATGGGGTGTTGTTGGAGTGCCCACGGATTCTTTTTGGACTGTCTGATACAGTCCTCAGGTGGTTTCGATCCTTCCTCACTGACAGGACTCAGAGAGTGGTGTCGGGGATTTATTCCTCAGCCCCTTCTCTCTGTCATGTGGGGTTCCACAGGGCTCCGTACTGTCCCCCATGTTGTTTGCAGTGTATATGCGGCCATTGGGAGACATTATAAGGTGGTATGGGCTGAGTTTTCACTGCTATGCAGATGACACTCAGCTCTACATGTCCTTTGTGCCTGACCAGAGTGATGTGGTCTCGGTCTTTAACAGTTGCCTTTCTGAGATCCAGGGTTGGATGAGTGTCAACTGACTGAAGTTAAACTCCGGCAAAACTGAGGTGCTGGTGGTGGAGTCATGTTGCTAAGGCATGGAGTTGTCGGCAGGTAAATCCTCTGGGCTTTGGCTCGGGGGGGCCAGCTGTTGACTTCTGACTGGGCCCAATATCTGGGCATTGCATTTGATAGCAGCTTGACATTAAAATCCCAGAAGTCTGCTGTCATCAAGACCTCTTTTTACCATCTGAGGAACATTGCCCGGATCAAGCACCTGGTCCCACCGAGCGACCTTCCAACTTTAGTCCACACTTCTGCATCCTCTCACCTTGATTACTGCAATGTCTTTTACCTTGGGCTACCGGGCGTTGATATCCGCCAATTACAATTAGTGCAGAATGTGGTGGCCAGGTTGTTGACTGGTTTATCGAGATCTTGCCACGTCACACTTGTGTTCCACGGTCTGCACTGGCTGCCTGTACATTGGCGGATCACCTTCAAGGTCAGGTTACTGACTTAAAATACCCTACATGAACAGGGACCATGCTACCTGCAAGATCTTCTCTGTCCTTACCACCCCCTCAGCTTACTCTGTTCCTCCAATGAGGGACTGCTAGAGGTTCCCAGGGTCTGAGTAAGGACTTGTGGGACCCGTTCATTTGCTTATATGGCCCCTACCTGTGGAACTCTCTACCTTGTCGGATTAGAGAGTGTCTGACCAATGAAAGCTTTAAAACTGCCTTAAAAGCATATTTATTTCATCCTTCATTTCCAGACTGATATTTGTGTACTGCTATTATTTAATTTTATGATTGTATTTTAATATTTTAGATTGGTATTATATTTTTTGTAATTTTTTAAGATTGTACAGTGCTTTGATATTTGGAACTGCACTTTCAAAATAAAGATTGATTGATTGAAGATGGCAATGCTGACTGAACTGCACATGTGCTACGTGCATAGACGTGCAGTTCTGTTTTAAAATCTGGAAGTGGTGGACAGCACAAGAAATAGTGACGCCATGCCTACATTGTGAAAGCGGCCATGTTGGACTGCTTCTTGTGTTGGGGTTTTGAAAGGATCAATCCGAAACTCCAAAATGGAAGCGTGCCACGGTCACTCATTTTCTAAGCAACCACAAAACAGCTGCGGGGTCTACCCAAAAAGCTGTAATAAAAAAAGAATTCAGAATCTTACATGTTTCATCTTGAGCATTTTCATCAAATGAAAGAAGTGGAAAGCATGAAGCAGAAGTCTGGCATCTATCTATCCATGTGGCATCACAAACTGTCTGCAAAGCTTCTGCGGGGAGGACTGCAGGCTACTGTACCCAGCTGAGGTCAGGTCAGGCAGAGGGCAGGCAGAGAATCCAGTTAAGCTAGATGGAAGGTGTGATAGTAGAAGAGGTAGGATGATAGTGGAGATGACAGCTAGTGCATATCTAGGATATCTAGGGTAGGCCTGCAGAGGCATGAAATGGGGTCTGCAGTTACTCCCTACCTAGGGTAGGCCTACAGAGGCAGGAAACAGGGGACTCTACAGCTACACCCTATCTAGGGCAGGCCTACAGAGGCAGAACATAGTGGGGTCTGCAGTTAATCACTACCTAGCATAGGACCACAAAGACAGGATACAAGTGGAAGCTGTAGCTACTCCCTGTCCTGGGTAGGAGTAGCAACACAATCTATGCCCAGAGACTAATTCTTTCTACTGATAATTGGGATAGTGCTCGATAGGAAAAGAAAAGGAGTCACTGCCTAACTACTACACAGCACAATAAGGGCT
The DNA here is from genome assembly GCA_016271365.2 of Neoceratodus forsteri. Taxonomy (NCBI): domain Eukaryota; kingdom Metazoa; phylum Chordata; order Ceratodontiformes; family Ceratodontidae; genus Neoceratodus; species Neoceratodus forsteri. The sequence goes on along the minus strand of CM057452.1, from coordinate 98,910,918 downwards.
GGAAAGGGAAGTATTAAGAAGGCTGGGAACTTGTACTGACAGCAGAAGGGTAGGGACATGGTGGTGAGCTGTAGCGGATGTGGGGCCATGGTGTTCATGAGTACATTGTAGGAGGCAGGGGGTTGCCCAGTGTGCAGGAGGTTGAGCTGCTGTCTGACAGAGGTGCAACAGCTAAGGTGGGAACTGGGAACACTGGTGAGGAGGGAAGACTGTAGGCTAAGCCAGATAGGAGGAAAGTGTTGGGGGTCTGAAAAGGTGAGAGAAGCAAGCAGGAATGGGATGATAGATGGGATACAGTACCAGATGTCTTTGGTCCCACTTCCTCAGAGGGTGAGAAAAGCAAGGGAAGGGGGTCTGGAGAGGGTTCGGCCATACCGCAGCAACATTCATTTTGCCAACGCCAATTATGGCACAGGCAAAATGCCACCTGGCATTACAGTGCCTGGCATTTTGGATCCTGGGAGTTACAGCGCCAAAGTGTCCTCTCAGGAAACAGTCAACTTTTGCAGGGGGCTTCACCCCCACACCCCCCAATACAGGGGGCTTCACCCCCAGCATGCCCCAAAACTAAATACATCCTCCTCCAAGGTGGGCATGCCCATAGGAGTTAGAAACTGTGTGGGCACAAAGGGCAAAATGAGTGAGGGGTGATCTGAAATCAAGATTGCCCTTTCACTGTCATCCTTGTTGTGGCACTGTAATTGCTGTGGCCAAATGTACTCAGCAACTTGATAGCATACAGTTGGAGAGTGGTGGACAGAAGGAGGGGAGCTAGGCTGGAGGAGGCAGAAGTGGGAGCACCTACCAGGGTGCCAGTGTGGAAAATATTCCTCCAACTGATTAGGAAAGGGGATGTGGGGACCAAGGTTGGGGGGTCAGTTCAGGGGAGGAACAAGGGAGGTTAGAAGGCTGGAGGGGTGGAGGTGATAGTGACATAAAAAGCAGGATTAGAAGGGGGTGTAAAGAGGGAAGGGAAGGAAAGGGTGGGAGAAGCAGGGAGTGTATAAGGGCAAAGCATGTGTAGCTATGGGGGGAACAGCAAGTGGGGCAGCTGTGGAAGGCTGGGGGAGAACATGCAGCTAGGAATGGGCAGGACAGGAGAGAAAGCCGGGAAAGTGGTAGGGAGGAGTAGATAGGAAGGGGGAAAACTCAGTAGTCAGGTAGTGTGGGAGGAGAAGGAAACAGGGATAGAGGTGAAAGAGTCCTAGTCCTGGGTGATTGAGTCACGAAGGGAATGCATTGGGAAGGGGGAAACACACACAAGAGGGAAGGTGGCATATTTGCCAGTAATGATGACAGAGCATGTATGCCCAATTATACTGTAGAGCTACTTATGCAGAGGATGGGGGGAACCTCATGCAGTAATACACCTAGGTGCGAATGACCTAGCAGAAAATTAATTAGAGGTAGTATAGAAGAGGTTTAGGGAGGTGGGGGGAATTTGCAGGGGGGTGGCTAGATCAATAGCATTCTCACAAGTGCTACCTGTACTGGCAGCCAGCACTGCTAGGAAGAGGAGAATTGAAGACTTCAGTAGCTGGCTGAGAAGATTTTGGATGCACAGGGAGCTGGGAGGGGACCTGGAATGATAACACCCATACACACCAGATAGGTTGCATCTTATCTTAGTAGTGGTGGTATCAGCATCCTTAAGCATAAGCTGGGGGAGAACATGGACAAGAACCTAAATTAAACTGAGAGTGGGGGACAGAATGGGTCAATGCACCCAGGGTCTCTGGGAGGAGGGTGCCTTTCGGCCTCCCCCTAAGCTAAACAGGTTAGATTGGCAACAGAATCAGAGAAGGAGAGGAGAGCATAGTGCAACATAAAAGAGATGAGAGGGGAGTTTAAGGGTGGGGGGATAGGGGAAAATGGCAGAGAGTCATACAGGAGAAGAATTGGATAGACCGGGGGAGAATCAGGGGGTCCGAGGGGCAGGTGGACAGTCAGCAGAGGGTAAAGGGGAGGGAAACCAGGCCAAGGAGAAAAGAGGCATGGAGTCATGGTGTAGGGTGGTGTCCCTAACTGCAAGAAGTAGTAATTTATGTATTTAGAACGCAATCCAGGAGGCTCTGGGCACTGTACATAAAACAAATAAGGGAGCATAAAATAAAACACAGGTAAAATTACGTAAGACTTAAAATACAAATCTATCAGCATAAATAAATAAAATCAAGACCAGTGGGGCTAACTCCGATTAAATGCTTGATTAAACAAGTAGGTCTTTAGGCCCCTCTTAAAGGCCTCTACCAAGGAGGCCTACTTCAGAGATCCGAAAAGTGAGTTCCACAGGGCTTGACCAGCCACTTCAAAAGTCCAGCCATACTGATCATGGACCCCAACTCTCTCCCCTCACCTCCTCCAGGTGGACCCCAGGTCCCTCCATTTCCCCCTTTAATATGACTCTCCACTCTTTTCTCTATCCCCCCAACCTTAAACTCCCCTCTCATCTGTTCCCTGTTACACTTTGTTCTCCTCTCAAGAAGCCTTAGAAATAAAATTGGTGACCTACTGGTGCGGATGGTAGAGAGGAAGGTGGACACTGTTGCTGTCACAGAAACTTGGGCTATGCCAAACCATGACTGGGACATCTCTATTCCTGGGTACAAGTTATATGGGAGGGATAGCGGTGTAGGGAAGGATTTACTATGAAAGACTGATAGGCAGTTAGTTGACCGACGGTCATAATTCTGACACCGCAAGCCTGACACAGAAAATCCCAACAGTGGCGGCAAATGTTTTTTTCATGTTTGGGGGAGCTTCACCCCCCTGCACCACCCTTAATTATTATAACAAACTCCAACGCGGGCAAAATCCCACTGTCGGGATTTTCGGTGTCAGGCTTGCAGCATTGGAATTTCAAGTGTCGGGCAACCAAGTTTCAGTCTTACAATATACTGTACTCCCATGGGGAGGGGGGAGGCATAGCAACATATGTAAGAGATGGTATAACTAGCACAAGGAAGGAGGCACATGAAGTGAAGGCAGAGGTGCTATGGGTATGAGGTTAGGGTTAGTATACAGACCACCTAACTAGGAGGAAGTAAGAGACTGGGAGTTGGGGTCCATAACTTGGGAGGCTGCAGGCAAAAGGGAGGTGGTGATAGTGGGAGACTTCAATCTGCTCAGGGTAGATTGTAAGATCCCATCCATGACCTGCACCAGGAGTCAGTTGATTCTGGATGCAGTTCAGAGCAGGTTCCTGATCCAGAGTGTCACTGAGTCTACAAGGGATGGTGCATCCTGGACCTGATTCTAATGAATGGGGACCATATTCAGGACATTAGAATGGAGGAGCCCCTGGGAGGGAGACACCGTCATACACTTTGGTTCAAGCTGGACATAGGGAGAGAAAAGGCAAATACTAAGACCAGGGTCCTGGACTTCAGAAAGGTGGATTTCAGGAAGCTGGGGGAACTGTTACAGGGGACACCTGGCTAGCCTCAGAGAGTAAATGAAGTGGATCAGAGGTGTGTCATCATTAAAGATGGGATAGCAGCTACCACAAATTAGTGTGTCAGGCTGAAAGACAAAAACTCTAGAACTAAATTACCAAGTTGGTTTAATAGGGGGGTAGCCCAGGAAGTCAGAGAAATGAGGATAATGTATAGAAAGTTCAAGAGGACCCATAAGGAGGAAGATAGGGAGAAATATCTGGAAAAAGCAAAGGAGACAGATACAGCAAGGCCAGAAATGAACTGCAACTAGCAGAAGGGATCAAGAAAGGGGAGAAAGCCTTTTTCCAATACATCAGGGGAATAAAAGGACAAGAAGGATGGTATTGGGAGGCTAAAAGGGGGTGTGGACAGAAAGTAGTATGGATAAGGCAGACATATTGAATGAATACTTCAGCTCTGTCTTTATGAAAGAGAAAGACTGCCTGATACTGCAATGAAAGAGATGTGGGAGGAGGGCAATGAAGAGAGCATTACAGAGGACAGGGTGAAAAAAGGTCTCTTGGCTTGGTTGATAAGTCCCCAGGACTGGATGGTAACCATCCAAGGGTGCTGAGGGAGCTGACAGCAGAACTAGCAGGCCGTCTGGCAGATCCATTCAACAGTTCACTGGATCGAGGGGTAGTAACACTGGAATGAAGGATGGCACACATGGTGCCAGTCCAAAAGAGTGGCCTAGAGTTGACTTGGATACTACAGATCGATCAGCCTGATCTTGATTATGGGTAAGCTCATGGAGACGTATCTGGCGTAGTCATGTTTGGTGACCTCAAGGTGGCGAGGCAGTGAGACAAGGCAGTAGGCAGGGCCAGTGTGCTGCTGGGGTGCATAAAGAGGGTATCACCAGCAGAAGGAGAGAAGTGGTGTTACCAGAGTATCGATCATTGGTGATACCCCACCTGAAGTACTGTGTCCAGTTTTGGAGACCACATCTCAGGAAGGACATGGAGAGGGTAGAGGCTGTCCAGAGGAGGACAACTAAAATGGTGCAGGGGCTGCATCATAAGCCCTATGAAGAGAGACTGAGGGTTTTCAATATGTACACCCTGAAAGGGATGAGGGAAAGAGGAGACATGATACAGACCTATAAATACCTCACGGAGGGTGAATAAGGTACATGACAGGAGTATTTTTCAAAACAGAAAATGCACAAGAACAAGAGGGCATGCAATGAAGATGGAAGGAAGGAAGGAATTTAGAAAGGATGTAAGGAAGTACTTCTTTACTGAAAGAGTGGTGGATGTCTGGAATGGGTGGAGGTAGTGGGGGCATAAACAGTGCTAGGTTTCAAGCATACATGGGATAGGCACAAAGGAATTTTGGTAGGAAAGTTGGGGCAGAAGCCAGAGATCATGTAGGGTCTATGGTGACAGTAGAGACAGGCAGACTATGTGGCCAAGTGGTCTTTATCTGCTGACAGATTTAATGTTTCTGTAGGGCAATCTTTAAGGAAAGGCTGGCAGGGTTTCTGTACATGAATGGTCTCGAGGACGGGAGGCAACATGGATTCATGGAAGAAAGATCCTGCCAAGCAAAAATGATTTATTGCTTTCAATAGGTGACAAGAACAGTGGAAAGGGCCAAGCAGATGAAGTCTTGTACTTGAACTTCAGCAAGGCCTTTGACTTGGTACACCACAGGGGTTTGATCAGGAAGTTGGCGAATCTGGGGGTAGGGGAGAAACTCACTAGATGGGTGGTGAACTGGCTGAATGTTAGGACCCAGAGGGTGGTAGTGGAGGGGAGATTTCATACTCAAGGGAAGTCAACAGTAGGGTTCCACTGGGCTCAGTGCTTGTTCAGGTGTTGTTTAATATATTCGTAAATGACATTGGAGACAGCATAAAGGCAAAATCTGTCTATTTTCAAATGACATCAAGCTCTGTGGCAGGACATTAAGAAAGATTTAGCCAGGCTAGTGAAGTGGTTGGGAATATGGCAGCTTGGGTTCAATGCAAAAGTATAAGGTCATGTATATAGGAAGAAGGAACCCGAGGACTGAGTACAGCCTGGGAGGCGGGGGTCCTGGTAACAAAATCAGGAAGAAAAGGAGTTGGGTGTGACCATCATTAGTGACATGTAACAGTCATTACGTTACAGGAAAGTGGTGACCAAAGCCAACAAAATGCTGGGCTGTGCTGCCAGGGGAATCACTAGCAGCTGGGATGAGGTCATAGTGCAGTTTAACAAATCCTTTGTGTGGCCACAGCTGGCATATAGCTTACAGTACCGGCAACCATACCTGGAAAATGACATAAACCTGCTAGAGGTGGTCCGGAGATGGGCAACAAAAATCGTTAACGGTCAACAGGACAAGACATATGAGGAGAGACTGCAGGACCTCAACATGTACTCACTTGAGAAGAGCAGGGAAAGTGGTGACATGGCTGAGACTTTCAAGTACCTGAAAGGCATCAATAAGATGAACACAGAGAATCTCTTCAGTCTTAGTGGGAAAAGAAAACACAAGGGGGTATGATTTGAGGCTGTTGGGGCAAGTTTCAGGAGGGAGATCAAAAGGCATTTCTTCAAGGAGAGAGTGGTTACAGGGTGGAATGAAATGATGGAAGAGGTTGTCTCCCTGGTGATGGTAGATGGATTCAAAGTCAGGTGGGACAGGGTGAAAGGGATGGTCAAGATTATGGTGGGAGGGCAGTAAAGGGGAGAAGTTAGATGGGGAGGGGGGCGAAGCCCTCAGTAGTCGCTGATAAAAGGCTCCACAGTGCAAGCAGACTTAATAGATCACTAGGCCTTCTTCTGCTGGAAATATTTGTATGTTCTTGTGTATGTTCATATGAAATGTGGAATACAAACAGTACACATGTTTTAAATGAATCATCTTTATTTGACATTACAACCTCCCAAAAAATAGCACAATCACAAAACAGTATTCTGACCGGCCAACTAACTATCATTAGGTCATGAGTAAACAGAATGTTTGGCATGGTTTTCTAATTAATAAACCAAATTTCAATAATATTTCAGTTTTAAAACAATGAATGGTCTATAACAACCAGAGGAACATTGGTACCAGGAACTTATCTGAAATTTAGGACTGGCTGAATCATTACATACCATTAGTACTGCTTTCAGCCTTTAACTTATTAGCCTGGTCCTTAACTGTCCATTTATAGGCTGGAATGTTGGTCCTTATTTATTTAGTTTTGTTGACCGGGTAAGTGCACTACACAAATCCTGCCTATTTTCAGGCATGACCCGCGGGAGGGGGATACAGATGAATGCCAACTGACTTTGAACCAGATTAAACTGTTGGTGGTATTTATTTATGTTTTCTTCCCCTAGTGAATGAGGGAAATTTAGCCAGGACACTGTGGAAATTCCCCCACTCTTTTCGGTAAGTGCCATGGAATCTTTAACATCCACCTGAACTACCACCAACCCAAGCAGATGGGACCTCGGTTTAACATCTCATCCAAAAGACGGCACCTCAGAAGTGCAGCACCCTTCTCATGCTGCACTATAATGTCAATACTGGGATATTAACCCAAGTGCCAGATGTGGGAACTGAACCCACAGCCCTCTGATCTTCTGGCCTCAGAGGCAAGTGTGCTACCTACTGAGCCACTGACACTGCAAATGTTAGATGAGTAATGTCTGGGAATAAACTTACCAAAGAATGTCATGCTGTTGCTGCTGCTGGTGCTGCTGCTACTGCATAACTGAACTATATACAAGAAATTCCAGTCACTTCGAATGCAAAGATTTTCACTGTGTCATATCAGCTCTGATGAGCATGTTAATGGGATGATAATCATACAGTATTTCTGTGTTTTTATTAGTGGAGAAAATATACTTGCTGTTTAAGACTTTTTTTGTTAAGACTATTATACAGTAGAGTTCAAACATTTAGCTTATATGTATATGCATGAATATTATTTTTTAGACATGTATTAAAGGACTGGGGTCAAGGGATCTAATGGAAAACTACCTAACCCAAAGGATGATCTATTTATTGGTTTCCACAATATGCATAAATAGGGGGTCCATAATCTGTTTTGAAATCATTGTTTTCTAGCTGTGGAGTCAGTGGATGTCCTAGGTTTTGCAGTGCCTTGAACAGCAGTTGTAATGTCTGATGCTGCCCTCCCCCCTAAACCACATAATGTCATACCTAGCACACTTGGCCTCTGTAGATCACCTCTGTGCTTCTATTTATTTTTGCTCACATTAAAAGAAACAGAATTGGAGCAGAGAGCCTGGAAGTTGCTTATGTAAAGCTCTTCCTGACTCAAAAGTCAGCAAAACTGATTTTTATGTTTGCTTGCACGCATGTGCAGGAAACATAGTGCCACCATATGAGTTTTCGTAGGTGTGCCTCCCCCATTTTCAATGCCCTGCTCTCTTTTGCAGGTGTGGCTGCACCATGCCAATGAACATCGGAGCTGTCTATGACAGCTGTTCAGATGCAGTGGCGTATAGTTGAAAGCAAAAAAACACTGCAATCAGCGGTGGTAATGTGTAGGTAATTTGTATACTGCCTTCGGCAGGTAATTTACATACTGCTGTCAGCAGTATGCAAAGTGCCTACATTCTGCCACTGCATCTGTATAGCTGTCATAGACAGCTTCATTTTTTTCTACCCAAGTAGCACACTGGGAGGCCACCCCAGCATGCTCATGCGCTCCCCCCCACCACACACAGTATGGTCGATGGGGCTGCCCAATCCCCCGTCGCCTTCACTGCCCCCCCAACAGGCTTCCGCTGCCACACTGGGAGCCCACCTCAGCGTGGCAAAAGTCTGTACAGCCGACTGGAGCGCCCAATCCTCATTGGCTCCACTGTATTGTTTTAACCCCCAAAGCCAGGAGTTCCAAGTGAAACGCTGGAAGACCACCCCAGCATGGCAGAAGTCTTTATGGCTGATGGGAGTGCCCAATCCCCATCGGCTCACCTCGCCCCCCAAAAAACTTACAGCTGCCACGCTGGGAGCCCACCCCAGCGGGCAAAAGTCCCACATAGTCTAAACAAACAGAAACACCTGTAAAAAGAAATGGTCCCTCGTTGACTGTCTCGCCCACCTCCCCCAACCCGCACCCACCCTCTCGCGCACCCACCTCTCCACACACACCCCCACTCCATACTTACCTCCGGAGGCCGGCGCGATGATCTTTGGTGGACCGGGAACATGTCTGCAGTCTTCAAAGCTGACCACGAACTGAAGAAATGCCGATAAGCTGTATAATGCAATAAATGTTTTTTTTTTTACTTTGGTGCATGTCTCAGCCATTTTGGGGAATTATTTCACCAAATTTTCAACATGGGGTTCTTGGGGACCCACCTCATGAATTAAGCCACTGTCATTTTGTTATTCAGTCCCAAAAGGTGATTTTGAAGTCACTGCACGGAACCACCTTTCAGGACTGAGTAATGAAATGACAGAGTCACAGTTCATGAGGTAGGCCCCCAAAAACCCAATGTTGAAAATTTGGTGAAACAATTCCCAAAAATGACTGTTTTACGAGGGTGCATTGCAAGTTCCTACTCATGCTCGTAACTTTGAGAATTTTTAATATTTTCAGTCCAGATTTTCAACTTTGCTATTTTACCATACCTCCTTATGAACAGTATAGCTGTAATTTTTCATATCACACCCAAAATGTGTTTTCGCACATGTAGAGCACATTATTGTGGTTGGTGTGCGAAATCAGTGTTCAGGACACATTAAGAAAATCACAGTGACACTGGTCATGAGCAGAGGTGGTAAAATGGCTATGTCAAAAATTTGGTGACAAAAGTCCATAAAATGACTCTGTCACGAGCGTGCATTGCGCAATTTCCAGGCACCCTCATAAGTTCACGAACTTGTTATATTTTCAATCCACATTTTCAACATTGACATTTTTCCACACCTCCTTATGAACAGTACAGCTGTCATTTTTCACACCCTGGCCGAAATGTGTTTTTCGCACTTCTGGCGCAGAATAGCATGGTCACTGTGGGAATTTAGTGTTCGAGATAGAGTACAAAAGTCACAATGACACTGTTCATGAGCGGAGGTACAAAAATGCCTATGCTGAAAATCTGCTTTAAAAAATCCCCAAACTACTTACGGTACAGGTGTACGTTGTGCAGTTCCTACGCACGCATGTGACTTCACCAGATTTTGTATATTTTCACTCTAGATTTTCAACAATGCCATTTTTTACACTTCCTCATGAACAGTACACCTGTCACTTTGCACATCGTGTTCAAAATGTGTTTTTGCACCTGTGGAGCTAAATGGCGCAGTCACTTTGCAAAATCACCTTTCACGTAATGAACTGATAGTGTCACTGTTCATGCGGTGGGGTCATGAAAAAACTCATGTGGAAAGCTTGGAGTAAAAATACCAAGAAACTCCCAGGACATTAGGGTTTTTGACCATAATGCCATAACTTGTAGGGACTGACAGGTGTCAGGGGTGTGACTTGGAACTGTCGACAGTAATGCTCATGCCATTTCACTCCCACCCCCACCCTGCAGCCAGTGACAGGCATCGAGGTGCGCCTTGCACCCTTTGCCCCCAGAGGTCACCCCATTCTCCTATACCATGCCAATTTTAAGCTATTTCTTATGGAATGAGGTGAATGTAAAGCAACTTTCAGCACACCTCGACACTTGTCAGTGTCTGAAGGGTAGGGTGAGGTGAAATGTCATGACTGTCATATGGGTGATGACCCAAAGGCACACCCCAGTTCCTGTCCATCTCTGCAGAGTGAGGATGGAGTTGGTGTCAGTTCAATACTTCATTGTCATTCCTATACCGCATCTGTCTAACTCCTGCACTTCCACTGCTAATGCCAGCAAGCAAACATTCGGCATTGACAAATGCTTGTTTCAATTTTGCCCAGCACCAAATACAATTCCATTCCTTAGTCTTTGAATTTTCTGTAATGCAGTCTCAGTCTAAAGTATATTGTGTTTCCTGCTTTTGGTGCAGATTTTAAATGCAGTCTTTTGTGACTTCCACTCTGGAAGTGAGAGGAGAGTCACACAAGAGTGTGTTCTGAATTTGCACCAGATGCAGAAAGCACTGTATGCTTCAGACTAGGCTCCTTTATAGAAAATTCAAAGACTAAGGAAAGGGACTGTATTGGAAACATTTAGTCTAAAGGGTACCCAGTCCACTGTCAGTAAGGAGTCCCCACCCCCGAAATGTTGGTGGTGTATGGGGCATTCTGGATGATCATACTGGAAAAGGAGGGGAGGGTGACAGGGTGAAGGGTGGTCTCTATAAATGCGAGAAGCCTAGGCAACAAGGTAGTGGAGATACAGGTGCTCATGGCCGTAGGGAGGGTCGACATTGTGGCCATCACAGAAACATGGGCCACAGAGCACCGGGACTGGGATCTGAGAATCCCAGGGTATAGACTGTACAGAAAGGACCGTGGGTTAGGGTGGCTGTCTATGTGAGGGAGGGAGAGGATCAAATGTACCATTGACGAAGGGGAAGAGAGGGCAATGTGGATACAGCTCCTGGACTCCAGGGGAAGGAAGATGAGGTTTGGGGTGGTGTATAGGTCACCATCACAGACAGTAAAAAGGGACAGAGAACTGGCAGACCAAATCAGTAGGGCATGTAGGAGGGGGGAAGGTGGTCATAGTGGGGTATTTCAACCTGCTGGGGGTGGACTGGACTGTGCCGGTCACCTCCAGTGCTAGGGAGAGAGTCCTTTTGGATGCGCTTCTGGGGGGGGTTCCTGACACAGCTGGTTGCTGAACCCACTAGACTAGGGAACGCACTGGATCTGGTACTATCTAACAGTGAGGTAGTGAGGGACATCATAAGGGTGGAGGATCCGTTAGCTGACAGCAGTCATCAAATGGTGTGGTTTAACATCACAATGAGCAGGGAGCTGGAGGAATCAGCAACAAAGGTGGTGGATTTCAGAAAGGTGGACTTTGGGAAAATGAGGGAACTGCTGAGGGGAGACTCGAGGGCATAAAGCGGGGAATGGAGACAGAGCAGAAATGGGGCATTATAAAGCAAGGAATCATAGAGGTAACAGAAAAGTGCACCAGGCTACAGAGTAAGAAGAGTAGTGTAAAGAGACCATGCTGACTGAACAGGGAGGTGATAGAGGGGGTGAGGGAAAAAAGAGCGGAGTACTTGAAGTTCAGAAGGACGGGGAAGGAGAAAGAGAGGGGGGAGGAGTACACCAAATGGTCTAAGGAGGTGACCAAGATGGTAAGGGGTACAAAAGTCACAAGGGAACTCAGATTAGCACAGGGAATAAAAGTGGGGGAGAAAGTCTTTTTTAGATACGTCAGGGAGAAGAGGAAGTGCAGGGAAAGTATAGTGAGGATAAAAAGAGGGGAGGAGTGGGTGGAAAAGTGAAAAGAACAAGCGGAGGCACTGAACAAGTACTTCTGCTCAATGTTCATAAGGGAGAAGGGGGGTACATTACCACCCTGATCTGGGAGGAGGGGGTGTGTGAGTTAATGGATGGTGGGACAGAGGGTAGCAGAGTTTTGGAGGGGCTGAGGGCGCTGAAGGTGAATAAAGCACCGGGACCAGATGGTATCCACCCCAGGGTGCTGCGGGAGACGGCAGAGGTTCTAGTGGAACCACTGGCGGACCTGTTCAGCACCTCTCTTGAAATGGAGGGGTGCCTCAGGACTGGAGGATGGCCCATGTGATACTGTTGCATAAAAATGGTCCAAAGAATGAGCCAGGGAACTATAGGCCACTCAGTCTGACGTCCATAGTGGGAAAGCTCATAGAGATGATACTAAAAAAAAGGCTAATGGTATTTCTGGAGGGCAATGACCTGCAGGATGGGAGGCAGCATGGGTTCATTTCAGGGAGATCCTGCCAAACCAGTCTTATACAGTACAATGACTGGGTGACGAGGGAGCTGGATGGGGGCCATGCTGTGAATGTGCTGTACTTGGATTTCAGCAAAGCCTTTGATTCAGTGCCCCATGGGTAACTATGGGTTAAATTGTCTGGGGTGGGAGTGGGAACAAAATTGGCATGTTGGATCTCAAACTGGCTATGGGGTAGGCTACAAAGAGTGGTGGTGGGGAGGGTCTCGGAGCCTAGATCTGTGATGAATGGGGTGCCGCAGAGCTCGGTGCTGGGTCCAGCACTGTTCGGGCTATTCATCTCGAACATTGTGCATGGGGTGGTGAGCAGGATTAGCCTGTTCACCGATGACACCAAAATGGGTACAGTAGTAGATGATGAAGAGGGATGGATGAAATTACAGAGGGACTTGACCAAGTTGGAGGAATGATCAGGGAAGTGGCAGCTGGGGTTCAGTGTAAAAGGAAAATGCAAAGCGTTGCATTTTGGGGCTAAGAACTCAAGGAGAGAATACTGGCTTTGAGGGATCAAGCTGGGGATCACCGAGGAGGAAAAGGACCTGGGGGTATTGATAACAATGAGCATGAACAATACTGCCCAATGCAGGAGAGCAGCATGCAAAGGCAAACAAGATAGTTTAAAAGGGGAGTACGGGTATTCTTTGTTCAGGCACCAGGAAGTCATCTTGCTCCTCTACAGGTCACTGGCCAGGCCACACTTTGAGTTCTTTGTGCAGTTCTGGATGCCGTACCTGAGGAGGGATGTCAATCTGCTGGAGAAAGTGCAGCAGAGGGCGATGAGGATGATTCAAGGGATGGAGGGAATAGACTATGAGATTAGGCTAAAGGAACTGAATATGTATGCACTGGAAGTGCACTGGAAGAGAGGCGGGATGAGGGGACATGATCGAGACCTTCAAGCACCTGAAGGGTATCAACAACGGGGAGGCGGAGGGGGTGTTTAAACTAAGGAGTGGGAGGGAAACTAGGGGGCATGGGCTAAGAATAGAGGGAGGGAGATTCAGGAGGCAGATGAGGAGACATTACTTCACAGAGAGAGTAGTTGTGAGGTGGAACACACTACCAGAAGGGGTGATATCAAGCAAAAATGTGGTTGGCTCTAAGAACGCTTGGGACAGAGTATGGGGGTGGGAAAGGGTGGCAAGGAGGACAACAATGGGAGCTCAAGGAGGATGGGGGAAGGGCAGTTGCCTGCTAGGGAGCTAACTGCACAATCGAGCAGACTTTGATAGACCAGTAGGTCTGTTCTTTTGTCCCTTTCGCATGTTCGTATATGAGAAATACTAAAACTGTTACATTATAAAACCACAACAATCTGGGTGAGCGATCTCTTTGATCCTGCAGCTTTTGTGTTCCTGCACTTTCCTACCTTATTGTTCAATAGAAGTTGCTTTTTAATGTGTGTGTGTGTTACCCCAGATCTGCTGATTTAGTATACAAATGTTGCACCCATTTCAAACAGTGTCTAGGCATGTGCATGGAGTTACACTGGTGCATATCCAGAAATTAGTTACTAGCTGCAATATTCATGTAGCTACTGTGCTGGTCTAGAGCAATTTATTTATTTGTTTGTGTGTTTGTTTATTTGTTTGCTTACCGGGTGAGTGCACTGATCCAATGTACTGTTTTCAGGCACAACCCAGGCCATGAAGATGGCACGTAGGTAATACAGATAGAACAATTGCACAGGTTAAGATAGTACAGCAAATATTACATTGGAAAATAAAAATAAGTGCAAGTGCAAAATACACTAAGTTTCAGGCCAGTGGGCGTAAGTGTTCAGTACAGTTCAACAGAACTGCTCTAACTGGCAAAGGTACAGAGAGTTTGGGACCCACAACACATTAAATCACCCAGTGGAGCATTTACACATGGTGTCAGCCAACAACACTGTTTATAGTGAGATTTGAAGGTTAGGTGCAAGTCTAGCACGTGAAGGGAGTTAGGTAGATTGTTCCAAAGTTTGGGAGAAGGCGAAGGATATGGATTTGCTCCCCAGGTAAGTGGAAATCCAGGGAATTCCCAATGGTGGGATGTTGGAGTGCCAGAGGTTGTGGGGACTGATTTTCTACTTGAGCAAGGGAAAGAAAGGGGAGGTTTCTGCTTCTGATGGCATTATCAATGATGCATCTGAGGAAGTAGTTGTTTCTGGCCTGAAGAGGGAGCCATCCCAGGGACTGGTAGAGGGAGCAATGGTGGGTGGAATAGGGCACCAGTAGTGCAAACCTACATATGCTATTGTAGGCTGTATTGAGCCTCGCAAGCAGTTGTGAGGAGGTATGTCTATATATGGGAGCGCAGTAGTCTAATTGTTGAGGAGGTTGCCTTGGGCTATAGCAAAATGGGTCTCATGGGTCAGGTTGTGCTTTAGCCAGAAACTTATCCCCTGTTTCTGGCTGAAATGCTGCACAGTGGTATTGATATGCATCACGAAGGTTAGGGAGAGGTCGAGGGTGACACCTAAGTACCTGAAGCAGGGTACATTTTTTTGGGGGGAGGGCATCCAGGGATATTACAGTTAGAGAGGACTGGGTTTTAGACAGCTTAGAGATGTTTGGTTTAGATCCCAGGAGCGTGGCCTTAGTTATGCTCTAATTTATTGGGAGCCTATTTCTTAGGAACCATTTGTGGTCTGCCCTGTAGTTTTGTATGAGGGTGGTAGAGAGACTAGTCAGGGACCTGGTGTTATGGAACAATACCAAGTCGATAATAAGCTCATAAAATATGAGTTTCTTTTTGAAAAACAAGGCAGAGAAGCAAAGGGGGACACATCTATAGAGTAGGCAGACAGTGGGTGAAATGTTATGTTTACAATGTTGTGCTGTTTTGAGGAAAATGAACATCCACAATTACAACAGTTTTGCTTTCTTGTTAGACAATACATTAGCACATCCATATTAGGGGTGTGCAAATACTTTATTTTGAATATTTGGCTGAGTATTGGTATTTGGGGCCCAATTACTCATTATTCGTGCTTTATTATTCGGACATTGAAATAGTGTGTGAGACTTCAAGATCTCCTAAGGTTTCCTCTTCAATCACAGGATACTTTGGAAGCTCACTGAAGGTTGCCCATGTGACCCAGCACTCACAGAAGCTACAGGCAAGAGAGATGAATGTCTCAGCCACTGTGAAAGAGCAATCTCTTTCTATCCACTTGTTAAAATGATCCAAAAATCAAAATTCCAGACAGCTTTGTTTTCCTTTTCTAAATCCTAAGTTAGAGAGGATAATTTTTTTCACACTTTTTTTGTAATAGTTTTCAGCATTTTTCAGGAGAACTGCTAGGAAGTCTTCTTTTTCTAAAAGTGAAGAAAAAAATAGCACAACTAGTCCTGTTTCTGCTCTGCAAACAATCAGTCACTGGTACACATTAAAAGAATAGATTATGACTGTTTTCATTTGTGCACATTTCTCTACAAGCAATCTATCACAGGTGTACAGAAAAAAAATAACTTTTTGTGCACTTTCCTTTTAAGTGGCAAGTGCCAAGCTAGAGTTTAGAAATAAATAAAAAAAGGATGCTCTTTGTCAGACTTTTGTGTGACACATTCAGCAGCTTAAAGGAGTTATTTTTTTCTATAGAGTTTTTTTCTCCCCTCGGTGACATCAGGTGGCACCCCACCCCACCACCGAGCTCTATCACTAACCTTCTAACAATCTTAAAGGTTATCTACAATGGTTATCCAGGACCACTGTGTGGTGGGTGGCCACTAGTCAGCCATGTCGATTGTGCAAGAGCCTGCTGGGGGAGGTGATTTTCCTCCAAAATCTTAGTTTTTACCCTGTCATGTGGCATACAAGGATGAGCAGCTACTGCAGCCAGCCTGAAGTGCATAGGAGTGCACAAGGCAGTGGCTCCAGTAAGGTGTTGATCTGAAAGCATAATTATATAGTATGGTAATAACCTGCATATTGCGTGACCCTGAGCATAGTACTGTAATTAACTTAACCGCCCTGTCATACTGGGGCAGACCTAAAACATGCTTCTGCTCAGTGTGCCTTTCCCAGCCCAAAATTGTAAAATAAATTTAAAAAGGGCAGACAGCCACTGGACAGATTGACAAGTCGGTTAGGGTTTCTCAGGTGTCAGTGTGGTTCAGTTAGTAGCACATCTGCCTCTGGATCAGAAGGTCATGGGTTCTCTTCCAACACTGGGATTGGATCTGAGTGTAGTATTAGGGGATCAAGCCTTTCCCACCAATGGCAGCTTTCCATTTCCAAAAAAAAAGTTCCCACAAATTATACTTATATTTGCTGATAGGACACAATGTGTCATTCAAAAATCATCACTGGATCCTGTCTGTGTACTGTGGCAGGACAGTCTGTGTCACAGTGGCAGGAGTGGTCTGGATCACAGTGGAAGGAGTGGTCTCAGTTACACTGGCAGCAGTGGTCTGTGTCACAGTGGCAGGAGTGGCCTCAGTCACAGTGAAAGAAGTGGTGCGGGTAACAGTGGCAGGAGTCGTGTGGGTGACAGCAAGAGGAGTGGTCTCAGTCACAGTGGCAGGAGTGTTCTCAGTCACAGTGGCAGCAGTGGCTGCCAGGGCCACTGTTGCAGCAGAAGTTAGGATACTAGTAGGCACAGTGGATTGGTTGTGGATCAGAGCAGTGGTGATTATTAAAGATTAGGTGATGGTGGTACTGGTGGCAGAGGCAAGGGATGAAGAGGACACAGTCACATTGGTAGTTTCAGAAGATCCTCCTAGCAGCACTACCAGTAGTTCGAATAACACTCTTTTCCCTGGTGTCAGCCAGCACCCTACTGGTACTGGAGACTGCAGGCTTTGACAGCGTAAAACAATTGTTTTGTGCGGCGAATCCACCCTGAGCATTGCTCTGCAGCAGTATGCTCACCCTCAGCTGCTGCTTGCTGCTGTCCACCTACTGCAGCTTTGCTGGGACTGCCAGATCAAATATGTTTCCTGGTATGTCCTCTGTCTGATATAGTTGTATTCCTCACATTTAGTTTCACTCACTTGGGAAGCCTAACTAGTGAATAAATTCTTAGAACATTTTATTTTTTTAATTTCTTCTCTGGCATTAAGGCACAGACTTAGAACGATGTATTTCTTGAGTGCACACTGCACACACTCAGAACCAAATGGCATCTAGCTGCCCAGAAGAGATGAGAGGAAGCCGAGTAGTCCCATCTTACCAACTAACAGCTCTATACAGTGGTGCACTCACAGCTAAACAAGTGGCTGTGGAGGGACCCGAGCCTGGGCACTTCACAAGAAGATGTCTGATGTTAAATTTAAATTATATTAATATGATTATACAATGGCAAGAAATATTCTAGGAAGCTGACTGGCTGCTGAGCAGTAGAGACAGTAATGTTATTTCATGATAACTTCACTGTATCTAGGGCTGGTACAATCACGACCATAGTACACTCAAACATATCCCTCCCTGCTCAGCTAGCCCAAAGTCAATGCAGATATACATTTCCCCACTTGCCAGGAAAAATCACGAATGACGATTTCAAATTAAGTCAACCAAAGCCATTAGCAGTTCTCCCTGAGCAGCCAAACTGCACAAAGCATTGCTTTGTTTTTTGTGACATTTAAAACAAGCATTTGTCAATGTTGAATGTTTGATGCTTTGCACCAGTACATCCTTAGATGTCAAATGGGCACTTGGGCTGAGAGTGCAAGGAATGCTGGAAACAGCGAACAGCTCTCTTACAGGATGCAATGGATAACACTGAGTGTGTGGGATTCACTTTGGGAAAAAATCAATTTTGTTTTTTTTACACCTAAACAAATATTGGGGGTACTGAATAGATGGGGTATTTAGGAGAATAATAACTGTCTTGAGACTAGGAGAGGGCTGGTGCAGAGATTCACAATGGACAGATGGCAAATACTGGGATCACTGCAGAAGGATGGTAGGCAAAACAGTTGAGCACAAGAAAAAGGAGAATACATGTAAGGATTTGCCAGTTATTCTTTTTATTGAATTTCATTTAAGCAATAATGCATGACAGGGTGTGTGTCGTGCTGGGATTATGCCACACTTCCGGTGGTTGAAGCATGAGTGTTATCCCAGCACAACACATACTCTGGAGTGCATTATTGCTATTATATAATAGCACTTGCACACTAAGAATAAAAAAAAAAAATACTGTTTTCAAATCTCTTTTTGTAATTTTTCAGTGTGGAAGTATACTGTGTGACAGAGTTCCTTTTACTGATTGTCCAGTAGGTGGAGCTGTTTTGATTGACTTATGTGCTAATGTTGTGGGTTTCTCTCGGTTGTGCTCTCCGAGCATGTTGTCCCACAGTCCTAGTTCGGTTCTGAGACATTGCCCCCCCCCTCCCCATTTCAGTTTTTCTCCCGGTACCATTTCATGAAACACTCATTTTACATTGTACTGGGAGAAATATGTTGCAGCCAACTTTTGAAGCTGTCACTTGGTGGTGAAATGCTGCAATCGGAGAATGGCAAAGGTTGGTTTCATTTGAAATAAATACAACACGTAGCTTATTTTTCGCAGTGTTTGTACATTGTCCTTACAAGAGGCAGACTGGTAAGAAGTGGGGAATGAGTGGCAGAAGCCGAGCACGAGGCTGTGTGAACTGTGTCTCAATGAGCAACTGTGAAGGTCCTCTCAGTCGCAGGATTTTTTTTTGTAGGTTAAAGGTTTGGATTGTTGGAGGGTTGTACAGTATAGTCGGAAAGTCGAAACGGGTATTTTTTCTCTTTTGAATAAATTAGTGGTTCAACTGAGAGGGTGGTTGGGCGCAGGGACTGTGAAGGCAGGTTACGAGCGTGAATGACGGCAGCTTGTCAGCCGGGGAAACAGAGCGGGGAGCACTCATGTGGGCTACATGGAATAATTCCAGTAACGGTCGATGCGGTCCTCAGTAATGGGACCCCACCTTTTTAAAATCTACATCAGTGATGTAGCGGACAGGCTGGAGGGAAGGATTTGCCTATTCGCAGATGATATGAAAATCTGCAATAGGGTGGACACCCGAGGGGGGTTGGAAGCCATGAGGCAGGACCTGAAGATTCTGGAGGGGTGGCTGGTAACTTAGCAACTGAAATGCAGTGCCAAAAAGTGTGCTGTGATGCACTTGGAGCGTAAAAAGCCCATGAGCAGCTTACACTCTGGGGGAGGAAATCAAAAAAACAGTAGGAGAGGGATCTGGGGATTATAATATCAAGCAACCTTAAGCTAGGTAGCCAATGCAGCAAAGCTGTGGGGAAGGCAAATGGAATGTTGGCATGCATTAGGAGGGGCATAACTGGGGGGAGGTACTGATGCCTCTTTACAAAGCCATGATGAGACCACACCTGGAGTACAGGGTCCAGTTCTGGAGACCGCACCTATGCAAGGACATAGATGAGATATAAAGGGTCCAGAAAAGGGCAACTAAGATGGTGCATGGTATGCAGGGGACGCCATATGAGCGGAGATATAGGGAACTGTATCTGTACCCATTGGAGACTAGAAGGGAGAGGGGGGACATGACTGAAACTTAAGTAGGTGAAGAGGATCAATAAGGTGAAGGAGGGGAGCTTATGTAAAAGGAAGGAGGGGGCTAAAACTAGATGGCATAACCTAGATTGTAAGATTGGAGGGCAGAAGATACAGAGGCAATGTAAGGGGGCGATTCTTCATGGAAGGGGGTGGTGGGTTGGCAAGTGGGGGAAGGGGAGGGCCCGTGGAAAAGGAGATGAGTAGGGGGGGAACAGGCAGACTCGATGGGTCATTGGTGTCCTTTTCTGCCATCAGATTTCTAAGATTATGTGATTCTGTGAAAATAGAAAACATTGGTACAACACAGTTCCAACTTTCTGTAGATCTTCACCTGATGTTCCAATGTAGTCTGGTCTGGTTGTCACTGCTGCTCAAGATGTTTTTCCTTTAATTTTACAGGATTTTAAAGACAGGCTGCTGGTGTTGACAGTCGATCAACTGTTTGTTGAGTGGCTTCATTCAGATCAAAGGACCAAAGCCCTTTCTGATTCCAGCATTCCATCCAGCATTCCAGTGGCTTGATTCTTTTGAAGCACAAGCAGTTAAAGAAGAGGGGAGTCAAAGCTGAATCGCATTGTTATTGGTCTAGACTGCTGAGTCCCTGCTGTTTTAGACTGCAATAGGCTCAGCAGTGACACACCCCTGCAATCCCCTTTCACTGTAGCAAAAGGTTTGGTGCACATGTGCATCAAATGTAAAAAAATGCCACAGCAAGCAGCATCTGGAAATTGAAAAGCCCACAGTCAGATATCCTCCCCTCTCCAACTACCTGAACACACTGGTGCTGTCAACTACCGTCATGGTACCCCTCTGCTCTTCTCTTGGTAGTACTGATTCACAATCAGAAGCAAAAAATCTACTTAATTTTCATGTCCATTTTCTCCTGAACCCAGTGACTTCAATGAACCACGCAGACTGTAACTGCCAGTCAGATGGTTCACTGACACCACGTCAGTGCCCAGGACAAAAGGAGCCTTGAAAATTGAATCTGTTTGACTGGCACGCATCCTCTACCCTGCCTTGCTTCTCCTGTACTCACCGGCAAAGTAAGATAAATGAAGGCTCTCATACAGCATCAAACACCTTCCCATCGCCTCAGGCTCTCAAATATAATGTCCTTTACAGTCAGCAAGTGGCTCACCAGGTACATAACAGTAATATGAAGAAAAAAAGTTAAAATAAAACCCTCTATATCAGGCAAGGGTCTCTGTCATACATTTTCCCATGGGTGGGCAAATGATAGTGGGGGGTGGGAGGATCATTGTCAATGATCAGTGCACCACCAGACACAACTTAGGGGGCCTGAGCAGGCAGCACAATCTAGACAGAAGCTCCACCTACTGGTGGAATATATAGTGGACTTTTTTTTAATGTATACCTCCACACACCAAAAATAAAAAAAACCAAAAAAAGTTTGATTTCTTTTTTTCATTTTTCTTAACAAATGAGCCATTGTATAATAGCAAAAAAGGCACTCCAGGGTGTGTGTTATTGTGTAATAATGTTACTTCTTGGGTGTTGAACACACTCGGCCTGCAGCCTTATGCTTCAACCACATGAGGCATGACATTCTTACACAATAACACACGCCCTTTCATGGCTTATTGCTTAAATATAGTCACTCACTGTGACAATGCCATTGAGCAGGCAAGTTTCTCTCACTAATAGTCAGCATGACTAAATTTCTTTTTTAAATGTCTTCTTTGGCACAATGCCACAAACAAGCTGAGTGCATCAGTGAGCGCAGCACACACTACCGCACACAAGCACAGGACAAAACAGCAGCTGCCCAGAAGCAATGGTGTTGGGAGTCAGCTGATTCTGACCTCCACAAATAGAAAAATAATAAATTTACAGCTGTTACTTAGTGCAATTGTGCACCGCACTGTACTTCAGTTAGACTATTATGAATCTAAATCCATAGTTTGTCTTGTTCTTTGTTTCTTACAAGTTTAACTAAGTTACAAAAAAAACAACATTTCTATTCACTAAATAAACCACTTCAAAATCTCCTGTAAGCTGACAAAATCTGTTTAAAACATGACCACTTTAAATCTGGTCTGATTTTAGCACACACACAGGCTGTGTATCTGCACACTGGGCCCTACCTGTCTCTCTCTCAGCAAGCAGCCCTGGTTTAATTTCACTTTTTTTTTTTCATTCTAGCAGTTCTCCTGAAAACAAAGCCTAATTTTCACATTACAAACATGCAAAAACACTAACAGAAGGAGGCCATTCGATCTATTGAGTCTGCTCGATTGTGCAGCTAGTCCCTCAACTTGTAGCTGCCCCTTCCTCCCCATCCCTCTTCATCAGCCACCCACTGTTCTACAGGACACCACCCCCTCTGGCAGAGCATTCCACCTGTCCACCACCCTTTCCGTGAAAGAATGCCTCCTGATTTCCCTCCTGAACCCCCCCCCCAGTCTCAACTGGTGCCCTCTCTTCTCCCTCCCTCTTTTAAGCTGGAAAATCCCTTTCTGTATTAACCTTATTTATCCCCTTGAGGTATTTAAATGTCTCTATCATATCCCACCTATCTCTTCTCTCCTTCGGTGAATACATGTTCAGTTCTGCCAATCTCTCCTCATAGGACCTCCCCTCAAATCCCTAGATCATCTTTGTTGCCCTACACTGCAACCCCTCCAGCAACTTGATGTCCTTCTTTAGGAACATGTGCCAGTACTGCATGCAGTACTCCAGCTGAGACCTGACAAGAGTCCTGTACAGGGGGAGGATCACCTCCCTATTCCTGGAGGAGACTCCTCTCGCTATACACCCTAACATCCTGTTGGCCTTTGCTGCCACCTTCCTGCACTGAGCTGAGTTGTTCATGCTGCCTGTTATAATCACCCCCAATATCCTTTTCTTCCTCATTACTTTCCAGCTGTACCCCTCCCAGCTGATAGGTCCTCCCCTATTTCCTAGCTCTGAAGTGCAGTACCTTGCACTTCTTGGTGTTGAACCTCAGCTGCCATGTTACTGACTGCTCTTGTAGTTTGTTCAGGTCCTGCAGCCCCTTCCATCCTTCGATGTCATCTACCACAGCTCCTATCTTCATATTGTCCGCAAACAGACTGATCCTACTCCGGACTCCATGTGAGATATCAACTTTGAATATCCCAAACAACACTGGTCCCTGCACTGATCCCTGTGGCACCCCACTCATCACTTCTCTTGATGATGAGAGCTCTCCCCCCACCACTCTCTGCTGCCTTCCATTCAGCCAGTTGACAATCCAATTTACCATCTTTGTTTCCACCTCTATGTATTCCAGCTTCCCCTTCAGCCTCCCATGTGGCACAGAATCAAAGGCTTTGCTGATGTCCAAATACAGGACATCCACCATGCGGCCCCTGTCCAGTTCCCTGGTCACCCAGTCATAATACTCAGTTAGATTTGTCTGGCAGGATCTGCCAGAGACAAACCCATGTTGATGACCGTCCTGGAGACTATTGTCCTCCAAGAAGGTCACGAGCAGCTCCTTTAGGATTGTCTCCATGAGCTTCCCCACAATCAGTGTGAGGCTCACTGCCTGGTAGTTGTCCGGCTCGTCCCTGGGGACACTTTTGTGAATGGGCACCACATGAGCTATCCTCCAGTCCTATGGCATGCATCCTGTATCCAGGAAAGTATTGAACAGGTTAGTCAGTGGCCTTACAGGGATCTTCACCAGCTCCCTGAGTACCCTAGAGTAGATGCCATCTAGTGCTGGTGCCTTGTCCACCCTTAATGCCCTCAGTCCCTCCAGAACCCTGTCCTCCATAATCCCTACGTCAGTCATCCCCTCCCCTCCGCTACCCACCCTACCCCTCTTTGGGGTATCTGCCCCCCCTTCTCTTTCATGAACACAGAACAGAAGTATTCATTTAATGCCTCTGCCTATTCCCCCCTCTTCTCCGCCCACCCTCTGTCCTTCCTAATCTTCACAATCTGGTCTTTCTTCCTTGTTTCTCTAGTGTACCTGAATAAGTCCTTTTCTCTTTCCCTAAAACCCTGTGCCAGTCTCAGTTCTCTTGAGGCCTTGGCCATTCTGACTAGCCTGGTAACTTCCCTGGACTTCTTTGTATACTCTTCCTTCACACACACCCTCCCCCCCATTGAGTTTTTAAAATACCTTACTCTTTTCCCTTGTCCCCTCCAGTACCTCCTGAGTCAACCAACTGGGCTTCTTTGCCCTTCCCTTCTTACTCCGCACCTTTGTACATGTCCCAGTGGCCTCTGTCAGGCCTCTTTTAATAATCTCCCACTTTTTATTAGCATCCATGTCCTCCTGATTGCTTGGCAGATACACAAAATCTCTCCCATCCTACAAAAGTCTGCCCCCTCAAAATCAATCACCCTGGTTTCTGCACCCCCTGTTTCCCCTACATATGTTAAGTGTGAACCACACTGAGTGGTGGTCACTTCCAGCCAAAGGGTCCTCCACCCCCAGATCCCTTATCACCTCTCCATTTGAAAGTACCAGGTCCAGAGTCCTATCCAATCTAGAAGACTCATGTACCAGCTGCTCCAGGAAGCTGTCCTGAAATGCCCCCAGTATGACCTGCTCCCTCGCACTTGTGGTGGCAGTGAAAAAATAAATCAACCCTCTCAGTTTGGGATTCAGAAAGGAAACAAACACTGTCAAGAGTTCTGCTTTTTGACTAATTGTAAAAACTGGATGGAAGTAGAGTTCTCTTTCACTGCTGCTGAGATATCTGTCTCTCTTACCTCTGGATTCTGTGAGTGCTGGGTCACGTAAGATGCCTTCAGTGAGCTTTCAAAGTGACATTTGATGGAACAAGAAAAATTTAGAGTTCTTGAATGCCCTCTGAATAGCAAAAGGCTGAATAGCCCCGATTATTCATTTTTCTTCCTGCATAATGAATGGACTATTATTCATGGTTTTCAGGAAATACTGTTTGTTACTCACACACCCCTAATGTGTATGATGTCAGTTGGCAATTGCATTTTAACTATTGCCTGATTCTAGAGTCAACTGACCATCGATAGGATTTTAAAGGCAATCGTTTAGTAATATAAACTAAAGCGCATCACAACCACCCTAAACAAGGCCTGTCGGCTGCTCACTGGAGTGCAAAGACGTACTTATACATGTGAGCTCTACACTGAAACAGGATGGTTGCAACTCTCAAATTGCATAAGGTACGTCACATGCTTGATGGCAAAAAAATCCATCTTGGGCCACACTCCGCCGTGTATCCAAGACCTACTTTGCCCGAATACCAGCATCCGTCCCACCATATAAGATCAGAAAACCAGCCTCTCCAGGTCCCCAGATGCCAGACCACACAGGGCCAAAGATCTTTTGCCTATCGTGCCCCCAGCTGGTACAATGCCCTAAGCTCGCTCATTACATCCTCCACGTCGCTAGGAGCTTTCAAATCTATGCTTTACTCTCACCTCTCAACCTCTAGCTCCTGTGACTGCCTTGACTAATGATTCTTCCCTCATGACTGTTTTTACTGTTTTTCATCCTCCTCCTCTGCTCCTTTCTTGACAAAGGCATCTGAGTACCTCTAACTACTCTAAGTCTGCTCCCCTCCCATATCTCTTCCTTCCCTTCCCACCTTGACCATTCCTCCAATGTTTTGTTTTTTCCTGTGATGTACTGTATTATACTGGCTTATTGAAACCTTTATAATTTGCTGACCATTCTCTGTAACATGTTTTGTTTGTTTGTTTGTACATTGATGACATGGAACCTTTGTAAAAGAGCCATTGGCTCAAAGGTAATAATTCCTAGAACAATAAACTAAATATTGATGGATGTTGAGTGTAATAGTTGAAAAACAGATCCCCTGACGGATGTCCTATTGACCTCCAATTGTTTTATTGCCTGAAACATATAAACATAGAAACATAGAAGTTGATGGCAGATAAGGAACGCAAGGCCCATCCAGTCTGCTCATTTTTTCTACCTTATGAATGTGCCATAGGCCTGTACTCTGTCAATGGCCTATCTATTCATACTCATCTGCATTGCTCCCTTATGCCTATCTCATGCTTGTCTGAAGCCCTGCACTGTATTGATATCCACCACTTCCTGAGGTAGGCCTGAAGATGAAGGCTGAGGACAATATGACTCTTGGAGATCAATAATTCATCCTGAGGGGAATCTGATTTTCAACTGTTATATGAAGCAAAACTGGCCAACATGTTTTATTTAACCTTGCAAACTGTACAGGAAAAAGATACAATAATGTTGAAACAATTTTTTAAGATTAATATGGCTTTACTGTCTCATTACAGTTTTGTGAGCACAGCTGTGAACTTTGCATTGTCCTTGCAAATGCAGGTTTGTTTACAATATTCATGTTATCTGTTGCCAAGAAACGTGAGTAGTAATTTCCTTGAGTATTCATGTCCATCTGGTTGTCTCACTTGGGTGTAGAATGGTGCCAATAGGTCTTTCAGTTGCTCTGACGAAAAACATTTGATTACTTCTCTTTTATTTGTTTGAAGAGAATGCACTCTTTGAAGTCAAAGAGGGACTGTCTGATTAGTTTTTGTATTTTGAGATTCCATATCGGTTAGCTTTTGTTAGGATTCTTTGGTGAAACTGGGGAATCAGGTGACTGCCATGCTGTGTGAAGTTGCTGAGGTGAGGTGAACTCATGCAAGGGGACATCAATGTATGTTAGTACAGTACATTGCATGAGAATGAGGGCAATAGTTGTGTAGCTGTTGACTGTTGCTAGGTAGTATTGACCATTGGCAAGAAGAAAGACAGTCAAAAGTGTGTGTGTATTTAAACAGGCATAGTCCAAGGTATGTCATGTGATATAGAATGGGCAAATAAGAGACTTTATTTCATTTTTATTGACCAGGCAAGCACTCTAGGCAAATACATGCCTATTTTCAGATATGACCCAGGAGATACAACCTCAGAGGTCACAAAGTGGAGAAAGGCAGGATAAAAACAAACAATCAAGATTTAAAAACACCATCTTAATTGACAACTTTAAAATGTAAGGATATGCATATACTATATATATATATAGAGAGAGAGAGAGAGAGAGGGAGAGAGGGAGAGAGAGTGGATATATGGTGGACAGGAGTGGGATATGGAAAATATTCTCACTCCTGCAGAGTGAGCTGTGGATACTCATGAGTGCCAAAGGCACAAGTTACAGTATCCAGAGCTCACTCTGCAGGAGTGAGAATATTTTCCATAGCACACAATCTGCACATCATGTGTGCTATTTATTCAATGGGGTGGGAGCTCTTCTGTTACATTTTGTTTTATTTTTGTTTGGTGTCCTCATTTCTGTTGTTTGTTTGACTGAATGGGTATGAATGGTATGTCTGTTAGATCTGCTATTGGTCATTTGCTGTGTGTTTGATTGCTGATTGGATGGTGTTCTCTGTAGTGTGCTTTGTGATTGGGTCATTTGTGTGTGAGGGTGGGAATTTCTTTTAAGCTTGGGAACAGCCTGATTGGGATCTTCATTACTCAGGTATAGTTTTCATGTGTTTAGTGACTTCATTTGGTGTTTTCTGGTCATTTTTAACTGTTTGTGTGCACTTTTTATGCTGTCTGCTTTAGCTTCAGTGAATCTTTTGACAGAGTCTGCTTCGGTTTTGTTTACAGCTGTGGGTACTCACTGATTTACATTTCCTGTAACAAGTTTCACTTTCCTGTCTGTGGTGTGGAATGGTGACTGATAAAAAAAAAGAGAAAAGTTAGGTAAAGAATGTTGTTTAAAGTGCTGACAGGCAAAGGAGAGCATTAGTAGTATTGTATTTTGTGGTAGTTGTTCAGAAAGCTTTCTCTCCTATTCTGATTCAGAGGAGAGTTCTCGTGCAGACTTTCGGGACCGCTTGTGCGAGTGCTGCCGGAACACATGTATAGCATACTTGTATTAAGATGTTGGCTTTTAACTTTGGGATAGGTTGTTTTAAATGATATTTGTTATCTGCAGTATGGAACTTGTGCATTTATTTGTATTATAGGCAGTGAGAAGACAGGGATATTAATGGTAGGAGTGGGTATACAAAAAGGGAGGAAGCTGACGTCAGCAGAGTATGTATAAACTGCATTTATTTTAACTCTGCTGACAGCTTCATTTATCACACTGTAGTGAAAATAACAGGATTTATCATCAGCTTGGAGCTACCACCCCATTGTGTGTGTGTATGTGTAGATAAACATATATATATAATATGCAAAAAACTGCATTAATGCACCAATTAGTGTTCAGCTTCATGCAACACATGCAACAAAAGTCAAGAAATGTATAGGGTTTCCAACCCAAACTTCTCACCCCCCCCCAAAGCAGCAAAAGGATAACACCGACCACACAAACAACCATAAACAGCCATCATCAGGTAAGACAAACAACGTGCAACTGTTTCCTGATGACACAAATGCAGTAGCACTGATGTGTTGCCTTTGTGAATTTATATTTGTGGCATGCACACTGCAAGATATATACACTCACTTGTCACTCCATTCACAAATCCACAGTACTCAAATCACAACAGTGCTTCTTTGTGCAGAATCAATGGCCCCTGCAGACACATACAAATCTGCAATACCCAAATTACAAGTTTCTTTTTTTCCAATTTAAAGTTCATTGAAGATTTTTCCTTTTACAGAGAATAGACCTAAAGCATAATATACAGGTACAAATATACAATCAGACAAATACATGATCTATTCTCTCCCACCTAACCCACCCCTTCCTCTCTTTTTTCCAAGCCCCCACCCCCCAATCCTCGCACACAGAGCTCTATGATGAAGCTAGTGCTTGCAATGAAAGGCCAAGAGTTATTTTGTCTGCAGAAGTACACACCCCTAAGGGGCAGATCTTCTGTAACCTCAGGTACTCATGCACATTGTAAGACATACACTTGATGGGCCTGAGCTTCATCAGTCACAGGTGTAAGGCATTACTATGTTGCATCCTGGCTGGCACCACTGTACCTTTGGCTGCAGAGGTGCAGACCTCATGGGGCCTTCTGTCTACAAAAGGGCAGGCCCACATGGTGCCTGCACTTCTGCAGTCACAAATACTCATGCACACAGTACACCATACACACAAAGGTGTGGCTGCATAAGCACAGGCACTTGTGAAGCCAGTGCTTATGCAGCCACAGATACTAATTCACGAAGGTAGCACATCAGTGCTACTGCATCTATGTCATCTGGGAACAGTTGTATGTTGCGTATGTTGATTCTTACCTGATGATGGCTGTGTGTGGTTGCCTGTGTGGTGTTGTCCTTTTGCTGCTTTGGTGGGTGGGAAATTAGTGTTGAAAACCCTAATGCCACAATTCTCTACTTCTGTTGTGTTAAGTTGAACCCTAACTAGTGCATTAATGCATTTTTTGCAAAGCATTTCCTTTCTTTTTGAGATAGTGGAATCATATCTTTGCTCATACAGGTCCCATCGGTAAGTGATAGAACTGCCTGTGGAAGTGCAGGGCCCATATGGCTACAGATGTAGACATGCAGGGACCACCTACAGTAGCCCTATGCCAAGTGAGGAGTCCCACTGGGTGTGAAAGCTGAGGGTCCTGTGGGCCCTGCACTTCTACACCAAGTGAGGAGTCCATGTAGCTGCAGAAGTACAGGGCCCTCTGACAAGTGAGGAGTCCATCTGGCTGCAGAAGGAACCATACACGTTCATGTATCTACAGATGCAGACACACTGAGTGGCAAATGTGGAGTCCATTGGGTTGTGGAACCACAACCTTTACACCAAATTTTCAGCATAATCATCTCAAGACCCCACCTCATAAGCAGAGTAGGTAAAAATGTTCAGATCCCAGCTGAAATGTAATTTTGCACCACACATGTGAAAAAAACATTTTAGCCAGGATATGAACAATGACAGCTGTACATGAGATGATATAAAAAATGGCTATGTTAAAAATTTGGGGTCAGAATATCGAGAATTACTGAACTTATGAGGGAGAGTAGAAACATTCCAATGTATGTTCATAACTTTGTTTTTTAAATGTTTAGATACAAATACATCCATGGCATGACCCCAACTCATGAACCTGGTAGGTGAAAATTCTTGAATCCTGACTGAAACATTATTTTGCGACACAAGTCCGAAAATGCGTTTGGCCAAGGTTGGAAAATTGGCAGTTGTCATGTTCATGAGTTGGTGTGAAAAATGCCTATGTTGAAAATTTGGGGTCAAAATACTGAATGTTACTAAAGTTATGAGTGTGTGTTGAAAAGTTTCAACATATGCTTATAACTTTGTTGTTTTTTTTTTATATTTTTACCCCAAATTATTGACATAGTATTATGACCCAACCTCATGAACAAGGGTGGAGAAAATATTGAAATCCTAACCAAAAGGTGGTTTTATGTAGTGACTGCAAAATCACCTTCTGAGATGGAGTTGCATATTTTCTCCACCCTTGATCACAAGGTGGGGGTCCCAAGCCAGCCAAATCAGACATTTTGTGTAACAATGTTTAAAAATGACAAATTTATGAATTGAAGTTCCAACCCCATTGAAATACATTAAACCACACTTACCTTATGTTCTCAAATTGTAGTCACTGGTTCCTGCAAAAAGATGTGGCTTCAATTGGAGAATGCATCTACATCATCTGAGTTGTTCAGGAGAGTGACAATGTGTGTATGGGGTGGGTGGTTGTTGTGAATGCCGACTGGGGGGTTGGAGTGGGGTGTGTGGGGGAATTAGATCACCGATGGACAGTTTTCATTTTTCAGCTTAGAAAAAAGTAAGATCAGTGAGGGATGCTCTTCTTTATTGTAGGGGGACCAAAGCCAACAATGGGGACTGGGCACTCCACTTTTGGGATGATCTTTGGTGGCATGGGGGTTGGTACCTTGGTGCCACCAGCTATTTCAGGTGGGATTACCTGGAGGGCTGAAAGAAGTGGTACTAGAGTGGGCACCCAGTCCCTGTTTATTTTATTGTATATTAGGAAGGGGCAGCAAGTGACCTGGAGGGGAGGGAGTCAAGAGAAACAATACTAGATAGGGGCACCCCATCCACTTACTAGGTGCAGAAAGGAGTGGTACTGGGTGTGGACATCCCAGTCAGCTAAAGAAAAACATAGATAGATAGCTAGATAGATAGACAGACAGACAAACAGACAGACAGAGAAAGCAAGAGACACACACACACATCAGGGGATCGGCAGCTCACTGCTCTCATTGAAGCCCACAGCATGACTCCAGTTCATCTTCACATTTCAAGCAAGTATTGCTGTTCTCATACTAAGAATGCTGGTGAGCATGTCATGGGACTTGTTTAGGTGAGGGTTTGTGTGTGGGGGGGCTGCTGGGTACTGAGTGGGTGGTTGTGGTGGTGTGGGTGGGGTATGGGGGAAAGAATCGCTGAGGAACCATTTTCTTTTTTTTCAGCTTAAAAAAAGATCAACAAGGGACAGTTTTCCTTTTGTAGGGTAACACAGGCTGACACTGAGATAGAGATTCAATAACGTTTTACTTCATCTGCAATCTTTCCACAAAGTCACCAAATTATCCTCCGCAGATCAGTTTGTGAAGTTGTCCCGTTAAATGACAATTTTCCATTTGTAACGTCACCTTGCTTTTGGATTTTCTTTTTAAGTGCAAATTGTACTTAACAAAAACCAATGGAAGTAGAAGTTACAAACTGCAAATCCCCCAAATCCCTAGTATCTAGTGCCCCCCCCGCCAATTGCTGACCCCAATGTAAAAAAAATATAAGCATCAATTAAATCCCTGGTGTCTAGTGGACCCCCCCCCCACTGATTGCTGGACCAAATGTAAAAAAATATATGAAATCCCTGTTGTCTAGTTGTCCCCCTCTCCTATCGCTGGCCCCAGTGTAAAAAAGTATATATTAAATCCCTGGTGTCTAGTGGTCCCCCTCCTCCTGCTGATCACCAGCCTAAATGTAAAAAAATATAAACTAAATTCCTGGTGTTTAGTGGTTCCCCTCCCCTTACTGATTGCCGGATCCAATGTAAAAAAAAAAATCAATGAAATCCCTGATGTCTAGTGGACCCCCCACGCCCCACCCCATCAGGTAGTGCCCCACCACCCTGCTCCCCCCACCCTGACCTTAAGCAGGCAACCAGCACAGCTTCCACTCTCAACCATGGCTGGCCAGTACAAGCACATGCTCATTCATCACAGGTCAGTTGGGTGATCAGTCGTGGTGGAGAGGGAAGGGCTGTGATGGTCACCTGCTTGGGGTCGGGTGGGGGGAGTAGGGTGGTGGGGCACTACTTGATGGGGTGAGGTAGTGGGGGTATCAACTAGGCACCAGGGATTTCACTGATGATATTTTTTTTACATTGGAGCTGGTGATTGCCGGTGGAAGGGACCACTAGACAACAGGGATTTAATATATATATATTGTTTTACATTGGAGCTGGTGATCAGCGGGGGAAGGAGAACCACTAGACACCAGGGATTTAATATATTTTTTTTACATTGTGGCCGGTGATCGGCAGCGGGGGGGGGACACTAGACACCAGGGATTTAATGTATTTTTTTTTTTACATTTGGGCCAGCGATCGGTGTGTGGGGGGGTCCACTAGACACCAGGGATTTAATTGATGCTTATATTTTTTTTTTACACTGGGGTTGGCAATCGGTGGGGGTGCCCACTACTAGTAGACATAGACAGTAGTTTTTTCATGAAGTGTGGAATTTTGCCCATGAAATTCCACACTTTGTGGATGATCCGTGCTCCGCAAATTTCCAAATTTCACAAATTCTACTTCATGAATAAAGTGCAATTTGTGAAATAATTTGCAGAGAACATTTTGCAGACTTCACACATCTCTGCATTTAGGTTGGGCACCGCAGTGTTGGGATGATCTTCTACTGCACCAGGGGTGGGCACCCAGGTGCCACCACCGAGTTTTGGGGAAGGAGAGACCTGGAGGCAAGGTTGGTTGAAAGATGTAATACTGGGGGTGGGCACTCCAGTCTACTATTATTTTATTAGGGTGGATGAGCAGGAAACCAGGAGGGGAGGGGAAAAAGAAGCAGTGCCAGGGGTGGGCACTCCAGCCCACTTACTAGTTTAAAAAAAAACATTAGGGGGCAGGTGACCTGGAGGGGAGGGGTGAGAAATAAGTGGTACTGGGGTGGGCATCTGAGTCTGCTAAAGAAAAAGTAGGTAGAAAGATAAATAGAGAAAGAGAGATAAAGAAAGGTAGATAGATGTATAGCTAGATAGATACATAGATAGATAGATAGATAGATAGACAGACAGACAGACAGGCAAACAGATACTGTAAGGGTCTTTTGTGTAGTCTCATGACAGAAAAATGGTTCTTTCATATGACCTCATGAGCTGATCTTCTTCGTGAATTTTTTCATGATACATGAAAGATGAAAGTCGGCTCTTGACACAAGGTGGTGGGACTTAGTTTTTTTCATAGTTCTTTCATGAGCTGATGTTCATCTTTCATAACTTATGAAAGAACTCCTGAAAGAAGGCTGGATCATGAAAGGAGATGGTGGGACTTAGTTTTTTTTCACAGTTCTTTTGTGAGCCATGGCTCACAAAAGAACTGTGAAAAAAAACTCTGTCCCACCATCTTCTTTCATTAGCTAAGGTTCTTCTTTCATGAGACTCATGAAAGATGAATCTCTGCTCAGGAAAGAAGAATCCAGACCTCTTGCTAAACTTTCAGGCTAGGATTTCAGTGATGTCCCAAAATAATATTTCAGGGTCTTTTTTTCCAAAAACTAATGCCATAATCTAGCTAAATAGGACTTGTTTAGCAAGAGACATGTGCTAGATTCATGTGCTTGTTTGTCTCCAAGGCATCATTTTTGTGGGTTTACTTGGTTACTTGGTTACTTGGTGTTAAGGACAAAAGAAGGCCAAAGCCCATCGAGATTGTCCCCTACATAGTGGGACATTATACCCCAGAATATTATCAACAAAGAAACCAGTTATCCAAAAGGGTTTTAAAGGTGGTTAGGTTTGGACAATCCATTAGTTCTTGTGGTAATTTATTCCACAGCTTTGAAACTCTAATTGAGAAAAAAATTAATCTTTTATTTGTTCTAGCCTTTTCAATTTTTAACTGTTTGTTGTGCAATCTTGGTACAATTCTCCTTGTGTCATAGGAAATGCCGCACTGTTCCATTTGAGTTGGCGACTGAAGAATTTTAAACATCTGAAGAAGGTCACCTCTTGTCCTTCTTGTTTCAAGCAAGTATAGGCCCATTTTTTTAAATCTATTTTCATAGCTAAGGTGTGCTAGGTGTGGAATGATTTTTGTTGCCCTATTCTGCACCTATTCTATCCTTTTTATGTCAGAGATTAAATAAGGGCTCCAAAAGGGGTACCTGTAGTCCACATATGGCCGAATATGAGATCTATATAGAGTAATTATGCATTGTTCCATTTTAGAAGTAAAGGTATGAATAATTCATCTAAGTAATGCATTAGTTGTGTTAGCTACTTTATTACAGTGATCTGTTGATGATAATTTACAGTTAACTATTATTCTCCAATCTTTTTCACTGGTAGATGTTTTGATGTTTTTATGTTGTTAAGGGTATATGTTTGTTTGGGGTTGTTTTTGCCCATATGCAAAACTGAGCATTTATTTACATTAAAAAACATTTTGTTAGATATTGCTCACTGTTCAATGGTAGCTAAGTCTTTCTTGAGTTTATTTTGTTATTCTGGATTATCTACTCTTCCCCCCAGTTTTGTATCGTCAGCAAATTTAGTAATGATATTTGATGATTTTAGTGTCATATCACTAATAAAGATGTTGAACAAAGTGGGTCCCAAGACAGAGGCCTTCAGGACCCCACTGGTGACCCTTTCCTCATTGGACAACACTCCATTAAAGGGACACTATCAACCCCCGTAGGTCTCAAAGTGTCCCTAGTTTAAAAAACATATGTTATGACTGCCAACATTCAGTAAAGATTGCTGATGTAGCTGGTAGTTTGATTCTGACTCTTATTTTGTTTAAAAAAGTGAAAAACAGACTTCCCAACATACTGGTGTTATCACACCAAAACAGGTTTGTTTACATCCCTTGAACAACTCCAAATGCTTCTTTCCTGGACTTAGGAACAACCACAACACAGTCTAGCCCCTCACGATGCAGTGGGAGTTTAGGAGGCTATTGTCTTATGAGTGACTACACTGTTTGGGTGTGTTTCTAATGATCAGGGAAAAATGCAGTAAGAACAGATCCAGGAATGTAAACAAAACAAGGTTGTTTATAAATATACATTACTGTGCATTTCAGTTCTACAAAACGAGGAGATAGACAAAACAAACAGCAACATCAGTGAATTTTAGAGCAGGTAAGCAATCATAAAATTTGGGGTTACAACTAGAAATAATATGATGAAAAACAGGTTGACAGTGTCCCTTTAACCCTGACCCTCTGAGTTCTATCAGTCAGCCAGCAATGCACCCACTTGACAATTGTTGGCGAAAAACCTAAAGTAGTAAGCTTATCTACCAGAATAACATGGGATACTTTGCCAAATGCCTTACTATAATCCAATAGGATAATGTCAACAGGAATGTTATGGTCTAGATGTTTACTAACATATTCATAAAAAGTGAGTAAATTGGTAGTACAGGAATGACCCTGTCTGAATCCATGTTGGGTTAGGTCTATAATATTTAAGGAGGACATTTCGAGTTCAATGATGGATTTGAGTATTTTTTCCATTATCTTACATGGAATTGACGTGAGACTAATAGGTCTGTAGTTTTCTGCTTTGGAGCGTGTCCCTTGTTTAAAGATCGGGGTGACAATAGCTGTTTGCCAATCAGTTGGTACTTTGGCTTCATGTAGAGATTTATTAAATATTATGGTGAGCAGTAGGGTAATAGTTTCTAGAGTGGTCATTAAAAATTTGGAGTTTATATTATCTGGTCCGGGGCTAGTATTTTTATTAATAGATTTAAGTACAGTCTCTGTATCCTGGAGAGAAATTACATAGTCGTTGAGGTTGGCACAGTGATTGGGGATCTGGTTGCAAGTGTTGGTTTGGGAAAAAAACAAAAAAAAAATAATTATTAAGAGCTGTTGCTGTTTCCATGTCTGAAGTGATGGTAGTGTCATTAATGACTAGTGAGCCTACTGATCTGTTGTTCCCTTTTTTACCATTAAGATAGGAATATAATGCTTTCAAAAACATTTAACAAAAATAAAAAACAAGATGACTGCTATATGAAAGAAGATTTTTTTGTCACAAAACAAGAATGTCACTTCACAAAAGAAGATTTTAATGAGAAAAAAATTAAGTCTGAATTCTTCTTTCATAAGAAACATATACATGAAAAATCCTACTAAACATGCTTAAAGGTGACAGGAATCTGTTTTACTTCTGTGTATTATATTACCTAACCAGGTTGACATAATTAAAGTTGCTTCCATGTTAAAATTTAGTTGTTTTTGTATTTTTCATTGATATTTCTGCTTATTCTATCTTATAATACATGTTACAAGAAGCCACATTCTAAAAAGGCACAAGACAGGCTGAAAGGATGTGGCTAGTTTGGTGTGTGTGACCAACTATAAACATTTAATGCTGCCTCTTGATTTACTGCATTAGCAGTACTGAATGAATCAGCTTACCTTATAACATGGGCAGCAAGAAATCTGTGAGTTGATTGGTAGAAGGACACCACCTGACTATTCGTTAATCTCTGTTATCCGCACAGCAATTGGAGAAGGAGTCTGAG
The DNA here is from genome assembly GCA_016271365.2 of Neoceratodus forsteri. NCBI lineage: Eukaryota > Metazoa > Chordata > Ceratodontiformes > Ceratodontidae > Neoceratodus > Neoceratodus forsteri. The sequence continues at coordinate 98,874,467 of CM057452.1, read as the reverse complement.
GGAACAGATCAAGAAGCACCCTGATCTTGTTTTTGTCCCCCAAACACACTTTGGAAGGCAGCCATTAATCCATCCCTTAGCAAGACAGCTATCCTCACACTGTCTCGGTGTTATAGGTCACAAAATCATTGCTGGCCAGAACAGATTTCTTGCTGCTCATATTATAAGGTCACAGGAAATAAATGTCTGCAGCAATTTAAGTGAGCAATGTCCAGCAGCAGAAGTGATCAGTACCCCTTGGCAGGCTGTGGCTCCCCACCCACCCGCCTGCCCTGCAGACCTCCTGGGAGCCAGTGCCAAGTGTAACCCAGCTGTGCATTCATTCAAAGTGTCAGCCTGCCAGTCATCAACTGTCGCCCTCCAGATTATTGTCCTGGTGTCAGGGTGCGGGTCACTAAGTGTCAGCTGGGCGATCAGTATTCTGAGTGTATCTCTCTCTCTCTTTCACTCTGTCCATATAGAAGCCAGCTGAAAAAGTCTCAGTTCTTCGCACTGTGCAGTCCAGGGGGAGAGAGAGAGGGACACCAGGACAGAGAAAGCTTGTGAATAACAGGTACTGCAGGCTTCAGTTTCTGTTGTGAGAGACAGAAAATGGGGCTGTGCTGTGCACACTGCTTCAGTAAATGTGCATTCCCCATCCGTGGTTTCAGTGTGTGTCTCTCTCTCTGTGTCAGCTGTGCCATTGCGGTTTGTCTGCCTGCCATGTTCGTTGCTGCCTCGTTGCTGTGTCCTCTGTCCTTGTTCTGCCATCCAGTATCATTTTTGGGTACAAAAAAACAGCGTTCTGTATATTTTTTTATTGTTTAAACATAACCCATGTTATAAGCGTAATAACCCACTCCAGGGTGTTTGGTTATTGGGGATTAATCAAAACCTCAGGAGCTGTGAGGACACTCGGCCTGTGACCTCATGCCTCATTATGCACCCAGGGTGTTGATTAATCCCTCATAACCACATACCCTGGAGTTGGTTATTGCTTACTTATTCATTTTTATTTGATAAAACATTGCAGGTTTTGTTTAAACCTGTATTACCACTTGATGTGTGTAAACGTAATCTAGAGACATGTCAAATAATTGGTGATCACAGAAGCTGAGTTGCTCATGAATGTCTGTTGGCTTCTCAGGTTATATCCTGGTGGATGTCTATTACAACTGACATCGTGATTTTTAGCTATAATTAATATAAAATCCTATTTTCACTGTCACACCTCCTTATATAATATTCATTCACTTATGTTTTATATGCATTGGTAGTCTAGCAGCACAATCATGTAAATAAAATCAACAAACAGAATGATTTGACTGGTTGAGCATAGTTGACAAAGTTATAATCCACATAGCGCAAGACATTTGTATTACTCTCTAAAGCCAGTGTCCCAACCCTCGTTGAAAGTTCTTGCAGCAAGCATGTTTCTGATCACTGCTGGCTGTAACCTATTTTCTGCAGCAGGCATGTGCCTGTTCACCGATGACTGTAACCTATTTACTGCAGCAGGCATATTTCAGTTCACTGTGGACTGTAACCTATGTCACCTTTTTGCTCCCTCAGTCAGCCTAGTTACAACTAAGTGTCCCATTTCCAGAGTAAACTAACAAAGCAATGAAGACATGCTGAATTACTATATGATTTTTTTAGTCTTATCATTCAGCAGTTGTGGGACTCAAACCCACAGCACTGAGAACCTAACAAATTAATTGAGTGATTTATTTCTCATTAGAATGGCTTGTGACCATGTATTGGTTGGCTTTGTGTCTCAGTTCTACCTTTAACAGTTTTTAAGTTGCATTATCACCCAGTTGTAGTACACAAAATTGCTCGCTGGTGTGGAGCTCAGCACCAAGGTTAGGATAGCTATTGTCTGATGGCAGGATGCTGTTTTGAAAGAGAAAAACATAATTGACCCACTGACAAGGGAAATGGTTTCACATTGAGCATGTCATCCCCTACTCTGATTTAGCACCTATTGTTATTTCAGCAGTGCAGCGAATAAACTTTTCTAACCATCATCCTCACTTTCGTTTACATACTGTATATGTCATACACAATTGTTTTGCATTACACAAAGAAGCAATGCACATACGTGACATGGAAATGAAGGTGCTGTCTTCCTTTGGACTATCCAGTCATGATCCTCTTCCCATGTATTACATGTCTATTTGCCATGTGTCCACCCCCCCCCAATCTACACTCATTTATATTTTGTTTTTAATTTTTTTTTTGATTTTTCAATTGTTGATCCTGTGCCTGCCATCCATCACCCCACCCCACCCCACCACAAGCATCTGATTCAAGGCACATTCTCCTTTTGAACAGGCAATTGGAATTTAATGTAGTTGTTGTTCAAACTTTTTTTTATTGGATTCAGTGAGCAGTACCTTTATTTTATTTATACTTTTTATTAGGGCTGGGACAACCTGGTGAAGTTCTGACCCTTATTAAATAAGAATTGGAACACGGTGAAGTTCTGATTTGTTCTGATCAGTTCTGATTTATTGTCAAATATTTGAAAAAATGCATAAAAGGGGCCCAAACCGGTCACATTTGGCACAGAGACCCAAAGGAAATAATTTAATGGATTATTTGTATAAAAGTTAATGTAAAACTGCTAAATAAAAAAAAGCAATCACTCACTACTAGCCCCTTCATGATTGGCCTATAATGATGGGGTGGCATATTCTTCTTGGTCCATGACATGAGTGTGCTGGTAGAGACAAAGCGAGATAGAGTGAGACAGAGGGAGACGGAGAGAGATGGACAGAGACGGAGACACAGAGAGACACTCAGAGACAGATGCAAATACCTGTATCATAGCACCACCAAGCACTGCAGCCACTGCCAGGCAGCTAAGATTTTTTTTTTATTAATGGTGCTGTGTGGCTATTATTTTGAAGGATGTTCCAGTCAGAGCCAAACAAGCCAAATAAATGGATATGAATGACCAAATGAGCAGCACTAAGAGAGCCCACCCACCCTACCCTTGTGAATGATGCAACTGCTTCACATGCCCCAGTGTACTGTGGTATATAATACACTACCTGGTCCAAGAGGTGACAATGTCTTCTACTACTATGACTACTTCCACTGAATCTGATCAACATGCTGAATCCTTAAAGAAGAAAAAAGAAAGACATAGTAATCACCACTACTCAGGCAGGCAGCCAGTCACACATCACATCGGTCAACTGCAGTGCAGTCATAAAAAAGTTTGCCACTGCCACTGAAGACCTGATGACACACAACACAATTACATCCTTCCTAGTTCCACAATTGCTGCCAGCCACTGCCAAATAATTTAAGTATCAAAAATAAAATATACTAATATAATCTCAGCCCAGATACTGTGAAATGTAACCAGGGCAGCATACATCACACACACAAACAATAAAGAAATGATATGAATTTTCAATTTAGTAACATTTTGTTCTGTGAAGTATTCACAGCCAGATATGGGGGACATGAGAAATATACAAAGGGTGGGATATTCAGACTGCACCAGGCTGTGGCGCAAGCCTGGGTGCAGCGCAACTGAGATGTGCTGGGAGCGCTGACGGGTGATATTCAGCGGTGCTGTGCCATGGTTCAGCACCATTGAATATCGCTCTGTAACCACCACATTGTGCATGGCACAGTGGCACTGCACCAGCGCAAGTGGCCAGAGAGGGGCAGGGGGAAGCGCTAGCACAAGTGCCATTGCGCTAGGCACATTGACCGCAATATTCAAAGGTGCACATGCAAATGGGGCCATAATGCATGCAAGGCACAAATGGGGCCATTTGCAGGTCATTATGGCCCCATTTGCATGCAGGTACACCCATCCCCGGTGACTTGCACCTGGCACCCTGCCAGGCTACAGCCACTGGGGACTGACGCCCCCTTCTCACGTGGCAAAGTGCCCCACTGCCCGATCGTGAGCAGAAGTATACAAATGATAACCTCCCATATCCCTGGTGGTCCAGTGGACCGCTCACAGCCCGATCGTGGCAGAAGTTTAAAGATAATATCCTCCTATATCCCTGGTGGTCCAGTGGACCGCTCACAGCCCGATTGTGGGCAGAAGTCTAAAAAGTTTAGAACTCACCCTGGTGGTCCAGCGGTACCCCCTCCCACCCTCCACTGGGCCCCCACCCCTCCCCCGGTTAGTGGTGGGCGGCAGCTCCCACCATAAGCCATTCACATATCTGGACTGTGTAGTACAGTATTCTGTGGACCAATGGGCATACAGCTGTACTGTACATAGTCAGTGGCGGGTGGGCAGGCAGCTCTGCGGTGGGAGCTGCCACCGCTGCTGACTGGGGAGCGGGCGTGGCGCTCAATGGGAGGCTGGGAGGGGGTACCACTGGACCACAAGAGGTGGGTTCTAATGTTTCTTAGACTTCTGCCCATTATCAGGCTGCGAGCTGTCCACTGGACCACCAGGGATATAGGAGGTTATTTTCTTTAGACTCATGCCCGCGATTGGGCTGTGAGCAGTCCACTGGACCACCAGGGATATAGGAGGTTATTTTCTGTATACTTATGCCCGCGATCGGGCATGGGGGGGGCGCTACCTGACATAGGGTGCCGCCTGAGCTCGAGTGGACACTCACAGCTTGGCAGCTGCCGTGTTGTGCCCTGCAATATGGCAGCTCACCTGTGGGTGGCTGGCTGTTGCTCCTTTATTTTTTGGAACAACTGTATGCGGTGCATGTAGGGGTTGCACCTACATGGGCTCTGCACATCCATGGCTGAATATCGGGATGTGCGGGGGTATGCATGGGCACGCCCCCCCCTACTTGTGCTGCATAGAATTACTGATGTGCCCCAGCACATTGGGATTTGTGCCATGCACTTTCCCCTTTTGAACATCGTGCCAGGGTGCATCAGTGGGTTGCGCTTGGTACAACTGTGTTGCGCCAAGCGCAACCCTTCTGAATATCCCACCCAAAGAGTATTCAGTTTCTGGGTTTCAGGCATCTGCTAAGCCATGCACTGTACGAAAATTAAAACAGTACAGTCAGGATCAGTTGCTGAGGGCAAAAATAAATGAAAAGTAGTAGTATTAAGGACTGGAGTAAGGACAAAAAGTGATAACTAGTAGTCGTGACTCATGAGGACAAAAAAATGATAGTAGTAGTAGTAGTAGTAGTAGACAGTAGTACCCTACCTTCCATATCAAATAGTGGTATCAGGTACCACCAAGTAAGTTTGTGACATGAAATGCAGTTACTTGCTGTATTTGGACTCTGAACCCACTGATGTGATTATTTTTTTTTCTATTCTGTGCTGCTCATGTAATCATTCAATTAATAGTGGCCTGGCCTAGTCATTCCTGACCTGACTTGTTGCAATTAATGGCTACCTCATGTAGTAGACACTATTCAAAAAAGATTTTCACCACAGGCACACATTCTTGAAAGGCGCTTTATGGATAGGGCCTGCTCACAGCAGTCAGTGTCTGCTTTATTCAGGTACCATATTTGAAATTAAAGTGAGGAATGTTGACTTTGAGAAATGTGAGGCACTCAGCATTTTCTGGTGTCAAACAGGAACACGTGTCAGGAATGACTTTACCAGCTGAACTAAACAATCGTTCTGAACACACGCTAGTTTGAGGAGATCAATTCACGTACATCATTGCAATGTTTACTAAAGCAGGCCACATATTTTGTTTGGATTTTCACTATTGCAAAGGATCAGCATTCCAGCTGATATTGAGCTCTGCTAGGTACATTTCAACAATAGTCTGTGCTGAGGTTGTGTTAGAAGAGGCAGATGAAGAAGATGTTAAAATTACATCTTCTCCGTGACTCCAGAGACATGAAGCTGAACCAAGTGACTGTGGGACAGTGCTAAGCTTGGTTGGTGGTGAAGAAGAAGATTTGACTGCAGTGGCTGAGGAGGAAGAGGGAGAAAATGCTACAACAGTAGAGGATGGGCCACCTGATGCTGTGCTGTGTCATGAAGAAGATTCTGAGTGTGGTGGTGCTGTTATACTCTGTTCGATGACAGCACGCACCTCACCAATTATTTCTTTTTTTATCTCAAAACAAGTGCCATCATCACTCAATAGTTGCTTCAATTAGTATCTTGAGTCCAAGACTGTTGCTATAATGTAGTACTCAGAATAAAGCATTTTACATAGTGTGTCATCTTCTTCAGCTTTTTTGATCATACTGTATATCTTGTTAGATTTTGTTGTATTCTGGGGGGCAACCTGCATGTGTCCGCAGCACCACTGGCAGGCTATGTGATTATGGAACTGTCTTGCTTCTATAACTTTTCCCTAATCAGATTCAATCTGAATTTTAAAATTTGTATTAAGGGTATTACCTGGATGAGAGTTGCTGTGTTTGCACTAACCTCCCTAGTGATTTCCTCAAATGGCTGGAGCAGGAAAGTTAGAAACTCCAACTTGGCCCACTGTGGTGGAGTAATATAGACATCTGCATCACCAATTTTATTTTCTAAGGTGTACTGCCTGACACCTTTCTTTTGTTCCACCAGCCTTTGGAACATATGAAAGGTTGAATTCCATCAAGTAGAAATGTCTTGAATCAGTCTGTGCAAAGGTAAACTGTGCTCCTGCAGTATTTTTTCAAACAAGTGACGGGCTTTGCTTGAGTGACTGAAATGCATGCCTATTCTTTTAGCAGTGCTAATAAGAACCTTAATATCCCTGTTGTCATCAAGAAAACCATGAACTATTAAATTTAAGCAATACACAAAGCAGCGGATGTGAACAAAGCCCCCCTCCTCCAAGGCCTTCCTTATGTTGGGCCCATTATCTGCAACTATAAAGCCAACTGACAGTCCCTGTGAAGTGAGCCATTGCTGTATTGGTTTTTGGAGCTCTTCATTGATGTTGTATGAGGTATGTTCAGATGGAAAATAAAACATTCTTAGAACAGCAAACTGCGCTGCTTTATTGTTCCCAGTCCCACGTGAATTATCAAAACATGTCCAATGTGCCATGATATACATGGAGATTCAGGCTGAAAGCTTGTCCAGATATTTGTTGTGAGATACATCACCCTTCCAACAGTATTGCACAAGATGTGTCTTAATTTTCACATATGACATTGTAAAGATCTGGAATCCCTGTTGCCGAAAGATATTTCTGCAATGGTATACTATATCGAGGTTTGAGGTACTCAAGCAGCCGCCTGAATCCTATATGTTCAACCACATTATATGGAAGTACATCAACACAGCTATCATTTCTGAATTTTTTTTGGTTATTGTAACAGCAACAGGGTGAGTTGAGGCATATTTGCCTTTATGCTCATATGTTTCTGAGATGGTAAGCTGTCCCCTTGAAGGAGGTGGGCTTTTCAACACATGGTCACTTTCAGTAAGATTCGGAGGAGTCCTTCGGAAGGCAGGAAGTGGTGGTGGAGGTGTTTCAGTAGTGCTGCAGGGGCTGCCACTGCTTTCATCTATGTGAGTTACCCCTGAGTGTAGTGAGCTATCATTGCCACTTTCTCTTCGAGACTCACAACTGGACTTCTCAGTAATGTTATGACATCTGCCTAGGTGCATTTTCAGTGCTGAGGATCCCAATGTTCCTTTCTTTTTACCCCTGCTGATTGGCTAGTTACAAATAGTGCATGTTGCTACCAACTCAATGGAAGCACTAATAAAGAAGTATGACCAAACAAAAGATTATATTTTTTTTGGTTTTTTTCCCAGGAAGGCATGGCACCGTGGTCACTTTTTAGGGCCCCAGATTTTCTTGGGCCTGTTAGTCTTGTGGTTTATTCGCACTGCCCCCCTCCACAACCAAAACATTTCTGCCTGATTCTTTCTCATCTGCAATTTCCATCCCCTTCAGTAAACCTTGTGCTGCCTGATCATTCTTTTCATCTTTATTATTAACTTTGTCAGGTCAATCTCAGAAAAATCAGATGAGTGACTGGCAGTAGCATAGTATGCAATTGTTCCATACTGTTGGGTGCCTCTGTGGGTGGTACCAGCCACACCTTTAGTTTTTATTAACTGCATAACTTTTTTTTTTACTTGGGACTGATGATGATTCGAGACATTCACCTCTTTTGGATTCAAGCATTCACTTAGAAGACGAAACCTTAGACATGAATAAAATCACTTTTTGGGGTTTGATTTTGTTTTCCATTTTCAGGCTGATTGCTGTCTTTTGCAGTGCCATTGCCTACCAGAGAAATAGCGGTGCACCACTTCGGGTCGACACCCCGATGGCGAAACACGAATAAAGACCATTACAGCGACATCACTGTAATGGTCCTTTCATGCTTAAACTTTCTGCCAAGTTTTTCCCCCTCCCCAGGCCAACTATGATCTGGAGTTTATAATCCTAAGTCAGGGTGTGTGTGTGGGGGGGCAGAGCCCCCCACATGGGGGGTGTGGGGTTGCAGCCCCACACAGAAAACACTTGCTGAATTGGCGGCACAATACCTGCGTCGGTACTGTGCCGTCACTGTGTGGGAGGTAGGCATTTTCACTGTCGACCTCCCTTGGTACTTCCGAGAAATAGAATATGCCTCATCAACACTTTGATCCATTTTTTATTAGTATTCTAACCTGTAACAAAAGATCCCTCTAACTAATGTGATGTCCTTCTGATGACTCCCACCCACAGGCCAGGGTGAAATTTACTGTCATGACTCCTGACTGTACATAGCAATCCAAAAGCACAGCAGTCCACCATCACTTCCTTCCAAGATTACTGGACAGACTCCTACAGTGCAGGTAGTTATTAAGTGACCAAACTCAGGAACTGTTAAGTTTGCTTCAGAATTTGAACTGGAGATGCAGACACGTCTGGTGTATAGCCCCACGCAGCACAGTCCCACACTGGGTTTGGTTAATGCTTATACATAATGTAATGTGATATACTATAAATAAATAATAATAAGAAGAAATAATTAAGCAATAAGACATGACCAGGGGTTATGTTAATGGTCTGTTAACCACCTTCTAGGGTGTACTGTGGCACGAGGTGTAGCCGCGTACCACATGCCCCTAGAGGGTGATTAACTGACCATTAACATAATCCCTGGGAGTGCCTTATTGCTATTATAATGCAAAATTTTTTTTAAACAGTGTTAAACCTTGTTCAGCAAATGGCTAAGCTCTACATGTATGTTAATAAAAGATTAACATAAGGCTGTTAGAATGTTTGCAGCCAATCAGAAAGCTCCATTTCTCAGACCCTTTTTATAATGAGGAATGAGCGATGATGATGATGATGACACGTGTGTACAGTACTTGTACTTTACTTGTGTTGCACTGTAAACAGCCTGCTACAAGTCACAAAGCCAGATTATCCCCTGGGCCACCCACAGCCAGTAGCACAGGTGCATCAACTTGTATGTTGTTTGTCTGAACAGTATTTTTTTTTAATGCATGAAATCATGAATGAACATTAACAAGTGATCGTGATTCATGATTGGATGGCACAAGTCAACGATTTATTTTGCCACCCTGCCACCCTTGCCCTGTACACACAGCCATACTGAAGCCAGGAAAAAAAAATATTTTGGATTTCTGGGACTGTTACATTTATTGTGGGCCCCCCTGCAGTCTCTCTTTCTTTCCCCTCTGGACATCACAAGTCATAGATTTATTTTGCCACCCTGCTGTCCTTGCCCTATATACACAGCTACACTGAAGCCAGGAAAAACATTTTATTTTGGATTTCTGGGACTGTTACATTTCTTGTGCCCCCCCAGCAGTCTCTCTTTCTACCCTTTGGGCAACACAAGTGAAAGATATATTTACCACCCTGCTGCCCTTGCCCTGTACACACAGCTGCACTGAAGCCAGGAATAAAAAATATTTGGGATTTTTGGGACTATTACATTCATTGTGGGGCCCCCTGCAGTCTCTCTCTCTCTCTCTCTCTCTCTCCCCTCTGGATGGCACAAGTCAAAGATTTATTTTGCCACCCTGCTGCCCTTGCCATGTACACACTGCCACACTAAAGCCAGGAAAAAAAATATTTGGGATTTTTGGGACTGTTACATTCATTGTGGGGGGCCCCCTGCAGTCTCTCTCTCTCTCTCTCTCTCTCTCCCCCCCGGATGGCACAAGTCAAAGATTTATTTTGCCACCCTGCTGCCCTTGCCCTGTACACACAGCCACACTAAAGCCAGGAAAAAAATATTTTGGGATTTTGGGACTGTTACATTCATTGTGGGGCCCCCTGCAGTCTCTCTCTCTCTCTCTCTCTCTCTCTCCCCTCTCTGGATGGCACAAGTCAAAGATTTATTTTGCCACCCTGCTGCCCTTGCCCTGTACACACAACCACACTGAAGCCAGGAAAAAAATGTATTTGGGATTTCTGGGACTGTTACATTTATCATGGGCTACCCTGCAGTCTGTCTCTCCCCCCTCTGGAGGTTACAAGTCAAAGATTTCTTTTGCCACCCTGCTGCCATTGCCCTGTACACACAGCCACCATGATGCCATGAAAAGGAATTTTATTTGGGATTTCTGGGACTGTTACATTTATCTTTAGCCCCTTGCAGTCTCTCTCTCCCCTCCCCTCTGGACAAGATCATGAATGAATGTTAAAAAGTGACTGTGATTCATTATTGGATGGCACAAGTCAAAGATTGATTTTGCCAACCTGCTGCCCTTGCCCTGTATACACAGCCACATTGAAGCCAAGAAAAAAAGTTTGGGATTTTATGTAATTGTAAAATTTCTCTTGGATCCCTGGAGGAGGAATGGCACAAGTCAAAGATTTGCAGGCCTGCCCATTCTCATATACACAGTCAGCTGTACTGTTTGAGGCCAAGAAAAGAAAAACAAAACTTTCATTTGGGATTTTCTGCAACTGTAAAATCTCTCTTGGGCCCTCAGTAGTCTCTCCCTCTTTCCTCTGGATCTGGAATGGCACAAGTCAAAGATGTTGCCTGCCTGCCCTGTCTCATGCAAAGAGCTACACTGAATGAGTCCAAGAAAAGAAAAAAAAACTTTCATTTGGGTTTTTCTGTAATTGTAAAATTTCTCTTGGACCTCCAGTAGCCTCTTCCTCTCTCCTCTGGATCTTCTGCAATGGCACAAGTCAAAGCTTTTTCCAGCCTACCCTAGCTTATGTACATACAGTCACACTGCCACACTGCCTGCCTTTTGCATGCCCCACCAGCAGCCACCCAGGCCACCACTATCTCCCCAGTCCCTCTGGATTTCTCCTTTCTCCAGTCCTGCCAAGTCCTGACTCCTGACCCACAGTCACCCTCCCCTGATGATCGGTTTCTCTCCCCCTACCGAGGTTGTCCTGCTCCTCTGACCATCCTCCTCTCTCGTCTGGGCCACATTGCACACTCAGCACAGTTATATACCATGAGTGCATCACGAAGCCATCTGTTGCCTGATTTGATGTTGCCAGCCGCTGTACTTGGAGTGAGCATGCTGACGGCATCCACATGGCAAAAGTAAACAAAATGGCAAAAATGGCATTTCCACAGACCCAGAACCAGACTTCCGTGGCAAAGTCCATATTTATCTGGTTCCATGGATTGTGGGTTCAATCCAGAGGTCCAGATCTCCCATGGAACAGTCTGCCCAGCCCTAGTTTTTGTGTTCAACGTGTGCGCAAGTGAACATGTTGGTATGAGAATGCCCTTTGAGGGGTGTAACACTGTCCACCCAATGCAGAGTAGCATAGCAGGGGTGGGACAGTGACAGACCAGTCAGCACTCAGGCTAATTATGACAGACTTTTGGCTGCTGGGCAGGGATGGTCACTAACTTCAAAAGAAGTTGCTGTCCCTTTGATCCGTGCAGCCCGGCAAGCCAGGCTGATCTGTCAGGACAGCCTGCGTTGTGTGTCGGCAACGAATGGGGTCCCATAGCCTGTGGGTCACTCAGCTGAGTGTGTTGACTGCCTCCCTTCTCCTGATGGTGCAGTTTTTCACCCTATAGCCAAAGCAGCTGTTTTGTGCTGTGAGAGCCCCCCCACACACAAAGTCGGGTCTTGTTGAGGGCCTTCTCGACAGGGAGATACAACACCGATCGAGCACTGTGTCTTTTGCATTGTTTCCCTCACTCTATCTCTGTCATGCTGTCTCATGGCAAACTGCAGCATATGTATAATGTTGATCTGCAGTGCCAACCCCTGTAATATTGCACCGTTTGTGGTAATTTTTCCTTCAGATTTTATTGCTCTTGGCAGTCGGTTATGTTTGTAAACAGTGCAACATGTGTCATCCATGAGACAAGAACAGAGAGACAGATGGAGAGAGGGACAGAGGGAAAGAGCGAGAGACAATGCATGTGCATTGTGGAGGGGGCATCCACTGTAACGGTAGTAGTCACTGTAGCACACAGTGTTATACACAAAAAATATCACAGATCATTTCAGTACTGTATGTGTGACATTTCTATGTGTATAACTGCACCTCAGCATGTGTTATTTGTGATGGACTATTTGGCAAGGTGACAGGATACAATACTGTGTTTGCTGTTTAAACAGCAAAAAACATCTTTCTGCATATTTTTTTTATTGTTTAAACATAACTCATATTATGAGCGCAATAATCCACTCCAGGGTATGCTGTTATTGGGGATTAATCAACACCCCGGATGCTGTGAGGACACTTGGCCTGCGGCCTCACAATGCACCCAGGATGTTGATTAATCCTCAACAACCGCACACCCTGGAGTGGGCTATTGCTTACTTATTCACTTCTGTTTGATAAAACATTGCAGTTTTTGTTTAAACTTACATTACCACTTGATGTGTGTAAACATAATCCAGAGACAAGTCAAATAATTGGTGGTCACAGAAGATGAGCTGCATGTCTGTTGGCTTCTCAGGTTATATCCCGGTGGAAGTCTATTACAACTGACATCATGATTTTTAGCTATAATGAATGTAAAACCCTATTTTCCCTGTCACACCTCCTTATTTAATATTCATTCACTTATGTCTTGGAATTTTGTTTTCTCATATTTTGTACTCACGGAAGCGATATGTGTGTGAGTGTGAGATAGATCGTTATAGTTGGGTCTGCTTTTGATAAGCATTATTAGTCATGCAGCATGATCACGTAAACAAAAGCAACGGACGGAATGATTTGACTGGTTGAGCATATTTGACGAAGTTATAATCCACATAGTGCAAGACGTTTTTATTACTCTCTAAAACCAGTGTCCCATTTCTCGTTGAAAGTTCCCGCAGCATGCATGTTTCTGATCACTGCTGGCTGTAACCTATTTTCTGCAGCATGCATCTGTCTGTTCACTGATGACTGTAACCTATTTATTGCAGCAGGCATATTTCGGTTCAGTGCTGACTGTAACCTATGTCACCTTTTTGCTCCCTCAGTCAGCCTAGTTACAACTAAGTGTCCCATTTCCAGAGTAAACTAACAAAGCAATGAAGACATGCTGAATTACTATATGATTTTTTTAGTCATCATTTGGCAGTTGTGGGAATCAAACCCACAGCATTGAGAACACATTAACTGAGTGATTTTTTTCTCATTAGATTGGCTTGTGACCGTGTATTGGTTGGCTTTGTGTCTCAGTTCTACCTTTAACAATTTTTTAAGTTGCTTTATAACCCTGTTGTAGTATACAAAATTGCTTGCTGGTGTGGAGCTCAGTGTCAAGGTTAGGATCACTGTTGTTTGATGGCATGATGCTGTTTTGAAAGAGAGTAACATATCTGACCCACTGATGAGGGAAATGGTTTCACATTGAGCATGTCGTCCCCTACTCTGATTTAACACCTATTGTTATTTCAGCAGTGCAGTGAATAAGCTTTTCCAACCATCATCCTCACTTTTGTTTACATACTGTATATGTCACACACAGCTGTTTTGCATTACAGAAAGAAACGATGCACATACATGGAAATGAAGGTGCTGTCTTCCTTTGGACTATCCGGTCGTGATCCTCTTCCCATGTATTGCACGTCTATTTGCCATGTGTCCACCCCCCTCCCTAAACTTACACTCACTTACATATTTTTTTAAATTTTTTTTTTATTTTTAAATTGTTGATCTGTGCCTGCCATCTATCACCCCCCTCCCCCCCCACTGCAAGCATCCAATGCAAGACATGTTCTCCTTTTTGAACAGGCAGTTGAAAAATAATGTAGTTGCTGTTCAAACTTTTTTATTGGAGTCAGTGAGCAGTAGCTTTATTTTATTTGTACTTTTTATGTTTGAAAAGGAACAGTTCTTCAGTGATCCTGTCTTCAGTTGTGTTCAGTATGCATCCAGTTTACTGTCAGACAGTGATAAATTTACGATATTTCCCTGTGTCTCCTTACAAGCGAGTTGCTCATGTGTCATTCTGTGCACTTATCTTTTTTTTGGGGGTAGTGGGAGATGATGCTTTATGTGTGGGGAAGATTCTAATCATTTTGTCCGCATAACTGCATCTACATGTAACTGACAGCATGTACCTGCCTGACAGATGAGTAGTTTGTTGCTTGTTCAGTCAATCCATTGGCTGTTTTTTGACATGCTGTTCAGTAACTTTGATAATTGGAACCAGTTTGATGCGCAGTAAAGCAATCATGTGTTCTATTGTATAAGGATTCCATATTGGTAGCGAGTATGGCATCTCATGCGTATGTCATCTTACTTGTAAACACTGGTATGCATTTATGCAGACATATTTGGTCTCAGTTTCACAACACTTCCACTAGACTGAATGTGCTAGGAAGTAACTACCCACTTGTCATATAGGTACCCACTCCTTGTCAATAATACATACACATCATTACCTTGCTAACATTATCAGAACGTTTGCACCAAACACAGTTGCTGTCAGCAACGGCTTTATGGTGTTATTTTTAATGACCCCGCCCTCCCGAAATATATCTAGCAAAAAAAAAAAATTATATATGGTGATGTCACACTTGGATATTTAGATTGCAAATCCCTATTAAGCAGAATTCTACAGGGGTTGCAACACTTCAATTTTAATCAGGCAGGAGCCTTAAGAGGGGAGGTGGGTGAACGATAAAGAAACCAGGAATGGGATGCTTGGGAAGCAGCCCAGCTCCTGACAGCTGTGACTGTCTGCTCCTTTTCCCCCCCATCCCCGTCCGGTAACATGGCAGCAATGCAAACCTCTGCCTTTTTTTTTTCATTTCTTTATTATGAATCTGGATAGCTCACAGCACAGCCAGGTTATTTCATACATAGAGGGGATACATTCAAATGTTTTTACTGTTAAGACTGAATACATAGTAAATGTAGTTTGTAATGACCTATAATCAATATTGGATCATGATTATTCTGTACAAAATTACTTCAAGCAACCATATGAGGGGGCAGCTGGGTCAAGCATATAGTTGGCATTTATACATGTACAAATTTCCAAAGGTGCTGTAGGAATACAGTCTAATAAAATTAATCCAGAATAATACCCTCCTCTATGGCTCTCAACCATGGTTCCCATGTTTCCCAAAAAAGCGGTGTTTTGCCCAAGGCACCCAGCTGCACCCTCTCCAGTCGCAGACAGTTTTTAACATTTTGTATCCATCTTGCTGCAGTCAGGGGTGAGGCAGACATCCACAGCTGTGCAATTGTTCTCCTAGCATTTATTAAGGTTATGGGCCATAGGAGGTTAATCCTTCCACACCCTGGATGGACAGGATCAGCCCCCAAAAGTAGCTGTAATGGGGATTTGGAAGCGGTGTATCACAAAACCTGGGACATAATATTATGCATAGAATGTCAAAAAGGTCCCACTTTGGGGCATGTAAGTGCCATATGGAGGACGTCAGCTTCATCAGCCGCATATTTGGGGCAAATGGACGGCCTATTATTGTCCAGTTCATGCAGCCAGCTAGGCATCACATATGCCTTGTGAAGGAAGTAGAGCTGGATCTGTTGCAGCTTATTGCTATGCGAACTCCCCCTAAGTCAATACCACAGCAGTGGCGAATTGTTAGATACAGGAAAAAGTCTCCTGCTGGTATGTCCCATGTGGTATATAATTGTGTAAAACTCTTTAATACTCCCTCTTCATACAATTGGTTGATTACAAGTAATCCCTTTTTCCTCCAGGCCCATAATCTCTGTACCATTCTGGCCGTGCACTCTCCTGCAAATTTCATGAATCTAAGGATACTCAGGTTAGGAGAGCTTCCCCCAACAAACCCCACTGTTTTATGAGCACTTAACTAAATGAGTTTAGTAATATTTGTGAAATGGGTTACACAGGCATGGTGCCCTGGAGTCTATCAGACTGCCAACTAACGTGTCATTATGGAGGTTTCCCTCCAACAAGTCCTCCTCTAATCCAGTCCATGGACACTCCAATATGGCATCCCCAGTAGGTACGAATAACAGCTGTGCCGCTCAGTAATACATTTTGAAGTTGGGTAAACCCACTCCCCCCATCTCTGGTCACCTATATAGTGTGGCACAGGATATTTTGGCATGTCCACCCCTCCAAATAAATTTATGGATTATCACATCTACCTGCTTAAAGTGTAGTTGTGGAATCTTAATGGGGAGGGTTTGATTAAAATATAGCAACCTGGGCAAAATGGACATTTTAACCACCCCCACCCTACCCAGCAATGAAATCGATAGCACATTCCACCTATCACAGTCCTCTGTTATCACTTGCACAGTCGATCTAAGGTTTATTTTGTACAACTCCCCTAGAGAAGCAGAGACTAATACCCCCAATTATTTTAGTTTCTGAACTAACTGAAGCCTCCCGAATTGAGCAATAAGCTGCACCCAATCCCTGGAGCCTATTGGTAATAGCTCACTCTTGGACCAATTAACTTTATATCCTGATATGGCACCAAATGCACTCATTAGCCTGTGGACCAGAAGCAAACCTTCATTAGGATTCTGTAAATATGATAACTGATCATCCGCATACATTGCAATTTTATGCTCCTTACCCCCTCCAGTGAACCCCTTAATCTCTTTATGTGCTCGAAGAGCAGCTCCCAGAGGCTCCAGGGATACAGCATAAAGCAAGGGAGACAAGAGGCATCCCTGGTGAGTTCCCCAACCAAGCTGAAAGGGACCTGTCAACTCCCTGGCTACCAGAACCTGAGCTAGAGGGCCCTGATATAACGTCCGCACCCATGCACAAAATGGAGGTCCCACTCCTATGCTCTCCAGGGTATAAAACAGGTACCCCCCACTCCACACAGTCAAAAGCCTTCTCAGCATCTAAGGCAACTACAGCAGCACAAAGAGATCTCTTAGGTCTAGCCCAATGGTATATTATGTTCAATGTCCGCCTAATGTTATGCTTGCCCAACCTTCCCTTAACAAAACTGGTTTTGTCCAGATGTATGATTCTGGGTAACACTATTTCTAACCTAGTCGCTAGGGCTTTAGCCAATATTTTATAGTCCGCTGTTAACAAAGAAATTGGTCTATAGGAGGAACATAAGGTTGGATCCTTACCCGGCTTAGGTAGCACAACTATAGTAGCTGACCATGTGGAGGGGGGCAACCTTCCCTCCTGTAACCCCTCAGTCAAGGCATCAAGGACTTGCCACCCCTCCTCCTAGTCTCGAATGATCCCATCCCCCAAAGCCTGGACCTCCCAACCTTCCACATCTGGCTTGTAAGACCAAATGAAGTTCTCCCATTACTAAAGTCCCTCAAAATGTCAGGAGCTATGGGACCTGATGGCATTCCCCCCTCATACTAAGGGAAGGGGCCCCTGCACTCGACAGGCCCCTCACCTGGCTCCTCAATCGATCCCTTATCACAGGTGCCATCCCGGAATAATGGAAACTGGCCCATGTAGTCCCTGTCTACAAGGGTGGTTCAAGGGAGACTACCAATAATTACAGGCCCATCTCCCTGCTATCTAGCCTTGGTAAGATTCAAGACAGACTAATTTACGGACAACTCCAGGACTACATAGAGCTCCACCATTTACTTGCCTCCTCCCAGCATGGTTTCAGAACCAATCATGGGACTGACACCGTGCTTATCAAGTTCTCCACTGATGTTCTCAGAGAACTGGACAAGGGATCCCCCACCGGGGCAGTCTTCATTGACCTTTCCAAGGCTTTTGACCTTGTAAACCACAACCTGCTCCTTACAAAACTGAGCCAGGTCAGGTTAGACAGCCACTCCCTATCGTGGTTCAACAGCTACCTCACAGGGAGGACACAGAGGGTAAAATGGAAAGACTCCCTGTCGGAGCCTCTCCCCCTAATGGATGGGGTGCCCCAAGGATCTATCCTTGGCCCCCTTCTCTTCTCTCTTTTCACAAATGATCTCAGTAAACACTGTGGGGGTAGCTCAGTGGTACAGCATGCGGATGACGTGGTCATATACCGCCCCTCCTTTAATCTGGGAGATCTCTGCTCCGGGCTACAGGAAGACCTGGGTTCCCTTGAGCAATGGCTTGTCACCAACAGAATGATCATTAACCCTAACAAGACCAAGGCCATGCTATTTGGCCCAAGAACCCTCAGCCAGGACAGAAGCCCACATCTCAGGCTGATGACCAAATCAGGAAAAAGACTTGAGGTGGTTGAATCGATAAAATACCTTGGCTTCACCCTGGATCAGTGCTTCTCCCTCAAGGATCATGTTGACCAGGTAACCAAAAATATTCATGCCAAACTCGGGACCTTGTATAGGCTGAAAGACCAGTTGATACCCACGGCCAGGGCCTCCATCACCACAAGTGTCCTCCTCCCTACCCTCTCCTATGAGGCCCCGGTGATACAGGGAGCTGCCAAACAAGAGATGAACAGATTACAAGTTCTCTATCACAAGGTGGCTCGCTTCACCACCCTATCCGGCTCCTGGGCTCACTACTGTGACACTCTGTCCCAACTAAAACTGGCCCTCCTGGGAGGCCCAGCTCCAATACCCCCTACTCTGCCACACTCACAAACTACTCAGCCCATCCCCTCCTCCCAGCCTCACTGGACTCATTGCCCAAAAGAGAAACCCTAGGCTCCTCAGAACAATGGACAGAACCCTCCTCACAGTGCCAAGGGTTAGAACCAAGGTGGGGAGTAAGTCGTTCGCCATCACAGCGCCCACCCTATGGAAATCCCTGCTCCCTGGTGTACAGGATGCTACCTCTACCCACACCTTCCGGCACAAGGCTGAAGGCTCATATGATGGTCACCTCCATATGCAACTGCTAAAGTGAGAGGCTCCTAAGTGGAAGCCCACCCCCTCCCTCATATGGAAATAGTGACTATCACTGCACCCCATCTATATAGCACTGCACCCCATCTGTAGAGCTTACCCAGGAAATGTTAACTGCTAAAAAGCTACTATGTCTTACCTCTTAAATGTAACTGCTGAAAAACTACTATGTATTATGTTCCTTGCTGTCTAGTGTAATATACCTGTGCTGTATGCTACCCCATGTATTATTCCATGTAATTCCGAGGGTCGCCCCTGAAAAAGGGACCTTCGGGGCCCAGCGGGCTTACCTGATTATCAAAATTTAATAAATAAATAATAATAAATATAAGGGTTCCAGCAGGAGTTCTTCAAATGACTTATAAAAATCTATTGGTGGGCCAGCAGGGCCAGGTGCTTTCCCATTCTTTAAAGTTTTTAAGGCTATCCTGATTTCTTATTTGGTTATAGGTGCATCCAGTTCCCCAGCCTTGGCTGCACTAATCTTGTTAAGAGGCACCTCATTAAAAAAAATATCATAGTCCTGCTGTGAGGGGCCACATTCAGAAAAGGACAAGGACTTCTAAAAATTCCCAAAGGTATTCCCTATTTCACTTGTACCCCGTACTGTGTGTCCTTGTTCATTCTGAATTTGGTTTACTGATTTAACAGATTCTTTTCTTTTTATTTGCCAGGCTAAATATTTCCCTGCTCTATCTCCATCGCAGTATTGCCCTGCATTTGAAAGAAGGATGGCTCTCTCCAGCTGCGCACTGGACAAGGTGTTATACCTCCATTTTAACTTCTGCAGGATCCCATACAAAGCAACTGTGGGGTTGCGCATATGTGCCTTCTCACAGGCTTCTATTTTAGATCTAAGAAATTCCAAGTCCCTAGTAGCTGTACGTTTTTCTTGCGATGCAAATGTAATAGTCTGCCCTCTCACATATGCTTTCAGAGCTTCCCAACGTGCACAGTGCGAGGCATCTCCTCTATGGTTAAAGTGCAAAAATTCCTGTACGTTCACTTTTAGGCATGCAACATAACCCTGATTTCTCATTAGTCTGGGATCCAGTCTCCATGCTTTAGATCCTAATGAGGATCCACTACCCTGGAGTGTAATAAAATGCAATGCATGATCTGAAATCATAATTGATTGATATCCCGCTTCTCCTAGCCTAACTACCAGAGTGCCAGACACCAGTATCCTATCTATACGAGCATAGGAATTATGTGCATGTGAATAGAAGCTATATTCATGCCCCAAGGAGTACATGTGCCGCCACCCATCACTCAGGTCAAAATCAGTTTGTAGTACCTCCAAAGCCCTGGTGTCATGTGATTTGGGAACAGGGGTCTTATTCGAGCGATCTAAAACTGTGTCTGTGACACAGTTATAACCACCTCCCAGTAGCCATGGGCCCTCCAAGCAGGACATATCCAGTGTGAGTTTTTGAAAAAATCCAGGGTTCTCCACATTAGGGGCATATATAGATCCTATTAGCATTATACCTTTACCTGGAATTTCAACCTTGGCTAATGCATATTGGCCAAATGGATCTGTCAATGTATCTTGGACCTGTATACGGGAGCCAGCAAAAATCCAAATGGAGGCTCCTCTGGCTTTTGCAGAAAAAGTTGATGATACCCAAGTGCCCCCCATAAATGCAGCAGTTTTCTGCGATTCAGTACTTGAGAAATTAGTTTCCTGCAATAGAACAATCATATCCCTGTTTCTACGTACTTCAGCCATGACCCTTTTATGCTTTATAATAGATTTAAGGCCATTAATATTCCAGGACAGACATTTGACATCATCCCACATCATGAAACAACTTTTTAGTATGTATTTTGAATCTAGCATGTACCATATAAGCATCCACACTCTTTTCTCCCAATAACCCAGCTCCCTCCCTTCCTTTCTCCCACCATTATCTTATCTAATAACCCCCATAGCAAAACCCAATAGTAGAACCAGGCCAAAAAAGCCAGTCTCAACACCCTATATAGGAACACCTGTTCAGTGTCTACCACAGCCAGCATGTTAAGATGGAACCAAACCGGTGTCCTCACTTCTCTCACAAGTATAAGGCGCATATTGTGTCCAGCTCCAATGGTCCAATATAACCCTCCCACCTCTTACCCAAATAGTCCAACCCCCTTCTCCCTCACTTCTAACTATTCCTTGGCTCAGTTCAACAGGAACTGAATCATCCCCCTCCCCCTGTGAGATGAACCCGTCAGTAATCCCACTACAAACAATAGACAGTATAATAAACTTCTGCCCCTAATGCTAGCCATAAAATTGTGGGAGGGGGTGACGGCCCACAGGCAATATAAAAAGAAAGAAAAAAAATACTGGTCAGCTGCATAGCCCATAACCAGAACATTCACATATCATAAAAGAAGACATAAGACTGTGGTATCAAAACATGAGGAGACTTCTAAGACAATAACAGTGCTCCTTAACAATAAAAGTAGGTAATTGGGGCTAAAACTGACTGGAGGTTCCAATTTGCCCTTTCACCAAACCCCCGTTCAAACCTTATCAAAATTAAAGTTCAGTAAAGAATCATACATTCTAACAGTTCTCTTTGTAGTAACAGAAAGTTTGGGACTGGGTGCAGGCCCATAGATAGTGTATTCACCATGCTATTTACTGCCAATAGTGAGGGTCCACCCAGAGCCCTTTCCCTTCGAATCAAGAAAGCAAACTGTTCCTTTCCACCTCCACCCCAAAAGGGGGGGAGGGGAAGAATCCACAATGATCAATAATATACAGTGGTCCAAGAAAAGTCTCCGACCAAAAGAAAAACCGCCAGCTGGTACCCGGGTCCCTAGACTCGGTCGGGGGTATGTAGCACCACATATTTCCCAGGAAATAAAATATCAAAGTTCCACCGACTAGTCCTCACCTCATAGCAGCCAGCAGCATAGTTCCCTTGAGGAGGAAATAAGAGACTCAGGTCGATCAGCATGACACTCACCAAGTGAGATATAGCAAACTTAATCTGTTACCTACTTTAACAACATTTACACAGGTGAAAATACTACACACCTCATTCTGCATTAGGCTGTGGTCTGACCCTCCTGATCTCCTCCTCCTCAAACCATCCTTCTGCTGCTATATGGCAAGTAAAGAATCGATGGCCTTGACCAGGACTGTCCACTCGGAGCCGTGCAAGACAAGCCAAAGAAAACTTCCATCCCAGACTGTACAATTTACTCTTGATCGGATTGAATTTCTGTCACTTCGATTGCAACTCCCGACTGTAATCTTGGTATATATGCACAGTAGTATTACTCATTTTTATAGGGCCCGTCTCTCTTGCTTTTTGCAGAATAGTCTCCTTATCCCGAAACCTTAGATATTTAAATAAGGCAGTGATGAGCACAATCTCCTGGATTTGGCGAAGGGCCTACTCGGTGGGCTCTCTCAATTTCAAAGCCTTCAGCTTCCTCTCCAAGGCCCAGGTTCTTAACAATCCACCTATGTATTTCCACATTAGGATTTCTCCCCTCTGTCCCCTCAGGAAGGCCAATGATCCGAATGTTGGATCTGCGGGAGCAATTCTCCTGATCATCAAGTCGTTCCTTCAGGTCTGCAATCGTGGAGAGTAAACCATTTCTTTTTGCTGAAGCCCCCATGTATGTATCCTCCAGGTCATTAACTCTCCACTCCAATTCACATATTTGGGAAGTGTGTGTAGTAGTCGTTTCTGTTAAACTGGTGACCACCGATTGTAAGTGAGTGAGTGAACTGAGTATTCAGATTATGAAATCCTGCTTTCATATCACTCCACATTTGAGCCAATGTTTCAGGAATCCCAGCCAAGGTCTTAGTTAGCTCCAGCTCCGTACCCATATTTTGTGCACCGTCTCCATACTCAGCAGGCGACGAAGGCCCAGAGTGGCATAGATCACTGTCACTTCTTTTAACCGGCTTGTTGGCTCCAAATGGCAGTTTGTCCTGTTTGTTTTTGGATTTCCTGGTTGCCATCAGAGTGAAGGATCTGTCTATTGTCTGCAAGATCATTCAAAAGCAATTATAAAGCTGAGATTCTTGAAGTAGGAGCCATCACCCAAGGGAACTGTGTTAACAAGCGTCCTCCATGCTTGCCTGCTAGCCACCCCCCTGCCTATTTTCTTGCACAGCTCCCTCCCAATAATACGTGTTATGGTCAGTCTTATAAATACTGTAGCTGGAGAAAAAAAATCAACTTCTGACTTTTGACCTCTATAAGAGCTGACACTTTGAAAACTGTAGAGCTGTGGACAAAAATATGTCCAAGATAAGTACTGTGAAAAGCAGTCAGCCGTAAATGTACTGCCCTGCCTGCCAAAAAAGGCAGCGCCAAGCCTCATGGCCTTTTTTTTTTAATTTTTTGCTGAAACGTAATACATTCCTAATGATTACATCCTTTGTCAACCTATTATCAGTTGTATTTCAGATTGATTAGCTATTGTAAAAAGTCTAAAAAATTCCTTTTTGACTGATCAGGTTTGCATTAGTTTAATTACTGTTTTTTGTACTGCTTCTTATTTCATAGAAAAAACACATCATTCAAGAATACATGCATTTTGCCAATGATGTTACTGAAACAGACTCGTTTGTTTCCAAAATATAACTCAGAAGCTGTATTGCACCAACAGTCTTCTGCAGTTTGTATATTATCTTGTTAGTTTTATTTTTTTTCTAACCACATTATAACCAAAAAATGTGCTGATCAATAGATTATTGATTTCAACAAGGTCTTTATAAAATAGTGTTAGACCTCTACCTAAACCATGCAATGTTTGTTAACCAGTCAATGGTCAATGTGTAATGCCAGCATTTTGATAGATTTAGCAAATATAGAATATAGGAAATATTATTGAGTTACAAAACTCCAGACTATTACATTACTGTGCTGTCTAGCGCCTATATGTCTGACTATGACAATGTTGGTCATTTGACAGCGGAGGTGCTCACTATGGACTGGTCATTCAGCAACAGTTACAGAATTTTATTTTTATTTTTCTCCACTGGCAGCAACTACCATCTCAATGTCCATAATAATCTGTAATATGAAAACATTCATCTGTTCTTGCTCTGTATTTTTGAATTTTTCAGTCTGAAGTAAAAAAAAAAGCAAGCCTTTGTCAATGCCGAATGTTGTCCTGCTGGCATTGGCATTGGTAGTGCAGGAGTTAGAGATGTATAATAGTAATGGCAGTGAAGTATTGAATTGAAGTCAACCCCACTCCACCCCACCCTGCAGAGACTGACAGGCATTGGGGTGTGCCTTTGGGACGTCAGCTATAACGGTTATGCCATTTTACCTCACCCTACCCTGTAGAAACTGACAAGTGTTGTGGTGTGCTTTGGGGTCTTTGGGCCTTATACTTACCCCATTCCATAAGGAAATACACTGAGATGGGTGCAGTATAAGAGAATGGGGTGAACTTTAAGGCCAAACACTCCAGGGCACACCTCGATGCCTGTCACTGGCTGTAGGGTGGGGTGGAGGTGGAATAGCATGAGCATTACAGCCAGTGATCCCAAGTCACACCCCTGACACCTGGCAGTCTTTACAGGGTGGGGTGTTACAGTTGGAAACTCTGACATCATAGGCGTTTGTTGGTATTTTCACTCCAAATTTTCAACATAGGCTTTTTGTGACCCCACCTAATGAAGAGCGGCACAATCAGTTTGTTAGCTGAAAGGTGGTTTTGCACAGCAGCTACGCCATTTGGTGACACAGGGACGAAAACACATTTTGGGCAGGATGTGAAAAATTACAACTGTATTGTTCATTGGTGAAGTCATGAGCATGCATAGAAGCTGTGCAACACATGTCTGTAACCCAATTATTTTTGGGATTTTTTTAGCCACATTTTCAGCATAGGATTTTGGGACCTCCTCTCATGAACAGTGGTGCTGTGATTTTGTTAATCTGTCCCAAAAGTTGATTTCCCACAGTGACCATGCCATTGTGTGCCACAGGTGCGGAAACACATTTTGGGCAGGTTGTGAAAAATGACAGCTGTACTGTTCATAAGGATGTGTGAAAAAATGCCAGTGTTGAAAATCTGGCAGGCAAATATTGCAAATTTGTGAAGTTACAAGGGTGCATGGAAACTGCACAATGCACACTTGTACCACAGTCATTTTATAGACTTTCATCACCAAATTTTCAACATAGGCATTTTAGGACCTCTGTTCATGAACTGTGTCACCGTCATATTCTCAAACTGTCCTGAAAACTGATTTCGCACAGCGACTGCGCAATTCTGTGCCAGATGTGCGAAAACACTTTTCAGCCAGGATATGTAAAATGACAGCTGCACTGTTCATATGGAGGTGTGGAAAAATGCCAATTTTGAAAAGCTGGAGTGAAAATATTACAAATTCACAAAGTTACGAGCGTGCATGGAAACTGCCACACACACTTTTGTAAAACATTCATTGTTTTTTATATTTCACCAAATTTGCAACATAGGCTTTTTGAGAGCCCCCCTCATGAACAGTGGCAATGCCATTTTGTTAATCAGTCCAGAAAGGTGATTCTGTGCAGTGACTGCAAAATCACCTTTTGGGACCGAATAATGCCATGACAGTGACTGAATTCATGAGGAGGTGTCCCAATAACCCCATGCCGAAAATTTGGGGAAAAATTCCCAAAATGCCTGCGATATGCACCAAAGTTGAAAAACCCCTATTTATGCCATTATACAGCTTACCAGCATTTCTTCAGTTTGCGGTCGGCTTTGAAGAGTGCAGACATGTTCCCAATCCACTGAAGATTGTTGTGCCAGACTTCGGAGTTAAGTATGGGGTGAGGGGGTGTTGGGAGGCAGGGTGCACAGAAGGTGGGCATGGGTTGGGGGAAGGAGCAGGACTGACTGTGAGGGACCATTTTTTCTTTTACAGGCAAAATAAAAACATCGTAGGGTGTTTTTTTTTTTTTATAGGGGCATTTGGCACGCTGGGGTGGGCTCCAGCATGCCACTGAGTGTTTGGGGGCTAGCTGATGGAAGATTGGGCACTCCTGTCAGCACATACCAAAGGGGGGGCAAGAGCCAAGGGGGATTGGGTACCCCCCTTGGCACGTATCAAATGGAGGGGTGCATAATGACAATGGGGAGTGGGCTGCCCTGTCAGCACATAAACTGGGTCAGGGCATGCCAATGGGGGGATTGGGTACCCCCAAAGTCGGCATTGTGGCAGGCAGTGGCAGCAGTCACTGCTGCCATGTTTACTGTAATGCTTCACCTGGGAAGGCACGTCGGGAGGTGCCACTGCATGATGATCTTTGCTCTCATTGCAGTGGACCTTTTCTTAGATGTGCTCACCACATTACATATTCCTGGTGTGGTGCCTGCATGCTAGCTTATTGGGGAATGAGGGACGCATCTATTGATGCATGCCCTGCATTCGCCCAACAGTGACCGTGCCTCCAAATCTGCTACTAGTGCTTTATGTTGGCCATGCAAGCATGAGCCAATATAAAAATGACTACATGCGGATCACACACAAGTCCTCCCCCAGTGTACCTACCACTCACACCCATCCTAGACCCACCCCCATACCTTCACTCTTCAGAGCAGGTGGCATTGCTAATAACTTCTTTCCAATGACAGCCTCATCTCACACATGGCACTGGTGAATAATACAAAATAAATAAATATTCTGATATGATGTTTATGTATTATATTAGTTATTTCTGCAGAATCCCCATTGCTTGTAGGTAAGCTCATGTCTTAATATGGACTATAAGCTGCAAAACATACATAATATATATACGCTGAACTGTGCATGGTCTTGAGCTTTCACTTAGACTCCTCTATCACCCCTCCACTCTGGTGGCATTGACCCATGCATCTGATCCTCTGATGCCAAAGCAATACTCCATCTGCACCTCTCCATCTTAGTCACAAGTTCTCATAAGGGGGCTCAGATCAGCAGTGGGCAGCATAACAAGCAGGTTACAACCCACGTCATGTGGATGGTTTTATGCATGCTCCTTGCCTTGTTGCAGTATAGAGAATCTGATGCTGCAAATGGACACCTATCCGATGAATGCTGCCAAATCTATATCTATGCTTGCACCATGCTATATTTATACTCCAAACAATTATAGAAACAACTGGTGGCGTAAGTGGCAGATAGTGTAATTGACCCTGCTAATTCTTCTACCCATGTTTCTGAAATGAAAAAACGTCTTGTCCTAACCCTATCCTTGAAATTTTGATTATTACAACAGTATCACACATTGTACTACACATTGACATTAATAACCTGAAGTGGGGATGTGTGGAAGTGGTGCAGAAAAGTGTCAGAGAGGTTTGAAGACATGTTATTATGACAGTGCTGCATTTTTATAAACATCTTGCATTATTCAGTGAGGTTCCACTGAACATAATTATTAGCAATTTACTGCTTAATTGTTGGTTATGCTCAGGTAGACAAGAAAATGCAGAAATTGGATTTTTCACTGAATTTAAGAAAATTATATAAATCCTATCATTAAATGAGCTGCAGATTCCAGGTGAAAGCTATTTATTAAAGTCTATAAAATTGACAGATCGGTCAAGGGATAGCCATCCATTACTGTACAAAGTTAGTCTGCATCGCATTTCATCACTTCTGTCATGCTGAGCAGTGGCAAAGACTTGGTATAAAAATATAAAAAGAAAAAACAAGGAAATGGTCACAACATGGCAAACAATCAAATAGAATTTAGGCAATAAATATTATAAAATGTGAATTGCAAGCTAACTAATGGTACAATTAATTGAGACTGTTCATGTGGGTTCAGCGAAGGCTAACAATAAAAAAAGATGTGGTTAACATAAAAAAATAGTGGAACCTAGTAAAGGACAGACACCAATGGATAAAGTAATTATCACATCAAACACTTCATCAAATTAAAAATAAATATGGATAAGTCAGAGTCGAGTCAATGAGCACTACTAACATAATCAGAGGTTTTTCAAAGAAGCCCAAAGAAGGGAAGGATGTACAGTGAATGTTATTCTTTGTGTGTGTGTGTGTGTGTGTGTGTGTGTGTGTGTGTGTGTGTGGGGTGGGGGATTACCATCTAGAATAAGAAGCAGTGCAATTTCTATATAATTTAAAATAAAAAAAAGGTGGTGACACCACGTCTTTCATTCAACAAGCATCTACATAGCTAGGGTACATGTCAGCAACTACATGAAGAATGCAAATTTCCAGCAGAAAATGAGAACTGAAGCTGACACACTCTTAATAGCTTTTATTTTATTTCTGAAATGTGCACACAATGTTTCTATGATAGAATCTATGGCTAGACAGATACATTCGAATGATTTGTTTCTTAAGTGGTATAAAAATAATTTGAGCTGTGAAAATAAAGCAAAAAGCAGGAGTACAAAATATATACATGACATAAGGAAAACACTTCCTGGCTGCTGTCAGTTTATGATAGCTTCACTCGCGCATGTCAGAGTGAGCTCATGGAATAAATGAATGACAATGTCACCATTTGGCTGCCTTGCTCACTCTCCCAGTGTCAAAACAGGAAACCCACAATGGACTGGTACATAAACAGCCATATTTACTTTTTATTATTGATGACAACATGAAAAATAGAAGAAAAAAAAACATACCTCCATTGGGACTAAAAAAAAAACCTATAAAAACTATAACATAGTAACACCACACTACTCGAAACTGAAATTTCAAATCCTTATCACTCAGGAATGGATTCATACTTGTTCACTAGACCAATGAAAGGTACCCTTCTAGGGCAAGCCCTTTCTACTCTGAAAATTTCAGAACAAAATTCCAAACTGTCTGGGCTGTAGGTGAGAACAAAAAAACAGCTCCCCCTCCAATTTTTCAATTTTTTGCACTATCTGGATCTTGGAATCTGGATATCTGACTGGCATGAAACTTGCCAAATCAAGAGACCTTGCCTCCCAGACTACACATGCAACATTTTGTGCAATTCCATTGAACAGGGGTGAAGCTATTAAGATGAAAAGTTAGGGGGTTAACATTAAACACCCTACTCAACTTTAACTATAGGGGCACTACCATGCCCCAATAATATATATTCATTGCAAAAACATTAATGCACAAATTAGGGTTAAACTGACAAAAATAGGGAAATGTAGTGTTAGGATTTCCAACCACAACACCCTATTCCCACCCTGCAAGCAGCAAAAAGGAAAAAAAACGTTATGGTTTTTAGCTGTCCTGAGTGTTGGCAAATTAAGCTTGAGGTCTTGAGGTTTTCCTAGGGGTTATCAACCCTAATGCTCCCCCATTCAATCAGCAAATAAGCTCAGATGTGCAGGCTATATGAGAATGGGGTGAGCGTTAGGGTTGATAACCCTAAGGAAGACCCCAACCCGATTTGCCAGGACTCAGGAAAGACAAAACCATAAAGTTTTTCTTTTTGCTGCTTGCAGGGTAGGGGTGAGGTGTTAGAGTTGGAAACCCTAACACCACATTTCCTTCCTTTTCTTGGTTTAACCCTGACTGGTGCATTAACAAAGATTCGCAATGAATTTCCTTACTTTTTGAGATAGTAGAATTGTATCATCATGCACGCAGGTCCCCAAAACACCCATGTGAGTATGGAAGCACAGGACACACCAGACCCTGCATTTTCATGCCTCCATTTACTCACATATGTGTCTGGGTGTGGAAGCGTAGGGCCCAGAGGGCCCTGTGCTTTGGTTCCTCCAGAAAAGCAATTTGTGTGCTTCCTTGTATTGTTTTTTTTTGTAGGGATGGACCATTTTCGGTTCTCACTGCTTAGGGACATAGTGCTGTACTAGTCATTAAGCCCTTTCTATTTATATACATTGTCGATTAACTCCAAATGTTGACAGAGTTACAGCTTGTTAAAGTTGCAGTGTTATCCTAGGGGAATAGTAATTTTCTAAAGTTTTATATGGCCCCACAATTCTTTTGGGGGTGTTATGTGTCATTGTTGTTGTGCTCATTAAGACCCCTTACAGAAATATAGGTGTGCTGTGTACATGCAGAGTGCATGCAACATGCTTAATTGTGTAATGTTTGTATGCAGTTCACATACAGAAAATGGTCCTAAGTGAATCAGGTCTAACAAGCATTTGTCAATGCTGAATGTTTGCTTGCTGTCATTAGCTGTGGAAGTGCAAGAGTTAAACAGATGCACAAGAGGAATGGCAGTTAACTATGGAACTGACACCAATGTCACCTCCACCCTGCAGAAATGGACAGGCATTGGGGTGTGCCTTTGGGTCATCGCCCATAATGGTCATGCTATTTCTCCTCACCCTACCCTGCAGACACCGACAAGTGTCGAGGTGTGCTTTGGGGTGTTCGGGCTTTACACTCACCCCATTCCATAAGAAAAGACAGTGAAATGGGTGCAGTATAGGAGAATGGGGTGAACTTTGGGGCCGAAGAGTGCAAGGCACACCTCGATACCTGTCACTGGCTGCAGGATGGGGATGGGGTGGAATGGTACGAGCATTACTATCGACACTCTCAAGTCACACCTCTGACACCTGTCCATCCCTAAAGGGTAGGGTGTTATGGTTGGAAAGCCCTAGGTGTTTCTTGGTATTTTCACTCCCCATTTTCAACATGGGCTTTTTGTGACCCCACTGTATGAACAGCGAAGCTATCAGTTCACTAGTTGAAATGTGATTTTGCACAGCAAATGTGCCATTTGGCTCCACAGGTGTGAAAACACATTTTAAACAGGATGTGACAAATGACAGATTCACTGTTCATAAGGAGGTTTAAAAAATTGGTTATGTTGAAATTCTGGAGTGAAAATTGAAAATTGAAAAAAATTGAAGTTACGAGCATGCGTAAAAACTGTGCAATGCACACCTGAAATGCAATTATTTTGAGATTTTTTTACACCAGATTTTCAACATAGGCATTTTGGGACCTGCACTCATGAACAATGGCACTGTGATTTTATTAATGTGTCCCAAATGTTGACTTTGCATAGTGACCACGCCCATTGTGTGCCACAGGTGCGAAAACATGTCTTGGGCAGGATATGAGAAATGACAGCTGTACTATTCATAAGGCAGTGTACAAAAATGACAAGGTTGAAAATCTGGAGTAAAAATATAAAAAATTGGCAAAGTTATGAGCATGCGTAGGAACTGCGCAACGCACGCTGGTTACGCAGACATGTTTTGGAATTTCTTCACCAAATTTGCAACATAGGCTTTTTGGTACCTCTTCTTATGAACAATATCACTGTGATTTTCTTTATCTGTCCCGATCATTGATTTCGCATAGCGACCACACCATTGTGCGCCAGATGTGCAAAAACATACTTTGAGTAGGATTTGAAAAATGACAGCTGTACTGTTCATAAGGAGAAAAATAGCAATGTTAAAAATCTGAAGTGAAAATATTAAAAATTCTCGAAGTTACAAGTGTGTGTGGGAACTGTGCAATGCACACAGTCATTTTTTGGAATTTTTTCACCAGATTTGCAACATAGACTTTTTGGGGAGTCCACCTCATGAATAGTGACACTGTTATTTTGTTAATCGGTTCCGGAAGGTGATTCCATGCAGTGACAGCAAAATCACCTTTCGGGACTGAATAATAATGTAACACCTAGGTGGCGCTATCCCAAGGGCTACTACCCTTGCCTGCTTAACTGCTAACAGGTTGAGGGGCTTAGGTCCAATGACGGGTGCCTCCACCCAGAGGTCAGGGTTTGCAGTAGCTAAACTAACTTGATCACAGCCCTCTGGGAAACTGTAAATCCCCTTTCTTCCCACTAGTGGCCCACACAATGCATCAGAAATATCTTCACAATATGCACTCACCCTGAGGACTGGCTCTGTCGACTGGATTCTGGGGACCCCCTGTAAAACAAGATGATACAGTGCAAAAACCACAGTACAATACTTTAACATAAACAAATACCTTAGTCAGTGTAACTTTGCTGAAACAAACAGATATGATTTATTTAAGGAGATGTAACAAGGACAGGGGGAAATCAGGTTAATTAGGTTAAACACATTAATAATTATAGTACTGTGCGCATATTCAGAGTTCCAAATTGTCACTTTCACTGGGGACCCAGAATGGGGGGGGGGCTAGCCAAGATCGTTGTAGCTGGTTGGGGCCCTGTGATGGATAAAACACTTGTACAATACCCAAATTGTAATCCAGAGCTGGTTGGCTCAGTTCATGAAGAAATGAAAAAACAACAATTAGATGACATACTTGCAATTTGATAAACAGATGGCAGGATGCTACCCTGCTTTGTACTCACAAACTCAATGCTGAGAACTGGATGGAAGGCAGACTGTCCTGGATTGCCAGGAGGAGCAGACCAAGTGGACAAGGTCCTTGTGACTGGACCCCACGGCAGTTCAGAGCAAGTGGATGTAGTCTGGATTAAGCTGGGGATTCTTTCAGCTTCAGGTACTCAATTCACTGTACAGGGGATTTGAAACGTGATTCCCCACAAGCACTACACACATTTATATGTAAAAGGAAAGTACTATACCAGGCAAGCTGCTTCTCGATCCCGATTGCAATTACTGCACAATACCCGGGAGAACACACAGCAGATTCAGTTCCTGACAGACCGAGCGTGATTCAGCAATTTCTTCAGTCTTCTACAGGGTGAGCCTGGTTTCTGCTCTTCAGATCTCCTTGATTCTCTTCACAGGTCGGATTCAGTCTGAACAGGCGCTTGCACAGGCTGCAGACTGAAACTCAGGGTCTTACATGCACCTACCGTGCTAAAACTATACACCACAGAAGCACATAGCTCCTTTTCTCTTCACTGTCTCACCTCATCTGATCTTTCCAGTAGACAGAGCCGGGCATTTCCTTTGAGTTCCTCCCAGTTCAGTTGGCTGGTTTGGCTGTCACTCACAGTAAATTCCCCCTGTTGGTGGAAAAAGGCGCCGAAGTCCAAACTACAAATCCCAGAAGCATTGGCCATATAGTACGTAGGTGGCTGGCTCCACAATGAGAGTCCAAGTTCTGATTTGCCAACAGCAGGCTCCATTTCAAAGGTCCCCCCACAATGATTGGTCCAGTTCAGCAGTTCAAAACTAGAATGAGGGACTAGGCAAATGCAGTTTTGACTGCAAACAAAAGCAGGTTAGACAAACTATTTTCGTTATTACTCTAAATGATGTCTGGCATACAGTTACATCTTTGAAAAGTGCTCACTCTGCCCACTTAGTGACGGCAGAAATGGAGTGATTTGGCAGCAGCTCAAGTGAGACTCAAGTAGGGAAATACACAGATCCCCACCCAAATTAATTATGTTTGCAGGCAGACAGCTCTTAAAGAGACAGTACCGGAGGCTCTAAAAGCACTCACAGATAAACGGCTTAGACGCTGAACACCACCCAGGCTTGGAGCATTCAAGCAAGCTTCTGGAAGACTTTTGGAAACCCCCATTTACAGAGGGGTTACAATAACATGACAGTGACTGGGTTCATGAGGTGGGGTCCCAAGAACCCCATGTTGAAAATGTGGTGCCAAAAGTCACAAAAATAGGTGAGATTTCCACTTAAGCTGAAAATCCCCCATGAATGCCATTATACAGCTTACCAGCATTTTTTCAGTTCATGGTTGGCTTTGAAGAGTTCAGACGTGTTCCTGCTCTTCCAAAGATCACAGCACCGGACCCCAGAGGTAAGTAGGGGGTGAGGGGGGTGAGGGGAGGTTGGGTGTACAGAGGGTGGGTGCGGGTTGGAGGAGGGGGGTGCCACAAACAATGAAGGACCATTTTCTTGTTTACAGGTTAAAATAAAAATAAAAAAACTTTTCAGGAAGGTTTTCTTTTTTACAGGCACATTTGGCATGCTGGGGTGGTCTCCTAATGTGCCACCTGGGTGTTTTGAGAGGGGAACTGGAGCCAACAGGGATTGGGCACCTCGTCGGCAAAGAAGACGGGTCTGTGTTTGGGGGGACATGATACTGATGGGAATTGGGCACCCCTTTCCAGACAAATTAAACTTGCAGGGACATCATGCCGATGTGGGTTGGGTTCCCCATTGGCAAATGAACTGGGGAGGTGGCATGCCAACAGGGGGATTGGACACTCCTGACGTCAACTTTTGCAGGACCGTGAGAGGTGGACAGCAACAGCTGCCACCATGTTTATTGAAATGTTACACCTGGCAAGGCATGCCCTACATTGAGGGGGCTGTCCCTCATTGCAGCGGTGAATTTCTTTCAGGTTGGTGGCATGCTTCTGAACTGCTGTCATAGACAGTGTGCTCATGCATTGCTGCCAAAGAGACACACCCCTAAAAGCAGTGTCAACATTGGCCACAACACGGCTGCACCTCCACAACCTGCTACTGCAGCAAGCTGTCATACCATGTTTCTTGTGCATGTATGCAAACAAACATAAAAAGCAGTTCACAGTCTTTATTTTGGCTGGGGGGGAGGAGACAGGGTGCTAAATTAGCTGCAATAGGGAGTTTATCAACAGTATTATCTGGTGGCTGGGCAGAAGTGAAGGAAGGCAGTGGAATAGGGTACTGTGGCAGTGGGAAGATGCATTTTTTTCCATTTTTAAGGGCAAAATGGGCTAACATAAAGTGGTAAATTGGCAAAATTCCCAACTTTGTGAAACTACATTTAGTGTGAAGTTTGGTATCTTGCCAACAATTTGGTAATGAAGTAAAACTTTGCAAAATCCCTAATTGTAAACATTTATACAGCATCTGTCTCACAAAGTGTTAACCCTGTGTACCTGGCATAGCATACCAAGCTACTGCATGGCTCCTGGGTGTACTTTTAGAATTTGCAAAGGGGTGTCCCCAGTTACCATCATGCTCCACATCCAGTGTCTCTCTACATTTCTGCCTAGGCCATAAATAAGACTGTAGTTCCCCAGCAGCACCTTTCAATGGCACTTCCCCTTAAAGACAGAGCTGTGGCCCTGGCGTGAACACACCAGACATTGGTCATTCGGGTTGAGTTATTTTGTAGTGTATCTTTCATTGGAAGGTTAATCTGGGGTGCCTGTATTTGCCAAATCCAGGTGCTCCCAACTCCCCAGAGCCAACTTGTTGAGTAGCCAGATTAAGCCTTACAATTACAGGAGAAGCTGGCCATCAGTACAATTGACAGATAAACAGGGGAAAGCTAATATAATGCATGGCAATTCTGTTTTGGGTACTCATGCAGACTGACTCCACCACCCTCTAGATAACCTTATCCTGTCCCTAGTAGCTATGTGCCTGTTGGTTTGGTATGGCAGGGAGGTAGGCCTCCCTGAACACTGGCTTACGTTTGAACAGTGTCTTCTTCACTCTTTACATTTCTGAATGATGGTTCATGTGCATGTTGTGTCTGACTGAGCTGAGGGACTCACCCATAGACCACACCCACACAGGCTTGCAGCTCTCATATCAAAAACCTAACTTTGATGTCTTGCACTTAAATGGTAACCATCACAGTTGCAGTACCAAAATGTTAAGAAAGGAGAAAGTTGTAAACATGGGTGACATTAATCTGCCAACTGTGGATTGGAACATCCTGGATGCTGCTACAACTAGGAGCAAGGAGTAGGGTCATCCTGGACTCCCTGCAAGGGACATTGCTTAGGAAGATGGCTACAGATTCCACTATAGATGAGGTAGTGCTGGATCTGGCACTTACAAACAGGGACAGCATAGTAGATATCACAGTGGTTTGCCCCCTGGTTTTAGCAATTATTGTTCAGTGTGGTTTTGACATATGCATTGGGCAGGGGAAAAAACACACTTGGGCACTTGCTCTGGATTTCAGAGAAGCAGATTTTAAAGAAATGGGAGACTGCCTTCAGAAATACTTTTGTAACCCCCAATAAGCCCCTCATTTGACTAGAAGGCACACCTCTCACCAAATTTCTAGGGGAAAAAAGAGGGGTGGAGTTTACATTGTAAGAGCCACCATATACGAGATGGGATATGCCAGATGGAAAAGACTGTTATAACAAACAGACAACCAAGTGTGGCAACTGCCAGGCGCACACCTGGCAGGGAACAATTACCATGGCCAACAACCCAAGTCCCTGGGAGAAAACGGTTGCTAAGGACTATGCTAGGTTTGCATTTCTGGACAGGGGCATCCAAGAAACTCCAGACAATATGAAGCAATAACATGACTGTCCAAACCAGGCTGAGATCCTAGAGTGTGACTTTCATTCACGTAACAGAGTAGGAATAATAATAAAGTGAAGATGGACCCCCATAGGGATACACATACTGTAATGCAGATTGGTGAGGTACAGAAATTCCTAAATCCCCATTTAGCACAGGCTGAAGAAAACACACAGAACTTGTGAACACACTGGTTCCTACCGGAAAGTGGCACATCCAACCAGGTACTGGTGCTGTTCCCATATTACACAGGAAAGAGGTGACACACATGACCGCAACGGAGCACATACAAGCTCAGAACTTACAGAACCCACTATACTGGGGTAAACTGGAAGAAAACAATCCACTTACAGCCTCTCCACATACATACATACATTTCCTCAGGCATTGGCCATATGCACTGAATGGAAAGAAATAGGTGCCATTCAGAACCCATAGAGGTAAACTGGTTACTACAGATAGGGGGTCTCTCACCTTTTGTTTCCAAGCTTATACACAGCCATTCATTTGGTTAATAACACCACACAATTGCAGTAACTGTAGATGTTGCCTTAAATATATATCACACTTAACATACTACAACACACCTTAGGGGTGTCAGAAGTTAAATATTCTGTACATGGACAGTCACATTTTGGACTCCACTGTAGGCAGATAATAATAATAATAAAAAAATGTATTTGATTAAGCGCCTTTCAAATATTTCAAGGGGCTGTACAAACTTCATACATTTATCATAACCAAACAAACAATAACAATACAACAGATAAATAAATAAAATGATTTAAAATGCAACAGGGAAGGCCTGAATCCATAAGAATGATTTTAAGGCCTTCTTAAACCTATCCACAGTTGTACTTTCTTGGAGCTGGCGGGGCAGAGAATTCCAAAGGGTGGGAGCCACAAAGCCAAATGCACGGGCTCCAGAGGACTTCAAATTCACCCTCGGAATGTCCAGCAACCCCTCG
Source organism: Neoceratodus forsteri (assembly GCA_016271365.2). NCBI lineage: Eukaryota > Metazoa > Chordata > Ceratodontiformes > Ceratodontidae > Neoceratodus > Neoceratodus forsteri. The sequence goes on along the minus strand of CM057452.1, from coordinate 98,837,315 downwards.
TCAGCAGAGTGAAGCTGTCTCAGAGGGGTGTAAGGCATCAGAAGCTCTTTCAGGTAGTCGGGACCTAACTCATGTAGGGCTTTGTAGGTCAAAAGACCCACTTTAAAGGTGATCCGCCACTGTATAGGCAGCCAGTGCAGAGTGCGCAGCACAGGGGTGATATGAGATCTTCCAGACACCCCAGTCAACAAACGTGCTGCAGCATTCTGCACTAGCTGCAAGTGGCAGATTTCAACCCCAGCAAGCCCTTGGTATAGGGAGTTGCAATAATCAAGACGTGATGTCACAAAGGAGTGGACCAGAACCGGCAAATCACCTGGTGGAACCAGATGCCTAATCCTGGAGATGTTTCTAAGATGGAAAAATTAAGTCTTGACTACTACAGACACCTGATAACGAAGGGTCAAGCCAGTGTCAAGCTCCACACCCAGGTTACGCACCCGTTCAGAGGTGGGGATCTGGTCTACCCCAAGAACTAATCCAGAGGGGGACCCTATCCCCAAACCCTCAGCCCTGTGACCAGGGTCCACCACCATAACCTCGGTCTTTCCCGGGTTCAACTTTAAACCACTGATATTCATCCAGTCTTGGATATCAGCGAGGCAATTATTCAGCACCGAGATAGCACTAACCTGGTCGGGTGCAAAAGACAGGTAGAGCTGGGTATCATCGGCATAGCAATGAAACCTCAGCTCATACCATCTTACAATGTCTCTGAGGGGTAGCATATATACTGCAAACAACATGGAGGAGAGCACTGAACCCTGAGGTACCCCACAAGAAAGAGAGAAAGCCCCAGATGAATGTAAACCGGAAACCACTCTCTGAGTTCTCCCCAGAAGGTAAGATGAAAACCATCTGAGGACAACACCTGAGAGCCCACAGATGGACCTCAGACGTTCGAGCAAAACCCCATGATCCACAGTTTCAAAAGCTGATGATAGAGCAAGGAGAACCAAGATGGAGCGTTGTCTCCAATCTCTCGCCATCAGGAGATCATTGAGCACCCGAACCAGAGCAGTCTCAGTGCTATGCCTCTTACGAAAACCCGACTGGAGAGGCTCGTATAAACTATGGATGGTCAAATGGTTGTCAAGTTGAGCCGCCACAACCTTTTCAATAACCTTCCCCAAGAAAGGGAGGTTAGAGATTGGACGGTAGTTGGCAAGGTTGTTCAGGTCTAAGGAAGCTTTCTTCAGGAGGGGAGTCACCACCCCTTCTTTCAGAGAGCTAGGGAAAACTCCCATCTCCAAAGAACACTGAATTATCTGAGCAAGGACCGGGCCAATAAATTCACTACATCCTAAAATCAAGGAGGTGGGGCCCGGATCCAAACTACAACAAGTTGGGCGCATCTCAGAGACAATCCTCATAGTCTTCATGAGGTCAGGAAGATCAAAGGAGCTCTAGGAAACTCCGGGCTCTGGGACAACACCCCGATCAACTGCAACAACCGTGGAGTGAGGTTGGGGACACTGCCTCCGAATGTCTTCCACCCTGTTTGCAAAGAATCGAGCGATCTCCTCGCAGTCAACCTGCATAAAAACTCGACGGAACTGCCGACAGGCTGGTTTGCACAGTCTGTCGACAGTTCTGAAGAGCTGAGCCGGTCGATTCCAAGCGACAGAGATTTCCCTGGACAGGAATTCTGCCTTCTTACGGGAAATTTCCATTTGATAGAGCTTATAATGCTCTAGCAAAATAAGATGGTCAGCATCCGAGGCAGTCTTCCTCCAGCGATGCTCCAACCTACGCCTCAACCTCCGCAGCCCTCTCAACGCCCCATCAAACCAAGGGGCTGCAGGACGGCGCGGAAAGGGTCGAACTCGGGATGGAGCTATCTGGTCCAGAGCATCCGAGATGGCCCCATTATAGGCCACCACCAGCTGCTCAGGATCAGAGCACAATTCATCACACAACAAGAGGTCAATAACTGCCAACAGGTCTTCAGGGACAACATCCCACAATGGACGGTATTTGACCATCTCCACAGGGGCTGACCTACCCAGGGGGGCCACAAAACTGAATCCAACTGAGTAATGGTCAGACCAACCGACTGGTTCCACCACCAAGTCAGATGCCTCGACCCCCAGGAGGAAGACCAGATCAAGAGAGTGCCCTCCCTTGTGAGTAGCTGTGGAAACAACCTGTGTGAAGCCAAGAGATGACATCACCTGGAGAAAATGTTGACCAAAAAGTGAAGATTCGTCATCGACCCAGGCATTGAAATCGCCCAGCACCATCAATCTGGGGGATTCCAAGGCCATGTCGGTAGCGAAATCTGCCATTTCCTGCAGGAAAAGCTTCTCATCCTCGGGTGGATGGTAGATGAGAGCAATCCTGCACCCCACCCCAGCTGCCACAGTGCACTCAAATGATCTGGCCTCCTCAACTGAAACTTCAGTTAGACCCCTAAAAGGAAAGTCTCAGGTGAACAGGGTCCCTTTGTCAGAGAATCCACTATAAAGAAATGCAGGTACTCATGGGTTTACACTGAAAGCAACTGTACTCACTAATAAATGTCCTAAGGCAGCTTCCAAAGTCCAAATGGATCACGGAATTGCCCTGACTCCTGGAGTTCAACCCCATCCCACCCGGGATGGGGCACAGGAAAACTCACTGACACAGGTCTCCGCCACTTCTACAGATTGGAACAGATGCCATCCACTAGGGGGAGAACTAAAACTTTAAAAGAAAACAGGTAGCTCTATACCAGAGCTGATTGAGGAGCTGCACTGCTCCTCCTATATCTCCACTTTAGACTCCCAGTTCAGACTGTACTCAACATTCTAAAACAGCTCCATTGCAGCTGCTAGCAAATGTGGTTTATGCTGCTGTGACAGTTCTAAATGACATCATCCCACCAGAACTCAGCAGAGACTGAGAACAGAGTGAGACAGAGTGAAATCCATTTAACTGAATTTCACTAGCTGCCTTCCTGCCTACCACTGATTCTAACTGGATCTAGTAACCCCTGGGATCAAGGGGCTTACACTTTGAAGTGGTGGAGCCCAGGGGCGGAGGCACAACAGAACAGAATAAAGAAGGGAATTACTGAGGTAACAGCAAACTGTTTAAAGGAAATAAGCAAGAGTAAGAGGAGCTAGATGCCATTTTGGTTCTCAAAGAAGGTGGCTAAAGTGATAAAGGTGAAAAGATCATCTTTCAGAAAGTACAAGGAGATCCAAACAATATTGAACAATGGGGTATATCTAGAGAAGGAAAAGGAGACAGAAAGGAGGATACGTACAGCAATGGCTGAAACTGAAGATAGGATTGTCCAGTAGGTCAAGAATAAGAATAAGACTTTATTCAGACACATGAGTGAGAAAAAGAAACAAGGGGTGGTATAGTGAAAACTAGGAGACCAGGAGTGGTGACTGTGAAGAGGAAGACCAGAACAAAGCTAAAATTCTAACTGAATACTTCTGTTTAGTATTCACAGTGCTTTAACAAACACTGGGGAAGGGATACAAGTCCATTTATGGAACAGAGAGAGAGAGAGAGAGAGAGAGAGTCTGCAGGGCATTGGAAGTCCTAAAGAAAACAAGGTAATGTGGAGAAACAAGATCCTCCCAAGGGTACTTAAACTGAGCATGGTGCTAGGTGCCCCTTTGGCATCACTATTTATGACCTAATTGGAGACAGGGTTGGTTCCAGAGGAATGGAGGAGTGATGATGTGGTTCCTCTGACAAGAGAGGCAGCACGGAGGAGGCCAGCAGACCAGTCAGTCTCACGTCGTTAGTGTGGAAGTTAATGGAGTCCCTACTAAAGGAGAGACTAATGTAGTACATATGAGCTGCAGGATTACTGTCAGCATGGCTTCATAGGGGGAGGTCTTGTCAAACAAATCTTATGGATTTCTTTGACTAGGTAACTAGGGAGATGGCTCGGAGGAGGGCAGTGGGTGTTGCCTATCTGGACTCCAGTAAGGCCTCTGACACTGTACAACACAGGAGATGGGTAAAGAAACTTAGCAGCCTTTGGGTGGGTGAGAAGGCGGTGTGCAGGGTAACAAAATTGTTGAAAGATAGGAGGCAGGGGTGGTGGTAAATGGTAGCTGCTCAGAGGATGGGAGAGTGAACAGTGGAGTACCACAGGGATTGGAATTGGGCCCTGACCTCTTCAGTGTCTTAAGTAACATTGCTAAGGAACTGGAGAGGAAGGTGTGTCTCTTTGCAGATAACACAAAATTCTGCAACTGGGTAGACACCCAAGAATGGATGGAGAGATTGCAAAGGGATCTGAAGGACCTAAAGCAGTGATCTAGGGAGTGGCAGCTGGATTTTTAATGTCAAAAAATGAAAAGTTATACACCTGTGGAGATGGTAACTTGGGGACGGTGTTAAGATAGGCAAAGTATTTACAGGTAACCAAGCAAGAGATGGACCTTGATGTGATCATATCTGATGATTTCAACGCAGCAGGGCAATGGGACAGGGCAGTAGGCAAAGCAAGCCAGGTGCTGGGATATTTAGGGAGGGTGATCTCTAACAGGAGAATGGTGGTGGTCGGGGTGAGAGGAGATCCAAGATGTTGATGGGTTGGGAGCAACACTAAATAGCTTCTATTGATCATTTTTTTCTTAAAGCCTGTACTTTACCCTATCATGAGGAAAGCGGCAGTGCATATGTCTAAATAAATGAAGAAATGTCTAAAAAAGGAGCAGCAGAAGAGGAAAAAGGATTATTCCTCTTTAGATCTTGAAATGCCAACTTGCAAAGGATCATTGGACCACTTTGTTACTGGTATACCTGGTCCTTGGGTAGTACAACTGCAGACTGGTGTGAGGAACTTGCCTTAGCCTTGGGGGGTGGGCGCTACAAGCAGTAACCTGGAGACAATGGAAGTACCTGCATTTTCACTCCCTGTCTCACAAGGACCATCAAAGTTAAAGTCAAAAGAAGCTCTCAAACACACATTCGGTTCTTGTAATTGCCAAGTCATCGAAGATGAAAACAAATCACCCAATATTGGAAATCCGGAAACTCCTGTGAGTAAAAACACAGGTGCAACTTCAACATTTGGGGCAAGGTAAATGTTGGGGAGATTTCAGCAATGAATTCACAACAAACTAGTTTTCTTTTTCAATGCGACTAACATCCCAAAATTTACCACCATTGCCTCTACCAGTTAAAGTCTAATTTAAAAGTCTAATACAGGCATATTCTTCATTCTCATATCTGTACCTGTTTGTTGTCACTCAGTCAGAAGCTGGATTTGCTAATTAAGAGATCCGATATGTTGGATACGAGCTTGAAGTTATTAGATCTGAAGTGAAAATGGTGCAAGAAGTCCATAATAATATTCAAAATGAGATGGCAAATGTAAAACAACAAAAAAAAAATATACAAATGAAGCCATTTTAACCACAAATCTAAAGGCAATTATGGCCCTGCAAAGGAAAACCAAAGTAATGGAGAATTTGATGCGATACACAAACTTAAGATTAGTGGGGTTCCACATTCCTGTGATAAGGGACGAGTCCCTAACAGAACTTTTGAAAACCTCTTTGTTTTTGTTTTGAAGCTGCCCAAGACTAATTTACCTTTTGTGGGTAGAGCTTTTAGAGTTCCAATTACAAAATCTTAAGGCTCTTTTACGCGGTGCTGACTTGTGCCACTCGGTTTTGTCACAATTCTGTAATACTCTACCCCCTGCACTCCCCTGCCAGTGCAACTTGTACATGGTAGTGGTATTTCAGTTGTTTGTCTCTTCCTGCATTTCGGCTGTGTTTCTGGCCATCCAGTGTCCCTTGACATCGCAACAGATTAATAAAACTCTGGGCAGCATTCTGCCTTGATAACATTAAAAAAAATCAACTTCTATGCAGAACTCGATTAGGACCATTTTCCTCTAACAAATTCTGTTGAAAACAAGGGAGAATGTGTGCAAAGTTAAGTGGAGAAAGGTAACTCACAAAACCTCTAACTTATCAAAATGTATTAAGGAGCACAAATCAATAGGGATGATTTTTTAAACTGTTTTCAACAGAATTCCTTAGGGAAAATCCTCTCTAAATGAATTCTGCGATGAAGTGATAATTTTTTTGATGTTGGCAAATATGGGCATTTTGCATTACAGATCTAGCCATTCGCTGAAATGAAGGGAAAGCTGCTTTTACATGCCAGGGCACAACGGAACAGAAGTCGGCGAACCCACTCACACAGTTTTTGTGTCGGAACAGTGAGTCTGTTTGAGTGGGTTTGCTGACTTCTTTTCGTGGTTCTAAATGTGTGCATAGGCTCCAAACCAAACCAAGCAACATAGGGGACAGAGTCTGTTTGTGCAGTGTGTTCTAAACTTTACTGGGCAGCAGCGGTGAGTAACTAATAAGGACAGTCACAAGGAAGAAAGCGGGCACTCGTCCCCACAAATAGACTGACTGCTATTGCTACAGAAATATACTTTTTATTGAGGTGTCGTAAGCAACTCGATAGTGTACCAGGTACGCTGGTGCTCCCGCTGCCCAGCAACTTTCGCACTCCAAAAAAGTGTTCTTTTTCCCTCTCCTTAAAATGAGTGTTTGGGGCAGGAAATGCCGGTGGAGATGTTTCTATTTATTTGAAAGCTGTGTTGCAGTGGCGGCTCACGTGAGCCCTTTGTTAACCCTAACCGACTCTGTGCTAGAGGTTACTGCTGGGTCATTCAGCGCCGCCTCCACAGGCGGCTTTTAGCACGGTTTGTAGCTGTAGCCTGTCCCGGGGTGAAAGCACCAAGGACAGCTGGAAAAGGACGAGCGTGAGCGGGACTGCCAGTTTGTGTAACAGAAAAAGGGAAGGGGGGGTTACAAACCAAAGTGTGTGTGTGTGTGTTTGGGGGGCACGGAAATTGATGAAATTATACAAATAAGAATGGGACAACCTTGTTAGCAGTAATCAGTAAGTACTGAGTGTATAATAAAAAAACAAAAAAATAAAAACTGTTGGGGGTATAATAAAAAAGCACAAAAATAAAAATGATGAATGTGCAAATTGCAGGGATGATTATAATAACGAGAAACCTATGACAGGGAGAGCTGGTTTTCTGTTAAAGAGTTTAAATATGTATGGTTACATTTTTCTGAGGAAAAATGTTGCCAAAAAAGACCCCTGACATCCCAATGAAAAAAGTTAAGCAAGGCATTTTATGAGAACTGTATGTGTTTCTTTCAGGTGTAGCCAGAGGACTCGTCTCCTTCTCAGTGTGTGCCTGGAGGGGGCGAGCAGGCAGTATGTGTGTGTGTGTGTGTGTGTGTGTGATTGTATAGGGGAAGCTGCGCATGAGCAGGCGATATCTTATCGCTGCTCACTGAAGCATAGCTCCCCCTTTCAACTGTATGCCACTGCATTTTGGAGCTTGTCATAGACAGCTCCAGCATGCATTGGCTTACAGGGGCCACACCTGCCAACACACTGACTGAATTGGAAGAGGGGGTGACACACCTCCGAAAACTCCGATGATGGCACTATGTTTCTTGCAATTGCATGCAAGCAAACATAAAAAGCAAATCAGGTTTGCATGCTGGAAGCTTGTCATGTGTACAGTAGCTAAGCTGGTGCAAATCTCATCTAAAAACATATCAGTTTCTATTTCCTTTACTACTGCTTGCAAATAGAGTCATTAAAATACATTTTTGTTTGGATTCCCATAAAAATTAGGTAAACTCATTAATTCTGATCCTTTTGCAAGCTGTTTAATGGCTTTTGATTTTTGTCATTAAATCGCCATTAATTTGTAAAGTATTGTTAGCTTACTGCATTTAATGCCTAGGATATAGCCAGTCAACATCCCCCATTCCAGATGCATGAAGAGGGGCCTCTGTGTTGTGAAGCCTGCCATTTTTGTTTTGGACCATGCAAATCCCTTATGCATATTTAGTGCTACAAATGTGTTTCTCCATGACTGTTTCATCTCACTTACTTTCCCTTTGTCATTCTGTATTAAGCATATACACTATGGCTACTGTATGTTTAGTGCTTTTCGTGCTGAGTAGGCTCTTGGAAGAATGCACCATACCTCACATTTTGTCACTGAAATGAGGGACATGGGCACTAAAAATGAGGGGCAATGAGGGACACTAACCCACATGATGATCAGGACACATCATGAAACATGGAGATATAGTACCTCAGAACACAGTGGAAACCATTGCATTAGCACCTGAGAATAAATTTCTACCATTAAGCAGTGATGCCAGTTTGATAGGGCAGAGGCAGTTGCCCCCCATATTTGTGCCTAGGTTGTTCTTATAGTGAGGTAATAACGGCATTAAATTTGGATTTAATCTTTTGCACAATAAGTGCCCACCTGGCCTGTGTGTACTTATGCTGCAGGTACTCTTCAGACTCGAATGCGTCTGCATTGTGTTGTCCACTCTCTCCACCTATTAGTGGTGACACAATCATATGTGATGTGGATGAGCTCCAGCCAAGAAAGACTGTATAAGTCTTGCAAGTGCGACACTGTCTTTCCCACCACAGAGTAGATAGACTGCACTCTACAGCTTGGAGAAGTCAGTGAGCACTGGCCGCTCAATAGCAGTGTTGTGGTAGCATGTTTTTGTTGGTCTACTCTTAGTGAGTCTACATTTACCCTGGTGGCTGAAGGGGCAGAAGGTGAGCTAGAAGCTAACTCAAGACTAGGCTACCTACTTACTCTACTAGGCTCGCCATGCAAAAATAAAAACAGCACAGACCTCCACAGCAGCAAGCTAGGCTGAGCAGCAGTGGTGACAGTGGTGTGGGTGGCCTTCATAGGCCTTGAACAGTGCAGTGTGGCTGCAGCCACAGCAGCAACTAAGCAAGAAGCAAGTAACCCAGGTTGGACGGGTTCGGTTGGTGAGGTGACTTGTTCATGGACTATGCTGGTGACCTATGATGGTCGGTTCTAGCATCTAGCTTCTGGCAGAAGGAAAGAGGGGGAGTAGACTGAAAAGTGGGCTGGTGGCACACTGTGCCAGGCTGTAGGCTCTGACCACATGGCCAGGTAAGCAAAAATAAATATTTTTTTTACAGGGCAATTGGGGAAGGAGGAAGGACTGAAATATTGATGTGTTTTTCACATTTCTTCACCTTTGGGTGGCTTCATGACTCATAAAAGATGGGTATTGAATAGAATGGAGTCGGGGGAAAAATATCAGGGCAAAGTTCTTTTGGGGGGGAGGGGGCAGAACTTCAGCCAGGAAGAAAATTGGTTATTTTATTTATTTATTGACACCAGGAAGGCACACTGAACAACAAGTTGCTCATCTCCCAATGTGATCTGAGAGGAGCGGAAGTTTACAGTAAGCAGTGGAATTAGACAGTAAATTTACATAAATCAGAACTCAGGAAAAATACATACATTAGCTTTTAAGCTGATACACACAAATATGCATTTGTCTGGATTAAACTGGATTAACAGGATTAACATTTAACATGACTGAGAATTATACAAACAGTAGTATGCAATGCCCAGGCTGGGTGGTACATGCAAGAGTTGTGCAAGTTTGAGTAAACTAAAACAATATAAGTGCCAAGAAGTAAGGAGCCAGAGAGGGGATGAGAGAAGTGGGCAGGGAGGGAACCAGTCTAGAGCTAGCACCTTTAGGATGTATAGAACCCAGCCAGGGCTGAAAGCTCATAGGGACCTGGGGTAAAAAGTGGGGGGCTATTTACAGGAGCAAGTTGAGTGAGTAGCAGCGCACACATGAATGGGACTAGGTATGGGGGTTAAACGGGAGCAGTTGGCAGCAAGAAAGTTATGTAAGGCAGAGGCTAAGGAGTGGGGGAGGAGGAATGTCGTATTTGGGGGGAAGGAGTTCCAGATTTTAGGGAAGTGATGGGAAAAGCCTGATTGACCAATAAGGGTGGTACACTGGGAATCAGCAGAGTATGAGTGTTGGTGGATCTGAGGGAATGGGAGGAGGAGGGGGAGAGGAGAGTGAACATGAGAGGTAAGGAGGATGTTCTCCTAGCCAGAATTTGGACATTAGCTTGGCGTAATGAGCAATGCATCTATTTGCAAGCGGGGGAAAAGACAAGGCATGGTATAGGTCACAATGATGAGTGCGTGGTGGAGCATCAAGGGCAAATCAGCAGAAGGAGTTAAAAAGAGAGTCCAGTGTGGATAAGGAGGATTTGAGAGTGGCACCATAGACTACATCACAGTAGTTAAAAATGGGGAGGATCATCTTCTGGACAAGTTCATGTCATGCTGTAGGAGGGATGCAGCTACAGTTTCCAAATAAGGTGCCAAGCTTGGGGCACAGTTTTTTCAGAATGGCGTCAATATGGCCAGAGAAGCTGAGGTGTTGGTCCATCCAGACCCCAAGGTATCTGAAAGAGGAGGTGTCCTCTAGAATTGTCCCATCAAGAGTATGGAAGGAGGGTAAGGTGGAGCCTAGAGAGTCTCTGCCTAGTGCTGAAGGTCATGGAGACTGTCTTTTTTGCATTTAGAAATAGCTGATGTGAGGCAAACCATAGTTGAACTTGGTGGAAGTCAAGCTGAAGGGTAGTTGCTACATCCATAAGGGATTTGCCAGAGGTGAACAGGACAGTGTCATCGGCATACATATGGATAGAGGATAAGGGGGAGTAGTCTGAGGGTAGGTCATTTATGAAGATGGAGAAAAAAATGGGCCCAAGCACTTAGCCCTGAGGGACTCATGTTGAGATGGGGAGGAGAGACTGAGTCCTGGATCTTGACTGATTGCGTTCTGTCCATAAGGTAGGCTCTAAACCAGTTAAGAGCAGGAGCAGATAGGCCAGCAACCATAAGGGAGTCAAGAAGTAGGGCAGAGGAGACTGTATCAAAAGCCTTGGCTAGGTTGACAAAAATAGCAGAGGTAATGAGGCCATTGTCCATCCTGATAAGGATAGAGTCAGTGAGCCTAAGCAGGGAGGTGGTGGTGAAGTGGTTCTTCTGAAAACCAGATTGGAATGAAGTGAAGAAGGAGGAGCAGCAAGAAATGAGGTTAGTTGAGAGAGGACCAGGTGTTCTTGAAGCTTGACAAGGACAGAGAGAAGGGAGATTGGGCGATAGTTGGCAGGGGAGGAAGGGTCCCCACCCTTTGGGAGAGGGAGAACCACCACGTGTTTCCAGGGTGAAGGGACAGTGGAGGACTTAAAACAGAGATTTAGAATTAAGGAGAAAGGATAGGCAATAGCTGAGGCTGACAGATATAGGAGTTTAGGGTCAAGGTCATCTGGTTAGGAGCCTTTAGAAAGGTTAAGAGAGAGGAGGGCCATTAGTGTCTCTTCAGGAGAGACAGGAGTGAAGGAGAAGGAAGGGTGGGAACAGGAGGGTAGAGGGATATCAGTGGGATCAGATAAGGGGAAGAGAGGGTTGGGGAGGGACCTTGGGAGAGTAGAGGCACCAGAAGTGTAGTAGGAGTTAAAGTCCTGAGCCACTAGCTATGGGTCTGATACTAAGGTGTTGTTAATGTTGAGCGTCGGCAGAGGGGTGTGCGTGTCGGGGGGGGAGAATAGAGAATGGACCACTTTCTAGAATTTAGAGGGGGAGGTAGTGTTATTTAGGAAAGATGATTTAAAATATTCAGACTTGGCTAACCTAGTAGCTTTTGTACAAGTATTTTTTAGCCTGCGATAATTAGTACAGTCTGATGGGAGCTGGGAGGCCTTGTGTTTTTTCCAAGCTTCTTCACGATCCCTGAGGCAGGTTATTAACTCAGGAGCGACCCAGGCATGGTGATTTCCTTGAATTCTTGTCCATTTGTTAGGGGCATAGGAGCCCCAGGTGTCTAGAAATTTAGTTTTTAAGTAATCAAGGGTTTGGTTGACAGATGAGGCAGAGGCAATTTGTGACCAGTCAGAATCGGTTAAGTCGCTGAGGAGGAGGTTTAGGTTTAGGGAGCTGAAAGATCAAAGTTGTAGGAATTTGTCTGGAGGTTTTGGTCTACGGACCTTTCTGACAACAAATATTGGATGATGATCACTGAGGGCATCTGGGAGGATGCCTGACTTAATGACTCTGTGCTGGTGTGAGGTGAGGGCCCAGTCTAACAGTGTGTGATTTAGGGTTTTAAGATTTAGTCGGGTGGGGTCCTGGATGAGTTGAGAGAGATTGAGGGCAGAGATATCAATTCATGTCTTGGAGGTAGTTGGTGATAGCCAGTTTAGATTTACATCACCTAGTATGAATAGTTCACCTTTGTGTGAGAGGGAAGCGATAGAGGTAATGAGGTCCATAGTGTTATCGAGCTTGGCACCAGGGTGACAATAGATACCAGGAGGTTAGTAACTGTGCGGGTTTAAGCCCAAATCTGATGCACTGCTCTGGGTTATATACAGAAAAATCTTACAGATTTGAATTTTTCCTGATTTGCATATCACTTTTCCATCAAAATAAATAAGCTGTACCTTTTAGAGATGTTACAAACATTCTAGGACTGTCCCTTGCATTCACGGACAGTTGAGCAGTATGATATTCACAGACTGTTGGAGCCCCACTATGGTCAGGTTTATGCCCCCCTAGTAAAGCTGATCTCCACATCCCCATGCTCAGGCACATTATAACAAAGGGCAAAGGAGACTGCAGGGGTATGCACAATTGAAATTAATGGGGGTATTTTTTTATTACTATTTTATACATTATTGATGGAGAATTGGAGATTAATGAAGACCACTGCTCGACTAACAAGGGTCTTTTTAGTAGAACAGTGGTCTTCATTATTCTCCAACTCATCATCATAATGTATAAAATAGTAATAAAAAATAACTCCATTCATTTCAAGGGGGTATGCCCCAGCACTCTAACCTATCAATATAATCTCTTAAAGACTCCTGCCTCTGGCTCCCTAGTTCTCAAGTAAGAGACTTTTTACTTATATCTATACTTGGTGGATTGTCTGTAGCAGCATGGCTGTACCCACTACAGTGTGTGCGCATGGGGGGGGTGACTGGCCATGTGGATGTGTGTCAAGTTATTGCTACTTTTATGTTAGCACCTTATAGTCTTCTTGCGTGGAAGCATTCAAAACTATGGAGAGAAAATAGTAGGAGTACAGGCCAGACAGAAGTAATAAACTGGTTTTGTGAATAAGTTTGTGTATTGGGGTGGGAAAACCACACATGTTTCCATTGGTATGTGTGCTACAGTTCGACTGTGAAACTGAGATGAGTAAGAGAAAAAAAGAAAACTGAAAAGCATAACAGTGGCTACAAGCATGCCGCATGCGTGCAGATGTAGTCAGATACAGCATGTATTGAAGTACAAGCAAGCCATATGTGTGCAGACAGTATGGCTTAGTGGTTAAAGGCACTGAACCACAAGCCAGAAGGCTTGGAGGTATGAAAACCTGGGTTTGAATCTCATCAACCCCCACTTGTGTATGGTGTGATCCTGAGCAAGTCACTTAACTTTTATGTGTGCAGTTATCGTGACCACTTGCTTTTTGCATGCATGCCACATGCATGCAGTCTTTCCCAATTTAACATAAAAATCATGGTTTCCACACTGTCTTGCTGCACGCATGCCATGTGCATGCAATTGGTTCCAATTTAACATTTAAATCATACTTGCAGCATGCATATCACTTGAGTAGTTTTATGTGTGCAGCATGAAAACATTTCATATAATTATTTCTGTAAGGGACCTTTATTTTGATATATACACTAACCCCATGCAATAAAGAAACCTGCTATAGCAAATGCTAGACTATAGTGAATGGTCCATTTGGCTCCCAACTGTCAACCCCTCATTATTTAAATCATGAATTTAATTGCTGTTACCTGTTTGCCTGTCTGCTGTTTAATCTCCCAACTGGCTCATGATTTTCATTAAATTTCTTCATTTTCTTTATTCAATCAAAAATATTAAGTGCGCCCCAACATTTTGCCATTCAATGGCTTCTTCTGGGGAACTGTTAAACAATTAATAAACATGATTTTAATATTTTTCAATTAAGATTATTACAAATAATCAGAAATAATGATTTTGTATTTCTTTATCAATCTTAAATCATCTACGCCTTAAATCAATTCAAATGAAAGCATCACAATGTAATGGTTTTAATACAGTTATTAATGTTAATAGCTTAGCTATCAGGCATGAAATTAGCTATCACCAGTAGTCTAGTGTGCCATGATTGGCTACCTACTTTTTATCTGGGGTTTTGCCTCTTCTTGTCTGCCACAGGTTTTTGTTGTTTTTTTTGTTCGTGCTACCTTATGTGAGATAAATGTCAACGTTACAATCACACTCTATTAGCTGTTCTGTTAACCATAAATGTTTTGTTATTAAAACAAGTGTTGCTATTTCTTTAAGTCCACCATTTGCATTCTTTATAAAACATGGGGCCCAATTCCAAAATGACTTACACATTTCACACCCAATGGCATAAATCACACCTTGAGCCATGCGTTCCGCAAGTTGGTAATCCAAGTTACGACTTGTGCCATGTTGCATGTGGGTTGTGCCAAAGGTGAGCTATGCCATCCACTACACCCACAACCCACTGTGGCATGGTGCAAGGGTGGGTTATGGTAGCAACTGCTCACTATTCCAGAAGGGCAGCTGCCATAACCCACTAATGCCATTCCAAGACCCGCTATGGTGCTGCAGACTTAGACCAGCATGGAGGTGGTCTAATGGGCATCTGTCCTTGCCAACTGATGGATGCCCACTCTGCAGCACCACAGGAAGCACAAATTCCTGCTCCACATCCCACATCCCCCCCAGCAAGGTCATGCCCCTAACCCCGAATGTTGGGGACCCCCTGGGGTCCATTTCCCACACTGATCCCCAAATGCCTGTGCCACATGGCCAGCCTTCCAATGCCCCCAGGTGGTTGCAGGTGCGTTTTAGGGTGGGGGGACTCTGGGGGGCAGTAAATCATGGGCTGTGACTTGCGGCACCCAGGACCATTACACCATTCCTGTGGCGCTAGGCTGTGGTTGCCACAAGTCATTGGACATAGGTGCCGGGGAACCTGCCTGTCTTGGTATATGGTGCAGGGTCCCTGGTGTAGCGCCCCATGGTGCAACCTGCATTCGCTTGTGAGTTGTGCCATGTGACTTGGAATCGAGCCCACAGTTTCTAAATGTAATCACATGATTATAGTACACTTTCTACTTTGTGATATTATTCAAAGCTTGCAAATTGTTTTTTATATAGAATTCTGATACATTTCAATAGATTTATTTGCTTTTGTTTTGTGCTTTACCAGAAATGCCCCATGTGTAAACAAAAGATGCTAGAATAAGCGTGAACACAGTAGATAGTGTTATCATTTCCTTTTAAAACTGAAAAGCTCTTAACAAAGCTGTAGCATTTCTATATAGACTCAATGGTTCCGTCATTACTAAAAAGTACTTAGTGATTTTTACACACCCTTCACGTCTTGCTAAGCGCTGTTGTTTATAGCCAGCCCCAAATATACATGCTTACTTCCAACACAGCACCTGCTCCTTTCCCAAGCTTCTAACAAAGGCTTTAGAGTTGTATAACATTTGCTGAAATAACAACACATTCATTTCATAAAAGTTAGCTAACCTATATAATAGTTTAAATCTATTAATGCTTTTTTAGGTGATGTTCTTACTCAGTAATGCTTCTAATTGAGCTCGCACTTCTAGTATAAGAATCCTAGTCCTTCTAGCTTTAGCTTGTTCTAGTCAGTGAAACATATGTAAATGTTAGCAAAAAATAGATAATTTCACTTAGAGATGTTTTTAAGAGAAGTTTCTTACTGCGTGTGCTCTCCGTTGGGCATCTTAGTCATGCTGAGTTCAATTGTGGCAGCAAGAGTGAGGCAGAGGCCCCTCCCTCTTGTAATGTCCAATGTTCTGCACATCCCTCTGAGACTGAACTTCACTCTAGGGATGGAAAGATTAGAGCACTTTTCCTGCCTAGAGTCACCACATTCTGAATACAGCCATTAGACAGCGGTCTAATCGCAACTTTTAAGAAGCACTATCGTAAGCATCTGCTTGGTGACCTTGTGGCATTAAGTTCAGGAACACAGGTCACTGACTTCATAAAAGTTTAAATCTGAAAACAATGGCTGACTTGGCAGGTGAGACATAGGAGGAAGTGACCGAGAACATTGTGACACACTGTTGGTCAGCCACACTCGGTCCTGCCTTTGAATCGGATCTAGTACCAGACTAAGTAGAAACCAACACCAAAGACACTGCTGAAATCATTCACATGGCTACAGAACTTCACCTCCTGGAAGCCACTGACACCAAGTCCGTAATTGATGACTGGTTGCTATCTGATGATTCAACACAGACAACTGAGCAGCTGTCAGATGCAGAAATTATGTCAGTGGTTCTGCATGAAACTACCAAAGGGACAGACGAGGAGGAGGAGGAAGGCAAAGAGGAAGAATAGGATCTGCCACCTCCACCAACAAACATTGATGCGATCCAGGTGCTAGAGACTGGTCTAGCCTGGCTATCAATACAGGATGTTGACCCAGTAAAGATCATTCAGTTTAGCCAGCTCATTTCTTTTGCTAAATATGTTGCTGCAGAAAAATAATCAAAACAGACAAGGATGACAGATGTTTTAGTCGGGATACCAAAGCGAGCTAAATACTGTCACTCACAATACAGTAACTTTACTTATTTATTTATTTATAAATTTATTTATTTATTGAAATGTTTCTCCAGGAAGGCACACTGAGCAAAAAGTCACTTATCTCCCTATGTGACCTGGGGGGACGGGGCAAAATAGGAATGAGACATTACACATTCAATTTACAAGATCAACAATAGCATACAGTCGTAAGGCAGATGTTACAAAAAGTGTTACAACAGTATTGAGCATAACATGTAGAAAGAGTGGACAATATTAAATGCCAGGTTAATAAGTAAACGAGTGCTTACATGAAAAAAGGGGAAAGGGGAGGGAGGAGTGTGGTGGGGAGGGGGAAGAGTCATGTTCCTGGATACCCCCTCATTGTGCAAGGAACCCTGCAATGGGACTGGTGGGACCAAAAAGAAGGGGATAATGTAGTGTACCAGAGAGACCCCTTTGGGATGGTGGGGGAAGACAGTAGATCAGGGATACAAGCCCCTTGGGGTGGTAAGTGAAGGTGTGGATAGAGAGGTAGGGTTTACTGCACCATTCATCATGTGTTTCACTAAGCAAATAAAAAAATATAAAAAAAGTTTCAGCAAGACACTGAGCTACTTGATTAAACATACTATACAAAGTAACTAAGCACATTCAAACATCAATTATAGCTAAAAGAAAACTGGGGCAGGATTCTCAAAGGAAAGAAATCCCACAAAATTCATGCAGGACACCAAAAATGCTGCAGCTGCAGGAAAAACAAGGGAGCTGCGCCGCGGCATATGTAGAAAAACCCCACAGCTCCAGCAAAAAATAACTAGAGGTTGTGTGAAAACCACAGCTGCGGAATATCTGCAGGAATCTGAAACACACAAAATGCTATACACAAACATGGAAATCCCACAGCTGAGGAAAGAATGTTGCACAAATGCTACTCTACAGAGACAGTGGAGTAGGATGCCCTGAGGAGAAAAGAAGTTAAACACTAAACAAACATCAAATAAGCTGTGTGCAGGCAACAGCAACCATGTGGGATAGGACAATATAACGACATGTGAGTGCAGCATACATGGAACATCACACAGAAGAAACTCACAACAGAAAGGACAACACCAGAGGGCCACTGGCAGTGTAGGCAGAGGCACAGTGAACAGGCCAACAGTGTGTGATACAAGAGCAGGCCAAGGGAAAACAGATGCCAAGACCAACATGCCACTGGGTGCATGGTACCACCACATGCAGAGACAAAGGCACAGACAACAGGAGGGGGAATCACTGCAACCACATGCAGGAAGGGAGGAATGACAACATGGGGTACAACAAAGGCAACCTGCTAGACGACAGTACCACCAAGGCTGGCATACAAAGACCTCACAGAGGAGCAGTGCATAGCCAGGTACAGGCTAAACAAGTCCTTCATAACTGACCTGTGTAACACAGTACATGATGGTCTGCAGAGTAACACACACAGGGGCCATGCACTCACAGTGGAGGCAAAGGTGACAGCTGCCCTGTGTGTGCTGGCAACAGGCACATTCAAGACACCAACAGGGGACACCACAGGCATGACCCAAGCTGCAGTGTCACGGTGCCTAGAAGAGTTCCTAAGTGCCATTGTACCAAAGGCACATCAGTACATCAGGTACCCACTACAGGCACAACAGCAGCAGGAGGTGATGGAAAAATTCTATGCCATGGCAGGATTCCCAAGAACATTGGGTACAATAGATTGCACACATGTAACAATCAAGGCACCCACTGAAAACCAGGCAGCATATGTGAATTGCAAGGGGTACCACTCCATCAATGTGCAGGTAGTGTGTGACAGTGACTGCAAGATCCTAGATGTGTGTGCATGGTTCCCTGGGTCATGCCACGATGCCTGCATCCTGTGGCAGAGCATGTTGTGCAACCTCTATGTACGAGAAGACATACAACATGGATGGCTGATTGGTAAGTACACATCTGGGCATGGTGGGCACAGGAACAGAGCACAGGCAAGGTACATGGAGCACAAACACCCATGATGTGTGAACTGAATCACTGGGACCAACTGAGCAGGGGGTGAATGACAGTGCAGGACATGTCCAGAAACACAGTACATGTGTGTGACATGTCACGAGACAGGGGATGCCAATAAGAAACCATAGGTGGCAGCTGGAGCAACCATGGGCACAGTAATGGCAATGCCAATCAGTGGCGATGTAAGCAATGGTAAGAGACATGCAAATGCAATACACAGGTGCAGAGCCAGTCATGGATGTCTGTGACATAGGCATGACACACCACCAATAGTGATAGTCATCCACAGTGTGGCAAGACAGTGACACAGAATGACACACCCAACACGTGCAGAGTAGGAGACAGAGCATGAACCAGGCCAGTGGCAGCCTGCCAGCAGACAAGGGGAGAACAGCTGGCATGCTGCACCACAGGGAGAACATGTTCCAGTGAATACCAGGAATGGGCAACAAGGGAGATGTCAGGGGACTGCAGCGGACAATGGACACCCGGAATACAGAATGTGACAAGACAATGTTCAAGATAGAAGGGCAGAAAAGGACATGGGGAATATGGGGATGGGGAGGACACCAATGTGGTGGAGGGACAGTGGGTGTGTGACAAGAATCAGATGAAGGTGCCTGGTGATTGGTGATTGACACACAGCAGTAGGCAGAGTGCCAAGTGTCACAAATAGGGATCAGTACATTGATGGCAGCAGTGTAACACCACCAGCTGTGATAGTGTGCACCAGCAAGACTGCAGTTTGAATTGCAGCTACATGGCACAAAGGCCTGCAACAGTGTGAACCAGCCACAAAGTGTAGGACACAGGGGCAGGGACATGCCAAAATTACACCAATGGTCAAGGATATGGCATCAGGACATGCATGTGGCCCACACACAGCATGCAACACCCTAGCAGTACAGAAAGCGGGACATGAACACAGCAAGAAACAGCAATGACACCATGGGGCAGGAACTATATTGAGCAGAAGTAACTGATACAGTGCCACATGACAGTTGGACAGGAATGTAGGATGCTCAGATGCACAAACTGGCCATGACCTGTGAGACAATGGTGAGCAACATAGCACCAGACAAGCAACAGGATAGTATACCCATGGACACACCGCCCAGACAAGGGTACAATCACCATGTAAGGACAGGGATAGAGCACTGACAGTGCATGGTAGTCTGTCACACATGGCACAGGGTGGACAGCACATGTCCAGTGATGACAGAAACATGGACCTGCACATGCACCCCCATGAGGAATGAAGGGAGGTACAGGACAGAACACAGGGACATGTATACAACAGGGAGGTATGGGCCTCAGGTACCCAGGCCATCACAGTCAACAATGACAGGTGAACAGAACATGGGGAGAGGTTTGCGGGATGCTGTCACAGTAGAAGTGGGGGCATGAATAGCCACACAGAAAGGGACCTGGAATGCACATACACCCTGTCAAAGGACATAGTGTGGCACCCAACAGCCACAGGTGCCATGACCCCATGCGATACACAAGACGGTGACATGAAAACCAGGTCAAGGGTAGACAGAACAGGAACACAGCACACATGGGACACACAACACATCCGAACCACACTCTGATGGGCCTAGTGCCATCACCGCAGGCAGTGTCCATGTATCAATGCAGCTGGCCAAAGCAATAGACAGTGTCATCACTGTACTGTACAATGGATCACAACAGTGCATGTGCAGACCACACAATGGCACCGCAGGCAGTGTCCATGTATCAGTGCAGCTGGCCAAAGCAATACACAGTGTCATCACTGTACTGTACAATGGATCACAACAGTGCATGTGCAGACCACATAATGGCACACAGACAACAGTAGCAATGAAGTACCATCATGGTGAGACACAGAGACATGTGCAGAAACACATGTACATGGTGCAGACAAACCTGTGAGCTGAAGGCTCAGGTAAAGCCAAGACTGACCTGATGCACAGGATGCATGGACCACACCACTAGTGCACAGGCACATACCAGGCAGAAAGGTAAAACATCTGAACACACCACTGGTCCACAGAGAGACACAGCTAAGCAGGAACAGACCATTTGCAGTGTCCCAAGAGCAACACATGTAATACACAGCAGTACACAGAGTCATTGTGACAACAGCAGAGGCCTGCCAGTGGAGACATACACATGCATGAACATGATACCCATGTGTAATCACACAGTGTCACAAAACTACACATGCCAGCATGTGTCACCTAAGAATGGCACAGAACTGTCTGGAACATGGATAGCAGTAAAGCAGTACACACCATGTGACAATACACAGCAACGGCACAACATACTGAGCACAGGCCATGCCTGTGACTATAGAATGTCATGTGACAGAGTAACATGCCAGGCACACATGCAATAATGGCAGTCATGTTGTGGAGGTCAGATACATGTACCCTTGCAATGTGTGACATAGCACAACCACACTGAGATGCACACATACAGGACAATGCCACAGCACCCCATGCAGTCAGACAGTACCACAGCACTGAATACCTGTCATGGTGAACACCCACACAGAACACACTGTATACTGGGCCTGTGGTACAGGTAACACAGGTTAGTGCACCAGTGATATATGTGTGCCATAGATGTGGTACCCAAGTCACAGTGTCACACCCTTCCCTAATGGCACAGGTAAGCAACATGGCACAGGATAGTGTGTACAGAAATGGCAGTAGCCATATCATGTGTGGTGGGACACAGATTCAGGTGAGTGAGGGAGGCACAAACATGGTGAAAAGTCCCTGAAGAAGTGCACCCTGGACTTCCACAGTGGCAGAAGACAATGGAGGCATATGGACAGCACATGACAAAGTGTGCAGTGATGTGAGCTGGCATGGTGGCATGAAGGGATGATGTGGTGGATGCCATGCACCATGGATTGGGGTTGCCCATGTTTGGATATGGACATGGGTTGCCAGAGGATAGCATGAGAGGCAATTCAGATGGCAAAGGCAGACAGCCTACCACACCCTGGGGGATGCCACTGGGAGTGCTCAGTATCCTGGTGAGGCACAATGGTGA
The DNA here is from genome assembly GCA_016271365.2 of Neoceratodus forsteri. Classification (NCBI taxonomy): domain Eukaryota; kingdom Metazoa; phylum Chordata; order Ceratodontiformes; family Ceratodontidae; genus Neoceratodus; species Neoceratodus forsteri. Next base: position 98,815,741 of record CM057452.1, on the reverse strand, counting down.
TTGGGAATATCACAGCACAAGGCTGCAAACAGTGGAGGGTGTAGTGTTGCAGCCATCAGCACGGTTGCAGTGTGCAACTGTGTCATTGCCTGCTGCAACACCAGGGTGGTGGACACACACATGGTAAACACCCAGGATGCCTGCTGTGGCTGTGTGGTACACAAGGGGGCACAAGTAGCGGACCCACACCCTAGGGCAGGCACAGTGCTAATGACAATGCGGAAGGCACCATCCTGATGTCATGGCAGTGACCTGCTTCAGTAGGTGTGCAATGAGATGGTGGTACACCCTTGATGCAGGGTAACTGGATCGGCAGTGATGTCAGGTGGTGGGAACGCTGGAAGCATGTGAGCAGGCTTGGAGTGAGAGACCATGGCTAAACCATGCTGGGAGGATGCACAAGATAGCGGACTGAGACACAGATGTGAGGAAAACAATGACAGACAGGTGTGCAGGAATGTGTGTGTCAATGTCACAAGCCATGTGGTCAACATGCTGTACTGACAAATATGCACTATGACCTGTACATGATGGGTAGGGGATCAGAGGACAGCAATGGACACTGTAGAATAGGTACGCACAACATAAGATGATGTCTGCATGGAAACAAGAACACACTGAGTGAAGGACTGTCAGACTGGTGTAGCACATGGCACACCCCAATGGCTGACCACCTGAAACACAATGGCCCACCAGGAATGATACACTGCTGACATACAGGTGTGGGCCTGTACACAGTCAGAGCAAGGAAGAGCAAGAACAAGGACATGGCACAGACTCATGTGTACTGCACGCAACACAGAACATGGCAACAACACAGTAGAAACAATGCACAACATGCTGGTAGTGATAGGTGGAAATATAGAACATGTGTGCCACCTGACACGGTGCAGGACTGCATGTACACCACACATGACATGTGCAAAGGGCCTATAACCAACAACATAGCATGGGCCACTGGTTGCACACAATGGACACATGTGGATGGGAAATCCACAGTGTGCAGTACACACTTGTAAATGCCATACCACAATAGCATGGTACTGCAAGATAGAACCATCAATACAGGATGTGCCCTGCACAATGAGGAATGTTTTGCATGACACAACAGCACCCACAATGAAGTAGGACACAGCAATGTAGTGTGAATCAACATAACAACAGTACATGTGTACAGTGCAACATGCAGGGGCACAGAACTAACATGAATGCACAGATGTGACATCACCCCAGGAGGACATAATGGCATACACCATACAACAAGCAGAGACACAACATATGAAATGTAGGTTTAATAACAATGACAATACAAACAACTATTGATGTACATAAAACACAACACAACAGTGTGAACAGCATAAGACTCTAACAAGAAGGTATGTAACAGTAAGCAAAAATGTCCAAACAACAGTATGTCAATACCAACAGTGGTAAAGACACAGGCAAGAAACACAAATGTCACTGAAATGGAGCCCAACACTAGTGTTCATGTGTGGCCTGCGTAGCCAGCACCTAACTGAGGGCATGCAACTGGGCAGTTAGTTTCTCATAGGTCGATGCTATTTCCTGCACATGGTGATGTAACAGTGCCCAACGGCGATTGCAGTCACAGCTGCCTCCCAGTGTCCCCTCAGGCACCACCTTGGCACTGGCTGCCACCACTGGCACTGGTGCAGCAACATCCCCTGCTGCCACTGGGCCTGGAACCACAGGGACAGAGTCCAGGTCAACAACATCCTCCAAAATGCCACCCACATCATCCTGAACAGTAGCAGCATCAGACCCACCCTGGACTGGGGACACATGCTGCTGGGCTCCCTGTGCTGCCTCCACAGTGCATGGCATGGTGTCTGCTGAATGGTGGACTGCAGGCACATTGTGGCGATGGTGAACCAGGACACCTCTTGCACGCCTGGTCAACAGCATTATCCGAGCTGCAAGGACACTTGGCAGCTTATCCCACTCCCGGTGGCCAATCAGGTGACCTGCAATGTCAAAGAAAACGTAAGGTCAGCATGACCAGCAGAACAACAGGCCAACTCACAAACAGGCAAAGCACAGAACTGTGAACAGCAATACACAGGCCTGTGATGTCAGGAGCATCAACACAGTACATGCAGTGAGATACAGGTCACCTCAGGAACATGAGTAACACTATGCAGACACACCTGAGGAAGCACACTGTCACATGCACCAGAATCTGGTGCATATGCGAGGCAGCCCCAGTGCAATAAGCATGTGGCACCTATGAGGCACAGTGCAAATAATGTCCAGGACAGTATGTGGGCCTGCAGAAACACAGGACATAGTATGGACTGCAGGCAAACAACAGGTGCATTCCACAAGTACACATACAGGCAACCGACATACCATCCAGTGAACATGCAGAGTACCCAGAGCAGAATGCACGAAACAGCCAAACAAGAAATACACCCTAACAACATAGCATACAAGACAGTGTGGTATGGCCCACAGTCACAGACCAGCAATGCAAAACAAACAGCATGTATAATGCAGGCTGTGATGGAGTGCAGAGCATGCACAACATATGAGATGCTGTACAAATACTGTTAGCACACCACCATGTGCAGAAAATGTACAACCTGATGGATGGCAGGCACAACACCATGTGCTGTAAATGCACAACCTGATGGATGGCAGGCACACCACCATGTGCTGTAAATGCACAACCTGATGGATGGCAGGCATGCCAGCAGTGCACAAAGCACAGGGTATGTGCATGCCAACATGATACCCAGCACAGTGGGGCATCCCTGTGTATGTAACAAGTATGGCATGGAATGTATGCCCACACAGATGGTGCCATGTGCACTGCTGGCGTGACTGAAGGTGTGTCCTCATGCTATTGCACTGCATCACCTGGAACTGTAACAGTCTGGACAGTGCAAGTACTAGCCGGTGTGTGCTGTGTGTCCCCGACACACCCTCAGTATGCAACATAGAGAAGCAAGGTGCCACCAGACATGTGACGCACCCTGTGTAGAGCACATAACATAGCACATGCATATGTGCATTGCCTAATGATGGACACAATGTGACAGGTGATGGGCCACAACACAGGGCAGGTAGATGGCCCATAAGTCAGTCCAGACACAGATGTCCACCCATTGCAGGATGGGACGGATGCAACACCAATCAACACAGTGGTAAGAATACACAGACAGTGGGACCCTGGCACTTACACACACCTACAGTGACCATACATGGACAGTCAGCCAAATGGAGTGATGACCACTGGATGTATAGTGCTGTGATGCCTAGCAATGGGTGGGGGCACAGGTGACAGATGGAGGTTGATGTACGGCACACGCAACATGACAAATCACACGCGCACACACACACACACACACACACACACAGAGCATGTATAGGATGTAGGAACAGTGACCAAAAGTTGACATGCCCAGTTACATGCTGCAGAGGTGACACAGCAAGGCCATGTAAATGACAGTGATGCAGCAGGACAAAGGTATGTGGGGATAGGCATTGTGCACATGACAAACACACCCTAGAACATGGTGGGGAGCATGGACACAGGTGTGGCAATGATGTACATGAGAGGGACCAAGACGGCTGCTGTGGAGGTGTGCCAATGACTGAGTACACACAATGTGGTGGTGGCGATGTAACACACCAATATGCTGGATGGTGTGCCATCCAGCTGGTAGATGTCATGCACAACTCAGGGAGACAATGCTGGACACTGACAGTGTGCTACTGGAGGGTGTCATGTAGGTGCACACAGTGTCCACCAGTCAGGAGCTGGGATGACAATTGTGTATGGTAGGGCCACAGCATGCAGCACAGTGAGAGTGGCAGGGCACAGGCAGCAGAGGGCAGCATGTAGGCTCTATGGCCACTGTGAGAGCACATGCAGGTGGGAGTATACTGTTGAGGGTGGTGCATAAGTACCAGGGCATGGCACAGGACCAACAGGACTGAGTGCTGGCAACCTGTGAGGGCAATGTGGATGTGAGGTGGTTGTAGTGTTGTTGATGAGGTACCACAATATGCAGGTGGCACAATGTGGAAACCTGAAGTCAATAGAAACCCATGAGCAGAGGCTGGCTGGCTGGCTGGCTGTGTTTCACAAGCAGCTACTGACATACCTAATGAGGGCCACCCATAACCTGTGTGTGTCCCTAGTGGATGGAGACTGTGTGCAAAACATGGTAGTGACAACAGCCATAGCTGCATGAGACTGTGACACACTGCAGAATCACATGATGGGGGGATGAATGTGCAGGGACAATGTGGCAATGCAGATGGTGGAGACCTGGGAAATCATATGTGACAAACTTAAGGCACATCGAGGAGGGCAGGCACAGCTCTGGATCATGACAGCAGCAGGGACAACACACAGCAGGTAATACAGGTAGGCACAAGGACCTGTGCAAGGCTGGGCCACAAGGGGTGAGGGACATGCAGGGCATGCAGGAGGAGTGGTCAGGGCCAAGAGGCACTGAGAAAGCAGTAGGCTACCTACTGATGTGACACAGATACATGGGGTGTGAGGAAGAGGCCAATCCAATCATGCGCAACTAGGCTGCCCACAAGATCACTGTTAGGGGAGGAGGCATGGATGGGGATGGGGAGGGTACAGCGGTAATGGTGCATGGTACCAGGCAACATGAGGTACATTGGGATGTGGGTAAAGGTACAGCACTAGTTTGGTAGCTGCAGGCCAGCTGGGGTGTGGCTGGAAGGGGCTGGGGTACAGCCAGAGATGCTGAACGGGTTCAACACAGTGCCACACACTACGAAAGAGGCTGGTGGCAGAATAGTGCTGGTGATACAGGACATGACTGGGGAAGCTGAGCTGCCCAGTGGGGCTCCAAATGGTGTGCACAGTGCTGTGGATGTGAACACCAGTGGGGGTATATGGCCTAGACGGCAGGGGGGGATGCCCCAGGGATCAACATTGGATGTGAGGGGAGGTCCCCAGGTACAGCAGCAGGGACCACTCTCAGGTGACTGCCGCTATGTGTGCCATGGTGCTGTGATGGATGGTGGACGTCAAGGCCACACCACCAGTGGATAACCAGCACAGGTCACTGCAGATGGGGATGGTGGCAATGAATGGAGGCAGGTGCATTTGGTGCCACTCCAGTGTGGGAGAGTGAGGGGTGTGACAGGCAACCATGTGCCCAACAGGTAGACAGAGATGCTGGGGAGGACGATGGTGGGCACACCAAGGCTGGGGATGTCGGCTGCCATGGAGGGCAAGGGGTACCTGGATGCCTGCCAGCGCTTGCGTGTGCAATGTGTACTGTGCAGACCAGTCATGCACAATGCCATGGGTGGGAGCCATCAGCATTCAAGGGGAGGGAGCTATGGGTGCTCAGCACTAGGTATGCAGACAGACATCCACAGCCAGCCATCACAATCGCATGCTGAGGGATCCAAGGTGGATGGTACCAGGCCTGCTGACAGTGCTGCATACTGGACATGGGTGGCCTGGTTGCACACACATAGACATGGGGGGGAGGACACTGTTCATAGACAGCACATATATATGGTGGCCATCCCTGTACAATGCCCACAAGTATGTCAGCAGCATGGGAATCAGGGGCACACACAGACACAATGCAGATGACCCACATCTGGCAGCAGTGGTGGGGGGGAGACAGGCGCTGCAACAGGGTCTGGATGCCCTGGACAGGACAACTCACAGTGGTATAGTGGCATGCAACCCCTCCAGGTGTATGGTGCAACACCTAGATGTGGAAGCCCAATCCATGTGTACACCCTGGTGCTGAAGAGGTTTCAGGGCACTAAAGGGCAAAGGCACCCTGGTGACCTGGTGGACAGGAATGGGTAGGCTGGGATGTGGACACAGGTGCTCATGGAGGGGGTACAAACCACATGACACAGCTGGATGTAGGATCACGGGGGAACACAGGAGAAGGTGCGGGGGGTACAGCACACAGGGAGTGGCGGATCCATGTGATGCACTGCACAGGGTGCTGGTGTAGGATGCTACTGTGGCTGCGCCTGATTGTTTGCTGGATGGGGATAGGTGAGGGGATATCATGTGGAAGGCCACCTGGTGGATGGGTGAAGGGGACTGGGGCATAGTGGCGGCTGTCAGCCTGATAGCCATGGTAGACATTCAGGGCCGGGGGTCAGGAGCAGACATGGTAGACCAAGGGGCATACATTGCTACTGTGTGGATTGGCACTTGGTTGGTATGTGGACACCACTGTGTCTCGTACTGCCTGTATGCACTACAACCATACAGCAACAAAGAGCTAGCAGATACACTGGGTACAGGCTATGAGCCATAGCTTAATGCAGCGCCTGTCAATAGGCCAAACAGGGATAGGGGTGACACATACCAGTAGCCAATGCTGGCCACACTGGGGACACTTGCATCACTCCATGTCAGCCACCACAGCCCACATGCAGTGGTCACATTCAGCCTGAGTGCACACACTCTGCATCCAATGTCAGGCTGCCACAGTCAGCATCACTAGCGTCACACACACCATCCACATACTATGTGGTGACAGACATGTATACGCTATGGGGATATGCCACACCCCACACCAGCAGCCTGTGCTGCATGCCCTGTGGCAAATCACTGTAACAAGTGACCATCCAAGCATCCAACAAGCAACATACCAGCAAGGTCCTGCAAACACATGGAGCACTGGTACAGTGTGCCCAACACACACTATGCATTGGATGTGCACTGCATGGACTACCCACATGTGCCTGCTGGCCACAGCACAGTACACACCCTTGTCTGGCAATGCACATTGATCACGGAGTGCCCAATGTTACCACCTGTCCTGGGATCCACTGACACGTACACAATGGCACTACATCACTGTACAGGTTGCTGTCCATGAGGCACCACAGGGAACAAGTGTGAAGCAGTTGTCTGGATGCACCTGCAATACTAGTCAGCCCACATGTGAGTAGTCACCACGTGGTGCAGGTGTACAGACAAGGACACACACTGTGTGCAGGGCTGTGCGGCACAAGACAGACACTGGTCCTGAGAGACATGCTGGCAGTGACCTGGCCAACTGCAGGGGACCACAGATGTCACCTGGACATGTGTCCACACATGCAGCCCATGCCATGTCAGAGCCATGTCCCCTGTAGGACAACAGACTATCATGCAATCACCCATGCAGGGTGCCCCTTATGACACATGCGACGTATGTGAGGGCCACACAACCCTGGGTACAGGTGTAGTGGACACATGCTGTGCGTGCTGTCGATCCTCCAACATCCATGCACACACCCCTATATATGCCCGCACACCTGTGTACATGTGCATACATCCCAACCTAACAATCAATCAGCTGTCCCAATACACTCACCTTCCCCCCCAAAGCATGGTCCATGACACAGCGATCCTGATGCCACTGTGCCGGTCCCATACCCTGTACCACCATGACCACCATCATGGTACACCATATGGCATGACCAATGTGATAGATCCCTGAATGCACCATACATCCCACCAGCTGCCCACATACCCCAGTTACCCCTAGCACAGTTGAATGGCCAACTGCGGCCATCACAACATACGTCCGTCCCAGGTACATGTCCCAGTGGCATATCCCTGCATGGGTGTACTGTTCAGCAACATATGGAGCTATTCCTTGTAGGTCGGCCCTACAGCAGCAGTTCTAGCCGACCAACACCCATCATGGTGAACCATGGCCCCCTAGTTGGTGTACAGGGACATGGGCCAGTAGGGGGCAGTGCTGTTGGCAATGTGACACAACCAGGAGGTGAGGATGCACACTCCCAGCAGGTGGACAGGACATAGGCATGTCCCTCACACCATCACACAACCAGGGTATGTGTACTGGTACGTCTGTATCAAATTACTGCACAGCACAGTGGCACTGGGTACCATACCACCACATCACCAACATGGCCTGCAGACATGCCCGTGTGTTGCATGTCGTGATACAATCCAACACAGCTAGTCCCACCCCACTCACAGTCACTGTAGCCACTGTCCCACAACACCTCCCACTGTGACCTGTAACATATGTCACCCGGCCTGTCCCACTGCGTCAGTGGCAGAGGGTGGGCCACATGCACTGTAGACAACACACGGATCCATGGCAATGGTCCCATATGGCCTACATACTGGCATCCCACACACCACTGAGCAACATGTAGAGCCAGTCAGCACCTATGGTGCATTCTCACCCTCAGCAGCTGCTCACCATGTACCTGGTGGCAGCCCACAATAGATGGCACTTCACACATCCAGTGATGTGCGTGCTTACTATGTGCTATGTCCACAAAGTTCTGCTTCACACCTGCACAGAGTGGCAGTGGCTTTGCTGTGGATATGCATGCCCCCCCGCCAGCAGTTGTGGCAACAGTGAGCCATAACTGGTCCTGTGCAACCCACACACATGCCACACCAGTGCTCCCACACTGGGACATACACCTGTCGGGTGGAGAGGGACATGTGTAGCAAATTACAGTGTAACCTCTGCCCACCAGCAAGACCTGTACACTGACACCCTAGGTGTCTATCCACATATCACCCTGGAGCACAGTACCCATACAGGAACAGCCTCCCCATGGCTGCCCCAACAGAGCATGGCCCCTGTGCATGTCACTGTACCACACAACTGTGGACCCCTGCACATGCATAACACATGCCCAGTGGAATGGCACCAGTCCCACTGCCAGCGGTCAGTCCCCCTTTCACAGGACACCCCACCACACAGTATGATGTGCACCTATACACATGCACATGGTGTTACTGTGACCCAGGGAGCCTTCACAACAGGCAGGCATGACTGGGACTGCCTGATAATTCCCCCCCAATGTTATAATGCAAGGTAGATTTTACTCACGGGGTTGAACTGCAGCGGTCACTGGCTGTGGTCGATGTGCGGCGCCTTCTGCTGCAACCTGCCTCTGGCTTGTGCGTGTCACCCTGACACTGGACACACGTGTGTGGGGAAAGCATTGAAGGTCACACCATGTCCACAAAGTTCCATGCTGCACTACACCCCTACACGCACCACAACAGTGACTGATGCTGGTGTGGTACACTGTACAGCTTGATACATAGCTGGCACTGCTGGGTGCTGACTGTTGTCCACACATCACACAGGTATGTGCAGAGGACATGGGTGGGCGACACACCAGTGTAGCCACACAACCCATATGCTGGCAGCTCAGGCAACACATGGATGATTGGTGACCACCACCATGACCCTTGTGTACCCTGGATGTGGGACTGAATGTTAACTGCATAGGTGGCACAGTGTGTAGGTATGTGCACAGGACACATATGGCTATGCATGCCTGCACTGTAGATGGTTAAACAAAGAAGTTCCAGGATAACCCCTGATAGTCCATGGGTAACGTAACCATAAAATTCACTCCTTCAATGTGCTGCCTCTCCTGATGTGTCCAGCAAATCAGTCTCTTTCTTTCCAAAGAAGGGGGGGCCAAGAATATTTACACAAGTAAACAGGTAATTTCTTATCCAAAATTATATTCTTTTATTGTATTTTTCAGGCCCATATCCTCTACGTTTCACCAACTAAAATTGGCTTCCTCAGGAGGTGCCTTTTCAAAACTTAATGTTTAATTCTCCTGATACTTATTTCTTTCATTTATACTGCTGATTTCCAAAATCCATCCTGCTCATTTCGATCGAGGGTTTAACACGAACGACAGAGAAGAGCAACCAATAAGTGGGGCTTAAAAAAGATAAAGAGTACAAAATCATTTGAAACATGGACTGAGCAGGATGGATTTTGGAAATAAGCAGTACAAATTAAAGAAATAAGTATCAGGAGAATTAAACATTAACTTTAGATGGTTGACAGCTGTGGCTGTGCAGATGCAGCACGTGTAGTGTACCAGAAGACCACTGTTGTCCACTGCACCACACCGTACCACATCAAGACATGTAGAGCTTGACACCACACACTGCCAGAACATGCACATCCTGACTGGCCATAGCCATGACACAGCTGTATGGTGCCAGCCAACCATGTGTTTTCCTGTGACAGTGATGGGCAGTGTACCATGTAGTCATACTTTCCCACCCACCACCCATCATGTGTGCCCTTGTTACATGCACTGTGAGGTGAACCATGACACACTGACAGGCTAGTGCCAGCTGTCCTGCATGTACAGAGTACTACAGTGTCTGTGAGCAATGTACAAGACATGGGCTCAGTGGCATGCATGGAGTGTCCATAAGCAGCATGGTGGGTGCATGTCTGGTCAACATCCATACCATGGCAGGGTCCTGGGCATGGGGTTGGACCTTGTAGCACATCACAAGCATGGTCTGCCTGTGCCTAATGCATGTTGCACCCAGTGACATCCAAGACACCCATTGACACAGGCCAGCACTACTGTATATAGCACACACCACAGCACTGGCGTGCACCTCCCCTAATCATGGCACAGGTGATACCACACACCACACACACAGTCCTGTGACTGTCGATTGGGGATGTCATGGCCCCATGGGCATGTCCTGGATGTGATAGTACAGTGAAACACAGTGTGTGGTGTACACTACACACTGAACAGGGGCTCATGCAGACGTGATGTGCTGTGCCATGCAGGGCATGGCCACACATACCATGGACTATGTCCAGGAATGCTGCCACCAACCATGCATGGCTATAGTCAGCTGTCTGTGCTACACTGTTATGAGGACAGTCACCATACCATGTGGACGTGGCATGTGCTAGTACCATGCAGCTATAACATCACACTTATCACAGTCATGTACTCACCTTCCGCTGTCCCCTGTGACTCCTGGCGTTCTGGTGCCACCAGCTGGCACAAGTGTGGCTCCCTCATCACCACATTGTTCCACTTATGCTTGGGCTGATTTACAGTCCTCTGCACACCACTGGACATGTACAGATTCCTGTCAATTGCATGGCAGATCCTGTCCCTCTTCTTTGGTGAATGCAGGGTCCTTCCAGGTGGCAGCAGTAAAGCTGCATGCTCCCTAATGAGATCCAGCAATGCTGCTGTCTCTGCATCACTTAGGTTTGGTGCCCTGCCTCTCCCTGCCATGGTCTGATGCCTGTAACTGTGACTGTGCAAGGCTGGATGTGGCACAGATTGACACACCCCGTTCAGCATGCTTCACACATCCCAGTGTAACTCTGTGCAGCACATGCATATGTTCCTGCATGTGCATGACACGTGCCTGTAATTTACATGCACATGCGTGGTTTCCACGGCAAAATCACGCCCATGTGTGAAAAGCACAGTTGATTCCCGCATGTGAGCGGACATGTCTGCCATTTTCACGCACGTGCGGTAATCTCTTAGTTTTGTCCTGCATGGGCTGTAGGCATGCCTCTCAAACTTTTGTCCCCACAAATGTGTTACACTGCCTCTCACAATGTGGCGCAGATGGGAAAGATGTTCATCACTGATTCATCTGTTCCTAGGGGGTACAACCATAGGTACATTGGGTGCATATGGGTGCAGAGAGTATATAATTTGAACAATGTTACATTGGCATCACTTGTTCTTACATGGCCACTTTGACACTGTCAATACTGACTGTTGCACATGTCCTCACAATGTGGAACAGGGTGTATTTGTGCAGTACATTGGGGAATGTTCATTGTGTTGTGGTGAAGTTGAGAGGTATGGCTTCAGGTCCTTCTTAGCCCATCATCAACAGCATCACTGGCCTGTGATGGTGCATTGTCCTGCAGGCATGCCCATGTCAGCAATCCCTATCCTGTGGCAACATGTGTGTGGTGTCAGCCTTATATGGACATGTGCATGCAGTGGTGTATGTGTCCATGCCACACCCAAGGTGTGACATGCACAGCAACTGCATGGCCATTGTGCATGTCTGGCACACTGTACACCATGCCAGGCAATGGCACAATCCCCAGGGCCTGTAGCCACCAGCTGGGTGTGCTGATATGCAGGTGTGACACTGGCAGTGGATGTTACCCCATCACACCACTGTACATGTGTGGCACATGTGGACATAGAAACATAGAAATATAGAATTTGATGGAAGATAAGGACCGCTTGACCCACCCAGTCTGCCCATTTCCCTACCTAAAGGATAAGCTGCAGATCCTAATTAACCAGCAGCCTACCTCTTCCTACCCCCCAACCCCTAGAATTGCCTTATGACTGTCCCATGCATGCTTGAATTCCACCACTGTTTTTGACTCCACAACCTCCTCCGGAAGGCCGTTCCATGCATCCACAACCCTCTCTGTGAAAAAATACTTCCTTAAATTACCTCTGAGCTGCCCCCCTCTAGCTTCAAATTTTGCCCCCTTGTTCTTGCACACCTCTTTTTGAAAGATGCTACCCTCTTGGACTTTATTGATTCCCTTGAGGTACTTGAAAGTTTCTATCATGTCTCCCTCTCCTCCTTTCCTTGAGGCTATACATATTAAGCTTCTTAAGTCTCTCTTCATATGTCTTCCGGTGCAGACCCTGCACCATTTTAGTTGCCCTCCTCTGGACAGCTTCCATTCTGTCTATGTCTTTGCGGAGACTGGGTCTCCAGAACTGCACGCAGTACTCCAGATGGGGTCTCACCAGCTGTCTGTACAGAGGGATAATAACTTCCTGTTTTCTACCGGTGATACCTCTCCCTATGCATCCCAGTATCCCCCCAGCACTCCTTGCTGCCCTCTCACATTGCTTGCCCACCTTTAGGTCATCTGATATGACTACCCCCAGGTCCCTTTCCATTTGTGTTGTTGTTAGTATCTCACCCCCCATTGTGTACTCTTCCCCTGGGTTTTTGTTTCCCAGGGGCCGCAGTGGGATGGCAGCAGGCATTGCTCTGTCCCTGACCCATTGGACTGCTGCCACACGTCACAACACAGAGTTTGTTGCATCACACAGTGTAATGCTTGTGGTCCGGTACATGGTTAGGGGTGGCAGCACAGTTCCCAGTGGAGGTGGAGATGACTGCTCAGGGGGACTATAGGACCAGGGCCATGGGCTGGAATACATCACATTCAACACTGCCCTGCACTGCAGGGGGGGCATTGCCCCCTTACCTGGTGCCCGTGCATACATGACAGTGGTCGGCCAGCACAGCAGGGTCACCATCATGGCATTGCACCCACCCTAGGGCACATCAATCAACCAGCATAGCATGATGGACCGGTGTGTACTGTGTGCTACCCATACCTAGCCCATGTTGTGTGATGGGTGATGCAGTGTTCTATGGCACCAGTGACATGTGTGCCTGTGCCCTGGCATGTGTACACCACAAGAGTAGTGAGGGCCACGTAGTGTTGTGTTGCATGTGTGTGCCATCCCATTGTTGTCACGGTGGGGTGTGGATGTACAGACATCAATCTAATGCGATTATGCAGGTGTTCACAGCCCATTACATGTCTCATGTGATTTGTATCCATCTCCTTTGCAGGTGACAGTGGATATCCACTGAAGACATGGCTCATGACACCAGTGACTGCTCCACAGACGCAGCAGGAGGAGAGGTACAATGTTGCACATGCATGGACACGTTCTGTGATCGAACGTATCTTGGGCTACTGAAGATGTGGTTCCGGTGTCTCTCAACCTCAAGGGGTGCACTGCAATATACACCAGAGAAGGCATGCAGGATACTTCGTTGCATGTTGCATACTGCACTACATTGCCCTGTCCCACTGGATCCCAGCACCAGAGGACCTGTAACTGACTGATGATGATGTTGCCCAAGAAATGCCAGCGCCACTGTCACCACCATCGCCAGCACGGCACCAGTCCAGCCAGGCATCATTGGCATGCCAAGCACTGGATAGGCTCATCAGACACTGCTTCTAGCAACATTATCAGTGATGCAGGCAACAGTGTCTCAGCCAGTAGTGCCATCACTGGATGCCCCTTGCATGCTGAGGTGTGCTATGGACATGGCTGGCTTGGACTGAGTGTGTGTGTATGTTGGTCAGCACCCATGATGGGTCAACTGTGTAGTTGCTGGGGGGGGGCATTCTCTGGTAGCCTATTGTGATCCCTATGACTGATCAGTGTACAGGTACATCACCTGGGGTGTGATGTACCCATGGACTGCATAACACCTGCCATGTGAATGGTTGCTGGATTCTACACATGTATGTCAAGACACCGATCTCACTTGGTATGGCATATCACAGTATAGTATGAATGCTCCCACATGTGTATCAAACAGTGAACAGTGCAACATTCAGTAAACACAATTCCCCAACTTTGTCTTGATCCTGTCATTAATTTGTGCACCATGTAGCCATACCTGTCAGGAGCAGTGGTCACTACTTCTCCAGTTTGTCAGTCCTGCCAATCACTGGGCAGCCCATTCAGGACCACCGTGACAGGGTGTTGCACATGTCACCCATAATGTCCTGGCACTGTATGGTTGACATGGCATGTGGACTGGGCACTGTCAGGCTGCATGGGGCACATGTTCACAGTCCATACAGGAATGACAGTGTTCCTCGGTTACTGTTGCTGGTTGGGCAATGCATGTCCTGTCTGTGCCCCGACATACTGTATGGCATGTGGACAGGTGCAGCTCATGGGGTGATATATCGTATCTGGTTCCCAGACTGGGTGTGGTACATATCCTCACGTGCACATCACCATGAGCACGCACATCTACCTATGCATGCCCGATGGTCCACCCAATGTGCTGTATGGGGTGGTGTGACCAACATGTCCCATGGGAAATTGTGTCACTGGGTGGAGCGGACAGCTCTGCAGGGATGATGACACCCTGACCACTACCATGTATCATGATGCTGGGTCCTGATGCATTGTATCCACGCTGCCCCCTTGTATTGGCACAGTGATGTCGTGACTTACATGTCCAGACAGTATTCATGTTGTAACAAACCTCATGGGCCTACATGAACACTCCTCCACATCCCAGCAGCCATCACCTCCCTCGGACACACACCTGTAGGCTGGTGCATGCCACAGTCCGGTGACTGTCTATTACCGCTGTATGGTATTGCACATGTGTTATCACTCATACAGCTTGCCGGACACATGTCTGTGATGTGCTCAGTGGCACTAGTGCTGTGCATGCCATACATATCTGTGTCATCAAACACTTTTTAGTCCTGCCACATACCACATGGTTGTTTGTCAGCAGTGTGCCGGAGACTGACACAGGCTGCGCAACAACACACAGCCATTACAACCTTATGGGATATAAGAGAGTCTCACACACACATAGTAATGGTTGACACACCTTTATTACATGTTCCGGGGAACAACACTGTCCACCAGTCACTACATAGTCACATTCCATATTGTACACACATAAATTAGCTGGTGAACCTATCCATCAGGCTCCTTGCCATCTGCAACATCATTAAGGCATGATGCCATCAGTGGTCATGTCGTACTGTATCACATACCAGCATGAGCTATGTCATGCCAGAACACTCCACTGCTCATGGTGCCATGCACTTCTGGACTGTCCATGTTTGCATCACTAGTTACATACCCCATCTTACAGTGCTCAACATGTGAAAGTCATTCGGGGCTGTGGACTGGGGGCTGCATTGACTCCAGCATGATAAAGCTGCTCTATCATGCCTGTCCAAGCAGGTTCCTGTGATGCTACAAAGGTTCATATCTGTGTGACCCATGTTGTGTGATGTATGCCTGTCTCTGGCTGTGCAGCACAGCACTCAGGGGCCTGGTGTGCCACATGACATCACAATGTCTACTGCTTCTTTGGTGGACATCCCCTGTCAACACGTTTCACTGTTTCCTGCCCTTCCCCCCTCCCAGGCACTGTCTGTGTCTGTATGGTCTCAGCTAGGGATTCTGTCACTGTTGCTGTTGATGTTGGTGCCTGTTCAGCTGTGGGCACACCCGTGTGTCCTGGGTGCTCTGACCATTGTCTGTTTGTGTTGCCCTCTGTGCCTAATGGGCACTCAGCTGTCTCTTCAGTCCCTGCTGTTGTGAGGCCTGTGTCCCATCACTGCCAACCAGCCCCTTGCCAGTGTTGTGCTTCTTTCTCTTTTGCTTGGCTTGTGCAGTTTCAGTTGGTGATGTGTCTGTCACCTGCGCAGTATATGCCTCCCCTGTGCCTGCATGTCTCTGTCTGCTTCCACTGTCCCCAGTATGTTGCAGCTGTGACATGAGCTCAGACTGTGTGCTGCTGCTGTCCCCTACCTGCATTGTCTGTGGTGTTGCCACCACTGTTGCCATCACACATGTGTGGTAAGTGCCTTGGTACTGTGCATTGGCCTCTTGGGCCTCCCCATGTTGTACACTCAGTGTGGGTGCACGGTGTTGCTCATCCCTATCCGTATCTACACCTGCAGCTGGTTAGCAGTGTGCTATCACATCATGTGACTGCACAGGGTGTCCTGCTGTGTGTGTGTGTCTGTACATGTGTGGGTCCACGTGCATGTGGTGGGCTATTGGTGCTGACTTGGGTGGAGACTTGTCCCCTGGTGGTGGACACCTCAGGCATTGTTGTGTGCATGACCACTGGCTCAGCCATGCCCACATAGGGTGTGCCCATTGCTGTCAGTGTATCGTTTAACTGTTGCATTGCACCACTCTGTCTGTTGAGTGCCGCCACATGTTCCACCTGTGTTGCATGCTGCCCTGCCAGCATCTGACTCATCTCCCTCATGAAGGACATCTGTGTCTCATGAATGGCATGCAACAGTTCAGTGTGCTGCTGGATTATGGTGTTTTGCCTGGCTGTAGCACCGGAGATTGCATGTAGTGCGCCCACTATATCTGCACTCAATTGACACTGCGTCTAGTTGGTTTGCTGTACTGCTGCTGCTACTGACTGCACAGCATCTATCAGCTGATGGGTGTTTTCCGAGGTATTGTCATGTTGTTGTGACAGGGTGTCCTGCAGGTTTCCTATGGCTACATTGATCTGCCGCTCTGCATTCAGGATGGCGTCCCCATAGCAACTACGGTCGCTCTGTGCATCATCAGCATCACCCTCGGACTGTTGCTGAGTGTGCAGTGATGTGGGTGTCCCCAACCCAAGGTCACCTATTGACAGTCCAGACATGCGTCCAATCTCAGGGGACTTGTGCGGGGTGGATGCTGGGATGTCCTCTGCAATGTTCTCAATGGGAACACTGTCCTCATGCTCTTCCTCATGCAGCTGTGTGTCTGGTTCTGCCACACCATTGCCATCCATTGTCTGTGGCTCTGTTGAATGCCCTGCTACAGTGTGTAGGTCAGCTGCTGTGGTGTGTTGGGTGTACACCTGTTGTTGTGACTGGCTGTCACCTGGTGGTGGTCATGTGGGCATTGTTGCACTGGTCTCCCAATATCACCTGTAGGTGTACAACAATATGCACATTATGACCTGACCATGGTTGTGTCCATTCCTTACTAAGGCATACATTCAATGCATTGTGACATTGTACAGGTTCATGTGGTACACTACAGGGTCCTTATGGCACACTACTGTGGCACATAGGACAGTGTGCATCATGCCACAGTACGGTGCTCTCACCGGCGCTGTCACTCATGCCCATCTGTGCCTGTGCTCTGTCAGCTACTCCATTATCATTCACAACTGTCGTCCTATCATCAAATGTGCTGTGGTGTGTATGTGGACACTGTTGGCGTGCACATTACAGATACCGTTGCCCACATGGGAGCACACACACACATGCAGCAATGCCCATGCACATCCATATGTCTGTACTGGGTCCATGCATTGCATGTGTGTGGCTCTGTGTATGGCTCAGTGGCATCTATTCACAGTGGTGTGCCCCAGTGCACATCACGTACATACCACCTTTGTGGTGTGTACAGTGTTGTTGCACTGCACATGTACTGAGGGACGTGTATCCAGTACACATCATGACCACTGTGCATCACATTTCCAGCCATGTTCCACTGGACTGACATGTGTGAGGGTGGCTCGGTGGGCTGGCATTTGTTCTCTGTATGATGGTGGCAGTTTGCAGAATGGATGAGCTCTGGAGTGTCCTTCACTGTTATGGGTGTTTGGAGGATTGGCGGCATTGCTGTGGTGCAGACTGTATGTTTTGTACTACCCTTGTCTACATCTGTGTGTGTGCCAAAGGCCCAGGACTGGGGTTGCAGTCGGGGGACCACCCATTTCTGTGCATCGGCATGCAATTCAGTGTGTGCACCACAATGGCCTGCAGGCTACACTGACAGATATGGGGGTGGGGAGGGTGGTGTTCAGTGGAGTGGTGTAGGCACTGTGAGCATACTCACAGTGTGGTGTTGGCAGGCTGGGCTCATCCCCAGAGTGTGTCATTACTGTGTTGGCACAGGAGCCAGTGCTGTGACAACCCTAGTCACACCTATGTCTCAGTCATGGGGCAGGTGCATGGGTGTGGATGGCGTCCATTTGCTAAATACTCAGGGCTAGGTGTCATGGTGTGTGTGTGTGTGTGTGTGTGTGGTGTTGGTAGCCTTGCAAGCGATTATTGTGCCTCTGACAGGGTTGTCCAGTATCAGGGCACTGTGGGTTCATGCAGGTCACTGCATGTATCTGCACCCGGGAGATGGTTTACCTGCCATAGGTGTACACTGGGTGGGTATGTCATTTCCATTCTGGGGTGTGTGAGGGCCATGGGGGTATTGGTAATTTTTATGCTTCACTGGTCAGACATGTACATGGGAAATGGCAAGGACACCTAGGATGCTGGTCTGTATCACCATGGGGATGACCCCCGGAGGGGTGGCACTGTTCCTACCCTTGTACTATGGGTTGGTACTGCAACACCTCAGGATAAGTGTGCAGTTTTGGTGACAGTTCTAGATGGATGTCACATTCCTAGGGAGGGTTCAGTGGTGGGCAACATAAATGGTCCAGAGAGCAGGGTATGGATCTATGTGTAAGGGCCCAGGGGGCTTGGATGTACACCCTGGGGCGGGATGGTCATGGGTGACATGCCAGAGGGTCTCCAGGATGTGAGAGGGATCATTACAGGGGCACAGTCAGGGTGCCATGAGGAGGCCAGGGGATGGCAGCTACTCACCCATCACTTGCCTGGGGGCAGGCACAAAGGGGCGTGGGTGGTGCATTCTGTCACTGGAATGGGGTTTGCAACATGGTTTGCACTGTCAGGGGTGCTGATATGGGTGAGGACTATGGCTGGATTGGGTGTGGTTGGGACAGGTGTGGGTACATCTGACATGGTCCACTGCAGCCGCTTCATCTGTGACTGGGGACATCATTCCACATGTGGGGGGTGTGCAGACATATGTGCCCTCTGTGCAGCTGATGGCATTCACATGGACTGGTCTGACCATTCTGCCTCTGCTGCAGGCATTGCTGGTGGTCTGTGTGTTGCTGCATGTACACAGTGTATTGTGCAGTATGTGCATGGCAGACGATGGCCAATCATTGTCTGTGTTGCCCTACACACATGTACACACCAACCCCATGGTGTATGTGTTGCTCATGTGTTGGCAATCCCCTTGCAGCTGTTCACATCTGGGATCAGTGTGACAGGCACATGTGTAGCTGCAGTGCTCACCATGCAGTTGTGTCTTGACGTGTTGCTGTGTGTTGTGATTTGTTGTACTTCTACATGTGTTACCACACACATTCTGTTTCTCCACATTCCACATGCCATACATACAGCATGTCTGCCATTGCATTATTCACTCTGTTGTGTCTGGATGTCTACTGTTATTGTCCCATTGTTGGGTTTGCTGAGTGGGCCAGCGGATCATGCCACACATGTCACTATATGCCCCACCCTCTGTGGCTGCAGCCACTTTGATTCACAGTCTTGTCCACACAGCCCTGTGCACACATGGACACCATGGCGTAGCCCCATGGCACATCCCCTGCTATGCACATCATGACCCTGAATTCATTCCAGTATGTACTGTCCCTATGGGCATGTTGTGGCCATTACTGTGTGTTTGCCTTCCATGTAACCTGCCCCTGCTGAACATATGCCTGTGTCAGTTTTGCTGGGTCCAGGTGTCCATCACGGCAGGTCAGTGCACTTTCTCAAAGTCCACCCTCATTTGGATGCTCTTGTTTTCACATCTGAGTGATTCCACCTCAGCCAGTGTCATGCATGTGTACAGTGTTGCCATGTGTGTTGTGATGCATTGCTGTGCAGTTCTGCAGTGCTGTTTGTCCAGCACACACTGCATAGCACATGTCGCCACCTCCATTGGTCTTGTTCCAGTCACATGTGACAGTGCAGCTCAATCAGCCACACTGCACTGTACTGTGCATCACAGTGCATTCACAGTGGAGACACATGTGTGGCAGTGACACATACATCCACAGTATGTGCTTGCACAATTTTCCACAGGCCAACATCACACTGTTGTGCACTGGACACTTGTCCATGCACCATGTGTGCCATTCATTATCTGTGCTTTGAACCTTCATCAATGTACAGGTACAGTATTCACCAGTCTGCATGCAGTCCTCCTGCATGTGCAGTGGAGAATGACATTCCCTGTTCTACATTTCAGCATTCACCTTGCAGCAGGGGTGGAACACTTATACCACCTGGGTCATAGTTGTGTTGCAGATGCTACTGACACATCAGCCTGGTTCCTTGTACCACACATTATCATTGCCTATGTTCCCACATATAGATACTTGGCTTCACCCAGAGTCTGACTCAGGACCCACACCACTACCGCCTTGACATGTTTCTACTACCATGACATTGTACCTGCTATTTCACCTCTGTTCATTGCCCCCCTATCTACCACGTCTACCCCCTTGATACTGCACATCCCATAGTTAGGCAACTGTGTCAGTGTTGGGCATTGTTGTTTCCCTTGCAGTACATGTGTGTACGTCTCCTGTCCAGCTGCATTGTGTGTGTGTGTGTGTGTGTGTGTGTGTGTGGCCCTGTACTGTTCCGGTATGTGTACTGTGTCCCACATGCATCACATTGCTGCAGTCTGTCTCCTGTGCAGGCCACAGAGCATTACACAGGGGTCTGTGTCTTGCCGTGCCTTGTGTTTGTATGGGCACATGCCCAATGTGCACCTTGTGTCCATGGTGTGTTTGTGGTGGTTGTGGTGGTGGTGGTGGTATGTGCTCAGTACCACATACCATTGGGGTGCATGGTGGCTGACATGGTGACAGTACCTGCCCATGCACAGTGGCATGTCACTGATAGTTTGTCTCTCTGTCTGCTCCCTGTCATCCATATCCTGTGTGTGTGTTCATGCCAGCATCTACAGCATCTGTATAGGTTAGTGTCCACAGCCATTACATGTTTCCTGTTCCTTGCCACCATTACTTGCCTCCTGTATTCTTTCTCTGTTGCCAGCCATTGGCCTGTGTGTGCCACCTCCAATGTTTATCCCTCCTGGTGTACCACACCTTGTCAGTATCCAGCACCCAGGGACAGCATGTTGTGGGCTGTTGTCCGGCCTACATCACTGCAGAACACAGCTGCAGTGTGGCTCCTGAGGCACTGTAGGGCCAATGCTGCATGGCCATCCCATTGCAGTGAGGCTTACACCACATTGTTCGTGCTTTGGCACATTTGCACACACACCCTACTGCCTTCCCAGTAGCAGATCCCTACATGTGTGATACCATTGTTCTCCTGCGGCAGGCCTACTGGTCATGTTGCCTGGCCTCCCATGTGGGACAGTATTGTGGGTCCTATGATACCCACCTACATTGATCCTTGTGCCACTCCGCACCTTCTGCATTTTGTACCCTCTCACCCTGTCCAGTAATGTGCTCCTCACACTGCATGGACGGTGTGCATTGCATGCCGAGTGTGTTTAGGGTTCTTGTCTCCCTGTGCCTGTGATGTACATCGATGCCTCACCTTGCTGCATCCAGGACAGGGGTTGGCCATGTGTGTCACTGTTTCCCCCACATCACCATGCTGACCTTTGTGTGTGTTCATGGCACATGTACCCTTCACATCTGCACTGTTTCCACCCTTGTGTGTTTGTTTCTGACAATGTGTGGTGCTGTGTTTCTGACAGTACTGGTCATATATTCTGGGTTCTCAGTTCTGTGGCCATGTACCTGCAGACACCATCAGAGCGGTATTCTCATGCTGCCCACACCCACTGATTCCTGTCACCTGCATGTGCACATGCCCTCACCCAGTTCTGTGTGTTACATTTTGCTTACAGATCATTGACACCCACCAGTCACCATACTACAAGTCCCACAAACTGTGTGTTGTGCTACTGTTGCTTTGCTGCGTCATTCCCTTTTCATTGCCTCTATGTCCCTGTCCTTCCCTGGTCCATGGTCATGCCCACAATGCTGCTATCTTCCATCATTGTTGGACATGGATTGCAGCATCATTGGGTCTGACCTTCATGTTTCTCTATCCATTACTGTTACCCCTCATCATGCATTCCCAGTTAATTATTCACATATGGCATGTGTCATGCTCATGTCAGCGTTCTGTAGCCATATTTCCATGTACATTCCATATTTCCATCCCCTTTCATGTGTACAGTGTGTGTTATATGCACAGCATCCCTCACACACAGCACGCCACACAGCATGGCACATCCCACCCACATGCATGTGGCACCAACATAGTACACTATGCTTGTTATGTTTATGTAGCAGATTATGTGTACATACCTTCCGCCTGTAGCTGCATGCTTAGGGTGTCCATCTGGCTGACTTCACTGATGTTTACCTCCTGCAGGTGTGGTACTACCCTCTCTTCAGCATCGTGAGTGTGGTATTATCCTGGCCTCCCACCTTGTGGGGATTGAGACATGTTGACTACACTGACACATGCTTGTCCAATGCACATTCACTGTATCCATCCAGCATCCTTACATGTGGACACCCAATACCACAGTGTGGCAGGAACCATCTCCAAGTACATTCATGATATGGTGTGTTTTGTGGTCATACAGTGTCCAGACTGCCTCACCATTTGTGGTGTGTATGGTTAACACAGTTCTTGCTGGGGCACAGCGTGCATCATACCTTTTATCTGTGTAGCACACATCTCACAGGTTGCTTTGTACAGGTGTCACTGGGCTGCGTTACTGTGGTGTCTGGGACAGTGCCACGTTTCTGTACTGCCTTGGCTTTACCCTTGTTGGCAGACATCATCACTGTTGTGTGTGTCACACTTTGGTGTCACTGATCTCAGTACAACAGATGTCTATTACAGTGTGGATTAGTTTGCTACTCACATGCACCTACCAGTTCACCCAGTCTGTGGCCATGTCCAGCTCTCCCCACCTCTACCTGACCATGTGCTGCGTACCTGCTGCTGGCTGCTGTTTGCTTGTCTTGTGCAGTGTGCATGTGTGTGGGCCAGGATCACACACTCTTCCTGCTGTTCTGCAGCCAATACTGTGTTCTGCACTACATTGTATAACTAGGTTATATTGCATTTGTCAGATGTCTCTTCCCAGTTATGGGCACATTGTTCTGGACAGGTCTTACTTGCTTGTGCTGTACAGGATCATGTTGGCACCTGTTCTGGGTTCTGCTGCGTTACTCATGTGTGCATGTTTGTGCATCTGTGTTTGTGGCTGTTGCTGCTGGAATCAGGCTGCATGTTGTGGACAGTCCATTTCGTGCAACCTGTGCATATGGTGCACTTTGATTGTGCTGCTACATATTTCCCTGCAACACATACCTGTGGTGTGGGTATGGTGTATGTGTCAGCCATTGCCAGGCACACATTCTTGATCCAGTGCTGAGTGTGGCATTGTGTGTTGTTCACCTATGCTGTTTGCTCACAGTGATGCTCTGCCATGGTGGTTGTGCTGTTTGAGATCTCCCAGTACTGTTCTGCATCATGTGCCTTCCAGTGGCTTGGGGGGGGTAATTCTTACTGGGCATGCTATGTGCAGTACCATTCATGTTGTATGCTGGCATGTGTGCCTGACTGTGTACAATGGAGGGCTGCATGGCCTGTGTTGTTCCTTTCAGCTGCCAGGGGTGTAGCCAGTGTTTTGTGATCTGCACACTTTGTGGCCTCACTGCTCCCCCCCTTGTTGGGGTAACCTCCCCCCCCACGACTGTGGGCGGACTATTTCCAGCCATACACCAGGACCATGTTAGTTACCTCATTGGCACAATACATGCAACCTCTGTATCCCATGACAGCAGTTGTTGCCATGCATGGGTGAGCACGACTGTCATGCATTGTTCCATTACACCCACATAGCAGCCCTGAGCCTGTCAAGTTGTATTGTCCTTGTGATGCAAGGGGAGTTTTTGTGACCAGTCCTTCTACATTACATTCCTATGACTGACAGTACAGCTGGGTACAGTATCTTGTTTGTTAGGTTTCATGGGACACAGTAGCAGTTCATATCCTGTGTGCTACCCCCTTATATCATTTTGCACACCCTGGTGTGCGTGGTGTATGCCTGCCTACACCCATGTCTGTTGACTGTGACCTGTTGATGTGTATGTGACACTTGCTCTGTTGGGTCACCTCTGTACCCATGTCAGTCGGCCTGGCACCTGTCCTACCTATACAGGGGTGGCCTACCATGGTCAGCTGTGTCCTGCTGTACACCATGTTGTATGCTTCTTGGCCTGCATTTCTTTCCATGTCCATACATCCCACCCGTCATCTGCATGTTGCATGCCACTACTTCACCTTCCCTACATTGACATACTGACATTCTGCTGTACTGCCAGCAGGCGGACTGGGCCTCATGGTGTGTCATGTCTGTGTGGTAGGCAGCCCCTCTTGGGTGCTCACCTCCTCCCAGTATGGGTCAACTTCAGCATGGGTTTACCTTTGTCACTGTCTCCACCTCTCAACACCCTCCAGCATGCCCTCCTCTACCAGACTCCTGAGCAGTGCTTTGCATGGCTCCACCACCCTGTCAGGGATGTACTGTGTCCTGCACTCCACTCTGTCTTGGCCCACCTCCAACTTCCACTCATGCCCCCTGGTTGTGCCCCCTACTGTGGTCTGTCCATCTCTTTGTCTCCACTGTTGTGGTTCCCTGTTGTGTCATTTGTTGCCCCATCATGGCCACCCTGTCTCTCCTCTCCTTCAGCTTCTTCAGCCCACACTCTTGCAACCTATCCTCTTAGGTCCTCCCTTCCATGCCCTGCATCGTCCTGGTTTCCCTCACCTAGACCATCTCCAGCAGTGTTACTTACATCTTGTGGTGTGGTCTCCTGCACTGCACACAGTACTGGAGATGAAGCCTGCCCAAGACATTCTGCATTGGGTGGTTCACCTCCCTCCTCCTAGACATACTCCCCCTAGCCATGTGACCCAGTGTCCTGTGTGCTTTTGGCACAATTCCTCTACACATTTCCATGTTGTCCATTGTGCCATGTACCACCAACCCAGTTACATTTCACTTGTTGTGGCTTGCAGTGTGCTTCCCCCAGGTGCGAACATGGGCAGGGTCTCTGACCCCACATGCTGCATCCTGCACATCCCTGGGTTTACACCTCAGTTCCAAACTCCTTGTCCAACCCTCCAGGGTCTCCAGGTCCCTCTGGATGGTCTCACTACATCCCAATCTAACAGGGCTCACATTTTGGGCTCACTTTCATATGGGCTCATCATCCCCTGACCCCCCTTCCCCTGAACAAGCATTATTCAGACACAATTGTCTGAGACTGTGCTGCTCTGGTACTGCACTTTATATCTGCTTTTCTGGGTGACACCTGTCTGTTACATTGGTCCAGCTTGTCTGCTGTCCTGGTACACATCTTGTTTCAGTGAGTACTGTTTCACTTTTCACTTCATACACAGTGGTCACCCTCCTCAACAGTGATTACCTTGTAGCTAACACTACATGGCCATTGCTGTACAATTGGTGTGCAACAGTTTCACTAACCAGTCTGTTGGCTTGACCATCTTATTTGTGACATCTTGTCCTTGGCCCTTCGTCGGATGTCATTGTGCTTCTTTTTCAGGGCCTTTACATCCCTGTTTGCTGTGTCCACTGCATTCACCTTCTGGCAGATTTTGTCCCATATATCTGCCTTGGCTGCTTTTGGTGTTGACCTGCTATGGAGCACATTGTAGTTGGCATTGACCTCATGCACCAGCACCTCCTCCTCTCATGGTGTCAAGTTGGCTGCCCGCATGCCTCTGCTCCCTGTACCACTTGCTGTTTGGTGTTCCAGGCTTCTGGTCCTGCTGATGTGGTGCCACTGGCCGAGGCAGTCTGTTTTGTTGCTGCTGTGTCTGAGGGTGCTGTTGTTATAGCAGGGACAGGGTCAGGTGTTGTTGCCCCTGCTGTGCATACAGTGCTGCCTGTTGTGCATGGGCTTGCTGCTGTATTGGCACCTGTGGCATGTATGGCAGGTGGTAATGTGCCTGTTGCACTGTGAACACACCTGGCTGTTGTTGGTGTTCATACCTTTAGTGCTGCTGCTGCCATCTCTGGGCTATGGTCTGCCCTAGGTTCCCCATTCCTGGATGCTGTTGCATGTGCTGCTGCTCTGCTGGTACTCCATGCTGTTGCATGAAGTGGTAGTCCTGATGCTGCTGTACAACTCCCTGCTGTGTGACATGCTGCTCTCTTCTCTTTGGCTGCTGGTTCAGATTCATCCTTAATGATCTGCTGCTTCTCCTTCTTTGATCCTCAGGGTGTGAAATTTGTACCTCCCTGAGGCTATTTTTATGTGCTCCCGCAGCTGCGGATCCACATCTGCACATTTTACGCACGTGTGGAATGCCTCAAGTGGGCTTATTTGTGGCATTCCGCATGTGCGCCTACTGCCTTTGTGAATATCCCACAGCTGCGGATCCACGGAGCTGCAGGCTTTTTTCCCCACAGCTGCAGGATTTTTGGCTTTCTTTGAGAATCCTGCCCCTTAACTGTAAGTTACAAGAACTCAACTGATGCTTGAAATAGTGTCCCTCACTACAACGAATGGAGAGCTATAACTAATTCTTAGTTTGGCTCCGAACACGTTCATTATAGCAAGAGGTTACTGTACAGTGTCCCATAACTGCATAGACTGATAAAGTTATGGCAGTCCAAATTTTTATTTTTTTTTTGTATAAAGGGATCTTTTTTCATGTGGTTGAGTCATTCATATAAGAAAGACTGCTCCATACAAAAAAAAGAATGTGAAAAGAAGTAAGTCCAAATTATTTTTTCATATGAAAGGAATTGTTTTTTCATATGGCCATCTGAAAAAAGAAATTTGAGTTAAAAAAAATATTTTAAAATGTGTTAAAAACACATTTCTGGATGATTTTTTTGGAAAAGTAACTGCAGAATACACCTACTGGGGTCTTGATTAGCAAGATACATGTGTTGGTATCTCTGCAGGATGCTATTTTTGTGGCTTTTGAAAAAATATATGTATATTTTTAAATGGAAACAAGATGGTAGCCATACGAAAAAATATTTTTTCCTCAGAAAAAAGATTACCTCCCCATATGAAATAGAATCTTTTTTCACATGGGCCAAATTCTTTTTTCATATGAAACAGCTATTCAAAAGACCATACTGAGCATGCTCAAAACCAAAAATTTCAAATCCTTATAGCTCTGGAATAGATTAATATTTTTTATCAAATCAATAAAAGGCACCACTGTGGCCCAAGCTTTTCTACCCTAAAAATTTCAGAGCAAAATTCCAAAACATCTGGCCCTAGGTGATGACAAACAGCACAAACCCCAATTTTTTCACTTATTTTGCTATCTGGATCTCAGAATCCACACATCCAACCAGAAAGAAACTTGGCAAGGCAAGCGACCATGGCCCTAAGACCGTGCATGCAAACATTCGTGCAAATCTGTTGAATCATAGTAAAGCTATTAAAGTGCAAAGTTATGGATTTAACATTAAACAGCCTATTAAACCTTAGCTATAATGATGCTACTGCGCCACTATAATATTCTTTGCAAAAAACATAATTAATGCACCAGTTAGGGTTCATGTTAATGCCACAAAAGAAGGGAAATGTGTCCCCCACCCCCACTCTCAAGCAGCAAAAGGAAAAATACATTAGGGTTTGGGATCTCTGGAGTCTTTTTTTTGTTAATTCTTTTTCGCTCCCATCACCAGTTGCCAGGGACTCTCTCAGGCAAGACCCACTCAACTGCCTTTTTAGCACCCATCCTGAATCCCTTCCCAACAGAGGAATCAAGTGCTGGACCCCTCCTAACCATGGGCCCATATGGGGGGATCACAGAGAGTCACGTTACTAGGTTACTAGGTTGTAAGATGTGAGTAGGCCGTGTCCCATTGAGGATGTCTCCCAAAACTGTGTGGGTATATTTAAAAATGTCCTGATCCCCAGTTAAGATGCTTGTCTAATCTAGCCTTAAAAATGTTAAATGTCTCTGTTTCAACCATGTACTGAGGGAGAGCATTCTATAGTTTGACTGCTCTAATAGTAAAGAAATTATCCCTTTTTAGTGTTAGAGCTCTGGGGATAAGCAGTTGCTGGTTGTGGCTTCTGAGGCTTATGGTTCTCTTGGAATACGCAAGTCCACACTGTTGTGAGAGAGATGTATTTTGGAGCATTTTGTATAGTTGTAAGAGGTCTCCCCTGCTCCTTCTTTCCTCCAGTGTAACTAATCCTGTTTTGGATAGCCCTTCATGATAAGGTAATGGTTTTAGGTTAGATACTAGTTTTGTGGCTCTATGCTGTACCTTTTTTTAAGTATGGATTCCAGAAAAGTGAACAAAAGTCCAGATGGGGCCTAATGTAAGTGTGATACAATGGAATGATGTACTAAGCACTTTTATTGATGAATGTGTGTTTAATAGAATTGAGTATCATGTTACTCGTTTGGGCAATTTTTTTTTTTACAGTGGTTGCTGAGTGAAAGAGAGTTATTAATAATTATGCCCAGATCCCTTTCTTTTGTGACATATTTGAGTATTTGGTTACGATCCAGCCATAGCACCTCTAAGGTGCAAGGAGCCTGATCCACCCACCCTCCCAAAGAGATAGATAAGGTGCCACTTGCCCCCACTGGCAGCGGTCACGATCCAGCCATCGCATCGCTAAGGTATAAGGAGCCTGAGCCACCCACCCCCCAAAGAGATAGATAAGATATGATGCTTGAAAAATTGCCACAATTTCTCTGGGCTGTGTGAATGCTGAACTGGATCATCACTTGCAATTCGCTGTTTTCAATTTCAGCACCTTGTCAGGGTAGCGCTATTGGCTCCATGCCTGTGTAAAGCTCCCTGATTAGCTGGTCTCACTCACCTGAGACAGGAGCACCCGAGATGTGTGGCTTAACTTAAGCCTGCATCCCTGTATAAACTTCTAATTTATATATTTTAATTTAGCCTGTTCTGCTCGGCCTGTGTAAAGTAATCTCATTATCTCTCACTTAGGGTTACCACCTTTGAAGAAGTCCAAAGTGGGACATTTTTTACGGAAACATGATTTTTTGCAGGACAGTAGGTAACCTTGACCAGTGCAGCAGACTTGTTTTATTCATGTAATCACAATTATGGCTAAGTATTGTAGATTCATAGTGGCTTCTATTGTTTCTGATAATTGTAATGTATTTTAGCTAAGGTATTATAGTTTTCTACAACATTTAGTGGAAAGTTGGAAAATACTTTTTCTTCTTTAAAGTCAGGACATTTAGTATTTTTCATGTTCTTTTGCAGGACACAGCTGCCCAAATCAGGATTGTCCTGCGATAATCAGGACAGGTGGTGACCCTACCCCCACTGCAGTTTCTCTCCAACTGTATGTGCACTGATTCAGTGCTAGTTCTGCAAACTTCCCCTTGATTTTTTGTCCCACCCCCTTCCCCTCCCAGGCCTCCTTTAAATGCACACAGTCTCTGCCCACTCCTATCTGATGCTTCCATTTATTGGTTACTTACTGTCAACAACTGCAATTCCTCCCATCCCCTTTTTGCAACTAAGCCTTCTAGCAGCTTTATCTCATTCTGTCTTGCTGAGGCATACTATTTTGGTACTTTAGGTTTGCTTATTGCTGACTAGCGTATCCTGTCTTGCTAAGGCAGTTGATTTAGGTCAGGTGATCTCTCTAGTACTTAGTCTGCTCCAGAGTAGTAGCTAAGAAATTTTCTTCAAAGCCTCTCTGCCCCAAGTACTACTCTATAGTCAGGTGAACTCTTTTCTTATTAGCCTGACTAGGAGCTGTGTTAAGGATTACTGCTTCAGGCTCCACTGCCTATAGTAGTATTCTGCAGGGATTAAGGAATTCTCCTCCATTGAGAATCCCTTCTCTTGCCCGCACTTGTAGTGCCCATTGGGTGATAGTCTCATAATGAGGGCATATTACCTGCTTCTATGCTTGTCTCTGCTCATCTTACATGTATTGGACCCAAACGTGAATCAAAAAATAACTCCTAGAGTGGAGAATGGCTCTGTTTTCACATTGTCTGACCGGGACTTTTCCTGTCAAGTAGAAGAACTTGTATGTGCTCTAACTTCCCCTAGCCCGCTGCTGGTCCTTCACCTGCACCGGCATACAGGAATTCTCCTAGAGCCTGCCCACAAGGCTACACCACCTTCTGCATACTCCCCCCTACTCCTAATGACTCTCTCGGACAGGGTATTATTGTATGCAGCATCAGGAAAACTGGGAACTAGCCTCAGAACTCCCTATACTGCCACAGACAAATCACGTAACCGAAAGAAGACCCAGCCACCTACACTTCTCCTAGGACTCTGCAGGAAACTCTTGTTCCTGCTTTTACTATGCTCAGGAAATGTTGAGCTTAATCCAGGCCCTCTGGCACCCATGGAATCCCCAGCAGAGCTACAACGCCTCAAGGGGCTTACATTCTTGCATGTTAATGTATGTATCCTATTAAAAAAATTCACTTCTGTTCAGGCCTGGGTGTGTCA